>OY735885.1:8047714-8687388 GCA_963506565.1 Tachystola acroxantha | reverse complement strand
GAATTGAATAAGACGTTGTGTCTATACATTGGATATATTTTGAAAAGAATAATTAATTGTAATGTGTTTTTGGATCGATACTGATGCCAAATCACAAATTTTAGGAATTTTTGTCTGTTTGTCGGTTTGTCTGTGACTATGTTCAAGTATCACGTCATAACTACTGAAGAGATTTTGACGGGAGTTTCACTAGGAGATAGCTGAAATATCCGGACAGATCATAGGCTATAAGCCATGGCGGTATGTGATCTGAGCATAGAACTTTTTCTACGCAAACGAAGTTGCGGGGTACAGCTAGTCGATTAATAAGATGCTACACTGGTTTTTTGCCTTCTAAATACACTACAGAGTACAAAGTCACTAAAATGCTCAAAAACTTGTGAATTGGTCTTTTGTATCTTTTACAGGTTGTTGCAGAGAGTTTTTCTTTGCTACATTTTCATATTTCACATTGTGTATGGTAGGAGTTCAATACTAAACTAAAAGATCATTTTACATGTAGGAATTCGGGGGATTCCCCGCTAATAGTCAAACGTCCGTGTCAATGCAACATTTTCAAAGCGCATTACTGCAGCTTATTGCCAATTAAAACCGACCAACAACTTTGTCACAAATGTTCCTCCGAATAATACGAGTAGTCTGTAGTATTAGTTTCCGGGAGTGGTCCTTTTACAACCTGTACCTGCAAGTTGTTGAAAAGCTCTACATTCCACTTCGTAGCTTAACTCCAAAACATCTAACTTTTCGGAACGTTGGTAACACATTTAAATTGTGAACTCGCACGCGGCAGACGGCACGCAACTTGGCAGGTAGAGCATCCAGTTATAAACTCTCCAACTTGTCACAACCGTGTGATAGAGTGCGAGTGGAGGTACTTTTTGGCCAAAACCGTAAATGAAATTATTGTCATAGTGATTTAAGACTCCTAATTCACCTTTACTGACTTCGGCCTCTAGGTACTAAGTGTTAACAAGACTCTGACAAAGCTTTAACCTTAAACATTCACCGTATGTTTAATTTTTGATGATAAATCTATATTAAAACAAAGATTTAAATAAATATTATAACCTAGACAAGACTAGGCAATAAGTACCTACAAGACCTTAATGTGATATTATCATGGTAGATACTTTAGATCACAATACAATGGCAAATTCTTTCGGGATTATCAGTAGTGAAATATTGCTTAAAGTCGTATTAGAATCTGGCCAAAATATCATAGATTGTGTGACCGAAACCATATTTGATTGCCTATTTAAGCTCTAGTTGAGGGTAATATGATTAATTTCGAGTTTGCCGCGTTCCTTCAGTCCCCATTACACGAAATTCAAAAGGTGGAGGTGAGTTTGGTTGGACCGTTGAGACGTCTAGACGTCTCTTTCATCTACAGTAGGTGTGATAGAAGTAGAAGATGTCGGTTCATCCCATACTATCTGAACTAAATATATCACATCAAAAAGCACATCTAGTGTAACACTGGGACTTTGGACCGTTCTTATTATCTGCGTCGTAAGAGTTGAAATCGTACTGCAAGTGTTACAACAACGTACAACTATAGTTACTTGTCATAAAACTGTTTTTTTTATATATTAAATCTTGCCCTTTTGCTAGGCATTTCGCAAACTAGTTATTCGCAAAATGCCTCATTGAAAATCAGCTCCGCAGTCATGCGTGGCACGGCTGCGGTATTATACTGAAGAAGCATGATTTTTCACCAGCCGAGCTTTTTAAGTTCACATACGAGTAATGTTTTATGTCGGAGTAAATACCTTTTTTTTCACGGGATTTATAATTTGATGAGGCAGGTACCTATACCGCAGCCCAAATCAAGTGTCTTATTTTGTAAACCAATATGATCGTCTAATTACCTGTTGTGATGTAACACTGACGGAACTGATCGATCGAACCTGTTCATCATTGTGAAAATAAAGTGATACTATCTAATAATATGAAAATAACTATGCAATAATCACAGAACAGCTTAAAATGTTAGTAGGGTAGGGTAGTTTTTGTTTACAAAATAAGACACTTGATTTGAGCTTCGGTTTAATAGCATAGGCCCTTAGACATTTTTTTACTCGAATAACAAAATGAGGTTAACGTTTTGCGAGTACTTATGTATGTTGATTCTTTTGTGGCCTCCTGCAGCCTAAAATAGATTCAGTCTTGATCACGAGGTTGACATCTGGGATATAATATTTTATGCAAAAATAAGTATTTTTTTAGAATAATTTACTTGTTAAAATCAACTTTTTCAAGTAGGTACAGTACCAAGTACAGTATTAGTTTTTTTCAAGTAGGTACAGTACCAAGAAATAGATAGATAGATTTTTATTTTTGTTAAATAAATTGGGATAAATTTCGTCCATTTCGATCGGTCTTAATCCAAGATTCCAATTAGAGTAAAGCCTTTGGTAATCCTCTTTGCGTCTGATTTTGGTATTTGGGGATCACTGTAAGAATCGTGTAGAATAGAATAGTTGATCAAAAAGTTTATTTTACTCTTCACCAACAGACAGATACACTTTCTACAGTATTTTAAATAATTATCACTTTCTGAAATCCTAGTAGGATGGAACATGGAACTATTGGTATCTGGCGAGTTTCACGACTGTTCCGTACCTATATTTAAGAAGAAGAAAAACCGTTTTGTAACTAGATACAGGGTAGGTACCACAGCATTTTTAGATTTCCTAGTAGTTCCATGATGGAACTATTGGCATCTGGCGCGTTTCACGACTGTGACGTACATATTTAAGAGGGGAAAAATTATGATTATGTACGGTAGGTACATAATCATAATTTTTCCCCTCCAACATTCGTATATACAGATTCTGTATGGATCGATACTATAGAGACCGTGAATCTAACCTAGACTTACTAATTGAGGACTTTGGCTAAAATTGCTGTCACTACAAAATTCATCTTTGAAGGAACGATGTGTTTCGAACATCTCAGAATTCACCCTGAACAAGGATGAGTTATTCAATTAATCCGAAGTAGCGCAACTCCCACGGGCCATGACAAACTTTTCAAAGTGTCAGCAAATAGGTATTTGTTGACTGAATCGACAAGTTTGATCGATCGATCTCTGAACAAATCGACGGACTGATTGATATTAATATTGAAACACTGCCAACTCATCAGATAGTAATAGTTGGTTAATTGGTACAAATTGGTATGAATAATTGATTGATAACACAAATTGGGTAATATGATTGGATCGTGCTCATTTCAAAGGGACTTAATGATAAGCAAATAAATAATAATGAGCTGGAAAGTAAAGATGAGATTTATTTAACTTCGTTCAATTGAATTACTCAATTGAGTAATATCTAAAATATCAAAATATATGAAGAATTTGAACATTTAATTTAAATAATTTTTTGTAATGTGATAATGGATGTGTCATTTTAAAAAATCTTAAAAATTAAACCAATCCTTATCTTAAATAGCAATGAGTCACAACTGTAATGGCCTCCTGGTGGCCTTTGCCTACCTGGAAATGATTTCTGTTCCGCTTACACTTAGTAAAATAGCGTCACTACCTGTTTTACTCAAATGTGAAGTAAGAAAAATTTGCCCAGTACCAAAATAAAATAAAAAGGCCTTGTTCAAGCAATATTTTGGTAAGTGTCATACCATTTTGGAATCGTCATGGACTGCGCCAACTTTTGAGGTCACTTGCCAGAAAGGCGTAGTACATTTTTTTTCAGGATAGTTGATTAAAGTTGGCAAAGTAACAATTTTCCAAACTTGGTAGGTCAAAAAGTGATCATTTTCTTCTGAACTGGGGTAATTGGCTTTCAGTTTTAGACTAGAATTTAGAGAAGCATTATTAAGGGATACATCAAAGAAAATTAAAAAAAAAAGTTAAGATTTGTTCACGACAGCCGCGAAATACGTCATAAACGCGTAAAGCTACGCGATAAATTTGTATATGAGATTTATAAGCCATAGCTCTTAAGATGAAATGTAATATGTAAGAACTCGATGTTACTTAAGAGCTTAGAGTAAGAAAATCCATGTTTTGTAAGAATATCCATGTTTCGTAAGAATACTCATGTTTTGTAAGGCAACTACTAGATCTGATATTTAAGTAACTCTGTATAAAGAAATGAGACAGGAAGTCGACATGAGCCGTCGCACTTTATAGGTAATTAGGTAGGACAAGACAATAAAACGATCTCCTTGTGTTGATCCTTTCCTCACCTCTCCCAGGTACTGGTCAGCACCACGACACAGGACTCCGGTCAGCCATGGTAATGGGTTTGACAGGTATTGGTACACGGTAAAGGTATACGGAGGTACCTGACCGGAGCCCTGTTTTGGTAGAACATAGAAATAATAATAATAAGCCCACAAGGGCGGCCCAACCCGACAGACCATAGGTAGACGCACGGCAATGGCACAGACCGCCATATACCTCGACCATAGCCTCGTCGGAGTGGGCCGCACTGGCTTACGGGACAGCTCTCTGGAACGAGCCACCCGTCTCATAAACCCCCACTATTTACGTGGGCTGGCCAGCCGACCTCCACGAGCAGAAACCGTGGTGGTGAGGCACTCTCCCTTCTTTCTCCCTCTCCTTTCTGGCAAACTCGCGTCCAGGCTCGGCGTGTAAGCTAGACGGCTATAGAACGTAAGAAAGAGATAGAGAATAAATACCGTGACGGGATTGGCCCGCTCGGATACTGATATAGTACCCCCCCCCACGCTATAGAGCTAGCGTGCGGGAGTATAAATATAAAAGCGCCTGTTGCGCGCGCGTTCGTTCGTATTGCCCAGAGGAACCCGGCCAGAGCCGCGCCGTATTTTAGTCGGTATCAGAGCGTATCGATCCAGCACGCGGAGAACTGTAAAAACCCTTTTACTTATGAACTATACATCCTATCCTGAGTTAGGCGACCACCTATTTGACAGCGGAACGTCACATCTTTGTCCGTGTGCCGCGGTCGTGCACATGAGCTGGTCCTTCGAGAGCGGATCGCCTTAGGATTATAGTCAACCGCGTCGCGAACACGTCCATACGTCTTGCGCGCATCGCCGTCGCGCCGCTAAGACGATCACGCGCACCACCGCCGCGAGTGTGTGAGGGCGTGTATACGCTAAGTGTCCTGTGCGTACCAATTGGATTGCAGTGAATTATGGTGAGCCTACGCTCAGGGACGAGCACCCCGTCACCGAACGACGGGGCGTCAGGCTCAGGAGTGAGCTCGACGCCGACAACAGAAATGTCGACCTCCGCGAGCACCACGTCGGGAATGACACCTTCCACCGTAGGAGGTTATACGTCGAACACATCGAGCATCACGTCGACGTACGACAGCGAGCAGGGCGCAACGACGCCGCCCAGAACAGACGCGCCGCCACGAGCCAGTGCGAGCGCACAGCCGCTGCCGCCGCCGTCACCTCCACACACACGCCCGCCACAGCCGACGGAGCGACCAGAGAACCAGGTGGAAGCGCCCCCGCCACCCCGACGTAGACCCGCAGGAGAACGAGCACACAGATCACTGGAATTCGAGAGGTATGATTCCGTGTCAACGTTGCGACCGAGACAGAGCCCACGGCGCACGATGAGCACACGCACAGGTCAGTCGGTTTCACAAGTGACTCTAGCTCGAGCCCGCCTAGAGGCCGCACAGGCTCGAGTAGAATACCTCGAGGCTTTGGGCATAGACTCAGGAGACGAACGACAGGACGGCACAGACTCGGAGGCGTCACTCCGACTGAACCACTTCTTCGACAGGTCACAGGCGACGCTTGCCATAACCATGAGAGAACACGAAGTAGCCGCACGCGCGTCCACTCCAGCCCACAGAACACGAGCCCGCAGGTCAGAGTCACATAGCGAACGAACCGGTCCACCAGGTGTTAGTAGGAGTGTCCCTCGTAACGGGACGGCGGCAAGCACAGAGACAGCGACCGCCCGTCACCATCCATCAGCCAGGAACGAGGGCGCGATGTCACAGCCGACACTACCGCCGAGAACAACACCGCGACTCCAGACAGAGCCGTCGTCGCCGAACATAGGTGGCCGACCCACGTACCGAGCAGTCAAGAACGGGAGCGTAGAACACGACACAGAACCGTCGGCCCCAGAGCACACGCACCCCGTGCACTCAACGGACCCGAGAGCACGCGAATCGATAGCTACGGCGACCGCGAAGGCGGCGCCGACAGATCAAAGGTACGATTTACAAGGTACTGTTTACTCACCGTGGGCGGACGATGACCCGCAGAAGGACGTCGCCCCGGCCGAACCGCGTGCGAGCGTGTCGCAGCCGTTACCGCCGCCGCTTAAACAGTGCGACACAGAACGTCACGAACAATATCGGGGGCAATACCCGGCAGGCCGGTACCAGAACGTACCGCCGCCGACGAACCAGGGAGCACAGCCGCAGACCTTGGGCGCACCGCCGCCGCCCACGCCAGCCCCACGGTATTTGAGCGAACTGCCTAGCTTCAGCGGAGCCTACGAGGACTGGTTGTCTTTCAAATCGTCTTATCAACAAACAGCTGGTTATTTCTCCGACCTCGAGAACTCTTATCGGCTAAAGAACTGCCTCACAGGAGCTGCGCTAAACGAGGTAAAAAGCTTTTTCTATGGTAACACGAACAACCACGAAGTTTTGAAAAGACTGGAGAACTGTTTCGGCAGACCGAACGCCCTAGTGGCGGCCGAACTAAAAAAGCTGAGGTCATTGCCCCGCATGACCGACGAACCACGCGACGTATGCACTGTCGCCAGCCAAGTCGCAAACGTAGTAGCAACCATGCGCGCTTTAGAACGACCGTATCTGTTATATAACAATGAGATGGTACTAGCAGTAGTTGATAAAATGACTGTCCTACTCCGATCACGATGGTACGATTTTGAACTGGGGTCAGATCAAGGTGAACCCGAATTGTTAAAATTCAGCAGATTTCTCGACGTCGAGGCGGACCGGAACCGTCCACACGCCAGACTCGACGTGATCAAGCCAGAGAAACCACACGGCGCGCAGCCAGGGCCTGCGAAGAAGTCACAGCGCACCTACGCAGCCAACGCAGCACCCGTCGCCGGCCAGACGGTCGCCGCTGCCACGCACTCCGCCCCCGCACCGAGAGCGGACGCTACGAAGCCAGAGGACCGAACCTGCCCAGTCTGCGACCGACAGGGCCACAGGACCTCGGAGTGCCACACCTTCAAAGCAGCTACAGTAGATCACAGGTGGGAGCTTTCCAAATTGAAACGTCTATGTTTTAGATGCCTACGCACTAGGACCTGGGGACACAAATGCCACCCAAGGCCCTGTCCGGTCCCGGGCTGCATACACAAGCACCACCCAATGCTGCACAACGACGCACAGCCAGCGTCGCGCGACGCGCAGCCGACGCCGCACCACACACAGAGGAGCGCAGTATACGGCACGATCGCCGCGCCTGCGCGCAACCCGCGTTTCACACGCGCTTACTTGAAGGTAATACCAGTACACCTCACAGGGCCCAAGGGCGAGATAGACACTTACGCCCTCATGGATGACGGCTCCACAGTGACACTGGTCACCACCCAGGTGGCTGAGGCCATAGGGGTCAACGGCCCCCGCGAACCATTTTACATTGAGGCCGTAGCCGGCGCCAGAGTCGACGCCACAGAGTCACAGCGAGTACAGTTCGGTATCAGAGGCCGTCACACAGACCGTGGCATGCAGGTCATAGCACACACTATAAACAAACTAGATATCGGGGCCCAATCCGTATCCAAGGAGACGGTCACCGACTGCGAACACCTGTTAGACATAGCCGAACTGCTTACATACGAACAAGCCACGCCCACCGTACTGTTGGGCCAAGACAACTGGGCGGCCTTGATAGCCACAGAGGTAAGGAAAGGGGCCGCGAACAAGCCAGTAGCCTCCCATACGCCATTAGGATGGGTACTACACGGCCTCCACTCCTCCCACGCTACGATTCACCGAGTCAATCACTTGAGAGCCCACGATGACACTATAGATAGCATGCTCAGAGAACATTTTGCACTAGAGTCGCTCGGTATAGAACCGCGCCGCCCACGCGCCGACCCTGAGATAAGGGCATTGAAACTGCTAGAGGAGACCACCAAGCCGCTACCGAACGGCGGCTACGAAACAGGCCTCCTGTGGAAGGATGATCACTTCTCCTTTCCTGATAACCACGCCTCCACCTTGAAACGACTGGAGGGGGTCGAACGTAAATTAAAAAAGAACATTGAACTTAACAAACGGTACGCTGATCAGATGAATATAATGTTTCACAGCGGATACGCCGAGGTAGCCGACGCCGCCCCCACGCCTGGGCGCACCTGGTACCTGCCACACTTCGCGGTGATCAACCCCGCTAAGCCTGAGAAACTCCGCATCGTACACGACGCCGCGGCGAGCACACGAGGGGTCTGCCTGAACGACCTGCTGCTCACCGGGCCAGACCTGCTGCAGTCTCTCACCGGAGTCCTGTGGCGCTTCAGACAGCGCCCAGTGGCTGTGGCCGCCGACATCAAAGACATGTTCCTACGGATCAAAATCAGGTACCAAGACAGGGACGCCCTACGCTTCTTATGGCGAGACGACACGACCACCGAACCGGTCGAGTACAGAATGACCTCTGTTATCTTTGGAGCCACGTCGTCGCCCTGCACGGCTATATATGTCAAAGACTACAACGCCGAGAGACATCGAGAACAGTATCCAGATGCTGCGGACGCCATCACGCGTAACCACTACATGGACGACTACCTGCAAAGCTTCGACACAGCCGTCGAGGCCAAGCGAGTGACCAAGGAAGTCGTCGAAGTACATAAGGTAGCTCAATTTACTTTACATAAATGGACTACAAACGAACCAGAGGCCGTCAGAGACGTCACGGCCACCTCAGCCCACGCCGCAGCCAAGGCACTGAGCGACGGAACTAGCTCAGAGAAGATATTAGGGCTTATTTGGAACCCTGCTCGCGATACACTGGGTTTCAATTTGAACTTCACCAAAGTCAACCCGCTGACACTCACAGGTGAGAAGACACCGACTAAAAGAGAGATGCTACAGACAGCCATGTCCCTCTATGATCCATTGGGTTTGGTGTCTCCAGTGACCATACAAGTTAAACACATATTGCAAGAAACGTGGCGCCACGGACTCGACTGGGACACAGTCTTACCCAGCGAGTTAGAAGAGGCATGGAACGCCTGGATCAGAGATCTACGTAACCTAGCTACGCTAGAATTACCACGTTGCTATCCCGCTTACGCCACAGCCGCGCGTATAGAACTCCACACCTTCGTAGATGCGAGCGAGACAGCCTACGCCGCAGCCACGTACTGGAGGTGCACAGCCGACGACGGAACCGTCACACTCAACTTAGCCGCAGCCCGAGCGCGCGTCGCGCCACTCAAGGTAACGTCGATCCCGCGCCTCGAATTGCAAGCCGCCGTGCTAGGCGCCCGCCTGTCTGACAGCGTGGAGCGCGAGCACGACATCAAGCCCGCTCAGCGCTACTTCTGGACAGACTCCAGGACAGTACTGTGCTGGCTGAGAGCGGGACCTCGCGCTTTTAAACCGTTCGTCGCACACCGAGTGGCTGATATAGAAGAAAACGCCAGGGTAAATGAGTGGCGATGGGTACCCACACGTCACAACGTCGCTGACGACGCCACCCGTCAAACGCCACCGGACTTCGACGCGGAGCACAGATGGTTCCGCGGTCCTCAGTTTCTTCACCTGGACGAAGGAGAATGGCCACAGGAGCGAGAACTTCCCACGCCATCCACCGGTGAAGAAAAAGTTAACATTGTTTCAATCATTGCAGCAGAACAGCTCATCGAGGCGTTGCCCGAACTCCCACGCTTCTCTTCGTGGCTGCGACTGATACGCGCCACGGCCCGGGTGCTCCAATTCCTAGAGCTGTGCCGCCGCCAGACTCACGCCGTCGCGTATAAACGCACCAGGAAGAACGCCGAGCCCGATCCCACATGGACCCGGGCGCAAAAGAGACAAGGTAACACAGAGCCGAGGCGGTCACCCCGACCGCCGCCGCGCCTTTATCATACGCTGGAAGGACGACACATGCGGGCAGCGGAGCACCTGTGGGTGCGTGCCTTACAGCAACAGAACTTCAGAGACGAATTGAGCCGCCTGACCGGCGGGAGAACCCCGGCGCGAGATAGCCGCCTGAGCCAACTCTCTTTGCTGCTAGACGTGGACGGAGTGCTACGTTTACGGTCGCGCATCGCGCGCGCCGACGATATTTCAGCGTCACAGAAACGACCTGCGATCTTAGATGGCGATCATCCTTATTGCCGTCTATATATAGATTGGATTCACAGACAACTGCACCACGGAGGAGTGGAGCACGTCGTCAACGAAGTGCGCCAGAGCTTCTGGGTGCTGAGGGTGCGACCTACGGTACGCGGCGTCATCAAGCGGTGCCAGCCCTGCCGCCTGCGCCGCGCCACCGCGCCGGTGCCGCCCACAGGCGATCACCCGACGAATCGCCTCGCCCACCACCAACGCCCGTTCACCTACACAGGCCTTGACTACTTCGGGCCGATTAGCGTGACGGTGGGCCGTCAACACCACAAGCGCTACGTAGCGCTGTTCACATGTCTGACCACGAGGGCCGTACACCTCGAGGTCGCCACTTCGCTGTCCACAGACTCCGCCATCCTTGCGCTCAGGCGCATGATGGCCAGGAGAGGCTGCCCCCGCGAGATCTGGTCTGACAACGGGACCAATCTGCGCGGCGCCGACGCAGAGCTGCGACGGGCCGCCCTGGACGCGACGACAGAAGAAGCGGGCATCCGCGCCATCCAGTGGCGCTTCATTCCCCCGGGCGCCCCATTCATGGGGGGAGCCTGGGAACGCCTCGTCCGCTCCGTGAAGGTGGCGCTGGCGACAGTCCTGCACGAGCGCCACCCTCAAGAAGAGGTGCTCGCGACTCTACTGACGGAGGCCGAGCACACAGTCAACAGTCGACCTTTAAGCCACGTGTCGGTATCGCCCGACGACGATGAGGCGCTCACGCCTAACCATTTCCTGCTGGGAGGACCCTCGCGGGTTCCCCTGCCTGGCACCTTCACCGAGGGCGACACCGTGGGGCGAGGCACTTGGCGCGCCGCCCAACAGCTGGCCAACGCCTTCTGGTCACGCTGGGTACGGGAAGTACTCCCGTTACTGCAACAACGTCGAGACCCGCACGGCCGTGGGGCCGCCATACAAGTCGGTGACGTCGTCATAGTCGCCGACGGATCGCTGCCACGCAATGTATGGCCCAAAGGAGTCGTCCAGAGAACCTACCCCGGTGAAGATGGCATCGTACGAGCAGTAGACGTCCGAACCAAAGGCGGAACCCTTCGCCGACCTACGAAGAAGCTCATCGTGCTACCAGTCGACGCGGCTACGTCGCTCCCCGAGTAGAGTGCAGCGGCCTGCACGGCGGGAGGATGTTCACGACAGCCGCGAAATACGTCATAAACGCGTAAAGCTACGCGATAAATTTGTATATGAGATTTATAAGCCATAGCTCTTAAGATGAAATGTAATATGTAAGAACTCGATGTTACTTAAGAGCTTAGAGTAAGAAAATCCATGTTTTGTAAGAATATCCATGTTTCGTAAGAATACTCATGTTTTGTAAGGCAACTACTAGATCTGATATTTAAGTAACTCTGTATAAAGAAATGAGACAGGAAGTCGACATGAGCCGTCGCACTTTATAGGTAATTAGGTAGGACAAGACAATAAAACGATCTCCTTGTGTTGATCCTTTCCTCACCTCTCCCAGGTACTGGTCAGCACCACGACACAGGACTCCGGTCAGCCATGGTAATGGGTTTGACAGGTATTGGTACACGGTAAAGGTATACGGAGGTACCTGACCGGAGCCCTGTTTTGGTAGAACATAGAAATAATAATAATAAGCCCACAAGGGCGGCCCAACCCGACAGACCATAGGTAGACGCACGGCAATGGCACAGACCGCCATATACCTCGACCATAGCCTCGTCGGAGTGGGCCGCACTGGCTTACGGGACAGCTCTCTGGAACGAGCCACCCGTCTCATAAACCCCCACTATTTACGTGGGCTGGCCAGCCGACCTCCACGAGCAGAAACCGTGGTGGTGAGGCACTCTCCCTTCTTTCTCCCTCTCCTTTCTGGCAAACTCGCGTCCAGGCTCGGCGTGTAAGCTAGACGGCTATAGAACGTAAGAAAGAGATAGAGAATAAATACCGTGACGGGATTGGCCCGCTCGGATACTGATATAGTACCCCCCCCACGCTATAGAGCTAGCGTGCGGGAGTATAAATATAAAAGCGCCTGTTGCGCGCGCGTTCGTTCGTATTGCCCAGAGGAACCCGGCCAGAGCCGCGCCGTATTTTAGTCAGTATCAGAGCGTATCGATCCAGCACGCGGAGAACTGTAAAAACCCTTTTACTTATGAACTATACATCCTATCCTGAGTTAGGCGACCACCTATTTGACAGCGGAACGTCACATCTTTGTCCGTGTGCCGCGGTCGTGCACAAGATTTGTAATAATTGTACTTAAAAAACCATCGAAGGATGTCGTTTTTTCGAATTTTTTTAAATGTCAATAATTTATCAAAATACATGACTTGGATTTTATTTTTATTTTTCTGATAACTGTTATCACTTGGCCCATCACGCGTTTCCGGCTTGACGTCGATTTCTGGGACACCCTGTATATACTTGTGTTTTAAATAAAAACATTTTTCCCATGAATTTCAATGAAATCGCTGTGTTGTGTCGTGTCTCTAAATATGTCTTAACGGCGATTTCAGTGAAGAAAAATGCGAAGCAATAGTAACGTGAAAATGTTTTACAAAATCTGAATTTATCTAGAATTCTTGACTCCAATTGAGGCTTAGGCAAATAGCGGATACTAAACCACGTAAGCTAAACAGAAAGCTATTAGCTTTCCAAACATGCTTTACTGCAACTCGTTGGGACTTCACAAATGCACTAACAACATATTTCGGATTCTGAAAACACCAACCCCTACACACCTCAACCCCCTTTAAAGTGTACTTTACTCCCGAACGAGCACGTTAATCCCCAAAATAACTTGTCGACAAAACCACCCTACGACTAACTTTCAATTAAGCACCCCCCCGTTGGCCCATTCGTTCTAAAACCTTGTAAGCCTACGATTCTGTACGTTGTAGGCGCCCTGAAGTAAATAGATTAGTGGATTTATTCGCAATCGTATCGAAATGGGTTGAATTAGAAAGACTTTGTGTTCGACTTCGGAGTTTCCTATTCTCGTGAACTCAGATAACACCAAATCAATGAGATTTTTTTGGGAATAAAAAAGGATATTTTTTTAAATTGAAGGTGCACTGATTTCAGCACTAGGCATGCCTGTTTCACCACAGAATAGATAATTAAAATTTAGAAAACAATTTTGATCCATTTCGTGTTAGTAATGGCTACTTATCCTATGTTATAATAAGCCTTCACGGAAAAAAATAACTTACTCGATTAATAGAATACCTATCATCAACATCATCCATAAATACTAATTAAACTAATGTGCATGACTGAAACAATCCCAATGGCATTTTTAATGGTAGTGTCAACAAAGGGATTTTCGATTTGTTTTATAACGTGGTGTCATAGTTATTTTAAGAATAATAAGCAAATACGTAGCTATACAAAAACCTTCTCATATAATGTCCATATTGATGAAGAGTCTTAAAAGATAACCATGTATTTTTAAGTCAGTTGAAAACTAAGAGAATGACGCCTATTGTATAATTTAATCCCTATCATTGTGATGAAACCTATTGTCGAAAGCGTATGGGAGAATGGAAGGCTTCACCTGCGCTGAAGAGATTTTTTAAATTTTCGTTCAGAGTATTGAAGATTAAGTCTCTGCACTGGAAACCCTATAAAAGATTGTCTGAAAGGATGTTGAGAACGAATGTAAACCGATATAAAACTATACATTCAACATCTTAAATGATAAGCACAACTCTTTATTCAATATAAAACTAAAATTAAATTACAAAATAAATTAAACCTAACTAAACTATTAAAAAACTACCTAAAAATACATTAAAACTACCTAACAAATCTACCTAACTTAAAATAATTTTAAAAAATCGGCCCTCTTGGTAGGGTGCCCATCCCACTGGCGGCATTCCCTCGCTGGATGGCTAGGCTCAGCCTTTGCGCGAGAAAGCCGCCATCGCCACCAGCACGAGGGTCACCCGTCGCCTCCCCTGAGGGCTTGCTGAGCTACATCTTACCTGACTACTACAAGGTATGTAGTGTTTTTTTAGCAGCGTCCTGTAGACTTTACACTTGATGGATTTTGATACATGAGGTATGGTTAATATCGTCTTCGTCATTATCAGCATCATCAATCTCATGAGTCCGTGTCAATCCCTTAGATAAATATCTCTGAGGTCAATCCAATGCTGTACAAAGGCCTCTCCCAAAGCACGCCACTCAACCCGATTCTCAGCCCTTTGCATCTAGTCTCTCCCAGCTACCGCGCTAAGGTCATCTCCATCATGTAGGGGGGCCTCCCACGCTACGTTTACTCGTATCTCTGACCGCTTAGGAAAGAATCCAGGCAGCTAGATAGACAGGCGAAATGAGGCTTCCACAAAAAATTTACCCCCTAAGGCTTGGAAAAGTCCTTACCCTGACAGGGGTCCACAGCATAGTTTTTTTCTATACCTTTAACATTTTAAAGTTATGAATAGCCTGGCTATTCATAACTATAATATAATATCGTTCCATTATCGTTTCTCATAATATCCGAGAAACGAGAGGCGGTCTCTCTAAAACCCTGTAATAGGATTTTGATCTATTACTAGCCGACACCGAAGTATCTAGTATATTGTTGTGGTATTAAGGTATATTTCGTATTTCTTGTGTAATAATAACATTATGTTCGAGAAAGTCAATAAATACATTTCGATGAATGAATTACACTAGCATGATTATTTTGTTCTCAGGCATTGTTTCCGCAGTGTAGCGAAGTCTTAAAACTGCATCTATATTGTAGAGTATAGGTACATGCTGCTCTTTATTTACAATTCCTCCAAACAGTTGAACATAAACCCGGTGTTTTGATCTTCAAATAAAAGATTCCAAGCGTTCATTTACAGTCGGAGCGGGGACTGGCTGGTTGTAAAAACTGAAAGGCGGTGTAACTTCTCTCGTATAGCATTCAGTCCCTAGATAAGATATAGGTTTTATAGAACGGGAGCCTGGCTATTGAATGAATACCACCGTACCAGAGGTTTGTATGTTGGCTTTACTGTATAGTCGATCATATAATCAAGGGCGGTAATGCGTTATAAAACCACTGCAATAGATCGATGTGCTATCGACTCTACATATAATACCTATATAGCACACATAGATAAACTAGATAAGTACAGTTAATCAAGTGTAAAACACAGACACACTACGCCACCGGCTTACATTGCAATGACCTTGTGTATATTGGTGCACTATTGACTTTAAAATTACAAAAGCTACAATCTTACTCAAGAGATTTCCTAAAATATATTAATTTGATCTGCTGGGGTTTTGGCAACCAGACTTTAAATACAAGAACATTACTTTCAAACTTGCTATAGTCTCAGAGTATTCGGTGTATGTACGACGGAACTGCTAAAACTGAGAGAGTCTCAATAGTTCCGTACCGGACTAAACCGAACTATTGAGATTGTGCGCATTTATTAAGGATAAAGTATAAATGTAGCTCCCGTACTAATGCTATGAGTTCTATCTTTGTTTGGAACGAGCCGAGAATACTAAGTACGTCTTGAATAGAACGATGAAGAAGGTGGTTAACCCTAAATGTAGGTACCTAGGTATTATATTTAAAAAATAATATAGTTTGATACTCACGTTTCTCAAGTTTTCTGTGAAAATCTTCGACTATTAAGCTCGTTTACGTTTCTAATAGACTATTATATAATATTATAGATATTACAATAAATGCCTTTCCCCAATACAAGACATCCTATCTCCCAACAGAGCTGATCCTCCTAAATAATCCAATTTTCCTCTGAATTACGTTCTAGCTTTAAATTCTCGAGAATTCTGAACGGTTATCGGATATCATTTTCTCTTTTTCGGTATTCCCTATTGGACGGTAACCGGAGCTGGAATTACCTCTCAGTACCGGTATTAACGGTATTACGTTACCCGAACGGTAAGATTCAGATTTGGATGGCAGCCAATTGAAGACGGGTATTGTTACCAACGGATAATTCGCTAGTATAACAATACTAAGCTAGGCACGCTATGATGGCCATTTTGATGTTTCTCCACTCATGAAGTCTCGTATAAATTAAAACTACATTTGTAGGAGAAAATTGCTGTTCTTTATTGTCAATAGTAACGTGCAATTAGTCATAAAATTTGTGCCGCATTTTAGCTGTACCTGTGCTATTGTATGACGTGATAAGTCCGTGTGTATTCATTCATTCATGTGTGTGTGTAGTCATTGAGTAAATATGTATATTTTATTCTAACTTTTTAATCAGCTACTACTTGCAATACTAATTAATCTGAATGGCTTAGCATTACAGATAGTTCAACCGATCCCCGTTGTCCGGCAACGTGCCCAAAATGCTGGCGGCATTTCCCCTCTGGATCGCTAGGCTGATCCTTTGGGCGAAAAACGGGCCAGCATTTTGGTCACGTGTGGACTCCACGGATTTAATGAATTTCATTTCATTAGCTCGTATGTTTCGTAGACAAGGGGTGTTATAAATTTCAAGCTATCCGGTACTTTCAGGGTCTGATGATGACCAGAAAAATATGCAGGAGATCTTAACACCTCTTATGTTTATCTTGCATCTTCGAGTAATTGTAGTTATTATTTCGTAGGCAAATATTTCGGATATCACAACACAAACACAAAGACAATTCAAGGCAGTATAATTACCCATGCTTATTGGTAGATCTTTGTTCAAGTCCCTAGACATAAAGGGAGGTATTGTGCTGTGATAAATTACTCCTGACGGTAGGCAGGTCGCTACGATAGGCATTTGTCTTCATAAATTCTTCAAATCGCCATCAATCTCTACCATCCCAAGTTTGTACAATCCTGAATTTATTTCAAGCAGCAAGTAACGGCCTGTGGAGTAAGCCATATTTACAACGCAGACTCTGCTCTTGCATGACAAGCTTTAGCGTCATTTGTTTTTGCAATTTTTAATTTTCACTAGAAGTGAAAGTTACAATAAGGGCGACCTGTCCTCATACCTCATACAAAATAGAATGTAGACTCTCTCCATAAAGCGCGTGGATTTATTTTCCTTCATGACTTCAAGTTACCTTGCCATTCCGCGACGACGCCTGAGGCACACGAAGAAAAAGAATTCTTAGATCATAACAATCGGTATAATGGAAAGGGTAAGCCGAAAGGAGAATGTACTGTATCTATAACAGATTAACTTTTATACGCTTATAGATACGCTTTTTGCATAAAAAAGATATTGTGTTTTCATACATTTTGCTGCGATTAGTGGAAAGATTTGTATGAGACATGTATTTCAGGCATCGATACTAAAAACTCTCCGAATATCAAATATACTTTTAGCTTACCATTTAAAATCTCCCTTTCCGATTCCATTCTATTTTTTCAGAATTATTTATTGTAGGGTAAAGGGCCATGTTAAGGCCTTCACATCGTTCACTCTAGTATATATAGGCGAAATCCCGAAAAGTACCTACCTACTTCTAGATCGTTGTATTTCTCTGTGAAGTCTGAAATCGACCCCTGCCTAAAACTTTTCCTAGGGGAGGGATAGAAATTCATTGTAAACTATAATAAATATGTCATCAGTAAGCCCTGGGGCTTAGCCCATCTAGGGCTGTATTTAGAATGTCATGTGGAGTTTAAGGGGGTCGCTTAAAATATATATTCGTACTTACCTACATTACATGTAGGTACTAGTATTTCTACTTATTAAAGAGATTGAAATGAAATTTGAAATGAAATGAAATTTATTAATTGTATAGATACTTACATTCTAGATACAAATTCACTAGTCCCCACACTAGGATACCCTGTGTTGTGGGATACTAGTTTCTTCCCTAGGTACATAGTAAAAAATACGCAAATATTACAAGTACAATCGATTACAGATTGTTTAGCTTGAACCTAAAGCTATTACCTGCGTAACAGTTACCTATCTAAAAAGTCCAGGCATAGACAGAGTATAATATTACCTACGATGGTTTGTCGTAGATGCTGGTAGATTTTTCATTGAAAATGTTCTGTTTGCGCACATATTACAGCAAATAAAATTATGTTTCGTGTTTATTTTATTAATAGAGTTATAAGCGAAAACCCATCCATCCAGACAACTAGGTACTTACACAGACATTGACTTTTAAAAAATATCTAGAAAAACGGTATCTATTCGAAAACCGATGACATTTTGTGAACAGTGGGAACGAGATAAATAATAAGTGAAACTAATAGACAATTAAGATATATTTAAAATCTGAAAATTAATCATACTTAAGTAACTTTTGGATTTGTGTGGGGTCCATATCGCATGTCTCCCTAAGCACGGCCCTGTTAAAAGTTAAACCTTGATATTTATGGCATATGCGGAACCCTCTTTAATTTTCAGAACTTTTGTAATATGAAACATACATTATTTTTACAGTACTTATGTCTGTATTATGAATAAAATATGTTAAAATTGTTATTTATTTTTATCTTTTACCTACGTAGGTTGTGTGATCAACCCTCATGTATGCCTAAGGTTGTCTTTTAACATGCCTTAGCTTTGTTTGGTAATGTCATTTTAAGTGCTGTCGATTGTACTAGGAATGATCCAATACATACATTTACTACACCTAGTTCACAGGTGACCAGCAGGGTTACTCTCACCTCTTATAGCGATCCAGTTTAGGTTCCTAAACTGAACCGAATCGCTATTTGCCACAATGACGTCAAAGGTGAGAGTAACCCCGCAGTTATTATTCAGACTCGTACAGTTGGACCGACATTTTCTGGAACTAACATTTACTTACCACTGTACCTATCTAACATTCTATATTGTGCTACAGCTTATTCTAAAGCAATGGCCTGAATAGAAAATATTTTTTTCGCTCTACTTCGAGGTTAATACCAAAAGATATTCATCATTTTCAGATAGGAGGCGTTGACCCAAGAAAAATGAGGGTCTATTCTATAAGATAAACTAACTACACAGTAGGGTATAGTATAGTATGACACAGTAGGGTAGCTTCTTACACCAGTATTGGGTGTTGATTAATCCATGCCCTTGTTTTGTTTGAGAGAAATATATGCATATTTAGAGTATACATTCACATTGTGCGACATGGATGGATATGTATGTAATGAATTGGCAACATTGTAATACATTCGACAGCACGTCACTGGTACTTGAAGTTCGATTTCAAATCCTCTGATGTAGACAATAAGAACGTTACGAAATCCAAAGATTGCGCTTGTTATGATTTGAACTGTATCACATTTTATTTAAATGACTTAATGATGCAATATAGCAAGCTATAATGACAAACATGTATGTATTCCTAGATTCCACTGATACGCTTTTAGGGAAAGAAAACAAAGTTTTCTTCGAGTGCCTCAGTGTTTTTAGTTGACCACAATTTTCTCCTCCTATAATAACAACGAAAAATCCCTCCAACGGAACACTTCTCGGCGGAAAATCACAATAACACCGTAACAATAACAGGTCAATTGTTTCCGCACCCTACGGGAACCTAAATTAATATCACTTCCGTCAGCGCCATCTGACGTGTCGTGGGGGTAAAAACGACAATTACCGACCGACTGAACGGTCCACGATTGACGCGTTTACCCCAAACACTTAATGCAGAAGAAAAATTGTGACGGTAATTTATTATTAAGCCTTTCTTGGAGGGGGTTTCTAAAGGGGATTAGGCTATGACTGTACAGTGTACATACTCATTATGATAATACCTATACGTTGTATAGAAAACCGCACTTTACAATAAACAAAAAATAATTTCATCTGTTTATCGTCATCACAGACCACTTACCCAATAGGCATGAAATCGGTACAAATTTGCAAGCGAAAAATTATGTCAACTATGAGCGCATAGAAACCAAGTGGGGGACAGGGGTGCCGTATTAAAGAGATGTCGATAATATCTCTAGGTTACATGAGTCGTGCGCGAAGCAATTTTGCGCTCATGTGCGGGCAGACACGGGCGCCCTCCTGTTACAGGTATATGGGGTGATCTGTGATCGTCATATACAACTTTTAAAGTTAACTAATTTGGCAAACTGAAACAACTGAAATCTTTCAGTTCCGTCTGCTCTGAAGTTCCGTTACATTTTTATCAATTGGTAAGTAGATATTTATCTATCCACATTTTATGAATTACTCATGGCAGTATTCAAGTTATCAATACCGTCGGTCTTATTTTCTCTAGGTAAAGAAAAAATAGATTAAATAAATACCTATATTTCTGTACGTAAGTACTGAGTAATAACTCTGAAATATTGAATGAGAAAAAAAATAGTGACTGCATAAAAATATTTACCTCTAGGATATTGTGGTACAGTTACATTTCATGTACCCCTACTATAGTAATTAATAATATAAAATCAGACAGTTCCTTTAAACTTCCCCTAATTTGGGCAAAATAAACTGTCACGCCATGTAACTTCGGAGTTTGACAGACGGGAGACAAAATTTTAAACTTGTCAAAATTACGCAAGTTAGCACAGGCTGCGCTTTCTTCTTACATCCCTATTCTGATCATTCTATTTGTTATTTAGGTACTTACTATAAGTGGCTTATTCACCAAGGAAGCGGATTCCCCTCTTCCACCGTTACCAACATAATGCCTGACTTTTCTATGATAGAATTTACAAAAAAAGGGACTTCCCCGCTTCTATGGCTACCATAGAAAAGTCAGGCAATATTTTAGCCAAATTAACATTTTCCTCACGTCATTAGGGTACTGTAGCATTACTGTGGAAAATGAAATGAAAATGTTAATTTGACTAAAATATTGCCTGACTTTTCTATAACAGCCATAGAAGCAGGGAAGCCCCTTATTTTGAGAGAATCTGAATTTTAAAATTATAGTTGGAAACGTCGCGCGTCGATATCAACTCGCCAGACATTTTTTATAAGAAAATTTTAGTACGTACCTAATTCTTCGTCTATATATTTGAGGGAAGTAAAGCCTCATTGTTAAAAAAAAACAGTACCTAGGTCTAGCTACCATATTGCTGTTATAGCTATATATTCACCTAATTTATCCTTCTCCCGTCGACACTTCAGTTCACAAAGTTAGTAAGGGATCGATGCCATGGGTAATATTAAATCACATTTATGGTAATCATGTGTATGTCTCTTAAATGTCTCGACAAATGGACATACATAATGTGGTAGGTATAATTGCCCGCGTAATACTTAATTGTTGTCTCCCAGAATACACCTGGCTGGCTCTCCGCCAGGTTGCCCTGATCTCCAACTTGCTCCGGCAACTTGCGTTGGCACCTGTGGGAGCAAGTTCGCGGGCAACTGCTGGAATATTAATACTCGACTTGTTGGCAATTTAAACGGTTTCCTTTAAAAATATCTAAGAACAGGAACGAATAAACAAACAAAAAATAAGGTTTCTCTTTTGTATTAATGTTAAGGCTGGGTGTGCGTGGATTTTTAGTTTTTCTATGAAGGCTACGGCACTAACTACTAAAATTAAACATCTGAAAAAAATATATAGCAATACACGACGCTCGATAGAAAATAGTAAATTCCGCGGGTCTTTTTTGACAGAAAATTATAATCAAATAAAAGATACCTAATTGAAGACAAACAAGATTAGAAATAACATTTAATGGATCCAATAAGATAACTAAATTATTAGGGGATCCTGGTGAATTATGGAAAATCACAATTTTGAGAACTTGTATGTATAGGTTTTGCCTTGGGCGATTGTGATGAACCGCTGAGTTAAATACGATCGAATGATGACTTAATTTAAAATGTTATGTGACCAAATAAATCTTAAAACATGCTTGACATTTTGATCAATGAGGGCTGACGAAACTGCAAAACAAACGGGACAAAACCCCGCAAAAATTGTTCTAAACAAGGCGGTTTAACGTCATTCTCGACACCCCTGCAGGGGGAGCCAGCTACAGGGGGATTCTAAAAACTTTTTGATTAATTACATTTCGCTCGCCGCGGAAATATTGCCACATTCCAGGTAAAAGTTATGCGAGGAGACCATAGAGCCGGGAACAATTAGATTGGTAGGCAGAAAATCCATTAAGTTGGGGACAAAAACGGTATTCTTTTGTTTTGTTGGTCGTAGACATCATGTTTATGAAAACTTATATTATACATGATCTAAACCTACCTTATAACGAAGATAGCTCTAGATAAAAATAGTTTGGTTTTTACCAACTGTTATATTTACTACATTACCGACGATATGCTTCTAAACAAAATACTATATACGGACAACAGCAGATCAATGGTAACCCTTGCAGTACGATTTCAACTCTTACGACGCAGATAATAAGAACGGACCAAAGCGTTACACTTGATCTGCTGTTAGCTGTACCTAATTCTGCACATCCTTGTTATAGATAAATATAGCCTCGTGGTTATCTAAAAACAAAAACTGATTCCATTTGTACATAGTAACTGGTTAACTGCGATCAATAAATATTTCCTTGTTATATAGTTATTGAACTGGTCCGATAAGTAGAGTGGCAACGTCGTGGGTCAACTGACTCCCATTTACCCAAACTTCCCTTTTCTATTGTTTAAGTACATAATAATATAATAGGACAGTCTTGAGACTGTAAATTTTTGACAACACTCTTTAGCGATTTGACCCACGAAGGTAAGTAAGGCACTTCTGAAAGATTAGTAAGTCTGCACATAAAGTATGGAGCGCGACTTTCAAGTTTATTACCTGACATGTTTGAAATACCAGTTTTATTGTGAGGGGGTGTTAAGGGGGAGAGTTGGTGATGGAATCCTATACCTATTACGGCGTTATAATGTATAAATACATACAGGTACAACCTTTGCAGGCAATTATAGGAGTTTCATTTCATTTACTACCGAGATGCACTTAACGATGATACGGATTTCAATTTATAGCGGAAAAACTCATACGACAAAATTACCAATTAGTTTTTGTAGTAAGGTACGTACTCGCTAGCGAGATAACTTACTACAGCAACTCATGGTAGGATCTCCACTATACCGAGTTTACTTGTAGCGTTATATTACTCAGAGCAACTGTATAATTTATTTGACAACTCTCATACAATACTCGCACATAATTATACAGTAAGTACCTATACAGCAATACGTAAACTTACTCCTTATTACCACTACCAGTGATTTCAATATTATTTTATGACAAGAATATAACTTTACGATTTGCTAAAAAAAAATATGTTATTGAATTTAACGTTCCAGTCAGTGCGTGCCTACGAGTACCGTCAAAATTACCTCCAACCAAATGGAAAACTGCTGTAGATCGAGGTACTTATACATTTTAATAAAATATTGGAGTTCCACGATTTGTAGACGTCGAATATTACGAATTATGAAAGTATTTTTATATTTGACCTCGTAAATTATATTAAATCTGTTTTTGGAAAAGGTATTTTTATTATTCTCTATTTAATAAATGTCATAGCAAGGGTGCTTTGGTCATTCTCTATAATTTCTATGGAATAGGTATTGGGTACCTATTGTATTTTAAAATATCTATTCCACAGTTTTATTACATCAGACTTATAAATCAGAAATCTAGCTAGTTTTATCTAATTTCGGTACTTGTTTCCAATTACGCTCTCATCATTTCCTAGTACTTAAATAGTAGTATTGTAAATTCAGTAGATATAAATGATAAATGGAGAAAAATTTCATCACGACCGAGATTCGAACCCGGGACCTCGCCTTTCCGTGGCACGCTCCATTCCAACAGAGCCACCGTGATTTCGTACCTAGATCGTGAATTTTGTCTCCATATTCTCGTCTTAGGGACGGTAGCGACATCTATCCAGTAATTGTGTTCAGTAGATATGTATGTAACTGAACAGCTTTTGTTCTACTCGTACAACTTTTCCATTTTCCCGAATGTTTTGCGGGAACTTTTCATACATTTTGTACGGTGGAACACAGAGAAAGGTGTACAGGAGAGTCTTTAAGGTTGAGATTTTACTACTACTACTATTAGACTACTTGACCTATTGCAAGAATTCTTTCACTGTTCGATAGGTAAAAGTTAAAACTATTGAACTGTAAAAGAATTACTAAACTCGGTCCAGTAGATTTTGAGAAAATCTTCACCTTATTGAGGCCCCCTGTATACTTATCTCTGCCTTCGACTGTACCAATCAGCTGGTTGAATTGTATGAGATACTAATTTATTACGCGACTGTGCAATTTTTATTTTTTGTACGAAAAGTCGACGAACAAAAGTTACTGATCCCTTTTAGATACCAACCCTTTCCGTAATATTTATAAGTATTGCAATCTTCTACAAGTCAATAAATCTATCTATATAGTGACACTGTATTTAATATTTATTAGGGTAACCGAATTTTTGTAAGCCGTGTTGGAAATCGAAGGGATATTGCGGAAATAATAAGCGAACGAAATATCGCGGAGCGGAGCCGGGGTCCTTTTCATATTATATCTCTTGTGGAAGCCTTTGATGACGCGGTCATCAAAAAATACATCGAGGGCGGACATGGTCAAAGAGAAACCCTATCTGTATAGACCAGGAGCTGACCTTAAGAAGGCAACGTCACTGAATTCAAGGGTTTTATGGAATCTACTTAAAACATGTTATGTTTTTATTATTGAACGTTAGGAAGTACGTCTTGTGTTGTGTTTAAAAAAAATTAACTATGCAGGTAAAAAATATCAACGCCAGTATTTGAATCTACGACACATGACGATAATAATAGATGTCATGCTCTTTTTATGGATGGAGGTACAGCTGAAGCTGATTCTTACTTTTCGTGGATCAGATGGCGGGATGATATGTGCAAGTTGGCTGGCAGGGACAAAGAAAAAGAAAAAGGGCAAAGAACTGTGAACCGGATTGAGTGGCGCGCTCTGGGTATGGTCTTTGTCTCAAGGTGTCTCATATTATAACGTCGTATACTCGTATATGAGGTATATTTATTTACTCCATTGGCTCCACGAAATGAATTGCATCTTGGCCTCCACAATGAAAATACGCCAACCATATTACATCAGTTACAGGTATGCTTAATCAAAATGAATGACTGCAGGAAATGCTGCTGTCTGTTTCAGTCGCAGTAGCGTCCGTCCATCGTCCATCTCAATAACTGCATCGCAATAACGATCCATCAACCTACTAGATGTTGCAGTTATGTCTACGTTACGTCAAAAAGGATTATTCTTGAACTAGCAGTTGGCTCTCGGACTATACAGGCTCGGATGGCTGGACTTCAGCGAATTTATTACTTTGACCATCTTCGTTAGAGCGAATATTCGTTATCTGGCGGAAACGAGTGATATTCATTTCGAATTCAGGACAAACGTATTTTTCAGAGGACAATTTTTTTCTGTGTAAGTGTGAAATATTATTACAGTATATTATATGTGTGCTTCAATTAATCATCTAAACGAAATATAGCTGTCAATTTAAGGGACTGCTGTCGTAAAATATATGACCGTTCATGCCAATGTATGAATGCCAATGGGTGAATTCGAAGGTGCGAATACCTATTTAGTATAAATTATTTCTGAGGAGTGATTGTACCACAATATCTATACATATAATAAGACTGTAAAAAAGGTGTCTGTACATTGGATATTTTTTGAAAAGAATAATTGTAATATTATAATTGTTTTAGGAGCGATACTGATGCCAAAACAACAATTTTTGTCTGTGACTTTGTGCAAGTATCACGCCATAACTACTGAATGGATTTTGATGGGAGTTTCTGAAATAGCTCATCAGGAGATAGCTGAAATATCCGGACAGCTCCTAGGCTATAAGCCATGGCGGTATGTGATGTGGAAACAAGGATCCAGAGAGGAAGATCTGCCTCCTGATCTCATTAAAGTTAAAAGTCGCCAATAATTATGCACTTCAATTCTTCGGTCTTTGGTTTTAACACACGCCCTTAGTACAAAGTCTACAAAACCTACATAACTTTATGTCCAAAGTAAATTACATTTAGACTAAATAAAGAGAGATATAAAGTGAGCTAAAAAGTAAGGAGGGCCACTTTTTCCTCCCGGAGAGATTTCATTTAATCCTAGCCCAGAGTTGTGTTAAATTGCCGACATCAATCCACACAATTACTCCGTACTTTCTTATCCGACGTACATTGTGCTTTTGCTTACTTTAAAAGGAAAGTTGTATTTTACTAGTAGACGTGGAAATGCTTTTTCTTATGTGAAATGAAACTTATGAACTATTTAACTGCGTAATGTTCAATTAACTTTATTGTGTAGGCAGGCCTGTATTATAAACTTATTTTACGATAAACAATAATAATAATAAAAATACCTACTTATAAATATATATTTTTTAATAATGGCCTGTTAATGATACCATTAATGCTCATAACATAACACAGCGTGTCCTTGACGTCATTCGACAAATTGAAACTGGGGGTTGTACTCTAGATAAATATGAAATTGGTAAGGTTTTTAGTAAAACAAAACTGCAAAAAAAATTGAATTTATTACGTCACAAGTCACACAACGACCTTAGAAATGACCATTAGGTCAAATTCCAGTGAAAGAAATCATTGCAAAAAATTAAATAACTACTTATAGGTACTTACCTCAAAATGTAAAACACTCCAAAGCACAGTAACGTTGCACAGAATTTTTTTTGATAGTACATTTTATTATAAATACTTTTTTTAACGAGGTGTGAAAGGGATAGTAACACGATTTAATGGAAGTGAGGTTTAACTAGGTTTATGAATAACAGCATACGTTTGACATTGTAAGAGTGAGCTCACAATAAGATCACGATCAAAATTGTCTATAGTGAGACAAGCCTAGAGTCATAGCCTAAGGTTTCATAGACAGTTTTAAAAGTAAGTTTAGCATGAGTTCGCTCTTAAAAAAGTCAAATTCGATATACTGTTGATAGTTCTAAAAGCCAGCTCGCACTAGGCTCCGCACTCAAAATTGTCTGTGAATAAGGGCCTAAGGATAGCCATCAACGTGACTTAAAGTTAGGCGGTGGTTTAAGCCACTATTTAGAGATTTTCGCTGGTTTCGAAATACACAATCGGTGGTTTAGCAACTGACAAAATAAGCTACAGTTTAGCAATCTTTGTGGCTACGAGTGTTCAATCAGTATCGGTAATTAGTATATATAAACGGATATCACTTATATTGTTAAAGTCGGCAATTAGACCGACAGTTTCGACCGATTTCGACGGTCTTTTTCAAGGTGAGCGCGCCACGCCCGCTTATAGTTTCAATTCCAAAAAAGTATCGCGGTAATTAAAAACTTTGGTTCTAAAAGAATTCGCGTCGCTATTAAGTTCTTCAATTATTTATTAAAAGGCGCAGATTTTTCAAACGAGGCCTTTCTTCCGAAGGTGAGCCGTGTCCCGCTACAAGAGAATTCTATTAACATTTTCATCTAATATTCATAAGAGAGTGGATTCCATTAGGCATATGATCTTACCCTGAGGGATAATCCGTCTTTGTGCCAGGTATTCGGTTTTGTTTAAATCTATACTTACCTCACTATAATGTATTATTTTATGTATAAGGCAATTCATCACTTTCTCTTTTAAATGTTTTCTTTACAGCTTTTAATACTGCATTTGTACGCATTATATTGTGAGATCCGCCAATCGGCACTGGGCTCGCGTGGTGGATCATAGTAGCATGCGCTCCCTCGATGTAAGGGAAGGTATGTGCCTGAGCAGTGGGGATATAAAAATAGACTGATGATGATGAATATATAGTTTAAAACTTTACTGTATACTAAAACACGATATGGATTTTGATAGCCATTGTCTCTGGCGAGTATTCATAAACGTGATTTAAAGTTACGCTACCGTTTAGGCTCCCTGTCCCTTTCTATCTTAACCTTTTGTGACGAAGTGTGAAAGGGAGAGCAACACAATTTAAGAGAAATGAGGTTTAACTAGGTTTATGAATAACAGCATCTGTGTTTTGTAAATACAGAGTTTCCGCACAGTAAAAATTATCATCATTTAACATCAAAAAATAAACTCGAAAACAAACCCTTTAAACTTTTCCTCCTGAAAACGCCACTTCAGTAGCCATCAAAACACTGCAGTGAACCCCAAAATAAAGGGTAAGAAAGGCTGCCCCTGGCACGTAAAGTTTTCCCTCGTGCGTTGTAAAACTACCCTCTCTTATTCGAGTTGTGCCTGGGGATAGCCTAGAGCCTGGGGGAGATCTACTGCTGATTAGATGGGGAAACAGAAGTGGTTTTAGGCATTAATCGATTTTTAAAAGTCAATACCTTTGGTAATCGATCGATGGTTGCCTGGAAGAAATCGCTAAAAGCGATAAAGCCGCCTATATGTACACTAGCTAATTTTGGTTTTATATGTAATTGATGTATTTTCATTTGTGTGCAAATAAAGTATATTTGATTGATTGATTGAATTTGAAATACTTATTGTGCACAGCTGACAGCAGATCAAGTGTAACACTTTGGACTTTGGACCGTTCTTATCCTCTGCGCCGTAAGAGTTGAAATCGTACTGCAAGTGTTACCATTGATCAGCGGTTGTCCGTACAATGTTTCGTATAAAATAATATCGATTATGTAGGTTTAAAATATACTGCAGCGTTTTTCTAGGCCAGTCGTGATTGGTAAAATATAGTAAACAATGCCATAATACTTCTATTTACCTGTAATTTTTGCTCTTTTTCATGAACTAGTGCCTATTATAAAAACGATCAATGAACAATAGATTCTACAGCTGTATCGTGGTCACATTACATTATAATACCTATACGAAGTTGCAATCGATAGTCCTATATGATGGTTCTAAGTGTACGGGTTTTGATAAAAATTAAGGCATAACAATGGGAGAAACAAATTGAACACAGTTTACTTTTATTTCTGATTCCAATTTCTTTACAAATTCGATATAAGCGGCCCTCTGAGAGGCACTGACCGTTTTCCTTAAAACTCTACCTATCTCTCTAATGTCGCGTCTGTAAGTGATCTGATCTAGAGTCGTCCAGCGCATCCGGCTCTCTTTACGGCCTATTCGCAATGAAGGAGTTTTACAACCTTCCAGTATCCGGTTATTTCCAGTTATATTCAGTATTTTTATATCACCTGCCACAATTTTTTCTCAACAGCTGCTGTTGATGATGTCGGATTATACGTGTCTGAGTCGGTGATATGGGGGAAGGATCTATTGAAAAGGACAGAGCATGTCATAAATTTTCACATCACCAATGTTGTTAATTTTAGAAGTCAAATATCCGAACACGAAGACAGGCAGACGTTGAGTTTTATAGATATAGTGAAGAATAAATGTATGGTTTTGTAAAAGGTCTGCTCAACTTAAATAACTCAAGAACCGGTAGACTGAAAGCGAAGCATCTAATTATGACATCAGATCCACCTAAGGGCCGACGTACAACGCCTCGCAGCGCGGTGCCGTGCCGTCACATGACGTGTCACGGCGTCTGCCGGCACCTTCTACCGGTGGACGATGTCGGACGGCGCCGGTCACAGGGGGACAGTGTCGTGCCGGCGCGGCGGCGGGCGGCGCCGTCCACAGTCTCCACCTACACACCCATCACCATATACCACTACCACTATAGTATAGTTCAAAGGGAAGATAGCACTAGGCTATCTTAGTTCAAGCTCGTTATCATACCGTATATCAGGTATATATTCTGGCAGGGAGAGATGCATGTCGAAAAACAGCGCTACGCACCTCGGTGTCAGCTCAGCTGAAACATGCACCTTTTGCCACACCACTTCATCATCATCATCATCATCAGTCTATTTATATTGCCCCACTGCTCGGGCACAGACCTTCCCTTACATCGAGGGAGCTCGGGCCATAATCCACCACGCGGGCCCAGTGCGGGTTGGCGGATTTCACATGCCTTAGATTTTTTTTTTCTTCTACGACATGCAGGTTTCATCACGATGTTTTCCTTCACCGTTTTGAGAGCACTCGGTAAATGTACGTAAGTTTTTCCGTCGAAAAAACCGAGGATAACTCATTGGTACATGGCTGCCCTAGCTGGGAATCGAACCTGGGACCTCCATATTGCAAGTCCATTGACCCAACCACTGAGCCACCGAGCTCTACGAGCCACACCACTTATCATAACTATATTAGATTATAACTTACTACTTGATTGATTTTTTGTAAGCTTATTGTAATTGGTGTATGGCAATAAACATATTTTCTATTCTATTCTATTGTATTACAGGCACGGTACCTACATGGGCGCTGACGTGCGCCGTCGGATGCCGCGCTGTGGCGTTGTGCGTCCGCCCTTATGTAGGATAGTTCAATCGGCGAGTTTTCGTGAAAAGTAGTGTTGACTTGACAGGTGAAATTATCACCCCTCCGGCCGCCATCGCAACCAGTTTTCGCAACTAGTTGCGATAGAAAACTAAATATTCTTTGTACAGCTGACAGCAGATCAAGTGTAACATTTTGGACTTTGGACTGTTCTTATTATCTACTCTACGAGATGGTCGGCATACATTGGAGTAGTTAATTTCGTGTAGATTAATTTGCTGTATTCGCGACTATATTATTTATTTATTGTGTAGGAGAAACGGGTAGAAGAGTAATTTTCTTTCGTCTATGTCACGAGACGTGTTTATGGAAATGTTTGTTTATTACATCGGTTTTACTGTTTTCTGAAATTGTTTCCCTTCCGAATGTTCGCTATTCCGTGACAGCTCCAGGTGGGCGTGAATTCAGCTGAATGTTTCACGATGATGCTCAAATGCCAACCATAAGGTGTATGAGTAATAATACTGGTACAATGTAAAAAAGAATAATACGAGTTCATACTCAACTTTTTGTGGTCATAGCCACAAAATTTTGTACACACAGCTACAAAAGAGAGATCAAAAGGTTGATTTTTGATTTTACGAAGAAAAAAAAATTAAAAATTAAAATCTTTCAATAATTGTGACACTTTTACTAAAGTATTTTTTTAACATAGGTAAGGCCACTCTCTATAACCTGTTTTAGTTTCAAGTCAAGTCAAATTTCTTTGTTGCAAGTAAGCACGTTGTGTACATTTTTGCACGTCAACATATTTTTTTGAGTTTACATTTTCACCACTTTGCAAGGAAAAGGTGCCAACGCTGAGGAGGAGTTTGTCGTACTACTTACGCGATTTTATACATGTATTATTATGTATTATTATGGATGCGACGTAGTGTCAAAAAAACGTTTCAATTTAATAACATTCAACAGTTGAACTTATCTTTCTATTTAGGTCTACTACTCTCTAGGTACCTCTCCTTTAATTTTAACATTTAGATCGTTACTCTACAATTTTTTTGAGAAGGTGAGGTAGTAATGTTTCTATATTTATATTTCTCCTCAATCATTTCAACTAAGTTAGCTGATACTAAGGTGTTAGTTGTAGCTTGATGTGCTATCGACTGCACAAATCCCATAAGTTTGCACCAAACCATTGCAATCTAGGCCGTATTATAACATCATAAAGTTTAGTGCCCGTGAGTTTCATTTGTCCATAAAATTCATAATCCCTTCTACAATTGACTTTTTATCTAATATGTATAACAAAATTACATCATACTAAGTAAATGTAGTCATAACAAGGAGGATACTAACATATCCGCGCCTAATTAAAAGCGTATGTTACCTATGTAGGTACATTCCGTAACAATATTGTATCAAACTTGTTGCAAAACAATGCAGACACGGTACAGAGACCAATTAAGGACGTATTACGACTGCAAGTTCATTCATGCGGTGCTTGTTAGACGGTCGTCTGTGAAAGCTTTAAACACCCGTTCGACTATTGCGACTATGCGACTAGACGCAATTAAACATATGAGTATCTCTATAGGGATCAATACGACGTGACGTAAGTCCACTCATTAAAAAACACTTTACTTTTAAATTAGCCTTGTTCACGTTACTAATTATCTTCTAAATCACTCCAATTATAAGTTAAAAGCTTGTGCTAGAATCGGCAACGACAGTCGACAGAGTAGTCCAGTAAAGAGGGTTTGATCGAAATTGGACGAATTCTCAAGGTGAGGATCAAACCTGCCTTGGGCTGCATTTACAGCCGCAGGAAAACAACTGCGAGTAACATCTGACAGTCTGTCTTACAGCAGCTTGCAAGTGTAAACTCCGCAGCAGGAGCTGTCGACAGATTGTTTAGCACTTTCTAACGATATTGCAAGTAACTCGTGCAAGATTTGTGCGAGTTTACTTGCAGGTGTACGCCCAATTGAGGGCTACAAGACTTCATACATGTAAGAATTTCGCAGTGAAGGCTTTAACCATCGACATTGCGACTAGACGCATAGATTTACAGAAGTCACTATGTATGTTACGTTAGGAATCATGAATTGTCTTGATCTAATAATAATATTGTTTATTAAAGAATTTGATTTATTTAGGTGTCATGATTACTTAATATCAATACTAATAAATTAAGAATAGATTCTTAAGCAGCATAATTCTACAACCAAGCAAATAATATTCATCCATATAGGTAAGTATTATGATAAGATTATCTTGATCTAAGAGTACCTACTTATTTATAAGTGAACGACTAATTTCTCCAGTGAAACCCCACCGTAAGCCAGGATCCCAGAGGGGAACACCTGGGCAAAGGGAGGGAAGGCCAGACGTCAGCTATCGATTATTCGAGAGCGAATACACCGACCCGTTTGAGACCCGGGAACCGTGCGCCTTAACCGTTGAAATCAACAATTTAAACTGTAAAACGACGACTTAGAGCTTAATTTTCCTTGTATATTCCTCACAAATCACTCATACTCATCCTGTCACACAATATTACTAGATTTGTTGAATGTATGACGTGTGGTGAAGGTTTAAGGTTCATAATGTATTGTGTTAAAATTACCAGTCGATTCAATTTGAACGGTGAAATTTTCAGTTTAAGTATTTCAGGGGGATGCAATTATGGTTATGATTGGACTGTAATAGTACAGGCGACAGTAGGTCCTTCATATGGAACACAGTGGCATCTTATGCAGCGGTAATATGATCTAAATTCCAATGGGTTTGTTATGTGCTGTAGACAGACGTGTTCTAAGCCACAGAATATATAATAGTACAAGTACAGAAGAGTCTCTCCTAAAAACCGTTAAAATAAATCGCGAGTCTCGCAGCGACGCAATAAAGTACAATTCAGCTCGCGCAGCGCGAAGTGCCTACAATTATATTCACCTACAACGTGCGTCTCTTTCTATCGGGTAGCTCTTTACTCTTCTGACACGATTAGGGCTGCCGGCTTGTGAAAGATAAATAATCTGAATATTTAATGAACATATATTATTATACCACTCTATTATTCTACTTTTGTAAACAAACTGATATTTCAAATATACCTACGGTATTAGATCACAAAATACCATAGGCATGCTATCTTCTTACACTTTAATGGGTGTCTACAATACTAAACATAACTCTTTTAGGTTTTAGCTAGGTACAATCTAGTCCGGGAGCCGAAACCCATATTTACATATTTAAGATGCAAGAACTAGCCTTGCGATTTATTATATAAATCTAATCTAATTATTCGTTCATTATTCATTCAATTTCATTCAATTATCTGCAACTATTCTCTAGATTGCATGGTAAAACTACTCGTAAGTTAATGGAGAATAAAATCGGGGAATAAAAATAACCCTGGGATAGTTACTCCAGTATAAATTGAAGTTTGGTCGAATCCACCCTAAATAAAATAAATTATTATGGTAGGTACTAAATTGTATGAAAGAATATTTTAATAATTTAGACCAAATTCTTGTCACGATTTTTTTCTTCCGATACAATGAAAGACGGCTAAATACGTCGCAGCGCGGGCGCAAAATAGCGGGCTACGTGCAATCAATCTGGCGCGCAGCAGCCCACTGAATAGCCGCGCCGGCGCGGCCCAAGGCCGCCCGCCCGATGTACCTGTAGATTTATACCTAAAGCGCGGAGTGCACCAGGCCTGTCTAAGCTTTATAATGCTTATGGAAATTATACGAACTTGGCCGAGAATGATTAGACTCGTATCCCAATTTCAAGTAATACTTACGCAATTTAATTAAGTAGATAGATTAAAATAAGTACGGTAAAGAACGTGATATCTTAATATCCGAGTTCGAATTCGTGAAAAAAACATCATTTTTATGGGTTAGTGTAATATTTTAAAGTAGCATGTTATTGTACCTTCTAGAATCATTAAATTATTGTCAGGGAACTTTACGTACATAGCCAAAAAGGGGAAAAATGTTCATATATTTTCACGAACAATTTGACATGAAAAGATTGTGATGCGATGTACCTACGTTTTAAAAACCCAGAAAAATAGCGACTAAAAATATACCTACTTCAACATTCCATAGGTTTCCGGTTCTTTGTCCATTCTATAAATTATTTAAAAAAAACGCGACTTTACCGACTGTAAAATATTTTGTAATATAATGAAAGCGTTGCTGTTTTTTTTGTTTCGTATTCATACGAGTATTGTATGTTTCATATTCATATGAGTATAGATAACCTGCTTACATGTGTATTACATATGTATTCATTTTTTAAATTCAATTACTCGTACTTAGTTACTTAGATAAAAATTCAGTTTATACATAAAACATCCAAATAATGGGGATCTTTTTTGGCCAAATGTTATATCTACAACCTATAGAAGTTTTATGCAATAAGTACTTACCTAATATATAATCTATCTTTTATTCCTAAAAATATCCAAAACATCAAAAACGTTAATTTTAAAATGCTGATGATGGTATTTGCACAGCCCCTAATAACTCTGTAAAATCAAAACTAGTGGAAATGAAACCGTGATTGGAAAAATGTCGATAGACTGCCAATTGAAATTAATTGACTCTGCGATACCTACTCCAAGTGATGAGTTGACGGGTCTAGCCAATTTTATTAATTGAACTTCGCTCAACTGTAAAATCGGAGATACCAAACCAATATTCCCGGAAAACTACAGAGGCGGGCTTTTATACAATACGTAAAAAAAATTGGGTTTGGCAACCGTTAACATAGCGATTTAGGAAATAGTCATTTTAGGAATGGACCTTTTAGGTTTTGGCGTTATGAACCTGAAGGATATTGATGCTTAGTGTTCAATTTTGAAAGCCGAAAAGAATCATGAAATCTATGTTCTATAAGAGAAGTTTAAAATGATAATAAGTAGGTACATCTATTATCTATGCATATAATAAGACTGTAAAAAAGTTGTGTCTGTACATTGGATATTTTTTGAAAAGAATAATTGTAATGTGTTTTAGGATCGATACTGAAGCCAAAAAACAATTTTTTAGAATTTTTGTCTGTTTGTCTGTGACTTTGTGCAAGTATCACGGCATAACTACTGAAGGGATTTTGATGGGAGTTTCACTAGGAGATAGCTGAAATATCCGGACAGCTCATAGGCTATAAGCCATGGCGGTATGTGATGTGGAAACAAGGATCCAGAGAGGAAGATCTGCCTCCTGATCTCCTCCATCCTCCTCCTCTACGCAAACGTAGTTGCGGGGTACAGCTTATAGTGATACATAAGTACCTTTAATTAAAATGTGCCGTCTAACACAGATAAAAGTGTACAGGAATGAGGTTTTCTCAAAATATACTTGACTGATTTTTGAAAATTCTTAAAAACTATAAAATAATTTTTACAATCGGTCAAGCGGTTCTTGAGAAAATCTCAACCTATTTGATACCAGTTTTTGTACCATGAGCTCTTATAGCAGGATTACTTCAATAATACTTTGTTATTTCGTACCATGACGTCCTTAATAAGCTCACTTTAAAGTCGTCCTGGTACGAAATTGACACAGTATTATTGAAGTAATCCAGCTATAAGACGGTAAGATCATGGTAAGGGGGCTGTACACTTTTCTCTGTTCTCGACTGTATATGCTTATTCCCCGGGGCTAATATAGGTATATTTGTAGATCAAAACCAAGATGGCATTCCGTCTCACCTCAAGCCAGCTCTTAAGCCGGTTTCAGACGACAGAGCCTTAACGAAGGCACCTATTACGCCGGCTCAACATGGATTACACTAATTTCACCGAGAGGCTGAGCTGACAACATGGGCTTATGCTCAGAGTCTGGGACAAAGCAAGGTCGTATCTTGGGTGAATTCAACTAATTTTAATAGACATACCTAATATAACGATTTATATGTAAGTAATTAAATTGGTTTATATTTCCATATTTCACTTTCACACAACAACGTTAGTACAACGTTACTAACGTTGTTGGTGCCGATTCTGACAGCACACTTTTAAACTAAACTAAAATTTTCTAATTTTAGTCAACTTCTAAGATTCCCACTATTACATTAATAATCATTACTTATGCCAAATATGGTCATATTTGTAAAAATTATCGTCAGGCAATCAAATAAATAACTTACGTCAAAATAAAATAAAATTAATGGTTTTTTTTCTCGTGTGGTTTAGTGACCAGTCAGAGATATTCAGGCCGCAAGTAGGCCTCTAACGTGGCCCGACGACTGCTACTGAATGACAACAAGCTAACATGTAGGAAACGTGTTAATAAATTAAAATACCAAATAAACACAATTTAAATCAGATGCATGTCAAAAAATATATACAAAGACACACTTGTTTACTATATCTATTTTACACAAACACTTTCACACAAATACTCACCCACCTTACACACCTACACACCCAGTCACCCACCCTAGTATAGTTCAAAGGGAAGATAGCACTAGGCTATCTTAGTTCAAGCTCGTTATCATACCGAATATCAGGTATATATTCTGGCAGGGAAGAGGTGCATGTCGAGTCACAGCGCTGCACACCTCGGTGTCAGCTCAGCTGAAACATGCACCTTTTGCCACACCACTTAGCATAACTATATTAGATTATAACTTACTACTTGATTGATTTTTTGTGAGCTTATGTAATTGGTGTATGGCAATAAACATATTTTCTATTCTATTTTATTCTAAATAAATTGATTTTTATACCTACCTCTATTGCATACAAAAAGTATTTTTTTTCATTATCATAGACGTTCTGCACGGGTGAACCCTACGCTTTTCCTTTTCAAAACGAACATGACAGTTACCTATACCCTTCTCAAAAAATGTGACGTTATCAGTTTTCTTATTGTTTTTGTCGTCAACCAACAATAACTGTCTAACTTGATTGCACTAAAGGGAGGTTATCGTTTAACCTGGGGTTATACAGGATGTAACGTAAAGGGTATATGAAGTCGAAGGGAGGGTTTTCAGTATCGGTAACTGAACAACTTTTGTTCTATGACTTTGAATTTGAGAATTTGACCTAATTGTCATTTATAAGGTCATTGTGTGACTTGTGACATACTGATGGTAGTTTAAATCAGAATGTATGAAAAGTCTCAAATAACCCACTGTACCGGTCATACCGGAATTACAATGGAAAATGCTTCATTTAATTTTCTTTTTCTTTCACAACATTAAAGCTTTCATATTTCCACCTTGTCTACTGAAAAGCTACTGAATTTTCTTTGGTTTTGCATTCTTACATGTACCTAGGTAGGATTTCCCGCCGTTCAGTTTTTATAATGGAATGTTCCATATAGGTAAAATTTATTATTTTAGATTATTAGGTAGGAGTTATTTAAATGTTATTCATTTAATTCTGAGATTTTATTAGGGAATAAATCACCCTGTAGTATAAAGCCTACCACATGTATTTCAATAGGAAGTCAATACAACGAGTTTCGACTTTAGTGTAGTAGGAATAAAACCTAGTTGCCGATAAGCGAATTAAGCCTAATTAGGAGCGGGTTTTACATAGAGATCACGCCACGACGACACAGGTGTTCATGCGACAGGCAGGCGCCAGTGGTCGATCGTATGATTTTCATTCAACTTTCATAGGATTTTTATGGACTTTAATTTACTATACCCAAGGCCTACAGTAGCGTAGCATTTAATGTTAGTTACGTCTAATTAGGAACTATTTCAGAAAGTCACGCCACTTCGCACAGGTGGCTGGTGCGACAGACCGACGCCGAAAAGGAGGGGAGGAGAGGTGAAGAGAGGAGGGGAAGCAGCGCCTGCTTAAATAGACTTGACCGAGCGTGGCGGGGTCTTCTTCTTTGGATCGCGGAACCGCTGCCGGACGTACGTGCGATCTTAGCTTAGTTTGGCGCGCAATTTGTTGTGCAGTAGTAGTTTCTCTTAATTTTAAACTTCTTTCTACTGAAGTTTAATTTGTGTATTCTATTTATATATTATATTCCCCCGTAGGGCCCCTTAGGTCAAACTCTTCCTATTTCCACTACCTTATACCCTTTTTCCTGACCACAATTCCTCCTAAACCAACCAGCCCGATACAGGACAAGACCCCTTTATCCTGTGTTAGTATTATAACAATCTTGCTTGAGTCTGAGTGAGAGTGTCGGGTAAACCTAATTCCTATACATTCCCTTGTTCCAACTGCTTGAAATCCCAGCGATTTCAAGTGAAGAAAAGTCTTTATTATTTGTGTACGTATTTATTATATCATTTAATCTTTATTATACATTCTTTAGCATTAATTCCCCTACGGCTGAGCGGACGTGAGTAAGGTTTAAATATTTTGTTACTAATCATATTTTATTACAGCTTTTCTCCGTGTTGGGTAAGTGCTACTATTGTCTAGCTCTGTGTGTACATTTTAATGTTTCATTATTTTTTTTCACTGTTTTGTGGGTAATTGAGATTCGTACTTAGGGTTGTCATAGCATCCTTTCTTGCGAGTTTGCGTAGCTTCATCTCGACATGAGAGACCCGTCATACACGAATTCAATATCACTTTATGTCTGAACCTTTATAACTTGGGACCTCTAAGAGGACCGCTTACAAGACGTAAATGGTTTCGGACCACCATTCATAACACCACACAATCAATTACTCAAAATCCAATTACACAAGATCCATCGAGGTCTTTTTCGTACAGAGACGCCACACCACATGCAGTACGTGTCGCCCATGGAGAGTAGTTTGTAAGAGAACATACGTATTGATGAGTGAGTCTTACGTTCTTTATCGAGTCTGGAGGAAGCAGGTGGCCTGGTGCCAAACATTAGCGTAAGATTCCTCTACCCCCTTAACTGTCTACGGGTCGCGGCGACCTCCTTGGACGAAATAATGAACTAAGACAGACTCAGGGATGCGAGCGATCTAAGCGTATTTTGTAGGGAAAGAACATACGTATTGATGTGTGAGTTTTATCCATTCTCTAGTCTGAAGGAAGCAGGTGGCCTGGTGCCAAACATTAGCGTAAGATTCCTCTACCCCCTTAACTGTCTACGGGTCGCGGCGACCTTCTTGGACGAAAGAATGAACTAAAACAGACTCATGGATGCGAGTAGTGAACCGGAGCAACTCTTGTTGGCAGGCACAGTGTATAACAAATTATTTTAATAAGATAAGTGTCAACTAACCCTAAGGCCGACCTTTTTTTTTTTTTTTTTTTACTTGGGGAAATGCTTTTCGCATCTCACCGCGCCAATGAGGAGGGGCGCGCGGTGAGTATGTGGGACTCCCGTCACAATACGGTCCTATACCCACTAAAACCCCAAGGTGTTCAGCTCACCGCGTTTGGACGAGGTTGTGGGAACGCAGCGCCAAATACCACAACCTCGTCGGCGGCCGCCCGCGTGGGCCCGTCTTCGGGTTTATACCCCTAAACCTCCGCTTAAGGCGTCTCGGAACACAGGACGAGACGCCTTACAGCTCGGGACCTCTAAGCGAGCGCCGGACCCCCCGACCCGACGCCCGCAAGTCCCCGTTAGGGCGGCAGGCGGCGAACGTACGCCCGTCGCCTGCGGCCCGCTCGCCGTCGGCGGATCGGATGCGAGAGAGGGTCGACCTCGCGCTCCCGTTCCGCCGACTCTTTCGCCTTCATGATGGTGGCGCAGAAATCCGCCACCATCTTCCATCCTTCCTCGCTGCCCATTGCTCGCACTATGGCGGGCAGCGAGAGGTCGCCTCCAGTGGCGGCCGCGATGTCTCGCCTCGGCTCGGCCCATGCGGGGCACACGGCACGGGTGTGATGCGCCGTGTCCACGTCAGCACCGCAGTGGTGACACCGGGGGTCCGGCTCTCGACCCAGCACCTCGCACAGGTACTTTCCAAAGCAACCATGCCCCGTCAGGACCTGCGCGAGGTGGTAGGTCATAGACCCGAACTTCCGTTCGACCCATGGGCGTAGCACAGGTCGAACGGCCTCCAAAAGTTCCCGGCTCACCACCGGGTCGACCATTCTCTCTGCCCAGTCGCGGAAGAGGCTATCGCGCGCCAGCTCGCGCCAGCGTTTGACCTCTTCCGGGAGTGGGGGAGAACCCTCCTCACGCGCTTCCGCGCAACGCCGGTAGACCGTCTGCAGGACCCCGGCCTCTAGGTCCCACGGCGGGCTACCGGCCAAGACGCACGCCGCCTCTCTGGAGACGGTGCGGTACGCTCGGGCCGCCCTGAGCGCTATGGCCCGCTGCGGGCGTCGCAGCAGGACAGTTGTTCGGGCGCTCAGGGAGTCCGCCCATATTGGCGCTCCGTAGAGTACCATGGAGCGAACTACACCGTCGTACAAACGGCGGCACGCTCCGCTCGGACCCCCGATGTTGGGGAGTAACGACCCGAGCATCCCGGCGAAGGCCACCAGCTTTGGCGACAGTCGCCGGAAATGCTCCTCGAACCTCCACCGCCCGTCCAGGATGACGCCCAGGTACCGCATCGCCTTACCGACGGCAATGGAGGTCCCCCCAACAACAATTTGCGCCCCAGCCGGAGGCGCGTTCCGAGGTCCGTGGAATGTCAGGGCCTCGGATTTGTGCAGCGCGACCTCCAACCCTAGTGCAGAGATACGCCGCACCACGTGCGCGACTCCCGCCGTGGCGAGAATGGCCGCCTCCCTGTGAGTGCTGCCGCGAGCGGTCACGAGGGTATCGTCTGCGTAACAAGTTACGTCGACCCCCCGGAGATTATCGCCGCGCAGCACCCAGTCATAACCGATGTTCCACAGGAGCGGACCTAGGACCGACCCCTGTGGGACGCCGCACGCCATCGCCGTTCTCGCCCAGCCGCCACTGGTCGGGTACTCAATCGTCCGGTCGGCGAAATAGTCTGCCACCACGTCTCGCAAGTATTGCGGGACGCGGTGGAAGACTAGTGCCTCCTTGATTGTGGGCCAGGGAAGGGTGTTGAAGGCATTCTTGATATCAAGAGACACCGCCATCAACACCCCCCGCTGGGCCACCTGCTCTTTCGCGATCGCCATCACAGCCGAGATGGCGTCGATGGTCGACCGTCCTCTGCGAAAGCCAAATTGGCGGTCGCAGAGGTTCGGCCCCACCTCCTCGAGGTGCTTGACGAGACGGGCTGCGACAATTCGTTCGAACAACTTGCCCGTCTCGTTAAGCAGCACAATTGGCCGATAGGCCGAGGCTTGTTCGGCCGGACGACCCGCCTTGCGCAGGAGGACGAGGCCACCGGTCTTATATTTTGCCGGAAATCGTCCTCCCCGCAGACACGCCGTGAAGTGGCGCAGGAATTGGGCCTCCAACTCCACGGAGGCCAGCGCCAAGACACGGCCCGGGATCCCGTCTAGGCCGGGGGCGGTCTTTTTAGCACGAAGCTTCAGCACCGCCACTCCAAGCTCCGCCTCCGACACGGGTGGCACTTCCTCCTCCTCGTTGAGCCCCTCCGACTGACCCATCGACGGAGGTACCCACCGATCTTCACTTTGTGGAAAGAGGGTTCCCACGACCTCTTCCACAAAGCGTGGCTCGAGGCTCGTGGTCAGTGGGGGGGCCCAAGGTCGGAGCTTTTTTGTCACGGCCTTATAGGGGCGCCCCCACGGATCTCTGTTGAGCGTATCGAGCCACTCTTCCCAGGCCTCCTTCTTTGCCTCCTTGACGGCATCCTGGAGAGCGGTGCACGCGCCTCTATACGACGCGTATAGCTCGTCTTCGAGACTCAGGTCTCGGACACTTCTTCTTCTGCTCCTGGTGTACCGGCGCCGCGCCGCCACACATGTCTTCCGCATTTCGCGAAGTTCTGGACGCCACCAGTACACCTTACGCCTCGGGGGGACCGGTCCGGCTCTAGGCATGGCCGCATCACAGACACGTGTCAGTGCCTCGCCGAGCCGATCCGCCACTGCGTCCACCTCCTCGTCCTGGTGTCCGAGACCGGAGTCCATCGACCAGGCTTCCACCAAGGCGGCCTCCTTAGCGACTTCGCGGTCGAGCCTCCCGAGAACCCAGCGGGTTCTTTCTGCAACCGGGGATCGATTACCTCCTATTGGGGTGACGGCGGAGGTGGAGACATCGAACCGTATATACAGGTGGTCCGACAATGTCTCCACCCCTACCTCGACCCTCCAATCTAGAACACGACGAACTAGGGCGGCCTCTGCAAACGCAACATCCACAATTGAACCGCCCTGTCGTCGCACGCATGTGTTTTCAGATCCCCGGTTGAGAACGGACAAACCCATGGACATCGCCCACTCCTCCAGCACTATCCCACGCGCATTGGTCGCCGGGGAACCCCACGCTACTGATTTGGCGTTAAAATCTCCGACCACCAATACGGAGGCGGGATGCATCCGTGCCATGAGGGTACCGACATCAGCGAGAGTTTGTTCAAGCTCGGTGATGGCCCTGTTTGGCGACGAATACACCCCGACTACTGCAATGCCGCCCACGGTGGCCGACACGCATCCCCGCCCCATCTCTACTTTTTCGAAGGGCGGGGAGCCAGTAGATGAGTGGGAGGCGATAATGGCCACGGATTCGTCCCGGTCCCCCACCCAGTTATCCCGGGGAGGAACACAATAGGGCTCGGAGACCACTGCTACAGAAATCGACCACTCTGCCATGGTCTGGAGCAAAAGGTCCTGAGCCCTGGCAGAGTGGTTGATATTCGCCTGCAGTATGCGGAGCGCCATTTATTGGACGGTGTCCATCGGGTCCTCCGCGCGAAGATCGACGTCGATCCCCTGGGACGGCAGCGAGGGGGCCCTGGGGCCATCGTTGCCTTCCTTCCTTGCTCTAACACCTCTTCGGCGCCCATCTTTTCGAGGAGCCGATCCGGAAGAGCATGTCTTTGCCCCAATGGAGTGTTCCGCCGGTTTCTTTGCTGCCGCACAGATGACGCAGTGCGGCGTAGCAGAACAATCCCTGGATTTGTGGCCGGTTTTTCCACAGCGGTAACACAACCCGCTGCGATCAATCTCGGCCTTGCACTTCACTCCTAGATGCCCCACTTCTAGGCACCTGTAACATCTGATGGGCCTCGGCTCAAGTAGTTTGACTTGGGCAGAGACCCATCCTACCAGAACGCGGCCACCCTGCACCACCTTTTTGGCGGCCACAACTGGGCACCGCATCCACAGTGTCCCCAGACCGGAGGGGCCACAGGCGATTTGGCCGGCCTTTATGTCCGACGGGACACAGCCGCCGGCCTTTGCGATCGCCGCAATCACCTCCTCTACAGAAGTAGAGTCGTCCAGACCTGCAACGCGCATCTCTGCGCATTTCATTGGCCGGGATACTCGGACGTGTTCCGTGCCCAAGACTTCCCTCAGCTTTTCAGCGAGAGAGTCAGCCATCGCGGCACTCGTAGCGCCAGGAACCTCTAGGACCCGGGCCCCCGTGGCCGCAGTCCTGAAGCGCACTCCACCTTCTATGCCCAGTTCCGCTAGTTGAATGCGATCCTTCGCCTGGGCGAGGACCGCGTTATATGTCACACCCTTTTCTCGCGCCTCCGGTGTCAGCGTTATCAACACTGCGGAGGAGCGCGGGAGACGCAGCTTCACCGGCCTTTGTTTAGGAGGCGACTGTTTGGGTGCACCTGAGGCCTTTTTCCTCGCTCCACGGCCAGCTACCACGTTCCAGCCCTCGTCCATGGACGTTGGCGGCGGCGGCAGTGGGCGCGACATTGCCGATGTAGCGGATTTCGCCGCGGCGGCACCGGGCAGATTGCCTTTCTTTGTCCTATTCATTTTGTCCTTTTCGAGCTCGGTAGGGACAGGGGCACTCCCCTTGCCCGCTTTACTCTTGGGAGCCTTGGCGGATGTCATGGCCGGGACTTTCTTCGAGCGCGCCTCCTCCGCTAGAGGCTCGGCAGTGGCCTGCTTCGCGCGTCGGTCTGCGGCCAGCGGGGGGCGCAAGCGACGCTCCGGGAGGAGCCTATCCTCAATAGCCGCCAAGCGTGCGTTGATCATGGATCCATTTTGTTCTATGATACTACGAGCAAATGCATCCATGTCGAACGGGGCGGCTACGGGCGGTTCTGAGTTGCTGCCTGGCAGCGGCTGCCGCTGCAGATCCACTCTGAGCTCAGCTAGCTCCTTGCGGAGGTCGCTGATCTCATTTTGCAGGCGGAGGTTATCCGCCTGCAGCCTTTTCGTCTCTTCTGAGACTGTGCGGCCATGCAGGGCCTCTGCCGCCTCTCGTACGGCCTTTGCCGACTCCCTTAGGTCTCGCTGAAGAGTGCCTTTTAGGTTTTTCGACTTTGAGGCCACTCCCGAAATGACATCCGCGTGGCTAATGAGCTCAGCTCTCAGCAAGTACGCAGACTTTTCATTTTGGTCGCCGCCGGCCAGCGATGTCGCTGCGAGACGTTGGGCCCTGAGGTCTCGGGCTCGCCGACTTCGTTCGGTCATCTCCTCTTCCCCTTCGAGCGCCAGCTCCTCACGTCTGAGCTTCATGTACTCGGCCCTGCCGGCCGCGGGTGGCCGACCACGTCCTTTCCCAGGGCCTTTGGGCTGCTTCGTCCGGGGCGGGATGAAGCTCTCATCCGACCCAGACCCTGAGCTTGCGCTCTTGCCCTTGTCTGCGCCCGATCTCCTCTGCGGCCTCAGCCGCTTGCGCCTTAACTGGCGCCCTCCATCCACGTCACTAGGCATTTCGGCGTCCATTTCCAAGCCACGGCTACCAGTACTGGACACGGTCAGCAAGGAGGAAGTGTCAGACTCCTCGCCAACCGTGCCAGTCGCCGGTGCCTTACATCCGTTGGTTCGCGGGACCGGGGGGATCGATCCGGTCTCCGCGTAGCGGGTTGTGCCCTCCCCAGAATACGAGGGGCTGCCTCCCGAAGGAGGGTCGGATTCTCCCTTTCGGGTACCGACCTGGGGTATTTCATTTTTTAGTTCCGCCATTACTGTCAATTTAACGTCTAGAGCTTGACGACTCTGTTTAGTGTCCAGAGTTCGACGGTGGTGCAGTAGCGACTGAAATCCGTTCAGCCATTCATCCCTTCACGCTGCACCGGCCGCTTAGGATTCGGGGCATTTTTTATAGAGGTTGCCTTCCTCCCCACCTACAATGGTGGCGACCTCCACACACAACGCCTACGGGTTGGGTTGCGGGTTTGCCCTGCCTCGGTCCTGGTAGGACCCTGTGGCCCATTACAGCCACATCTTCTTCCCCCCTGGTTCCATCCGCACTGCCTTCTGCTAATCAGAGGGACACGCGGAGGAACCCCCCCTAATAGTGTTTGGTCCGCGGGAGCAAGCTCCTACCCGCCGCGAGGCGGGCATTCCCCTATCCGCCACCTGGGGACGCGCCACGTCGAAGTTCACCTCTCCGCCCACTCGGACACCCGAGCAGATCCGTGGACCCTAAGGCCGACCTAGAGATTTGCACTGTTTGACTATCATGCTTATGCGAAATGTGTTGGCAACCCTATGAACGAATAGTTGATTTAATTATTTCACTTCTTGAATTGTACACTTATTTCACCTGATATTTCTCTTGTGTGTGTATATTTATTATGTGCCTATTCTATAATATTCCTTGACTGACATTTGACTGTTGATGAGTTTATTCATATATTTTCTTGTATTGTGTTCATTGTTGTATACTTGTGTATTCAAACCGCTTAGGCAATTAAGGCGTAATATTAAGGGTGGCGGGACGCAAAGCGAACCTACCCCAAACATAGATTGAATTGTGGCCTAGCACTATATTGGCCTAAAGTTAATAATCATCGGGTTCGAACCCTGATTCATGCTAACGTAACTCTGGGTTGATTGAGACATATTCTCTGATATTATCACGAGTAAGCTATTCTAAACGAAGTGACTTGCTGGTGGTTTTATTGGAGCACGCAGTTACACTATACCCGCAGCTATCAAATTTTCCCCACACTGCACACCGAATTAGCTGTGTAGAACATCGCTTGGCCGGTGAGGTGATACACAGCTTATTCAACCTTCAACCTTCATTCACCAAACTCATTTAGGCCAGGGTTATTTTGGTAATGAGGATGTGGATTCAACCCACTAGTACGGCAAGCTGCTGGGCTTTAGTTTAAATCTATTCCCTTCAATAATCCTCCTACTAATCATTCTCCCATCTTTCTGAACTTCCTACCAACTCCTTTCTGAAAGCATATAAATGCTTATTAAATGTAGCTTATGATTTATTTATGCACAATCACTTCGGTCTGTCTTATTCTTACCGTTATTAAAATTCATTCTATTCTTATTTTATTCCTACAGGAAATATAAAAGGTATTGAACCTACCTTTTATTTTGTGGAAGGGTATTGAACCTACCCTTTCAGTTGTGGAAAGGTATTGAACCTACCTTTCCAGTTACAAGGTATTGAACCTACCTTTTCAGTTGTACAAGGTATTGAACCTACCTTTGTACGCACAATGTGCAAATACTTCTATCAGTAACTGGGCACTCCAGAAACCACTAGAATGAATCTAGTAATATTAAGAAATTCAATGAGAGGGACTGAAAGATTATTAGTTTTGCGAAATAGCAACTTTTGACATCAGATTCCTCTCCATCATTCCTCTCCTGAGGAGACACGCATTCTGGTTGGTGTCTATCCCCTCTTGGCGTGGTGTTGGAGCCAGGGGCGGTGAAAACATTTTTTTTTAGAGGTTAATCTCTTACAGGAAATGTTCTCACGTCTAACAGTAATTTCTTACAGAGATTCAGATGTCCAGAGTAATATTCTTTACTTCCATCCAGAGTTCCAAACCAATAAATTGTATTGTCTTCCAGTACCTACCTAAATCTATTTCTTTATGTAGTTCCCTTTATTTTGTGTAAATATTATCTTGAAGTCGATATTAACCTATTTTTCTGTTGCAGGAAAACTCCGTTACGGTATTAATATTAGTTGTAAGAACCTCTCTCGATTCTAATTATTTATTTTCATTTTCAATATAAAATGTATAAGTTCTTTTGATTTAAAGATTTCATAGGGTTAACTCATAATCACGGTAGTTCTGTAGGTATATTGTTGCGTTTTAGTATTGTATTCAGGCCTTGGGTATGGTCAATAAGTATGTCAGAAGGTAGGTAGCTAATTAACTTCAATTTCAAATTCGTTTATCTGTAAGTAATCTAATTTAATTCTCATTTTAATTAATAACCTTTTATACTTCTATATAGGGACGTTATTTCGAACTTAAGTAACTTCTTAATAATTGTCAGTACGTTCATTTAGATTTAAGATAACTTAAGCGTAAGTTTTATTATTCGTGCTAGTAATAAGTCTAATAGTTTTTGTATGTTAGGTTATCGCAATAAATATTTTCTTTTCGTTATAAACCTGTTATGCTTTAATTTATATTCGTCTACCTGATCTCCGCTGAACCCTTGAAGATTCTGTGTGTTACTACATTAGGAAATAACAACGTAGGGTTAGACGATCACATTTTGGCCTTATTAATTTCTAGTAATTTAATATTCTATTATCCTTAATTTTGCTTTAATTATGATTTAATATTAATTCCAATTTACTTTATTTCAATTAGCTTAATATTTTACATAGTAGTATAAAGTCAATTGGGTAGGTACACATAGCTTTAATTGTAAGGAAGTTAGTAAGAGCTTTGGTAAGTATCTTTTAAGCTTAATAATTTTGTAGGTTTATCTAGCTTTCACGTAGGGATTCCAGAGCTGGTGCTTTTCGTAAGTATTTAGGTAGGTCTCTTTTAGCTTTTTTGTAGGTTTTCACCCCTTCAGGGTTGCGTAGGATTTTCGTAGAGTCTTTTTTTGGGGGTGTAGAGGTGCGTAGCTTGTTAGGGCGGGTTGGGATCGTCACACCACGTATATGTATATGGTAATATACAGGTGTGGCGTAAATAGTAGCTTAACGAAAATGTATCGACTGTGCAGGTATTCAATTAACACCGTAAGTAGAACAATTTTTAACCAAGGCTCTCAGAATATTTATAATTCTTTAAAAAATATTCTATCTACCTAATTCCCTGACAGGTGAAACTAACGATATTAAATTCACCAATACAACTTTAGGTCAAGATAAAAGCAGCCTCTTATAACTTTTCTCGGCTTTTCACATAAAAAGTAAACTAACTACTTACCTGTACTGTGCCTTTTAACGGTCGAATTAAGGCCCCAATCTTACTTAGGTTTATTACAGTCATAAAATGGGTAAAACTAATTTTAAAAAACAAAGGGGGACGAGACCTGACGCCCCATACATTATTGTAGCGCCGATGTTGAAACCTGATCCATAATAGAAATTAATTCATTGTATATAACTATAACTAGACGTTAAATTTGAGAAATTTACATTGTATAATATTTAAATAACAATAATAAAAATTCTAAGTAACTATTATAATATTAACCCAAAAAAATATATATAAACCAAACTAAAAACTATATGTACAATAGGTCAGTTGAACTATCTGAATGACTTAGCATTACAAATAGTTCAACCGATCCCCGTTGTCCGGCAACGTACCCAAAATGCTGGCGGCATTTCCCCTCTGGATCGCTAGGCTGATCCTTTGGGCGAAATACAGGCCAGCATTTTGGTCACGTGTGGACTCCACACTATAATAATAGTATTTATCGTAATAAACATTTTGTATATAGCTTTTTTTAATAAAATTGATTAAATTGGAAGATATTATTTTTTTAAGATTGGCGGCGCTAGTTGGCTCATGGAAGGCTCTTAAAATCCATTCATTAGTTTTTGCGTGAAAGAGCAACAATCACCCATCCATAGGGACATACATACATATAAACTTTACTATTAGTCGGATGGGATTGGATGTAGGTACCTAAGTGCAAAATAGGCCCTATACTCGTAACAAATACGTAAAGAAACATCTTCAGCCAATACAAACATCCCAAAACAGTATTTCTTTTGTACAAATATTGGTCCTGAGAACGAAACGAAGATCGGCTCCGTAGATTGAGCACGCACTGAGTTATGTGACAAATGGAAACAAAATACATTCTATTAGGTGATAAAATAGAAGCCGAACGCAAGCTAACAATGAAACTCAATTTCCTTTAAGTACCTATATGGCACTCTTATGTACCTATATAAAAAGTAAAAACGCTTCTCAATCCATAAAAAAAAATATTTAGGTCTCACCAAACACTCACCAAAAGACATTGCCACATTTCAATGGAGCTTTGCCCCACCTACAAAACTACGTGACCATTTAAGCTGTACCTACCATTTTGTTTGGGACTTATTACAGGTTTCATATTGCATAATCATAATCAGTATCATTTTCTACTACTCTCGCAACTCCTAAGAATGACAAAAACAATGAATAAATCGCTTCGATTTCTAACTATTCTGAATTCTTAATTAAGCTGTTTTTTTTCGAATCGCAACTTGTACAAAACTTTATTTTAAACCAATAATTTTAATCAAAAACGGAGATATTTTTACATTTATTCGTTATCTTGTACAACTTGCGGTTGATGGTGGGGCAGAATCTGGTATTGTCATTTTAAAAGGCGTGGTTCTGATTACTGGTTACTCTAGCTAGGCCATCGGAAAATTATGTCTTTATGTAGACATTTTACTTATTATGTAAATGTGAGCGATTGTCTTTGTGACAGATTTTCAGTAATAGATAAGTAATTTATATAATAACTAGCTTCTGTCCGCGACTTCGTCTGCGCAGGATTTTTATAAATTATAGTCTATGTGTTATTCTAATTTTATGAGCTATATTATTGTAAAGTTTCATTAAAATAAATTCATTAGTTTTTGAGTGAAAGGGCAACATCCATCCATCCATCCATACAAACTTTCGCGTTCATATATTAGTGGGATATAAGTAAGTATATTTTATTTATTTAGAAAATTAATAATAAATACATACCTTTTTTCTGAAGTAGGTATCTAACAGTGGCGTTCGGATTGTTGGGCCACTAGTCTTCATTGGAAATTTGGCAGTGTTTACAACTTCCTTATCCTTATTGAATTGAAATGTTTTAAGTACACGAGTGGCTCAATAAACTCTATCGCACCTCTGGAAAATCTTAGCTCGCTACGGTACGAATATACCGAAATATCCTTCACCAGTCTAGTTTCTTGTGTAGTTTTAGAGACAGCGACATCTAGCGATAAACAGTTAATATACCATGTTTAACTCACTGAATTGCAACACATACAGACATAAAGGCTGCCGAAGTACTTGCAACTGTCGCTAGATGTCGTGAATGTAAAACAAGATTTACCAAGAAAACACAGAAGAAAACACAAGACTTGAAAGAAACAATATTGAGGACCGTTTATAAAAATATGTTCATATATAAAAACTGAAACAAATTCCAATGTGGCCTCTGGATAAATGGCAATGAGTCAACTATTGTAACTATAACATAATATAAGTATCTATATATACCTACTTACGTTAATAGAAATTAAGATCGCAATCATACCGCATCTAAATACCGTCGCCATTAGCATTATTCCAATGAAAATACTGCAGGTATCTGTTACTGAATCGATTTGGTATGTTAATTAGACTACTGTCTACCAGACGATGATGTCTATTAGTCGGCAATTCAGCATTTATTAATCTAATTAGAGACACACAAAGGTATGTGATTTATATCTCTGCACTTTTAAAATTCAGTTCTTATTTCATTAGCTTATCATGAAGATAGAATTGATTAGATATAACAAAAATAAAAAATAAATAAAATAAACTTATTTGACATCAATAAGATACATTTTTCTGCCAGGAGGCTCCGCTCTTCATTAGCCATAACAATAATGTGCACAGTAGGTACTTATAAATATATATACATATATAATATTTGTTATATAAATGTCTTAAAACTATAACAAAACTCGATAGTATTCGCAATGATAGGTAGGTACTACATAATGTAAGAGGTAGTCTCAAAGTATATCCTATACTTACCAGCATTGCTATCTAGGCGAAAAGAACATAAAGTGATCCCAAGGATTCCGACAATCGAAATCGACAATCGTATAGACTGGAAGAGGCAAAGACATAAGTAAAATGTTCATGTTACTCTTGCAGCTAATAATCCAATGCAAGATCTGTGGGAAGAGGCATGTCTGGAGAAAGTCTTGGCTAAAGAACTTGGGTACATAATTGGTTCGACTGCTGCACCGGATCCTTGTACCGGGCATCCGTCCAAAGGGTGAAGATTGCCATGATGTTGTTCAACCTTTGTTTAGAAGAGGAACGTGAAGAAAAATACTGCTACTTAGACCTTGGCCTTGATCACGATACTGCGATATGCCGTCCATCATTTTTAAGACTTAAATTCAATTCCAATTATATCCAGCTTTGCGTAGATTGTCAGTCGTCGTTCTATCTGACAGGCTGGCTTTTCCCACTTTTTGCCTCCATTTTGTTTCGAATGCAATTTTTATACCATACACTGTGGTAGGTACAATTGTTATTCAGAAAGTATGTGAAAGCTCCACTCTTGTATTCAATCCGTAACCCTCAGTAGTGAGCAGAATTAATTATCTTGATTTAGATTTGAAGAGAAAATTGCATCCTCTCTTATGCACATTTCTCAGACTGGGCTAGGCCATAGGCTTGATAATTAACCTAAGTATTTCTAGGATGTGAGATTTGTAGCAGGTGTCGGATGCAGGTTCTATACCAACGTCTAGAATGTCTGGGTAAACTGTCCTTTATTTTTATTTTCTTTATTAGGGAAAACTACAGCTATTTACAAGTAATAGGTCTTAAAAATATAATTACAACTAAGAAGAGCCAATTACAGTTTTCCACGAATTTACAGAAGCAAAGAACAAATTACAAATATTATACATATAGATAAATAGATAGAGCATCACAGTTATATTGATAGGTGCATAAATTACTAATGATTAGGAGTTGTGTACAATTTATATTAGTTTATATTACGATCTAACACAGATAAAAGTGCAGTGATAAAGGTTGAGATTTTCTCAAAGAGGACTTGACTGATTCTTAAAATTCTTAATCAAAACTATCTTCTAGTAAAATATTTTTTACAATCGGCCATATGTGTGTTACTTTTCTTTGATTTGGATTGTAGGTAGTTATCTAAATAGAGATTGACTTGACCCAAGCATCCTTTTTTATCCGTGTGTATATCTACTTTCCCCGAAGTTCTAAAAACAGTAGGTCGCCATACGCTATCACCTCCGCAAATCGCAGCAGAACAAAAATTTTCGCACCCATAAGGTGTAACTTCCCATGGTATCGTTACAAATCACTACTTACAATGGCCTAGCCTGCTTTCCCACATTATTTATGTGCTATCGTTGGCCATTAGTATCCAGATTAATAGGTTTCTCATTACCAACAATGAACTGGTGAATTTTAAAATTTTGGAAGGAAAATAGCAAACTTTATCAGATGAACGATACGTCGCTCTGTTTTCTCTACCTCTTAGGTACTCATAATAAATTAATGAAAGGGAAAGATATGTGAAAAAATATGATTGTTGTTGTTATATATGAGCATCTATACCGAAATATATATATCTGGACCGAAATATATATAAATATTTTTTTGGAGAATAAGTCATACTCCGATAGGAAATTGCAAAATACCAACTTAAAACAACAAATTGAGTTCTTGAATATATAATATATATGTATTATGTAGATAGGTACCTACCAAATAAATAATATAATTCTTCAACGAAAACTTATATCGTAGATAAATTAAAACACAAAAAACAAGTGTGAAATACTTTCCAAAAATCCTGTTTTCAATTAAAATGAATAAAAATAAAAATGTCGATCACTTTCACCTACCCCGATTATTTTGGACTTATCAAATTATTTTCTTTGCATATGAACGAAAACATTGCAAAAGTTCACTTATTCACTTTTACATTTATCAGAGCATATGTTATATGTTTAAATATAGACTTTAACGTTTAAGTTAAAAGAGTCAGTTCTTAATACAAAGAGATAGTAACCGCTTTAAGATGGTTAAGTCAGTTTTCTTCAAGCATTACGTTGACTTGAACGAGACTGAGCAGTCGTTTGTTTTGTCAATTATTTATATTTACATTACGAAGAATATTATTATTTTATTTTATTAAATTAAAACTGTTTATAAAGCTTGAGTGTGTGAAGTGTAGTGTATATAGACTTTGTTGCCACTGAAAATATTGAAACGAACTCTTTTTTCGGAATATTCGATTATGTGAGTACTTTATTTGGATTAATTTTAAAGTATCTTAAAATATATAGTTAAATATCTTTACCAATTTCAAGCATCATTTGGCAGAGATTCTGATTTGTCTTTTTTTTTTTAATCTATAATTGTTTAGGGATTTTTGTACACATAAAGTGACGATGCCAATCCCATCGTACCTATTCTAAATTAACTTAAATTTTATAAAATATCGAGAACAGCATTTAATTTGTCTTTTTTAATTTGTTGTTATTTTTATTAAATTAACTTCTAAAGACTGGCAAAGCTCTGAGGCCAGTTAATAAGTAAAATTCAATTGTAGTCGTGTTTTACTTATTTTAAATAGAATAAGCGCAAGCTGGCATCTCTACCATTAGGTATATAGTACTTACCTAAGTAATGATAAAAACTATATCCACATTTTAAAATAATATTTGATATGTATTGATTCTTTTTATGTATGTGTTAGCACAATATTTTCAGTATTATCAGCCTAATTTAATTGCCATTCACGGACATTATTTTTACGGACTCTAAATCAAGTGAATTGAAATGAAATTAAACCTATTGTATAGATAACATAAAGTACCTTTTGTATGTACTTACACAATTCGCAAAATCTAGAAATTTTCTTCCCCCGCCAGTCTCCTAGGTATACCTACATAAAAACATAAAGGTCAACCATAACCATGTAAACCGGGATTCTAAACCGTGGCGTATCAATTATGTATTCCGATATTATATCTTACACCTTATTCCCTCGTGTTAGGGATGTTATTTGTGTGTGCAGTAAAGAAATTGCTATGGGTCTCAATGGCAGTCATTATGTGATTAGGATCGAGATGCAGCGGGTCGAAACAGTGACAACTTCAAAAAATCTTTGTCGAAAGTGACATGATGACACTCGCGTCTTTAGGAATATTTGAGATCTCTCGTCCGTAAATGCATACTTTATAAGGTTGTTTGAGAGAATTATGAAGCAAGGAATATTTTATTGAGTAAGACATATTTTATTACTATCTTGTTTGCACTAATGATACATTTAGTAGGCAACTACTAAGCAACTCTTAGGCTTTTTGCTAAAGTCTAAGCAAAAAAGCTTCTAATCTTAAAAATTATAAACTCATATACCATCTTTATTGGCCACATAATGTGGACAAAAATTTAAATAAAAAATATTTTTATTGTTTACAATTTTGTCCAGATTATGTGGCCAATAAATAATATTTTATTTATTATTTATTTATTTACATCGCAGACACCGTGTAGCATGACAAATTTTAGTGTCTCTACTACTAATTTGTTTTTCCATTAGTTTCAATTTTCAATAGAAGTTATAAATACAGATTTATGAATAGAATAGAATAGAAAATATGTTTATTGCCATACACCAATTACATAATTATTATTATGAGAGTGAAAGTGACAACAAGGGAACATGCCTCGGCTATTCCCATACAAAATATACTTTAGGCTCTCTACCTAGAGCGCGGCGAATTATTTGCTTCATGGAGGGAATCGATCTAGACCAAATAAATGGTAAAAAAGTTAGATAAGGTTTAAAAAATATGAAAAAAAAAGTTTAAGGTCGATACAGATTCCGTCGTTTCATACCCATTACACGCTCCTTGGGGCGTAATCTGAGACGCACGCGCACGCGTAGACGATCGACAATTTAAACAACAAAGAAAACACTTTCAATTTACGGAAACTCGAAGTCGTGTCTATTCAAGAAACATTTTAGTTATTGATATTGTCCACGATTGTTTTTTAAATCAAATAGTTTCTAAAAACGACGGAACATACTTAGTAATATAGAAATATTTATTGTAGATACCTACAAAACATCAAGGAATAAATAAACCGGAGGGTAAAAAACATCTGTGATAGAACTTGAGCTTAACCTAACTTCAGCTGATCGTAGTATATTTAATGTTCTACTTGGATTTTTTTTCCAACTAATCATACATGTATGACTAGATGAAACAAGCTGTATTTAAATGGTGCGCGTAAGAGTTCAGTAAGTATTACAATTTTGGAAAAGGAGAATTTAATATTCACCTTAACATTAGACAAAAATCTGTAGTTACTACAGGAAATAGTAAGAAAAATGCCTTTTCCATGCGAGGAACTAGTTCATTTTATCGTAGACAATCTTAGAAATTATGAACTCTCCTTCCAAGAAAATATGTCGTATAAAACTTTCATATAACTACACCACTTATAGCCTATATACTGAGATATTTTATGTCATTATTCTACCATAAATCTAATGGATACTATATGTATAATAAAATGTGTATTGCTCATATAATTTTAATATCGTTAGCGATTAATTCAGTAGATTTTATCGTCTGAGAGGTAATAGAAAAAATGAATGGAAATTATAGTGAAAATGTAATTACGATACCAACGAGCCGAAACGTAGAGATAAATAACATATTTCCTAAGATTATAAAGTTACATTGAATACATATAGTCGTATTTAACTCCTTTTTACATAATGTCTAAGCATTATTTTTATTCCTTTATAATAAATATTTAAAGTAGGGTAGGACCTAACAGGAGTTATGTAAATACATTTAATTGATGAAATTTTATCATATTTAAAACGAGAAAAGTCGGAATAAACTGCCCGTTTAATAAATTTATTTAGGTACCATTATTAATTACAAAATTATCTCTTATAAAGTTTGAATGAATTTTTTTTTTTAAATTTACTATAGTATCATATTTGAATTTAATATCTATCTCTGTGTAATACCTGAATAAAGTTTATTAACTACCCGTGAGATCAAAATATATCGCGCTAAAAAATCGTTTGATTGACTGAAATCTGAATGAAAGATCTTCCTGATGGTGGTACAGCTTTTTTCGTTTATTTATCATTATGTTTATTTTGCTGGCGCTTATTGAAAGACTGTAGATTTATTATCGTAACATCTTCATTAAAAAGTCATCAAATAATCTATCAAGAGCCCATATAAAACTAATAGTCGTCCATTGTTGTCCTTAGAAAGCAGCCCAGAATTGGGTCGGTGCAACGGTGCAATGCAACGCCTCAAGGTGCATAATATAAGTTTACGTATTACAATCCACTAGCATCCTTTCACTACAGGAAAGCTTGAAGAGACTGCTTTTAGTAGCAGACTTAGTATCCCACCCACCCACATTGAATAAAAATGATAGTCGTAGTTTAGGGAAATTAGTGTTATTGAAAATATCTAATTAACATACTAACACAATATATCAGTTTGTTATAGCTTTATGATTTAGATAATATACCTACAATATAAATATGAATTTATATATGGCTATAGTTATAATTCATTTCTTAGGCAAATCTGTAACCATAGGTAATTCGCCACAGCATCAAATCTCGTCTATAAATTCTTCCGTATATGCGAATACATATATATAGACAAACATACGTTGAGTTTTATAAATACGGGGAAGATATGGAGAAGAAGAGAATATGAAAATAGTTATAGAAACAAAAACATTGTACCACAACCAATGCCTACGAACATAGGTACTTGCGAACCATTAAAACACACAATAGAGAGACTCATAGAGACAGATAACCTCAGTTACTTACAATCAGATAAACTGACTGCCTCTTCGTTGCCTCCATCTCATAATGACTATATTGTAGTGAATTCGGAAAGTCATCAAAAACGATATATATGTTACGCTCCCTTAACTTACATCAGTTCACTTTCGTTTTTCTGTCAATTAAAATTGTCTGATGGCATACGAGCAACATCTAGGGCACCAAACGCACGACTTGCACAAAATTTAGGTCGAAATATAATCATGGTTGTAGTAATTGTATTAAAATGCTCTAGTGTCTTTAGCAGTCACGACGTTTAGCGCTGGAAAGCCTTCCTACTAAGTTTGGGAATGGTTTTAAAGCTACAAGAATGGCAAGATAAACTCTTTATTGCAAAAGAAAGCATACAGAGTTAGCTTATTTTAGGCCTGGACATACGAACATAAAGGGAACAACACAGAGAATCCTTTATCTTTATGGGGAACAAGTCTATTCAACTCAATAAATAAGTAGGTGAAAAGGTTTTTGTGACAAATTGTTTTTGCAGTCCAATTTTTTTTTATAGAAAATTTGGACTTGACATTCGAAAATTTCTAAACGTGGGTATGATTTGTCATACCTACCCACGTCTAGAAATTTTCATCATTTTAAATTAATTTATAAATACTCGGAAGTTTGTGGTTACAGGTAACTTCCCGAAAAGAATAATCGAATTGTTATTCTGACAACAATTCTACCAGAAATCATCTAAAAATATTAATAAACATCAAAATGTAGTTCCCACAGTTATCTTTGTATAATAGAATTGTAGAAAGCGAAAATCATCCTCGCATTGCCTTGACTTGCCATGGCCTTGACAATCCAGAAATGAGTCTAAATGTACTTAATAAAATATCGTTGTGCTCCTTTCGTAATATAAGATAAATCTATCACAATATTAGGTACCTTTTTTTGTTTTACTTGGGGAAATGTTTTTCGCATCTCACCGCGCCAATGAGGAGGGGCGCGCGGTGAGTATGTGGGACTCCTGCCATAATACGGTCCTATACCCACTAAAACCCCAAGGTGTTCAACGCATCGCGTTTGGAACGAGGTTGTGGGAACGCAGCGCCTAATACCACAACCTACCTACCTATCTTATTCAATACTTCACGACAATGATGCTAAATTAATTTATTTGTGAACAACCAACACTCGTTAAAGCTCAATTACACCTTGTTTGACCTCTGAGAAATGATGAATGTACTCGTAGGTACAAACAATGTTATTTTATAGTAATAATCATTAGCACTGTACATAATGATAGTAAATCTGACATATGTAATTCTTTTTTCCAGCTGGATATACCGAGTGTCGTTAACCGTGGAAAGTGATATGAACGAAGAGCAAATTGCAGGAGGAAATTGAAGACATTGGTACATTATGCAGCACTTTCTTTTGTATAGTACAAACATCTGATAAACTCAATTAAGATCTGGAAGATAAAGATAGAACTACGAAATACCTCATTGAAAGAAGGGACAGTACAATATTCTCAAATTTAATTTACATAAACTTGCAATGTTAACATAATAATTGAAGGTTTGCATAAAAAAGTGAGTAAAATTTGCCATTTTCATCACACTGAGAGACATTTAGAAGGTATTTAAAAGATAGTAAGCGGAGATACTGAAAAAGAATACCTACGTTACACACGTAACTTATAAATTATTCTAATAATCACATTTATTGAAGAATCGAAAGTCTAGAAGGCTTCTTATCCGATCATTCATAAAAAAGTGATATTACACAATTCAGTACCAATAGCCTGTTATTATGCACTATTAGCTTTGTAACGTATGGCTCCTAAAAGAAAGGAAAAGTGGAATCCGCGAGATATAAAGAAGTTAATACATCATCGATGGACATAACAAGAATACTAGATGCAGATGAAACGACAAATCCTAATAATAATTTGCAAGTATGTGAAGGGGATAAGAGCGGAATTGTAAATGCAACTAACTTTAATAGCGGCAAATACAACTTTGTACAGAAAGTACTCATAGACGTAACCTTTGTAAAGGTTAGAGAAGAAATCATTCTAATAAAGACGCCATAAAGTTATAAAGAAATAACTTTGGCTGCAGTAATTGTAAGATTCGTGACCGTGGAAGGAAGTTATGGTTTAGTTGAAAGTGAAGCAAATGTAATACGCCGCTGTTTTGAAGAAACCAACAAAGTGAGACGAAGAAGCAGCGGGTTGTTTGCATTCTGAATTCTACGAAATGAATTTATTTGGTAAGTTGTCATTTTTTGACGTTCTGCTTTAGTTCTTTATTTTAGGATCAACTTCATAAATAGAATGTGATCCTTCATTGGTCACGTAATTACCTTCATACCTTTTTGAAAATGTACTGCTATCTTTTACTATTTTCTTACTGTATAAATACTCATACTGAATTCAAAGGTAATATTGATATTTCCTTTACAAGTAAATAAGAATCGTAGATGTAGGTTTTACGAGGTAGGTATTCGTATAATCAATATCGATTACATCTTCATTCTTCGTTTCAATCCCACTTAGTTCCATCAAAACAATGGTATTCTCTCATTACTGCTCCGATCATTAGTTTCTCGTTTGACTCGAATCCATTTTCACTTTCAAGACATTTTCACCGCAGTACCTCTAAGATACCTCTTTTTGTGCATTCGGTATTGCCTAACAAAAAATGGCCCTTGTGTAAAGGGTCACGTAAAAAAGTATCTGTTTTGTTTTTCGAATTTGTCATTAACGATGCCAGTAACTTATATTGTAACAAGGTTAAAACTTCTTGTGATGTTATTCATAAGCCTAGTTAAACCTCCCTTTAAATCGTGTTGCTATCCCTTTCCCACTTCGTTAAAAAGGTGAAGATAATAAGGGACAGGGAGCTTAAACGGTGGCGTAACTTTAAATCACGTTTATGAATACGCGCCCTTGATGTTTCTAGCTTATTTGGATTTGAGCCTACCTTTAGATAGAGTTATATTTAACTCCCTTGAACTTACATACATTAGCCGGTTTTGTTCCTTCTGTGATATTGTCTAGGAACTAAGTAAGATATATTCTAAATGATAAATGGAGAAAAATCCCGGCCGAGATGAAAATTTTTCTCCATTTATCATTTAGATTTTTGTTTCGCATAGCGCATATGCAAGAAAATATCAAAACATAGGTACATATATTCTTTGGGTCGTGGTTTTCAGTAAAGGGTCCTTTGTCTCCACCGACGCCGTACATCTATTCTGGTTTAATGAGTCACGAAAAACTTAGTTAAAAATTACTTGCACTTATAATTAGGCATCAACAATCAAAATGACTGATTTATTGCATTCCGCATTAGAATCAGTCACACAGTTTTCTAAAATGGTCACATTCTTGAAACGAATTGCAAGAATGTTTATACAGGGTGTCCTTGAATTCATTCGACAAATTGAATCTGGGGGTTGTACAGGCGACAGACAGCACATCAAGTGTAACACTTTTGACTTTAGAGCGTTCTTATTGTCTGGGTCATAAGAGTTGAAATCGTACTGCAAGGGTTACCATTGATCAGCTGTCGACTGTACTCATGATAAATAAATTGGTGAGGTTTTTTTAGGAAATCAAAAATGCCAAAAAATTGTACTCAAAAGGAACCCATATAGGATCACTTTGTTTATTTCTGTTTTCGAATAAAAATAAAATCCAAATTTTCCATAAACAATCCATCAACCAAAGGCCGTCCATCCAACCATCAACCGTTGTTTGGTGTATGTTACGTACACCTACAAGTACCTAGTAGGTACTTGTAGATGAAAATAGCACAAATATTTTGTAAGATACAATCAGCAGCCCTAGGGTACAAGTTGGTACAAGTGTTAGTCATTGTGCCACTGCAATTAAGAGGCGGAGATGAAAATGATAAGCGGAGACTGCAGGTCACGTGGAAACGTTAGGTTTTTTGTTAACTTATTATAAACATTGTATTACTGGCTTTTATCGTAATATTAAATGACAATGCCATATTCTGCCCCACCATCAACCGCAAGATGTACAAGATAACGAATAAATGTAATAATATCTCCGTTTTTTATTAAAATTATTGGTTTAAAACAAAGTCTTGTACATCTAGCGAGTCGAATAAAACAGCCTAATTAAGAATTCAGAAAATAGTAAGAAATCGAAGCGAATTATTCATTGTTTTTATTATTCTTCTATAGGAGTTGCGAGAGTAGTAGAAAATGATACCTACTGATTTTGATTATACAATATCAAACCTGTAATAAGTCCCCAACAAAATGATAGGTACAGCTTAAATGGTCACGTAGTTTTGTAGGTGGGGCAAAGCTCCATTGAAATGTGGCAATGTCATTTTATCGCATGGATAATCCAGTGTGATTGTGAAATTTTCTTCCTTTTTCTTCAATGTCGTATTTTTGGTTTTTTAGCGAATAGGCACGGACAACAGCAGATCAATGGTAACACTTGAAGTACGATTTTAACTCTTACGACGCAGATAATAAGAACGGTCCAAAGTGTTGCACTTGATCTGCTGTTAGCTGTACCCATATCAATGGTTACGTTTAATTGTAAAGTAATATTAGCTAATTTTAGCGCATTCATCGATTGTTTTCCATTGTCACCAAACACAGACATTCCCTGACATCGAGGGAGCTCTAGCCATGATCCACCACGCGGGCCCAGTGCGGATTGGCGGATTTCACATGCCTTAGATTTTTTTCTATGGCATGCAGGTGTCATCGCGATGTTTTCCTTCGCCGTTTTGAGTAGGTATGTACGGAAGTGTTTCCATCGAAAAGAAACGAGGATAACTCATTGGTACATGGCTGCCCTGGCGGGGAATCGACCCTGGAATCTCCGTATCGCAAGTCCATTGACCCAACCACCGAGCGCCATCGAGCTCTCTACCTAGAGTACTCTACCAATATTCATTTCAAGAATTATTTTTTTATCCGTGCCATGTAGGTAAGCTTTTTTACTACTGACATTGAGCTTGTAGTAATGCGGCGTGTAGAGTGGAAAATCGTGCAAACTGCAATGTTTCCAATAAAACCAGTTTTATCGCGAGGAAAGTGCTCGGATTCGATTATGTTCGCTTTCTTATGAGCTTATCCGCAATTTACAGCAGTTCCATATCTTGGTACAATATGACAACGTAATTTTACTCTAAAAGAAATCTGTCATTTGGTTAAAGTAGGCTGGTAACCAGGCTGATCCACGCCTCCGGCGACCTGAGGGCTGGCGCATACCTCTCGCAAAGGCTTAGCCTGGCCATACAGAGAGGTAATGCAGCCAGCGTCCTCGGCACGATGCTCTGTGGAGGGGAGCTGCACGACGACGTGCACCTTTTGTAATGTTCTATTTACCCTATTTTAATTATTTTAAATTTTGTGAATAAATGTTATAAAACTGTTAAAGTTGCAATAGTAAATTAATCGGTTCGACCTGTTTAGTTTATGTGCTTTTATTGCGTAAATGTTATTTCACAAAGTAGTTATTTTAGTGATCGATCAGACGTTTCCATTATTTTTACCCGACTGAAGAAGGAGTATGTTATGTTTTTCAAGTGTATGTATGTACAGCTAACAGCAGATCAATGGTAACACTTGCAGTACGATTTTAAATCTTACGACGTAGATAATAGGAACGGTCGAAAGTCCAAAGTGTTACCATTGGTCTGCTGTCGACTGTACCTATGTGAGTTTGTATTTCTAATTCTTTTGCACGCCCTGAAACCTACCTCTTGATGGATTTTGACATATGAGGTTTGAGGATTCAAATCAAATCAAATATTATTTATTGCATAAAAAAACAAATACTTACATATAAAAGTGTGAATTAAAAACAAACAAAAATTCCATGCAATAGGCAGCAGGCTCAGCATAGTGCTGTAGTGATTCGTCTTGATTGTAGTGTAGGAGTGGCTTAATTAGGCTATTATAAAAAAATAATCCAAGTAATGATGCAGTAAGGTTTTTTGTGTTTTTAATAATTATGTCATCTTACAGAAGGAAAAAGTCACGAGTGCTAAGAATTATAAATCTGCGATATAATATAACTCATTATTCCTAATTTTACTCGTTTGCTTTTTCCGTCTAGATTTCCCATAAGGTACCTATATCCAATATAATGTAAAATACTTCATAATCATAACATTTTTCAGAGCATCAAAATGGCAATAGCACATTCGTGAAGTGACCTCTGGTGATTGTTGTTGTTACTATAAGAAGAAGAAGCGCCATCTAGTTATACAATGTTATTTTAAGTTGCCATCCACACATTCTAAAGTCGAGAAAGCAGAACAATACCGCATGGTAGTTCCACGTGACTATTCCAGATGGCGTTGTATTGAAATGACAATGCCAGATTCTGCCCCACCATAAACCGCAAGTTGTACAAGATAACGAATAAATGTAAAAATATCTCCGTTTTTTATTAAAATTATTGGTTTAAAATAAAGTTTTGTACAAGTTGCGATTCCAAAAAAACAGCCTTAATAAGAATTCAGAAAATAGTAAGAAATCGAAGCGATTTATTCCTTGTTTTTGTTATTCTTCTATAGGAGTTGCGAGAGTAGTAGAAAATGATACTGATTATGACTATGCAATATGAAACCTGTAACAAGTCCCCAACAAAATGATAGGTATCTACAGCTTAAATGGTCACGTAGTTTTGTAGGTGGGGCAAAGCTCCATTGAAATGTGGCAATGTCATTTTGAAGCATATATCTTTACGAGGTAGGTAGATAGAGTGTTTGTGTGATTTGTGTCAAAACACGTCTTGAGACTTCGAGATAGAATTTGAAAATAATTAATACCAAGATGTGCCCTAACTGCTTTTCTCTGACAAAACTAATACTTATAAAGCCTCGCATTCACTAGGCAACAATTGATGCGCAACACGTGACGCTCAACAAGATCAACGTTGTACAACAACGCGCGATGTTGCCTAGACAGAAAATGTTACTAAACAAATATTCCTCGATGCCGTACAATATGTCGCAATTGTCGCACGTCCTGTTTATTTAATTACTTCGGTCTAGATATACATATTTCTGTATATATGCTCATAAATAATAATAACAATCATATTTTTAGGATCCCGTGCCTCAAAAGGAAAAAAAGGAATCCTTATAGGATCACTTTGTTATCCGTCTGTCTATCTGTCCGTCTGTAAAGACCTATACCTATCTCAGAAATGCGTAGACGGATTAAATACTCAAGTCTGCAACCTCATGCAGCCGCAATCAAAAGATATGGCCGTACCTATGTATATGTCGAATTTTGGCGCATATTTGTATGAAAACGCAAAAAACTCAAAACCTATAGGGCACTTCCCGTTGACCTAGAATCATGAAATTTAGCAAGAAGCTAGGTCTATAGCACAAGTAAAGGGGAAAAACCCGAAAAATGTAAATTTGAAATATGATCCCTCCAAAAATATTTTTTTGTTATTTATTATAAACTTATATTTACAGATGATCAACTAATCAGGAGTATGTATGGACATAATATTTTGATAATGGCAAAGTTAAGTTGGTCTCTAAATCTAGTTTATATTTTCGTTAGAGCAAAGTTACGGGGTTAAGTAAGTTGTTTGCACGGAAGCCTTGGTGCGTGAGTCCGATTCGCACTTGGCCGGTTTTATTTCCAAATATGTACCATTTTTATTAATTTACAGTATTTTTTTAGATAATATTTATTTGTTGAAAGTAGGGTTAATTATAAAGGTCTTATATTTATGTTAGTGGAGTTTCAATTAACTTTATTCAATAAATCTTACACAAATATAATAAAACTAAACTACTTAAAAATATATTAAAAACTAAACTAAAAATCTACCTAACTAAAAATATTCTAAAAAACTTGGCCCTCTTGGGAGGGTGCCCATCACGCTGGCGGCATTCCCGCGCTGGATGGCTAGGCTCAGCCTCTGCGCGAGAAAGCCGCCAGCACGAGGGTCACCCGTCGCCTCCCTCAGGCGCTTGCTGAGCTCCTTGTGGAGCGCGTGTGCTCTCGGGCCCCACGGACTAAGTGTCTCGACGCCAAAGGGGACAAAGTCGTATTGGGCGCCGAGACACCTGTATTTGCCCCTCTTAGCACGCTCACGAGCCTCGGCCGCCGCGCCCGTGCGACTGGCGGTCGCCGGAAGATAGGTCGCAGCCAGAGTGTCGGAGCACGTAGCGTCCCACACCAGGGCGCGACCCATCCTCCAGGGTATCAACGACATCCCGTCGGGCCGCTTGCCGTCGTCCCGCAGAATCAGTGGCTCCAATACTGCGGGTACGCCGGCACTGACGAGGGCCCTTCTCAGGATGTCGTTGAGCGCTGCGTGGCGGGAGAGGCGGCCGGCGCTGGAGCGGCAGGCGAGTCCGTGGTGCCCGAGCCGGTCCACACTCGCCCCACAAGAGGCACAGCGGTGGTCGATGCATACCTCGGCTCCCAGACGGAGACCAGTGGCGATGCGGAGTGTGACGGGGTCTATGAATGTGCCGGTGTGGGGAGATGGGTAGGCGTGAAGCCAGTGCCCGGACTCAGGTCGGGACACTGCCAACAGCCTAGCGCGATCTCTGCCAGATGATGATGTGATTAATGAATCGAGGGTGTCTTCAGACGCGATGTTGTCCCAGGCCCTTTGTATTTTTGGAGTCGATGGCAAATTTGGACTCGGTCCTGCTAACCAGGCATTCCCAGCCTCGATCATGCACGCAATCTCGCAGTTTACAGCCGCAGGGGCTTTAAGGATTTTACCTGTGAGATCAGACGTGGCATAAATCGAAGATAGGAAAGCCGGTAAGGCTACAGAAGAACTTTTGCGGGTACCGAGGCCACCGTACCTGATGGGTAAGGAGGCCTGGGTCCATGCCTGTTCGCTCAAATGAATGTTGATTATGGATTGAATTTGGAACTTTAGGGCATTGTCAATTGGTAAAAGCAGATGAGGGAATTTCCACAAAGGGCAAGAGCGAAGCAGGTATGTGAATTTAGGTACGAACAGGCAGAATTTTAAAATGAAAAGCGCCGAATGAGGAGTAATTTTGAGGAGGCGGTCTGAAAAAATATTTATGTTAGTTATACGTTCTGCTACTTTCCACCATTTATGGCATACAAATTTAAAAATTGTTGCAAACTGATAATAATTCAATCCTAATAAAATATCAATCTTAATGTCAAATTCTTTAAATATTCACCATAACGTCAAATAATAAACAAACAATAAAAGTCAAATTCTGTAAATAAATAACAAATGTCAAATTCTAATACTTGTACAATATTAATTATAAAATTCTTGTAAATTAAAAATGCATTTTTCAATCAGATATTCTTTCAGCTTTTTTTTTTAAATAATACAAAATTCAATTGTCGTATTAGTTTAGGTACTTTATTATCTAAACATCGATATGCGTTTGGATAATTGCAATTATAACTTGTTAGTTAAGAACACAACTTTCCTTTTAACAATTTGTCACCAAAAGTTAACATTAATGTATGCAATGCCGCTTTTTCTTTCACATCTTAATTAGTACCTACTTAGTGATTTAACACGCTGACTGTACACAGGTATAACACATATCTGACTGTACAAGAAAGCAGTTAAGTAGCACGACATACCGTTGGTCGGGTTTGCTCGTCAGTCTGTCGGTTAACGCAGCTATCGCCGCGCGTTACTTTCACGTGTTTCGAACTAATCGCGGTTTAGGGTTAACGTATTCTTTTATTTAGACGGTAAGTTTAAATAATATTTTTGTATTCAATTATGATTAATTATTAATTATAATTAATATTAGTCACTGCATTATAATATAACTTTCAAGTTAATTTTTTTTCTTCATTTGAAATACATTTATTGTTCTTATTATTTTATTCTAATTTAACTAGATAACTAATTGCATTTGAAGTTGTCTCTTCGTTTCATAATTTAGGGGGTTTGGAAGAGATCGCTTTTACCGACAAGACCGCCATTTTTTGTGACTCTACATTGCAAGTCTGCTCTATAATTATATGTACTCGTATGTCTTGTATTTTAGGGGTATACATTACTTTATAATAATTTTATTATACGTTTATCCTGTATATCTACTTACGTATAGTGTTAATTAAAATTATTTGGTAATGTTAATAACATAAAATGCAATAATATTCTGCTGAAACCAGCTATCTTCTTCACTTCAGTCGATATAACATTAATCTTTGATTGAAATAACTGGTGAAATAATTAATTATTTTTAACAACAAGAGCTCAGTGGCTCAGTGGTTGAGTCAATGGACTTGCAATATGGAGGTTCCAGCTTTTGATTCCCAGCCAGGGAGCCATATACCAAAGAGTTATCCTCGGTTTTTTCGACGGAAAAACTTACGTACATTTACCGATTGCTCTCAAAACGATGAAGGAAAACATTGTGATGAATCCTGCGTGCCGTAGAAGAAAAAAATCTAAGGCCCGCCTAACTAAGACTGGGCCCGCGTGGTGGATCATGGCCCGAGCTCCCTCGATGTAAGGGAAGGTCTGTGCCCGAGCAGCAGGGCATTGTAAATAGACTGATGCTGATGACTTATAACAATTATGTTTGTTCATTGTCTACGTTATACATTTAAGCCATCACATCACATAATTATCTTAATCATAGAGATACCTAACTGAATGACTAAAACCTAACTAAACGTATCGTTAGGCTAACGGAGACCTAACGGTATGCCGGATCCAACGTAAGAATATAGTTGATCTACTCCTGAACAGGTTTGGTTGACTATTATTACTACTACATATTATATATAAAATAATAAAATAAATGTTTATTCATCTCACATCAAAGAATAAAAGTTTAATAATATTATCATGGCTAATTTAATGCTAACACGTCCTTATATGCGACAGTCTGGTATCTGAGCTAATATACTTGTGCTACAGATCACCAGGAACTTCCCGTTATTAGAAGAATATTAAATTTTATATTCTCGTCTATCTATCTCATCCTCACATACAGCAAATTAGTAATTTTCTGTATTTGACTGCGATTACAACTCAGAATAGTCAGTAGTTCATGATGTGTCCCTAATATTTACTGGTGGGTCCACGGTCCACACTTATAGTATATTTAATCATTTTCATTTGGGCCCTATATAGTGCTTGCCCCGGAAAGCACATGAAGCAGTTGATCCCGGTTGTTGTCATTAGGCCACGTCAGATATGCATATGCGCCTGAAAATCTACCGACAATAGGTTTGGTCCTAAAACCAATCTACCTAAAAATACTTTAAAACTATCTATAAAAAAACGACGATAATAAAACATTAAAAGACGACATTAAAAGCTTCTTCGAAGTGCAAATAGGAACTCTTTTCCAATAGAATATAATTTCTCTTATTCAGTGTAAACGTTGAACGACTTACCTAATTAATTTTGATTAGCCTCATAACTTAGTCCCACGACTACTTATCTCACAAATGTTTCGTTGATTCGTTTTTCCTTTACTCACCGTTACTCACGCACCTGGCAAGAATTCTTGACATTGTGTGAGAGAGATGGCATAGACTTATGTAACTTGCAGAATTACCAAAACAATATTGTCATTTGGTTAAGGGATGTTGTTGTAATTCAAATTCAAAATTTTTATTTCAGATTTGAGTGTCCATATTGTGTATTAGTATACATTAAGCTTAATAACTATGTTAGTACTTAAAATACTTAAAATAATCTTTCAGTTGCAAAGCAATCCGAAGGCATATGAGTTTTAGCCCAATGCCTCCAGATAATGCCATCGATTCTTTTTTTAATATAATTTTCCCGAATTTGATTAAAATTTGTCACAAATTACAATATGTGATGGTCATAACCAAATTACATCTCACAGTTATTGATCAATACAATTAAAAATGTATCAGCTAAATTCATAATACTTTTGATAGAATAATCATAATAAAAAGAACATTATTGTCGTCTATCAGTTCAATTCATTTATTAGAACCAATTTCATAAGATTTAATGTAATACCAACCAGTTTATAATGTTTAATTATAGTTTTCCGCCACACGTCCGCGGTTTTGAGTTTTCGATGTGTGGTAAGGTAACTGAATTTTTCTCACGTTATGTAGAATTTTATTTTTTCCTTCTAGGAGCATACCTAACATCTAAATGTTTGCAAAATCTCGTATAGTTTAGAGGCGTGATTGTGATTACAAACATTGATAACAAACATCCAAACTATAAGCAAGCATATAAGGGATGCTAATGCTAAGTCCACTTTTAATGTCATTGATTGACCCTCATAGCTGTACACTACGTATATTTAAATCTTGAATGCGGGAAGCTGCAATTAACCATGTACGGAATTTACCGCGAAAGTTAGCCGATCTACGCACTTGCTATGTCTATTTTGTGTCTGGTCCGACGCGGTGTAATGTTTCCTGATAGTTCTACAAAATTAAGGTCACTTTCGCTTCTTGGAAATTTATAGGACTATGGTTTAAGGGCACTTTCATTGGGTGCTAAATGACTATGAGCTGTGCAGTTGAGTGAGAGTCAGCTTAAGGTATGCGTTGGCCCTTGTACTCTTTTTAATACGACGTTTCTTTACTACCAAGCCCAATAGCCAATACATGAGGAGGGATTTGACTTAGGTGGCTACTCAGCCGAAAAATATTTATTCCGAGGATGAAACGACACCCACTTCAAATTGTTAGGAGTCGAATCATCCGCGATTGATAACGTAATCGGATGAGTCGACACCTAGCTCATATCATCTTGAGGCAAGTATGACAATCGCAAAACACTTATAAAATCACAGGCTGGTCGAAGGGATAAATTATGTACCTATTATACAAGTGCATAATTAAATATAACTTTAGGTTTAGAGTTAAACAGTTTAACCAATTAAACTGTTGATCAAAAAAAAAGTTTCTGTATATCAATGATTATAGGTACGTTATTTGACCAAAATATACTAAAAGTCTGACTAATTCATTAATTTGAACTCCTAATAGATCTACTGGGATTAGACTATACATTTAACAATCAACCGTTGTTGTTCCAAATATAATCAAGATAATGTTTTCAATTTGTGTGACTGCAGCTCTAGCTCTACATTGGTTCCATCAAAGGCCACAATAGAAGAAGACGTCCTTTCAGACCGTAACTCGGTTATAGAACAAAAACGTAGGCTGTGTTCCAAATACCGATGAAAACAAATCGTACAACGGGACTTTAACTATTCAAAACAATGGAACGACACAGTTTTTTTTAGCTCAGATGTAATCTGCTTAACTCCTTCGTAAGGAATAAAGACATATCTGATTGCTTATTACAATAAAATAAACTTTGAATTTATGAAAATCAATACGCTTTGAATCTTATGAGATTCAAGCCATATTATACGGTTGCCGTAGCCATAAAATTTCTGTCAAAGTAATTGAAAAATTACCTATGTGAAATCCGCCAACATTAATGTATAAGTTCTACGAAACGGTTATAATGCTCATAGGTCAACGTTATGCTAATACTTTAAGGAAGATGTTCACAAAAATATGATGAGTAGCATGTGTTACGGACTGGCCATCTTTGTGACATGTTTTTATAACTTTTATATTTATCTCTGTCAACTGCTTCTGCAATGGCAGAAGCAGTTGACAGTTTACAATGGTAAACGCCACGAAGCACACATAAAGCACCTGATATATTGAAAAAAGCCTTCTAATCACCAACGAGCTCAGCTCCTCAACAGCATGTATTATGCTTACTTTTGATCAGGCAGGATATACGAGTATGTACTATTATTTACAAAAATATAATATTTCGAAATCAGACCTCTAATTTCTTTTAGCTTTGAATGTGTTTTAATGTATTTCATTTTCTCTTTATAGATTTACGTAAGACTTGATCTTAAAACAACCAATACCAATACAACATGTTAACTGGGACTGTGTTATTATTATTATTATAGTAAGTAGAGCATTCGCTACTTCTTCAACTTTTAATTGTAGATATTTATATATATATTATGAATAATATGAAGTTCGAATTTGTCTTGCAATGACAATTTCTTAGAAGTCATGGCACATAAATTATAAAAAGACCAAACCTTTTGTCATTTTTAACACTTTCATAGGCAGTTAAGTGGGTGGAAACGGAAACGTTTGTGTTTTCATTTCACTATTCTAGTTTGAGGTGCCATGTGGAATTAACACCATGATGCAAATTATGTGAGCTCGTGGCTCAATTTCCACCATGGGTGTTGTTAACGGGTACCTACTTACAAGTTCTCGTTTAGGTCTAACTGAGTTAAGTGTCAATGAATATATTTTTACTTCGAATTCAAAATGGCTGAAAACTTTCTTTACTGGTAATACTGATAATACTATTTCCTATCTAAATCAGTGTGATTGATTGACTGAATTGAAATCTAGCATTAAATGAAATTAGGTACTTCCAGCTAGAGTTAAAAAAAAGTTATAGTAATATAAAAGTATTTTTAAGTACAGAACAATATGTGGTAAAGATCATGATTGGTGTTTCTTAACATATTAGTCAAAACAATAATTATTAAAAACTCGGTTTTCATGCAAATAAATGGAAATTGAACAAAAATGTTGACAGTTTGTACCCGTCGTCAACAAAATCATTATAATTATTTGTTATTTTTGGTGATAAAGCTTTTAGCTAGCATATTAAAACGCTAGCCATATTCTCGGGTATATTTCCAGTTCCAGCCCTCGCATGGTTTGCGACCAGCCCCCTTACTTCAATAATACTTTATTATTTCGTACCATGACGTGCTTAATAAGCTTACTTTAAAGTCGTCATGGTACTAAATAACAAAGTATTATTGAAGTAATCCTGATATAAGACTTCATGGTAAGGCCCCAGGTGGCAATCGTGAATATTAATGGGCACCTGGGGGCAATCCATGTGGGGGCAAACGGAAGTTCGTTTCAAACTAAGGCACTACTATTTCGGAATGCCACAAGGATCCTCCTTAAGCCCAAGTACTTACGTCTAATGTCTCTTTTATACGCACGTTACACTTGTCAAGTGACATCAACCATAAAGTGACATAAACTGGAAAGTGTTTCCGCCCGCGATGAACCAACACGTTGCACGCAAATTGCTATTCGTTGTCGAATGCCGTCCAAAACTGTCTATTAGGTTCTACTTGGGAATTGTTGTGTTATATGGTGCGTTTTTATTGCGTATACTATTCAATTTAGGGGTATTTGCTTGCGTCATGAAAATTACGTTAACAGGTATTTTCGTTTAGGTAATGGTATATTTTATATTGTCGTCGTCAATGATATGATGGTTATTGGTATTTGTTATTGCCGTTCTAATATGATTATTAATATTTAACTCAGCATTCGTTGTAGTAACTATTTGTGATTCTTTCATAGGAGAGTATATAATAGTTGCACGGGATCTCGCTTTAGATACACAGAGTGTTATTTTGGTCAACGACGAGCGACTTAGGGGTGATACTACCTACACGATACTGATGCCAAAAAAATATAAAAAGTATACTTCCACAAATAATAAAATTCGTTATTACATACACTCGCCTATGGCCGGGCTACTGACAGAGTCAGGCGTATTTTGTACCGCACAATGACAGCGCCCATGCGCTGCGATAATTTCAAGAGAGCTTGAACAAAGATTTTTTTAATGGTGATTATGTTAATAAAAATAAAAACACAATTTTAGGAACTAAGATTACTTAGACTACCACTCCTGAGTCGCTCGTCGTTGATCAAAACAATACCCTGTATAATTTAGAGACATTTTGAAGCTTAGCGTCCGTTCGCGCTATCAAACAAAAGTCTATGCAATTTGACAGTTCTAAGAGTAATTTCAACCTAAGCTCGTCGTGCCCAAAATTGTCTCTGAATTTCGGCCTTGAAATCATCGATTACTTTTTCAGTTTCATTGTTAGAAACCAAAATAAATCGATATTCTTCACGACAGATTTCTAAACCTCAGGCTACTTCCTCCCAGAAAGAGTTCATGTTTTCCTCTGTCCCTCTCTTTCGTGTTGGAAAACCAGCACAAGGTGCTTCTAGATGGAAACGAGAACACATACCGACGCGCACGCGTCTCCAGTTATATCATTAACATAATAATCATGAGCAACTTGACTGCAATAAGGTCTATGTTACAAGCAGCTGCGATTTTCTCCAAAAAATATTTACACTGAAAAGATGCATGTCTAAAACAGAGAAAATTACTTATACAGGGGCATTTTGGAGTAAGTAAAAAATATTTATAAAAATCAGTCAATTAGTTATTGACAAAAGCTGGGGTAAAATCTGGGACTGCATATGTAAGAAAAGTACCTACACTTTTCTTTGTTATAGGCCCTACTAACTTCAAACCGCCACGATATGGCAAAATACGATATATGTTGTAATTCATAAAAATATACTCTATGTACCTAATCTTAAGAGTTTCAAGGCCGAATTTTACATCCCAATGCTGCTCCCTCATAACCAATCTTCGAACTATTACCTATATGATTGAGGTCTTGCTATTTAGTTATAACAAAATTCGTTGTGTTTTCCAACATTATTTCGATCAATTTAGAAATTCAAAAGTGAATATGATTTCCTTATCAGATAGTTTCCATCTGATAAGGAAATCAAAGTATCTAAGAACCAAGGGAAATTAATCACCACCTAGGTACTTAGTTCACGTTGTGCGCTGCTCTTTAGTTTTGTTATGTTTAGGTGATTATTGTGACACTGTTATGATGTCTTTTCTACATTTACTTTTTGTTTAATAATCTCTCAGTTCATTTTCATTTTTAACTGTGAATTAATTTTAACTTTAATAGACAGTTGTGGAATTTGAAATAATTTTATTTATTTATTTATAAACTCACGCCTGATTTCCGTAGGGGTAGGCAGAGACGATGGACTTCCATCTGTTGCGATCCTGGCACACAACCCTTGCCTCCTCCACATTCATCAATCTCTTCATGCATGCTCGCCGGTTTGTAGTAGACTGTGCTTGACCCTTTCTCAAGACCTCGCCAATTTGGTCGACGTACGTCGTTACGTAATTTGAAATAAACAATAAATAAACAATGTAGGTTTCCGTTTAGTTACCCACTGCGAAGCTATAGGGATAGTTGCACCACTGAAATCGCGAATCACCCATCACTTAATGACTTACTAGTATCTTGGTGTTAATGCACCATACAAGTCGTAATTAAGTAGTTGAATGTTACGGTCAAGTATCATACATTTATAAATAAGTTGCCGCTGGCAGGAAACGAGAAGCTTTTACTTAAACCATTAAGTTTTAAATATGTATTAGGAGAAAATTACTTTTTGCAATATAAAATGGCCTCAATTTTGAAAATAATCTCGTCCATGATTAACAAAAGTGGCTGCTTACCCACTTATTTAAATTAAAATAACGTTATTTCAAATTACTTTAAAGCGTAAACATTAAATTGAAATTCAGCTGGTAGATTGTGTGCAATATTATGTCTTTTCAAATCTGACAGGTACAATATTTTTTTGCAATGGTCGACAATTAATTGTGAAAAATTAGATGAGCATTTGTTTAAGTATATTAAATTTTTTAAAGTTTTGGAAAATATATGATTGGTTAAATATTATTTACTTGTCGCAAAAGAATACACTGATACAAGTTTATATAAAATTATATAAATACATGTTATCAATTTTATTTTAATGATTTTTAGCCAGTTTTATTTTATTTTTAGGAGCCTATGCAAAAGCAGTATAGGTGCCTTAATAATTTATAATTAAGTACCTACCTAAGTTTTTTTTGCAGCAAATACCACATTACATATTGTACACGGCGAATAGACAATAAAATTATGAAATATCATTCATCACTTACAAGAAGTGATACTACGCAACAAGCAATGTTCCGCTGCTTTTCATTCTCCGTTATTAAGTTACGATGCATATAACGTGTCATTTTCAACCAATTTCGAAAAGGAAACAAAATGTCACGTGTTCGGCTTCAGCTCCATCTTAACATGTTTATTATTAATATTGGTAATTAAAATGTATCGGAAAATTTAATTAATTTTTTATTAAATTAAATATTTATACAAAATCCATCTGTGCATAACATTTAATATTGAACTTGGTATCCATACAAATCGACCACCAAATCAAAGCTTGTAGAAGATGTTAGTACGTTGATTTTTTCAAAATCGAAGTCTTGTTAATCTCCGACCGCGGAAACTATTATATAATATTACATTATACATATAGGAAATAGGCATATAGGTAGGTATACAAAAAAAAATCTTTTTCTCTACATTTTTACTCTGGTTTCCATTGTGGTGAATTTCCACACAACAAAATCACAACGGCGTAAAAGAGCCTCACAAAACTTGTCATCTTCATCGATTATATGAAATTCCTTTTTATTTTGATGTCACATATCCTCAATTTCCTGTCCAACGTCACTGTAACGGGCCGATAAACCTAAAAAAGCCTGTTTTGGTTTATCCAGGTCAGTAATGCTGTGTATAAATAAGAACGGACCAGTTGGGTGACGGTCATGGCCGCTAGGTCATTCACCTGCTCTATGCGGCTATACCACCACAATCCACCACGAAATCTTAGCGTTAATAATGTACATTGCCGGTTTTAAATCAATATACTATGTTGATATCCTTGCTTAGTCATCGATGAGCATGTTTTAACATTGCGCTTTAACTTATACTTATTTAACTTTCGGTTATTGTTCGTATAAAATTTTTTGACGGTATTTTGTACTCAATCATTTCATTATAATCATCAATAACACCTGACTCATTTTCTTGTACTTATCTACATATACTTACCCAAATTCTCGCTCTTCGTCAGTTGTTGTTTTATTTGTTAACTTTCGCAAATACTTTTGTAGATTTAATAAAGATACCTAAGTAATGAAATTTTTATTGTTGACGTTGTTTGGAAAACCCATGCAATAATGCGTTCTTTGTCACCACAAAATAATACTCGTAAAAGCTTTATTTGAATAAACCGTTTAGCACAAACTTCTTTAAATGTACGTATAAGTTTACTATGCTTATCTCTAAACCGCAAGGTATGTTTTAAGTATTTATGTCGGTAGCTATAGCTATGAATCACGTATTGGGTTTCAAAATCCAGTTGTTTATTGAAATATTATACGTATATTGTGCTTTTTATGACTTTTTCTTCCACAAATCACATTAACATTACTATCAATACCTATCTACCAGTTTCTTTCCACGGTTGTAACGGTCTGTTCGCTTCACATCTTAGGTTAACGATGAGATAACGGATTGGTTTCTTTATAATACGTTCAATGAATTAGCGGTTCTGCAGTTTATTTATTTACCTTTCCCAACAGCGTCAATATAATATTCAGTTTATAGGAGATTTAACTAATTTTATTTTTCTTTATTTTCAGGTATAAATCGTGTTCAACATGACGCGGCGAAAAAGTGTGTGTTTAAACTGGACTTTAGTTTTAATAGTAGTTCTGTTATGTCCGTATGTATATCCGCGACCTCAAGAGACATCTTCGCAATCACCAATCATCAGTTCTACAAATAGTGTATCAGACAAAGCTACAGAAAACCCTATAAGGTATAGATTTAGCCATAATTTAAGTTTAAATAAGCCTAAGTTACCCATAGTCATTGGTGTTGTAAATAGTTCTTATAGCGAAAGTAATACAGACGTAAGATTTTTCAATCCTAGTGCAAATAATACAAATATCACTAATATAACAGATGTATTTTTTAGTTCAGATACAGTTAATGGAAGAAAATTTACAAATAGAAGTAATCGTTTAGTAACAAATAAAATTAGAAATGAAAGTAGAAGCAATAGGAATAAAATACATCCTCATAATGGTTTATACGATATTAACACCCAAAATAAATACATAACATCTGCAGTCCAAAAACGAAGAGTACCCATCAGGAAAGTCATAACTAAATGGACCGACAAAACTACAGACTTAGATTTTTCTTATGAAACTTCAACATCAGCTGAAAATCAAGAAGATCAGATAGGTTTTACTAATTCTGTTACTGGATACAGTAGCACACAGAATATAATTGATGACTCTACAGAGGTGTCTCAAAAACGCCCTCATCCACAATCTCCTAACAAATTCGGAACTAAAGTGCGTCATCAAAATAAATATAATCATGGATCACAATATCCAGAGGGAAATATTGTTCACTCAAATAAAGTCCATATTATAGAGCAATATCCTTTTCCAAGCGTAAGACCTACATACATATTTACTACGCCTACTCCAACACCTATCATTACGAATTTAGGTAACCCTAAACCTTGGTCTCAATCTAATTTTCAAACGGTATACCGCCGACCAACGACTCAAAAGCCCGTACGCGTGACAAAACCGTTAAAAGATCAATATAACACTCATAACTCCGTGTATAATCATCCGCAGTATTCCAGCAATAATTTTGAGGTCACAACTTTCCAACCGTCAACGGCGTACACTGAGCGAATCGTAATAAGACCGGAAGAATACAGTGCCTCGTCCGACGACTGTCCTACCATATACCTTACACTAAACAACACCTTTCAAGGTCAAGGAAAAGAGGCTTGTCCTGATTTGAATATTGCAGTAAATACGAACGTCGTAAACAAAAACGTAGTTGTAGAATCAGATGAAGAGGGAGTTGAAAGTTTATTTCCTTCAACTTTTGGTTTACCACTAGGAGAAGATTCTGAAGCAGAGGAGGAGGAAGAAGAAGAAGCTACTGGTAATGATTACTTCGAATCTGAAGAAAATGACGAGCAGCCGGAGAGTGCTTCCGTTGAGGAAGCAGAATTTTCGAATTATAATGCTGCACATGGAGCTACACAAGCAGACGCATCGGAACCAGGAAGCGCAGGTTCTCATAGCTCACCGTCAGCTGCTATTAGTAAACCTGGTCGGCCACATAAAAATAAGGAAGATTTGTTTTCGGGATTAGTTAAATTTTTTCAGCCGGCGTTTAATGCTTTAGGTTGGCTAGCGGCCGTCAGCCCGCTAAGTTTTGGAATGGTATCTATATTCTCGATACCTATAGCTTTGATGTTTGCAGGATATTCAGGTATAGCAGCGTTGCTATCTCCATTAGGTTTAACAGCACGCGAGGCCCCGAAAATAGTCCACGTATACAGACCTCAATGGGAATGGGATTTTGAGCATAAAACTTGGCATCTCAACTCATTTCCTCACAACAGAAGATGGAAACCAAGATTGCCCAGAAACAGTAAGGAAACTAGAAGCGGAGATGAAGGTTCTGTTAAACCTACGTGGTTTTATAAAATAAAAGAGATGATGAAAGTAATTACAAACAAACTGAGAGATAGAGATAAAAGTATAAGCCTTGAACATCGAAAAAATAAACGAAAGAAACGAGACATTTGGACAACACACATAAAGTACTAAATTAAAATTAGATTAATGACGTTTTTTTAGCAAGTTATGGTCAGTATTTTAATTTTATGAGGGTATTTTAACACATTGTGCTGAAATCGCGTTTGGCCGGTAACACATACACGGTACATAAGATCCCTAAAGAAGAAAATACGTGTAAAATGGGCATAACTTATCTCTATGACCGCTTTTTATCCATAAGGCACCTACCTAATAGTAGATAAATCAGCGATTACAACTTCGCTAAGATAAATGTACTAAAAATAGGTATACATATTTAATTATTCTGTTAGGGAACAACAGTAAACATATCTTATGTACCTAGAATCAATCAATGACTGTGAGTAAGTTAGTGCTAATTAATTGCATCCTATACTTATTTATTAATCTAGTAGACACTTACAGTACCAACTATTATTATCACCTGTTTATTATTTATAGTTATATCTTTATATAGGTTTGGCATCTATACTGTATATTTATTATTATTTTCACACAATGTTCTAAGTAAATATATTGTATTATTAAGCTAGCTGTTCACTAACTTTAATATTATATCAAAAGCAGCGATAACTCGTTCAAATAGTCATAAGTATGATGCTTACTCGTATGATGTAAGATAGATTCTAAGTAAAAAAAAGTATTTCTATATAGAAACGAACAAATAAAACAATCATGGGTCCAAATGATTGTATCACAAAAGAAAAGGTTTCATGAAATGTTTATATTTATGACCTTTTATTTTTGTGTAAATATATTCTGTAAATATAACCTACTTATTCCTTATTTATTTAATTATTCTATAATACTATAAGCTTAATCGAATAAGCCCCCTCTGATCGTTCCCGATGCAAAGGTGCCCATAATACCAGCGGCGTTACTGCGCTGTATGGCCATGGACAGCCTTTGCATCAGGAACGATTCAGAGCGAGGGCCGAGACCTAAATGAAACTATGTTTAATTTATTCTCACATCAGCTGCCCTAGCTAAGAGAATTTAACTTTCGTTAACGTTAGGTGAATAATAATTGACATACTAACTAATTGTACTAATTGACATTCTAAGGCTAACGAAAAAGCGAATGCCAATCTCATACATTTTGCTTTTTATTTTACTAGTGTTAACGAAAGTATATCTGTTGGCTAGCTTATTTTCTTACTGGGCAATTGTTTCACATATCGCCTATGGGCCTTTATTAAAGTTGTCGTAAGTATTACATACCACCTCTATTGCATGGGAAGTTGCCCTTAGCAAGTATATTTATTTACTTTTAAGAAAGTAGTAGACATAAAATATTATTTATCTAGTTACACTCAGTAATATAAGTTGTCTGTAATTGTATAAAATATATGATAATATAAGTACTTATTCGTGTTTTAATTCAATTATTATAAAAATGTAAATATTTGTGTACAAGTAATTCATAATTGTACAAGTACCTATATCAAATATTCATTTCAAGTTCATTTTCCTAATAATAAGATGTAAGTTATCTCAGTATTTAATCATGTTTAGATTTTGTTTAAATAAATAAAATTAGTGTTATTTTTGCGTTTTATTTGCATATATTTTATTATTTGAATAATTGTGGCAACTTAATAATCGAAGATAATATTCGTCATCAAAATTTCATTAATCAGATATACTAAAAATATGTTTATAGTAGGTACAATAATTATTTTGGTAAGTATTTGCGTACGTTAGAAGTATGACTATAAAATGGCCTTTTTTCATTTCCAGAGAATCAAGTCAGAAGAAACCAGAGGATGCTAACAACTTACCTTCATCCACAACAGCATCAGCGACTGAACCAAACTCGTCAAGAAATGTCAAAACGAAGGCCCCTGTTATTGGAGAATCCATCAAAATGGTTGCCAATCAATTACTTGAAAACCCTTCGAATAACACAGCTGAAACACCAATCGTAATTGATACTAGAATTCCACCTAAATTGAAGAACCAACTCGAACATAAACACAAAATTAAAAGACACGAGGAAGGAAATACACCTGTCGAAAATTCACATGCAGGTATAGCGGTCCCAATTACAATGGAAGAACTTGAAACAGAAAATAAGCTAAATGAAATGCCTAATGAATCTTCAACGTCAAATGAGGGAATTTCTACGTGGATATTGCTGAGTAATCCTTCAAGTAAAGATAACGTGACTACTGAACCTACTAAAATAGAAGAACCTCAAAAGAAACAGAAGCCGAATCCATCTAAAAACAAAACTAAAAGACCTCAAAACAATAAAGGATCTGCAGGGAAACGTCCTATTATAGGTAGCACGAATAAGTCAGATTTGATAGCTGGAGGTTCAGCGATAAACGAGAATGTTTACAATAAAATTAAAGATACTGTGTTAGCAAATGTCCAAAAGAACAAAAATCTTACCACGCAACGTACAACAACAGTTACTACTACAACAGCTCTTCCTTCAACGGAAGCTTTAACGACGAAGAAAGAAGTTGTTACAAAAGCTCCCACAACTGTGTCCATTCCCGTTGTAAAAGTAAGTTCCAAACCCTCAAAAAAGAAAAATAAGAATAAGCTGAAAACGACTACTACGACTTTAGCTCCAATAATTAGCGAGTCAGCCTTACTACCAATGGAACCAAAGGAGCAAGAAATTGAGTTAGAAATTAGTACTCCGGCCACTACAACCAAAAAGCCAAAACGTAGCTCAACCAGAAAGAAGACTAAGACCAAGAAACGTAAGACATCCAAACCTAAGCCTGAAACTGAAACCGCTGTTAGTGACATTAAAACCACAAATAAAACTAAATCAAATAAAAACAAGAAACCACTTACTAGTCTCACTGGTGCTATGACATCCCAGATTTACAACTATTTCTCAAGAGAAGTAATGCCGTCGGTGGGTGTTAGTGTACTTGGCCTTGCAAGTTTAGTCGGCATAGCTGGTTATTTCCTCTATCCTTTCTCCACACCAGTTAGGCGTACATTTGAAGTTGACAAGAAAGACGACATCTATCGTCATAATGCTGAGGAATATGCCAATGAAGGAAACGGTCAAGCTGAAGAAGAAATGCTTGGGACAGTTCTTGCAGGAATGCCAGCCCATTCTAAACATAAAATGAACCCTTATGCGGGTCAAACTGCACACGTCAATAGATACCCAACGAAAAAAGAACAAGATATCAGATATCGTCATGTAGCTGCAAAATACGAACCTAACTATAATGTACACTATCCTCAGCAGAAAACTGGATTAGCACATGGAGCTGTATATGCGGAACCGGTAAACTACAATCCTCAGCAATACGAAACTAGACATGTTTATACGACAGAAGGCAAGTATACCTATGACAAGGGCCCTAATGCCTATACTCCTCATCCAGCAGTTGAGCCTATTTATGCGGCGCCCCAAACTGGTCCTACTGGAGTTTCAGCTTATGGCAGCGATACCTCAAACTCTGTCGTATATGGTGTAAAACCTTCATCTGAGTCCGATTTTAGACCCGTATATCCTTTTGAAGGACAGTTCTATAGTGAAGTTACCACAAACAGTCCTATGCCCTATCCTTCTACTTCCATGTATTTAGGATCAAACGATGAATCACAGAAACAAGAAGAAAATGAATATGAAGACACTCAACACGCCAATGATGATACAGTAGATAACAAATTTGTCGTAGGTAACGTACCTAAAGAGTTGGTAGATTCTGAAACACCTGCTGTTGTTCCAGAACATGGTCCAAGAAATTTGAATAGGAGAAAGAGAAATATTTTACGTAGCAAACGTAGTATTGTAGGATCAATTGAACAAATTTTGAAAGAGGCAAAGGAAAACAATAAAGACATTAGCAATGAAATTGATGGGACCCTTGGACTTCCTATGACAAGTCTTGCAATTAACGAGGAAAAGGCACCGATGAACAACGAAATACCTGTTATGCCAGTCTATGCTGTGTCTGTGGAGCCAATTAAAGAAGAAAATACTTCAACAGATATACCCTCAACTACGTTTAGAAATGAAATAATTGAAAGTGTATCGACTTTACCAATAGATAATGCAAGACAAGAAAAATCAACTACTGAATCGGATATATCAAACGAATTGGAAACCACTACGAAAACTTTCAGGGTATACGAAGTCTTTACTTCTAGTAATCCGTTGGACACGACTGAACAGAGTAATTCACAAACGCTAAATGTTGAAACAACAACTCAATACAAAAACATGAATACTGAAACCACGACTGAACTAAAATCTGAAACAACGTCTACAATGCCTCCGTCACCTTCACCAATTACAGACGTAAAACTACCAATTTCTACAACTCCGAGTATAATAAAACCAGCACCTACAAATAACCCAGAAGTGTTAACATATCCCCCCCTCAACCAAGAGGGAGGTTTCTTCACGTTTCTGAAGCGTCTAATAGATTTTAAGTACAGACTTGGACTTAGTATACTGCAAACGACGTCCGATAATTTGAATCGATATCTACGCAGTATGGAAAACACGGTGCAGAAAGTAGCAAAAGCTTCAGGAACATAGAATTAAGTTTAAGTTAAGGCTAATAAGATACTCATTGAATGAAATAGAAAGCTCGAGATTATTTTCACTTATCTAGGTAATTCTCGAAGAAGTTACTCGTATGTAACAAACAAAAAATTGTTGGTCCTATTTATATGGAAAGTCTGAAAAACAATTTAGGTGTGTACGATTGTAAAGTTAATTATAATAATCCATACTTAATTTTTATACACAAGGACATTCATATTTTAAAATTAATATAAGTGTAAGTACTTCGTTAGGATTACAATATAATACGATGTATTTCAGTACCTAGGTAATTAAAAGGTATGTATATAAGTACCCAAATATTATACGAAAGTACATTTTCAGAATGTAATCCTCGATCATATATTATTTCTATAAAAATGACAGATTGAGGGAAACCTACTGAATTTGTATTGTAACAATTTGGAAATTTTATTTTATTGTATTACATTATTAGTATTTGAATACCTACTTTAACAGTTTTGTAAATAAACACCTGCTCAATATTATTTATCAGGCTGACCATAATTTATAGAATTCCCTCCATGACGATACTACTCTGAATAAATACTGACAGGAAGACAATTTAAAATATATCTACCAATATGCCAACAATGGCCCGAATTATCCTGAGTAATAGATAATTCTTTATTATTACTTAAAAGACTTTATTATTAAGTTAATAACTGCAACTATTATTTTGAGTAGCTGCCAAAATAATAGTTAAATAAATCGATTTATTGTAAATATATTGAATAAACGCTTTTTTACAAAATATTATTAATTTTTATTCATGCCAAGCTAATACTTAGACATTTTACCCACTCTACTTTCCAGACCTACTTAACCCACTGTCAAATGAATTTTCGTACCTTTTACAAAATAAATTAATTCTAAACTCGCATCTGGTTTCCATAGGTAGGACAATGGACCTTGCATCTGCTGTGTTCCCGACTGTGCAATATTGATAAATGTAGAGTAAGAGCTCTTTCTCTTTCTCTACATTCATCAATATTTTCTTCCACAATCGACAGTTTTTAGCAAAATAAATAGTACCTACACACATTTGAAGTAGGGTTAAAAAGCGAAAGTTGGGATTAAATAAAGTTGGGGTTTCATCAAATAATTTATTTATTTATTTATTCTTAGGAAGATTTACAGCTATTTCATACTAATATAGATAACAACTATGAGTAACTGTAAGCCAATTACAAATCTCCACATATGAGTAAAGAATATGTAAATAATAATGCAAGACTATTAAAATTATTAATTAATATTATACGAATAAATAGCTTACACGGACATCTACTGAGTTACGGAAGAACTAAAACGTCGAGCCGAGCAACTTTACTAAAACATTTTGGTCCACTATCTTTTTCTAAGTTCCGTCATCATTCTACAGATGGAGCTTTCGAGAGTATTTAAGTATTTGTCTTTATTATTTTACATTATTGACGCTCCATGAGTATTCTTCGAAATAATAAAATAAGTTTAGATAGGTTATCTTTTCAAGACGATAGCACTATTTATATTTGGAAGCTGCAGAACAGAAACTATGGCAAACTATGCTTGTGGTTACTAAGTGACGATACCTGTTCAAATTCCAATAATGCCTAATCATTTGTGGTTAATTCCCACAAATCTATTTAGGAAACCACTAATATAATTAGCCACTCAACCCACTCAGTAGCTGACATTATGTAGGTACGGTCAGACTGGAAAGTGGTTAACAGATTGGAAAATTAATCGTTAGAAATACCTAGTAGTAAAGTAAGTACTACCTGGGGGCCTATGTATTGTGTAATTGACTGTGCCGTTATGACAGTGATAGCGATAGATACCATAATCATAACATAATGAGTACTATCCTGCCTTATATTATTAATAGATATGTTAAGGGCACAGACCACTTACCCCAATAGACTTGAAATCGGTACATATTTGCAAGCAAAACATTCTGCCAAGGCCGGTAACCTAGAGACGAGGCGGGGGACAGGGGCGCACGCGGTGAACTCATTTAAAGAGACGCGGCCATGTCGATATCGATAATATATTATCGATGTGGATTGTTGAACTGTTACCTACACAGTTTCAATACTTGATGTACTTAAGTATGAATTTGAAAGTTAATAAACGATTTCTACTGAGGCAATGCTATCTGTTTAATATTAATATAATAAAACAAGAACTTCTCATTATTAACGTATCACAAAATTTAATAATTACACATTATTTATAATTTAATTATTGTGAAATAATAATTATGCGTAACGAACATCATATTAATAAAACAATCCGCCGTAAAGTGACGGGAACATATTGTGGTGCAAGACGACGGCCACCAATTTTCCCGCATTGTATTTATTATCCATTCACTTTTAATGTCTGGATCAACAGGAAAGCTATTTATAAAGAAAGTAAATGAAATCAAAACTCATAAATCTACACAAACTTATTTAGGTGACGTAAGAATATCGATGATTGTATACCACGTCTCTAGCTTACACGTGCCGCGAAACGAAAGAGTGAGATAGCGCTACAATTAGTAGGTGGGTGAAAGAGAGATCTCTCGGAACTACTCGTAAGACACGACAATCGAACCAGTGTAAGTTGAACTCCTAATTGATTTGTCGGATTAAGTAATGAATTTATTTATTAATCAGATACTTACCGATGAAATGTGATACCATCCTTTTTGTAATTGTTCCTCCTACTGTCATTACCACACAACTTTATAGCACAGTTGGGCATGTTAAAATATTTTTTTCTTCCTTTTTTTTACAGCGGTTTATGGGTCGAATATCTGGTCACTACTAATTTGATAGGCGACGTAGTTCGGTTTGTATAGAACTTTTGCGCTCATGTGTTGGCAGAAAGCGGGGCCCTCCTATTACAGGTCTATTGGGGTAAGTGGTCTGTGGTTAAGGGGGATGTAGAGGTGCCGCTCTACATACGCTGTAATGATAAAAGCGTAGCAAGAAATGGAACGTAATAGTCATCGAATCGGGATCGAGCTATAACGTCTTGTTGATTAGAGCCGTCTGTGGGCGACTTTTGGAACCTCAAACGGTAACAAAAATAAGTTTATCTACTTCTAATTAATATCTGTTTATGAAACAACCAATATAATTTCAGCATAATTGTTGTAGGGTTGTATAATTACAAAGTGTGAAATCATAAAAGAATTATGCACTAGAAAATTTCAAGACCTTTCTTTACTCGACGGTACTGATTACCAATATCGATTCGATTTCAGCTATCAACGTGTGAATCATCACTATTTAAAGTTCCATTTCCAACAGACAAAATATGTAAACTTTGGACATTTTCACTCTTCTAATCGTAGTCCAGGAATCGAACCCCATCCATGTGCCTTTGCCCTTTGCATGTCCGGGAAACTAGGTGAAACTAGTTACCGCGCCCCGGCAGCGGCAGAAGGATATTATACCTAGTTGGAACGGATGTTATCCTAAAACCTTTTTGAAACTGTAATAGTCTCCGTGGCTGTGGGACTAAATCGTCAAAGGCGAGTACACACGATATGACTGAGAACTGTCGTTAGCAATAGTAATTGTTGAAAGCTTGCGAAATCCCGCTGTAGTTAACTTATCTATGTACTCGCTAGTGAGCGAAATTACAACAGCACTCATGATAATGAGCTCAGATCAGTCGGGAGCTTCAATATTTTGGTAAAATTTTGCAGAACCCCCGATATAACCTGCTGTAATAATTCAGGGCAAGATCTGTGGGAAGAGGAGTGTTGGCGGGAAGAGACCTCTTGGATAGAGAACTTATGAGACCGTTTCCTTACTCTGGGCCTGGACAGCCGTCCAGAGGGTGAATATTGCCATGATGTTATCGAACCTTCGAGCTTCGCTGAGAAGAGGAACGTGAATGTCATGAATGAAGTGTAATGATCATGTTTTATTCCGAAAGCTGATTTGTTAATAAATCTTCTCCCATCTCTATTTTTGTCAAAGTATCTAAGTTAAATATTAGGATAATACTCAGTAGTGAAAAATGTGATTAAGATTGTAAAGTAAGATTGATAAATACCTAACGAAAGAAATCTAGCAAGGACAATTTTGAAAGTCATCTTTTATGAAAATGTAAATTATACAACACGTAGATACGTGTTGTATAATTTACATATAAGCAGTGGAAGTGATTTTAATCGAATCAAAAGTAAATGGATCTATAATCAGTACCTAAGTATTATGACTCTATATACCTATACCTATGAGTAAATAGATGGGAGTTGGATCCAACCACCCCACCTGATCGGATCGTGTGTAGTCCCCGTAACTAACCCTTTCAGTTTCCCTTGCCATCATGTGACACTTCCTAACCGCAGGGTTAAAGGGTTATTATTTAGGGGTTATTTAAGGGCTAGTGGATATCCCCGGATGAATGTCGTAGCTTACATAACTGAGTTTAATCTAAAAGCAAGTTTTGTTGGAAAACCTTATTGTTATGTGGCTTTGGGACATTAAATTTAAACAAAAGCATGGCTTTATAATGTGTAGTAAAAGTACATCATTTGTATACTTTTAACTTTCTACCGTCTTCTAGTTTTGTAGATAAATATAATAGATACCTCTACATATGGACGCCGAATGAATGTTTTAGTTATTTTATAAGACTTTAAATGATGACACAAGCAGATCCGATTCAAACCTGCGACTTATATGCGTCAGCTGACGCGTTACCAATTTTTCCACGGCGGATCTAACGTCCACGCGTCTAACTTATTCATCGCTTGCTTCATTTTTATTAAATTACTTGAGCTCCAATCGGCTACATTATTTTGGTTTTGTAACTAATAGGCAAGAAAAGGACGGTTATATTTGGATTTTTGGACCGTCCGTTATGGGACCTAAGGGGCGGAGACACTCCTCCCTTTAAAAGATATATGGCAGCCCAACCAGTTATCGTCGCTTGACCAAATACAAAAGGCAAGTTCGTTGGACTTTTAAAATATTAACTCAGCACATAAAAACAAAATCCAAATAAATTGAATGAATTTTGTAAGTACTTAGACATTTTTTTCATTATTCTACTCTAAGTCGCAGGTACGGCTGTTGTGATAATGTTGTTTCAATTAATTATATTTGTCGAAATCAAATCAAATCAAGCTGAATTTGTATCTGAATCAAGTTTCTTAATTGCTTGTAGGTATCATAAACCTTAACTTTTGTTGTTTTTACAAAGTTTCTCTATTTTCAGGCAAGATTGTGGTCAAGCACGAGTTATAAGTAATAAACTACGTTGTATCTGGCGCGTTCAGTGGCATCTGCTCTAGTTCATTATTTACCTGGACAATATTCTATGGAGCGCAGGCAAGGACATTGTCAGTTTACTCGATATATACGACATAATATTATTTGCTTTCATTCCCCATGACACCACTAAAATGACACCACCTGGGTGTCACGGGGAGTCACTATTCTTCTATTCTACCCAATTCTAGTGGTGGTATTATTGGTTTGGGCCGGATAAAATAAATTAACATCAATTCAATTCAATTCAAATACACTTTATTGTACATAAAAGACACAAACAATTACAATACAGAAATACAAAACAATATGTACAATTTTGGCGGCCTTATCGCTAAAAGCGATTTCTTCCAGGCAACCACCAATTGAGTGTATTGTAAATGGCAAATGGACTATCTACAGTACAATTGTATTATCCTTCAATACATAGACATAAAACTAATTCTGGCAGCACGAAAAAAGGCGCCAACTTTCATAAAATAGAATATATTGTAGCTAATTCTGTAACGGCCACTAAGTCAAATCCTATACCTAAACGCATTTGTCACTGTCGTTCATAATATGCTACAATGTTTAAGAGAGAGTATATAATAATCTGGAATCGCTACAATTGTAATATTTAGCCTGCTACGTTACTAGTACTCGGGTGCGTCACATCGCGGGGAATAGCGATTCCCCATGACACTCCCGTGGTGTCATTTTGGTGGTGTCATGGAGAATGAACGCATCTTTGCTTCTAAATTCTACAAATTCCTTACTTTTTAACATGCAAAAACTTCTTATCTTTAGGTATTAGAAATATCTGTATTGTTACGGTCTTTTGTATTTAAATCCTGCCCGAATCATACTGTAGTTACGTCCATCGAACAATAGGAGCCTTAATTTATTCCGGGGGTTAATTTCGTATACAATTTTGTTCCGGGGCTGAAACGATGAGGCGGTTTTCGGATCGGGAAATGGTGCTGAAGGGTTAAGAATAGTGTTAAATTGAATGCGCACATTAAAGTTAGGGATGAAATTTGACGGAATTCTCCTGAGATAATAATAGGGGGAGCATTGTAGATTAACGAAATCACTGTCCGCTTTTACCCCAACCCACTTTTAATTGCTGTCCACCAAAGCGGAAATTGAACGGGTCTGTGTGGTGGAATCATGCAGTTCCCTGGATGTATGGGAAGGACTGTATAGTCTACACTTTGAACACTTTGAACTTTGTAGCGTTTCTTATTGTCTATGCCATAAAAGTTGATCAACAGTGTTCCCATTGATGTGCGGTCGATAGTATAACAGAAGAGACATGAATCGTTGATAACGATAAAAGCAGAAATTAGTGAATATGAGTAAAGTTTAAGTAACACTTACATTTTGAAATTATTGAATCAAACAAAAAATTTATATATTAAACAGAGGAAAAGTATTTACTTTTAATGTTGAAAAGTATTGTAAGCAGGACAAGCTGAATTTACTCATTTTAAACAGAGAAGGAAGGAGGCAAGAAGAAGGATAGTAAAGGGAGAGTAAAAGAATTAAAGGTAAGAAAATAAGAGTACTCCAATGTTACATCTGACCGATGGTTTGGTATGGCAGCGAAGCTTGGACCATAAAGGAAGATCTTCGCACGAAACTAGAGGCCTTTGAAATGTGGTCTTACCGTAGGATGCTTAAGATAAGCTGGGTCCAGAGAGTCACGAATGTCGAAGTCCTGTAACGCGCCGGTAAGTCCCGGGAACTCATGACCACCATCAAGAAGAGAAAAGTGGGATATCTCGGACACAAGCTGAGACACGAGAGGTACCAACTCCTCCAACTCATAATGATGGGCAAGATTGAGGGGAAGAGGCGGTTTGGCAGAAGGAAGAAATCTTGGCTCCGTATTATAAGAGAGTGGACAGCGATAGCCAGCGTCGAAGAGCTTTTCCTACTGGCTCAAGACAGAGGGAGATATGCGGAGCTGACGGCCAGCCTTCAGTAGTGAAGAGGCACTGCAAGAACAAGAAGAAGAAGAAAATAAGCGATATGATTTTAGTACATATATAGTAGTACGCAGTATTATTTATTATATGTATGTGTGTATATATGTGTATATGTATATATATTATATTATTATGTAAGCAGTGAGCATGCATGACAATATATCATTATACGTAGGTATGTATTATAAATGTATGTAGTGTATTTATTTTAGGTAAGTAATTAGACTGTATACGTAGTAGGTAATGTCGTCTACTCTTTAAAATTTATTTTCACTTCCTAGGTCTTGCTGGAAGAAATCTCTCTTTAGAGATAAGCACCACCTGTGTACATTAAGTTTATTATTTGTAATATTTTTTTGTATCTTCTTTCGTGTACAATAAAGTAATAATAAAGTAATAATCTATTTATTTTCATATCTATAACTACAAATAACAATTCACATACATGAAAATACTGTTGTAGTAGCAGATAACTCAATTATCATCACAGTGTTCATTCATCCGGACATATTGCAATTTCCACGCGTTGCTGCAGACTAATAATAAATTTTAATTAATTTAACAGAAGTTTAATGTACTACGGCCGCGCGATTTGGTACAAAGGACCTGGAATTTAACGACGCACAATTTTTTTTTTTTTTTTGTTAACCTATATGTTGTCCCACTGCTGGGCAAAGGTCTCCCCCCTCCTCTTCCATCCATCCCTGTCCTGAGCCTCTTCCAGCCACCCATCCCTGTATCTAACGATATCGTCTCTCCACCTACGCCGAGGTCTGCCCCGACGCCGGCGACCGTCCGATGGCACCCATTCTGTGGCAGCCCGGGCCCATCGGTCCGGCTGCATGCGGCACACGTGGCCCGCCCAGTTCCACTTTAATGTGGCTGCTTTGCGGGCCACGCCTGCTACGCCAGTTACCGATCGCAGGGTTGTGTTTCGGACACGGTCCGTTCTCCTCACGCCCAATATGCTGCGTTCCATTGCGCGTTGGCAGACCTTGAGTTTGGACGTCTGATCTTTAGTCAATGACCATGTCTGGGCACCGTAGGTTAGGATAGGCAAGATACACATGTCGACAAGTTTCCTCTTTAGTGACAATGGAAGGTTGCCCTTCATTAATTCTTTCATGACGCACAAATATCTGTGATAAAATGTTATAGTTGTCTAAGTGTCTCTGAACTAAATTCACAGGTTCAATGAATGTGTATGTTTCTATATAGATAAGACTATATAATAAGACTAAAAAAAGTTAACTTAACAGTATAAAATCGACCCTGATTTTAATCTCACTGACTAGATACAGTCGACAGCAGATTAATGGTAACACTTGCAGTACGATTTCAAGTCTTACGACGCAAATAATAAGAACGGTCCAACCGACTACGTACTGTATGTGTCGACTGAATGAATGAATGAATGAATGAATCATTTATTTGTCAGATTTCTGGTTACAAATTAGGTGTTTTATAAATATAATAGTATCACAAAAATCTGCCATTTCTGGCGTACAAATATTAAATTTCCATTTTAAATTGTCACTATGTTTGCTTTTAAAATAATTCTAATTTTCTGATTGACTGTATGTACAAGGTTATAATTTGGATTGTATACCTACATGAAAGAAAATAGTCAAGTTTGGGGGCGTTCACAAACTGTTTTTAAAAAATACAATTAAAATTAAATTAAAACTATGAGAATGAACGGAGTTTACGTCCGTACCGAGTTGGAGGTACTTTTATTCTGCCTCTTCAGATCAGGCTGGCTATAAGGTTACCTTAATCTAAATGGGAGATGTGGGAGTAGTTTGTGTCAACAATGTCTGGGAATGTGCTGACTCTACACTCTGACCTCTATGGTGCGAAGGCCAGGTGGAAGCATAACTCCTCCCTCATCGAGAGCGAAATTATCAGGAGAACGTGTGACCTGATCATTTCGCACCCTTTTCCATAACTTATTAATATGCTTGCGGGATACATATAACAAGCAACTTATACCTATGATTATATATAGAGCTATGGTAGCTACACTTGGTTTCACTACACTGAAAACGTGTCCTTCGGTCACTTCCTTGTCCAATTCATACGACATATGTTTTATGTCATCCAGGTTCAGGCCCTTCATGTGCACTGTGCTTCTTCTGCTGCTATTGTTATGTTTCAGAACTGGTAGAGTTGTCATCGGCGTAGCTCTATATTGCAATTTTCCAGAGTTGTATCGATGGCTGAGTATTTTAGTGGTTTCCAGGAAAAACTCACAATTTTCTTCGATAGTTAATATGTAGCTGCCCTGTAATGACTGTTTGTATACATCTTCGTTGCATTTCTTTGTCAAAATAACATTTCTTCTGGCATAAATTATCCAGCTGTTAGAGCAAATCGGCTGTATCTTTATATCCTCAAGGTCAACGTCGTGTGGTGTACACAGGGTAACATTTTCGTGGAAGTTCATAAGCTGCTCGATGCAGGTGTGCTCTGGGTAGGGCACCACGTGGCTGTCCGTGCACAGGAACTGGTTGGCTGCAATCTCGTCGCAAGGGTTCGCGATCGGCAGGTATTTCTGACTTTTCACCAGGATATAGGGATATTCAGGGATAACAACGGATGTTCTGTTATTAGAATAAACCGGCAATGAATACAATTTGAAATAGCTATAGGTATTTCCATCAGTGAGAGGTATTTCCATTATGAACGTTATCTGGTGTTTCTTTATATATGCCTTAACTACTATTGTCCTTTCTAACATAACTAAATTATTTTCATTAGCAGGGTAAACCAAACTATCAGTTTTTGATATAGTTTCTAATAAAGTTAACAATTCGGTAGAGTTTACAATAGATTGATGCAACACCGACACCTTACTGAAAGCCAGGGCTGTCTCTATTTCACTTAAGGTCAAGTATATAGTGCGAAAGTTATTTAAAAACATATTAAACATACCGAGTATGTATACGGTGTATATAGAACTGTTTTCCTTTGACTCTATGTGCTCTACTATGTTTTCAATAGCCCTTAGTCGCTCGTTTAAAACCAAAGTGTTTTCCTGTAAGGTTCCAGTGGCATTTACAAGGTTATTTAGCAATTTGGAGATCATCGTGATTTTCTTATCTGTGTGTGTTTGTTTATCCTTTAATTCATTAGCAAGAGCGTCATACCTAATCGCATCGTCATGGTCTAGATTGCCTGTAACTAGTTTTATTAGGGAACCGAGAGGGTTGATAAGACCTCTCTTAAACCTTCCTGAGGGGACCAGTTGCGTATACTTCTCTGTCGTTTGATCACGTAAAAATTCGACTTGAATGCTAACAGTTTTAAATTCCTCCCTATACGGTTGGTTTATACTTATTAATTTATCAAATTCTTTATATTTTAGTATATTGAAAGCTAAATCGTCCTGCAAGGCACTTAGGTCCAGAATTTTGAATATTGTCCACTTATCGGTGCATTTGAATGCCTGACCTATCTTCACCGGTAATATACCCGGATTATTCTTGATCTCGTGAAGTAGATGGCCGTCCGCCAGGGTCAAGGTCGCTGTCAGCAAGGCGCATCCCCACCTGTGGAGGACGTTTAATGTTTTTAATGGGGGTTTTTGTCTCCCTTTCACCTATCTTGACAGGTACAACATTTTGCTTGACGCTACCCTTCACTTGTGCCTTTTGGTACCTGGCTTTATCTTTGCTCTTTCTTGTATTAATATCCTTTACAAAAATGGTCTTTCCTATATCAAGGTCCAAACCATCCTCTCCACCTCTTTGTTCTCTAGCTTTTTCTTTATTTGACAGCATAGTGTCTGATAGGTACTTGTACAGGTGCTTAGTACGCTTTGCGTGGTCTTTCAATAATTGTTGCATATAAGCCCTTTCTATATCGGCGCTAAAAACGCCAGTAGAGTCCGTGTGACCAAATACTACCTCGAATGGGGTTAGACCGGTGGCGCTATGTATTGTGTGATTGTACGCCATTATAGAGTACGTCATCACCGATGTAGCGTCTGTACATTTTTGTTCGTACTTTGCTATTCGGTAGATCTCTATAAGCGTTGAATGGAAACGTTCAACAATTCCCGTGGAATTGGGATTGTTGGGCGTTGTAATATGGAACTCTATTTTGTACATATTTGTTAACTCCTTCATTAGCTCGTTATTAAATTCCGTTCCAGGGTCGCAGGTTATCTTTCGTGGAACTCCGTATAACGAGAAATACTTGATCAGAGCTCGTACAACTTCCGGTGTGGATCTATTCGGGATCTCTAGCGCCTGTCCCAGCTTACTAAAGGCATCAACTAATGTTAGATAGTATTTTTGTTCTATATTAAATAAATCTATGAAGATTTCTTGAAAAGGTGCGTCCTGGGTTTGAGTCAACTGTATAATTGGTTTAATAGGCCGTCGGTCGTACTTCATTTTACGGCATGCTTCACACGCGTTAATAACAGCTGTTACGGTCTCCTGCATGTTTTCCCAATAGTAATTTCGACGTAATCTAGTCAGAGTTTCCTTAATCCCTCGGTGGCAGGTTTTTCCTTCGTGGTGCTTCAGGATCACCGCCTTTTGTTCCTTTTCATCCTCTATATACACGACTCGTTCGGTACATTCATAGAAGGATACGGTGTCCTTTTTAAACAGGTTAATTATAACTTTAGAGAATTCCCTTCTATGCATTTCTTCTTCAAAGTATATAAAGTACTTAAGCTTCGGTTTTATGTATTCCTTTAAAAACTGTTTTATTAAGCCTTCGTTATTGGTTGGCAGGAATACTTCCATGACCTTTTGCTTGTCGCGTGGTATCCTTTTGACATCTAATTTGTCTCGCAGCCACGAAAAAACTGGAATTTGGTTGGGTTTTGTGTCTATGGCCTCCCTTAATATTGGTATCCCGGTGGACTCCAATTCTTGTCCAGAGTGAACGGTGTCGATGTTACTATCGACAGACGGAACTGGGTAGTTGTCTGTCAGTTCAAGAGGATCTGATGCTGATATGGTACCGGACTTATCTGATATGCTTGCCGTATCCGAGTCATCAATGACAATGGGTTCATCTGTTCTCGCCATTTGTTGGATCTCCTCGGTTAGGCTGTCCACATATTTCTTTAACTCTCTTTCTGTCTTGTCCACATTTACCTTCGTAGATTCGTTATCTGAATCTAACGCATTTACTTTTATACGGGACAATGCATCAGCGTTGGTGTTCTGTTTACCGTTCTTATATATTACCTCAAAATCGTATTCTTGTAGGCGCAAACGCCAGCGAGTGAGCTTGCTATTTGGTTCCTTCAATGCGTAGAGCCATGCCAATGGGCGATGGTCCGTGTATATGGTAAATCGGCGTCCATATAGATAAGGTCGAAATTGTTTCACTGCCCATATGATAGCTAACAGCTCGCGCTCTATGGTACTGTACCGCGATTCAGTGTCGGACAGTGTCCTACTTGCGTAGGCGACAGGGTTATCGTTACCTAATGGTCCCTGCGATAACACAGCACCTAAGGCGGTAGCAGAAGCGTCTGTTGTTAAAATATATGATTTTGTATGATCTGGGTATTGTAGGAGCGGCGCTGAGGTCAGGAGCTCCTTACATTTCTCAAACGCATCGATGTAGGTTTTGTCGATTACGATCTTATTTCTCTTCTTTAGACATGATGTTAAAGGTTGCGTGACCTTGGCGAAGTCCTTAATGAATCGCCTATAGTACCCTACAAGGCCGAGAAAGCTTTTAATCTCGGTTGTCGTCTTTGGGATTGGGTAATTTAATACTGCTTTGATTTTATCGTCATTTGGTTTTAGTCCGTCTTTCGTGATAGTATGTCCCAAATATAATACTTCCTTCCTAAGGAATTCGGATTTGTCAAGCTGTATTTTTAAGTTTGTCGCTCTCAGTCGGTCAAAAACAGTCCTGAGTTTCTCTACGTGTTCTTGTAAGCTGGACGAGTATATTATAATATCGTCTAAGTACACAAGGCAGTGTATACCTTGGAGTCCTCTTAGAATATTGTCCATGGCGCGCTGGAAGGTCGCCGGGGCTGTCTTGAGGCCGAAGGGCATTCTAAGAAACTCGTAGTGGCCAAATTGAGTACTGAAGGCCGTTTTTTGTCGGTCGCTCTCATTTACTTCTATTTGATGGTAGCCACTGGCAAGATCCAAGGTCGTAAAGTACATACTCTTACCTAGCTTGTCAAAAAGGTCTGTTATATTAGGTAGTGGGTATTTGTCGTCAGTCGTTATCTCATTTAAACGTCTATAGTCTATGACCATTCTAAACTTAGCCTCTCCAGATGCATCTGCCTTTTTAGGCACCAAATGAACAGGGGCGCTCCAAGGTGAGAACGATTCTTGGATAACATTGTTGGCCAAGAGCTTTTCTACCTGGTTTTTAATTTCCTCTGCCTGTACTGGGGCTTGTCTATATGGTTTGGTATATATAGGGTCCTCATTTTTAGTCCTGATAAAATGTTTTACTTGGTTGGTAAAGCTCAAGGGTAACTGATCGCAATAAAATATGTCCTTGTACTCCTGACATAGAGTCTGTATGATGTTGCGTTCTTCGTCATTCATATGGTCCAGTCGTAGCTTTGATAAATTGTCGCGAAGCAGTTCGTCAGTATCTATGTTATTAATATTCAAGTTATTGATCTGAGTTTTATTACTGTCATATGGGTCTGTCTTAAATGGTTTGGTGATTACCAAGGTCAATTCCTTGTCTGCTACATTTTGAATAACTGTAGTAGCATATCCATTGACACACTTTACTAGGGCACTAGGCATACGTGTGTCCTTGTCAAACTGAGTGAAGTTCAAGATGGCATCGCCTGAGTACAAGTCTGTCGGTATTTTAACCTTTAGCTCAGAGCGTGGCGGCAACTTTAACCTGTAATCACAGTTATGACTCACTATAGGTATAGCGGCCGTATTTGTTTTTAGTATCAGCTGTTTTAAGTCGATCAAGGCTCCTAGCTGTTCTAAAAGGTCATTTCCTATCAGTCCGTCGTAACGTGAGTCGACGCTGTATAGGTAAAACTTGTGGTAGTCAGCACATTTAAAAGTCGGTGGTAATGGTATGTTTATTACCTGATCGTGTGAACTTGTCGCATGTGTACTGATCACTTTGAATGGCTCGTGATAGATAGAAGCCGCAAAATACTGATAGGCTTTATCTGGGTTTAAGAATGACCTCGTACTTCCGGTGTCAATCATAAACTTCGCATCAATTTCCGGAATGTATATGTACGGTAATTTTAAGGTCTTGTCACAATTTAGCTCTATCACTTGTCTATGTTCGGCGGGCATTCCAAATGAAAATTTCCCGACTGCTCATCACTTCCGGGTGTCTCGGGCATGGCCTCAATCGCAGGTGTCATATTAAGGTCCTCGTACCCTACATAGTCATTGTATACGTCATATGTCGGTTCATAGTCATACTGTTCGTAATTAGTCTCTGCCAAGTCTAGTTCATTTACGGGGAAGCCCTGCGGTCTCTGAGGGGCGGTTCTCATTGACACGTCTGTAGTCTTAGGTACAAATTTTTGCATACCAAATTGATTCGGTCGCATTGGTTGTTGCTGTGGCTGAAGGCCAGGGGGTCGGTATCCGTACTGTGGTCGATATCCGTTTTGTTGGGGTTGCGCGAATGTCGCAGGTCTAAAGGGTGGTGGTCCACCAAACGGTGTGTATCTGTTTTGCTGGTTCTGCTGGTTGTTATATATAGGTCTAGTCATATTTTGTTGACCAAAATTGAATCTTGGCGCCTGTGGAGGCGTTGGGGTGAATCTAAAACCTGTAGGCTGAACTTGAGCGTTATTATTCAAGCCGAATTTAAATTGGGGTGGCACTTGCCACTGCAGAGCTGGCTTAGGTGCCGCACTGGTGTATGGGTTCATTTTATTCCTCATATTATATTGGTCGTGAAAATTGACTTCTTCAAGGACGACGCTGAGGGCGTCTTCAATAGTTATGGGTTTAGTGAGGCGAACTATACGCACCATGTTTTCAGGCAAGTTATATAAAAAGACGTTCAACGCGGTATTATTGTAAATGGAGGTTTTGCTTGAACGCATCGTATCCTGCTCTATTGCATTAACCTTGCACATAAGTGCTGACCTTGCTGATTGAACTCTAGAGCAAAAGTCTAGGTATGACTCTCCTTGCTTTATTTTTAAGGTTTCTAATTCAATGGCGAGACATTCCTCGCTACGGGGATCTCCAAAATGCTGCGTTAGCAAAGCCTTGAACTCGTCCCAACTCTCGAGGTCGCCGCGCTCGCTGATAAGAGCGGCTGCGTTCCCGGTCAGACGGCTGGTAACGGAATGCATTACGTAAGCATTCTGCGCGGGGGAACCCATGAACCTTGCGATTATGTACTCGCATTTTCTTGTGAAAAGGCTCAACTGTCTCTTGTCACCATCAAACATTGGGATGAGTTTCAACATTTCGTTGGGAATTAGTGAAATATTCTCCATTTTATTTTATTTATATCGGGTAGAGTTTTACAACCGATATAATAAAATATAATAAAATAAAATAAAATATTAGATACCTAATTAAAACCTAAAGTGTGTAAAAGCAAATTTTGATGTCTTTTACACGTGTAACCTATCTATATATTCTATGTAACTAATATCTAAGGTATATAAGAGCAAAGTTTGATGACTCTATACACGTTTAAAACTAATTTTTACTTAACACCAGAAAACGTTATGATGGAAGAGGTTCGATTCCAAAATAACAGAACTAAGGGTAGGACGGGAAGGTGAAAAAGTCTTACTCACCAGCCAATCACCCTTAAATCCATTGGTCTGCTTCTTTCTCCAAATTGACAAATTTGTTTGGTTCGTCAGGATCGCTTTCACACACCACACAATCACGTTTTGGGTCCAAAAATTCACAAACCACGTAAACACGAAGATGGCGTACTTATATAAGCGATCCTACCGGCTGCGCCAGTCAAGTTTGGGGGCGTTCACAAACTGTTTTTAAAAAATACAATTAAAATTAAATTAAAACTATGAGAATGAACGGAGTTTACGTCCGTACCGAGTTGGAGGTACTTTTATTCTGCCTCTTCAGATCAGGCTGGCTATAAGGTTACCTTAATCTAAATGGGAGATGTGGGAGTAGTTTGTGTCAACAATGTCTGGGAATGTGCTGACTCTACACTCTGACCTCTATGGTGCGAAGGCCAGGTGGAAGCATAACTAAATCGATTATGTTATTATTATGATTTGTTATTATCGAGTATGTTTCCTGTAAAATATAGGCCACCGGAATGTATTTTAAAATGATGTTTTGTTTACATTTTTTATTTATTATTATTTTAATGCCGAAATGCTGACGGATTATCAATTAATTAATATTTAAAACTAACGATTTAAATATTTATACTAATTTCAGATAAGTTGCCTAATACTGAAATTTACTGTAATTTAGCAAATATACTGAAATAAAGAACTTTAATAAACAGTTAAGTCCGTTCTATGTGATTTTCATAAAGTCCCCATGAAATATAGTTGATTTATTTAAAGCAGCCGTTAGTTGTATCCTAGAAGGGTACTGTGTCATTGATGTTTAATTGAATGCGAATTAAATGCGATTCAGAGATCAAGAGACAAGCATCAAACATTCGACCTACTTGTACTTCCCTATCCCAAACTATTGCGCATAGTTCATTAAATCAACAAATTATGTGTCAAAATCCCGTTCAAAAGAGCATGAAAAGGGAGCGCCGTTGGATCGGAAACCTTTGGGGTTGGGGGTTAAATAAAATAAAATGAGAATATTATCGAATACTACCCGTCGGGGGTAATGTGGCATGCGAAGGGTGAAGAATAAGGGTGTCGTTGAGTCGCTAGGACTTCAGTACAGGTATATTTGTGGTTGTAATAAAAAATCAATGTATTGCAAGAATGACTGAGGAAATAGTGGTTTCGCTTCATACCTACTTATATTTTATATGGAAATCTTGGCATAAATTTATTTTTATTTTTCATATGGACTGAACGTTACTTTTTGAAGAAGAAAAAAATCGTTCAATACTTTCATACACATCAAAGTACATTAAGTGGTCCAAAGTCTACCGTCTTATTATCTGCGTCGTAAGAGTTGGAATCGTATCTACTGAAAGTTTTCTCGTTAATCTGCTGTTGTCCATACTAACTTTATTTATTTGAAAAAGAATATACTTAAGTGGAATTTCGGTCTCTAGTGAGCATTCAAAGAAAATATTTACCCAATTTCTTCTTTAATTTTAGGTTGACGGAGTCTCCATAGTTGCTCTGTGCTATCCGGCCGCCTCGCCGACCACAAAAGTTCTAATGTCGCATCTATAAATCTATATTCTCGAATTTCATCGAGTCACAAACTCATAATTGCGATCACTCGCGGTCATTGTGGCCTATGGCGGTCGTTACGCCGCGACCATGACAATGAGAGTTATGGCCCGCGCGCTAATCGGGATGCCATGTCTGGTTAATTTATAATCTTTGTTTATGTGCGTGCGATTTTTGCGATGTTTATTTTTAGTGGGACTGTAATTTTTATTTTATTAGTGGCGTAAGTTTCTTGATAATATTACATTTTGTACCTTTGTAGCTTAGTAGGTATGGTAGAGAAATTGGGAATACAACAGTAACTAAGTAAGCAAGCAAGTAAGTACTGCTTCGATTTGCGTCGTCACTTTAACAATGAGGATAGTATCCTTAAAAAAACGAGATTCACCGTATTGGTTACGCTGAGGCCGGTAGGACGAGGTTTGAATCCCGATGGATGACAATTAATAAGCCGTATTACCACCGTGTAGAGTGTAACATGTAGGGTATGAATGTGTGATCCACCATTCTAAACAGCCATGCGTGATGGATCACGAGGCCCACCTGTACCCTCGATTTAACGAAAGGTCTGTGCCGTAAAAGCAGGAATATAAAAAATAAACTGATGACGCATAGAAATTGTTTGAAAGTTATATGGGAATTCTTCTTCTTGCAGTGCCTGTTCGTTCACTAATGAAGGCTGGCCGTCCTCCGCATATTTCCCTCTGTCTTGAGCCAGTCGCAAAAGCTCTTCGACGCTGGCTATCGCTGTCCACTCCCTTATATTGCGGAGCCACGATTTCTTCCTTCTGCCAACCCGCCTCAATCTTGCCCATCATTATGAGTTGGAGGAGTTGGTACCTCTCGTGTCTCAGCACGTGGCCGAGATGCTCACTTTTCTCCTCTTGATGGTGGTCATGAGTTCTTGGGCTTTAGCGGCGGGTCGCAGGACTACGACATTCGTGACTCTCTGGAACCAGCTTATCCTAAGCATCCTACGGTAACACCACATTTCAAAGGCCTCCTATTTCTTGCGAAGATCTTCCTTTATGGTCCAAGCTATATTTATGGGTTATAGTCGGCACCTATTAGTGGACCTATTCTATAGTTATTCCTCTCAATATTTTTTAAACAACCTATAAAAGTTTAGACTTTCATTTTTAAGGATCACTGGATTGGATGGGCAATTAAAACTTGCCTACGACAACTTTTTAATCAATCAATCAAGCCCGCCAGTAAATTTTGTAACTTTTTCGTTTTAAATCTAGCAATTTTACGAGACCATCTATTTTTATTAGAGAGAGGCTTAAATAAAACTTAGTTGGCTTTATGGCTATTAGACCAGAACTTTGGACTGTACTTAAAAAGTGTTATTATGAAATTAAGGGTCCTAAAACTCCTAAACATTGATCTCCTATAAACAACTAGATACACAGTTTGCCTTCTAAAAATGTCCGAGCGCAAAGAAGGTCCAAACGGATGAATGGACCCTCATTTGCTTTATTGGACATTATTTGGACGTTAACAATGGAATATTTGGACGTTATTTAAATTGTTTTAGTAAGACCTTTGTGTATCTAGTTGTTTATAGGAGATCAATGGGGTTAAATGATTAATTCCACATTATAAATGAGAAAGTCTTGTGACGATCCCAACCCGCCCTAAAAAGCTACGCGATCTACACACCCCAAAAAAGAGTCTACGAAAAGCCTACGCAACCCTGAAGGGGTGAAAACCTACAAAAAGCTAAAAGAGACCTACCTAAATACTTACGAAAAGCACCAGCTCTGGAACCCCTACGTGAAAGCTAGATAAACCTACAAAATTATTAAGCTCTAAAGATACTTACCAAAGCTCTTACTAACTTCCTTACAATTAAAGCTATGTGTACCTACTCAATTGACTTTATACTACTATGTAAAATATTAAGCTAATTGAAATAAAGTAAATTGGAACTAATATCAAATCATAATTAAAGCAAAATTAAGGATAATAGAATATTAAATTACTAGAATTAATAAGGCCAAAATGTGATCGTCTAACCCTACGTTGTTATTTCCTAATGTAGTAACACACAGAATCTTCAAGGGTTCAGAGGAGATCAGGTAGATGAATATAAATTAAAGCATAACAGGTTTATAACGAAAAGAAAATATTTATTGCGATAACCTAACATACAAAACTACTAGACTTATTACTAGCACGATTAATAAAACTTACGCTTAAGTTATCTTAAATCTATATGAGCGTACTGACAACTATTAAGAAGTTACTTAAGTTCGAAATAACGTCCCTATATAGAAGTATAAAAGGTTATTAATTAAAATTAGAATTAAATTAGATTATTTACAGATAAACGAATTTGAAGTTGAAGTTAATTAGCTACCTACCTTCTGACATACTTATTGACCATACCCAAGGCCTGAATACAATACTAAACGCAACAATATACCTACAGAACTACCGTGACTATGAGTTAACCCTATGAAATCTTTAAATCAAAAGAACTTATACATTTTATATTGAAAATGAAAATAAATAATTAGAATCGAGAGAGGTTCTTACAACTAATATAAATACCGTAACGGAGTATTCCTGCAACAGAAAAATAGGTTAATATCGACTTCAAGATAAGATTTACACAAAAGAAAGGGAATTACAGGAAAACTATATTAATGGTAAATAATGGAAGAGAACACAATTTATTGGTTTGGAACCCTGGATGGAAGTAAGAATATTACTCGGACATCAGAATCTCTGTAAGAAATTACTGTTAGACGTGAGAACATTTCCTGTAAGAGATTAACCTCTAAAAAAAAATGTTTTCACCCCCCTGGCTCCAACACCACGCCAAGAGGGGATAGACTCCAACCAGAATGCGAGTCTCCTCAGGAAAGGATGATGGAGAGGAATCTGATGTTAAAAGTTGCTATTTCGCAAAACTAATAATCTTTCAGTCCCTCTCATTGAATTTCTTAATATTACTAGATTCATTCTAGTGGTTTCTGGAGTGCCCAGTTACTGATAGAAGTATTTGCACATTGTGCGTACAAAGGTAGGTTCAATACCTTGTACAACTGAAAAGGTAGGTTCAATACCTTTTCATTGCAACTGGAAAGGTAGGTTCAATACCTTTCCACAACTGAAAGGGTAGGTTCAATACCCTTCCACAAAATAAAAGGTAGGTTCAATACCTTTTATATTTCCTGTAGGAATAAAATAAGAATAGAATGAATTTTAGTAACGGTAAGAATAAGACAGACCGAAGTGATTGTGCATAAATAAACCATAAGTTACATTTAATAAGCATTTGTATGCTTTCAGAAAGGAGTTGGTAGGAAGTTCAGAAAGATGGGAGAATGATTGTTAGGAGGATTATTGAAGGGAATAGATTTAAACTAAAGCCCAGCAGCTTGCCGTACTAGTGGGTTGAATCCACATCCTCATTACCAAAATAACCCTGGCCTAAATGAGTTGGTGAATGAAGGTTGAAGGTTGAATAAGCTGTGTATTACCTCGCAATCCGCTATCACCGAATGTCAGTCTCAACCCATACTACGTCTGGTATTGTAACCCATTAAACTCCGCGATGCCACCATAGACCATTAATACCAGGGATCGTGAGTCCCCAGTATAGTTGGTCTAATAAGGCTCATATTGGCACTTTTCTCACTGCTGTGTGTGTATCCCTATCTGTGTATAGTGTAGGGAAAATTTGCGAGCTGCGTGTAGAGTATAGAGATAGTCCCAGAATACCGCATTCCCTAGACTATCTCCTGTTCACATTATTAGCATCGGTCAGCAACGATACCATGGAGTTACAAACGGGCAGGCTGTGGACCTGCTGGTTAAATAACTCTATGTCCAAACTAACTTCCACCGATAATGCTTCGAAAGCGTGTATGAGATGGAGCGCCAATATGTAGAGAAATAATATTTACTTAGGTAATTTTACAACACCAATTGTATATAGATTTTAACCAACACCGACAACAACTTTTCACTTAGAGGAATATTTAACGTTAAAAAGAAACAGATAATTACTGATATTAAAAATAATGAAACAATGTAATAGACGACTCGAAAACCAAAGCTATTTGTTGACTTAGATTTTTATAGCAGGTCATCATCATCATCATCAGCCCGTATCAGCCCACTGCTGGACGTAGGCCTCTCCCAAAGCGCGCCAATCAACCCTACTCTCGGCCCTCTGCATCCAGTCCCTGCCAGCCATTTTGCGAAGGTCATCCCTCCATCTGGTCGGGGGGGCGTCCCACACTACGTTTACCCGTTCGTGGCCTCCATTCGAGAACTCGTCTACCCCATCGGTTATTGCTTAATTATTAACAACACAAATATTAAATGAAACAAAATAACACACAATTAAAATTGATGACCAAATGCTGAAAGAAAATTAGATTAACTTAAGATCTAGAATGAACACTGACTTTTCAACACCAACATCATCCAACCCAATTTGCTAAATGGCAACAAAATAAGTATATCTGCTTGAGACCCATAATCTAGGTTCTAGACCTTACTTACTTACTCACAGACATCTAGACTTTACTTACTTACTTACTCACAGAAATCTAGCCTATACATACTTATTTCACTTACTAGCTCAAATCTAAACTTTACTTATTCAACAATTTATATAAATATCAGAGTTCGAATCTGACCTGAATAGTTGAACCTTTGTTTACCTAAACGCTAACTGGATAGGGTCGATATTAAGACTTCATTGCTAATTTCGTTAACTATTTCCCTAATGTAGATGAATACTTACATACATAAACCAACAATAAAACAAAGTCTAAACCTATCGGTTTTATAGCCTTGTTGCTTAGCAAAGACAAGCCAACCCACATCATAATTTAGTATAGACAAAGACGGTAGTGGCAATACGCCCAACCTCAGATCCGGTTCAGTAGTTTAGAGATAAAGAAAATACTATAAAGTCAACAATTAAACACTAACTATATGGGCTCGGATCAATAGCTTCGAATCTAAATTACACTTACGCATACATACATAATCTCATAGTAATGCCACACCCCTAACATGTCACTAGACCTTACCTACTGTGTGAGCGTCTATACTAGGCGAGCGCACATGTGCGCATACGCATCCGTACTTCCTAATTTTGCAAATAACCGGGTGTTCATAATGATTATCATTGCAATTACCCACAAAACAGTGATAAAAATAATGAAACATTAAAATATACACACAGAGCTAGACAATAGTAGCACTTACCCAACACGGAGAATAGCTGTAATAAAATATGATTAGTAACAAAATATTTAAACCTTACTCACGTCCGCTCAGCCGTAGGGGAATATATGAATGAATAATAAAGAATAAATAATATAATAAATAAGTATACATACAGTAAATACCTTTCTTCACTTGAAATCGCTGGGATTCCAAGCAGTTGGAACATGGGAATGTATAGGAATTAGGTTTACCCGACACTCTCACTCAGACTCAAGCAAGATTGTTATAATACTAACACAGGATAAAGGTGTCTTGTCCTGTATCGGGCTGGTTGGTTTAGGAGGAATTGTGGTCAGGAAAAAGGGTACAAGGTAGTGGAAATAGGAAGAGTTTGACCTACGGGGCCCTACGGGGGAATATAATAAATAAATAAAATACACAAATTAAACTTCAATAGAAAGAAGTTTAAAATTAAGAGAGACTACTACTGCACAACAAATTGCGCGCCAAACTAAGCTAAGATCGCACGTACGTCCGGCAGCGATTCCGCGATCCAAAGAAGAAGCCCCCGCCACGCTCGGTCAAGTCTATTTAAGCAGGCGCTGCTTCCCCTCCTCTCTTCACCTCTCGTCCCTTCCTTTTCGGCGCCGACCTGTCGCACCGGCCACCTGTGCGAAGTGGCGTGACTTTCTGAAATAGTTCCTAATTAGACGTAACTAACATTAAATGCTACGCTACTATAGGCCTTGGGTATAGTAAATCAAAGTCCATAAAAATCCTATGAAAGTTAAATGAAAATCATACGATCGACCACTGGCGCCTGCCTGTCGCATGAACACCTGTGTCGTCGTGGCGTGATCTCTATGTAAAACCCGCTCCTAATTAGGCTTAATTAACTTATCGGCAACTAGGCTTTATTCCTACTACACTAAAGTCGAAACTCGTTGTATTGACTTCCTATTGAAATTACATGTGGTATACTTTATACTACAGGGTGATTTATTCCCTAATAAAATCTCAGAATTAAATGAATAACATTTAAATAACTCCTACCTAATAATCTAAAATAATAAATTTAACCTATATGGAACATTCCATTATAAAAACTGAACGGCGGGAAATCCTACCTAGGTACTTGTAAGAATGCAAAACCGAAGAAAATTCAGTAACTTTTCAGTAGACAAGGTGGAAATATGAAAGCTTTAATGTTGTGAAAGAAAAGGAAAATTAAATGAAGCATTTTCCATTGTAATTCCGGTATGACCGGTACACCACCCCCTGGAGAATTAACCGAAGATATTATCTATAATATCTGAGACTTGATTATCCAACCATTCAAGGAAAATACTTCTAATAGAATTCTAAGTAGAATTCAACACTTAACATAACAATAAGCTACCTCCCAGCCTATCACAATACCTACACATAATACGATGAAAGATATTATCTTTCTACTACTAATTACACTTCACTGCTTAGTTCGCATCCGGCCCTATGCATACACTATACCTACTTCTCGTCTATCATTCCCTAAACGTACATAATGACAACAGACGCGACGTCGATTAAAAAAAATCTACACGATAATAAATACTATCCTAAGCTTGATTATCGAAGCTAAGAAATCGAACGATTATGTTGAACCACTGAACGACTCACCGAATTTGAACTCTAAAAGACCTCCCTATTAACCATACTCAATCGGAAACCTAAGAAACAACGTGTTGCTGTAAAACCAACACGCCTACAACATGCATCAGACTGTCTACTGCATGTCTGAACGCACTACAATTAGTATAATTAAACCTGAACAATTTCGAGGAATCTAATAAATATACTATCTATAAAAATTCACCTGAATTTGTAACTAATTCGCCAATCTGGTAACACCGATCAAAAACGACAACATTGTTTTCGACTTCAGGAGATAGGTAAAGGTCATAAGAACCATACAACCAAATACAAGTTTAAATAATTAGTGTACTAACGACAATCGAAGTAACACCTTACTCCACTACACAACTGCTACAATTCAATTAAACATCGACAATCGAACAACCCACAACGTCTGCAAAGTCTGCTACTTGGTAACAAACCTAAAACTACTTACCAAGGCCGATAGATGGCGCTGTTAATAAAAAATGACACGGCAACGCTAGCTCCACCTGTGTTTATATCCACACAACTAACGATAACGGCGACGCTAGCTCCACCTGTGGTGATACACGCACAACTACCTACCTAATACAAGTGCAATTACACATCTATCTATAACAAAGAAAAATATGAGGTCTGTCGAAAATCCTACCTACTGCGCGAGCGCATAACGTTTAGCTAGGTTAATTGTATCGACATCATCACAAGTACTCCACTGCTGGACATAGACCTCCCCTAGACACGCTACACAACAAGACTTCGAAGTGACAGTGGCCATACGCAGATCTTCCGTCTATCTGGATGGGCCGGCCAACACTACATACATTCGAATAATTTAGCAATAGGATAAGTACCTTAAAAAAATATGATAACAACTAAGGTCACGGAGGCCCGGGTTCGACATCCAGGTCAGTCCGTACCTACCCTACTAGCACTGCAAGCAAAAATAACTTATCTTAACGTAGCACAGAGTACAGACGAACTTTAACTTGAAGCTTAAAATCAAAGCATTATGCGTTATATTTCAACTGGAACAACAACAACAAAACAAAAGGGAACAATCAGACAAATTAATAACAAAACAAAACAAAAACCCTAGCGGTAACCCATCCACGTCCAGACCTCGCCGACAATTGCTTAACCGTAGCGATTAGTGTCAATAACAAGTGCTAATAACATAACCCAAAATAAATAACTACTTATTCAACCCTAGCTTAACTGGAACGATCCTTGTCATTTCTCAGCCAAATACCTAGTGACAAAACAACCAATCATTTTTTTTTAACGAATTAAATCCTAACGGTCACCCATTCAAATACAGACTTGTCCAACGTTGCGTAACTTGAACGATCGATGTCAAGGCGTGCTCGCAAATCGCACCTCGACTACGTCTCTACAATTATTAACCAAACCTACCAACAATCAGAGTCAAAACAATTTAAACGTACATCTGAAAATGGAAGGTCCTGGATAAAACGATAGCTTAACCGCGGCGCACGCGGTATAACATCTACCTACCCACATACATAAACTTAAACTTGTTTCCCGTAGCGGTACCTAGACAGCGACGATGAACGTATCTACCTAGTACCCCTAAAACGATGCTAGACATAAACGTGACTTAAAGTCAACCCATGGTTCAAAACATAATGGATTTTATAGTCTACCTGCCTTGTGCTATCCCTAAAACAATGCTGGACAAAATTTAACATTAACCCACGTTAAAATACTATCCTAATGGATTTTATAGCCTGCCTGCCTAGTGCTATTCCTAAAACAACGCTATACATAAACGCGGCTTAAACGTTAACCCACGGGTTAAAATAAGATCCTAATGGATTTATAGTCTACCTACCTAGTGATATTCCTAAAACAATGCTAAACCTAACCGCGGCTTAACGTCAACCCACGGGTTAAAATAAGATCCTAATGGATTTTATAGTCTGCCTGCCTAGTGCTATTCCTAAAACAACGCTATACATAAACGCGGCTTAACGTTAACCCACGGGTTAAAATAAGATCCTAATGGATTTTATAGTCTACCTACCTAGTGCTATTCTTAAAACAATGCTAAACATAACCGCGGCTTAACGTTAACCCACGGGTTAAAATAAGATCCTAATGGATTTTATAGTCTACCTACCTAGTGGTATTCCTAAAACAATGCTAGACAAAATTAACATTAACCCACGGTTTAAAATACGATCCTAATGGATTTTATAGTCTACCTTACCTAGTGTTATTCCTAAAACAATGCTAGACAAAATTAACATTAACCCACGGTTTAAAATACGATCTTAATGGATTTTATAGTCTGCCTGTCTAGTGCTAAATTCCTAAAACAACGCTAGACATAAACGCGACTTAACGTTAACCCACGGGTTAAAATAAGATCCTAATGGATTTTATAGTCTACCTACCTAGTGGTATTCCTAAAACAATGCTAGACAAAATTAACATTAACCCACGGTTTAAAATACGATCCTAATGGATTTTATAGTCTGCCTGTCTAGTGCTATTCCTAAACAACGCTAGACATAACCGCGGCTTAACGTTAACTCACGGGTTAAAATAATATCCTAATGGAATTTATAGTCTACCTACCTAGTGCTATTCCTAAAACAATGCTAGACATAACCGCGGCTTAACGTTAACTCGCGGTTTATAACATGATCCCTCCGTACCTAACTTAACAGTTTCTCGATGTAAGAAAGTGATGAACAAGTTTATGACTAACAACACAACCTGCCGCCATCTCCGCAGACGGATATGATGAACGCACCTACCTACCTAGTAAGCTATTCCTAAAACAATGCTATTCCTAAACATAAAACTGCTTTTATGGAAATGTGAAAGTGTCAGAACAAAGTAACAGAAATGAGGTTAACCCAGATTTATGGCTAACAAGCAACAACACATTTTGACTTCAGTTTCCGCATACACAGAGAAAACATGAAACAGACAGACAGACGAACCTACCTAGTTTTCCTAAAGTAAATACGTAATATATTAGCAATAAACGCGACTTAAAATAATTGCACGATTCAAATCTAACCACGGTTCCTATCCTACCTACCTATCGGTTTTTATCAAAATGTAAAAAGGACTACGCGTGGTTTAAAGATCAATGAAGTTAACCTAAGTTTACGGCTAACGCCCTTTTAAATACACGGCCGGCCTCACCCCCGGCCTGTGTAGGCCCTCATTTTGAGAAACTCTCAAGCAACTTAGAATCCTACATACACTATTTACACACATACAATATTCATGCCAGCTTCACATGGTGGTAGGCAGCGACGATTGATATCCATCTGCTGCCATCCTGATTTCTATTTTTCCAAGACCTTACTAGAAGTGACAAACGGACCGACATACATAAGTACCTAACCTATATGAGTAACTAGTGAGTATCACTTTTAACCGCATCTAAACTACATAGGTACTAAGTGACAGTTATTAAGGGAGGGGGTCTCACCCCCACGGCTAGGTAGCTCGGTACCCATGTATCCTACAGAAATCTCTTGATCAAACCTAATGTAATAATACATCACACATCAAAATACACTAGCAATTTAACCTACAAGAATCGCAAAGAGACATATTCTGAGAACCCTTCTACTGTCGGTAGTCTGTTAATAATTGACAAATTAACATAGTTATACAAGTTACAAGAGGACAGACATACATAAATTCGAAAACATTACCCTACTCCTTCCTGCAGTCGGATAATGGCCTACACATTAACTGAGCAAGTCAAGACCCTTAGTCTACAAGAAGTTGCGAGTCAAATACATACCTACGTTCGAAAACATTATACCTTCTATCTGCAGTCGGTTAACTACAACCTACACATTCCTAGCAAGTCAAACCTTTTGCTACAAGAAGTTACGAGGGGACTGACATACATACGAAACATTACCCTACTCAACTTATACACTATCCTAATAAGCCAAAACTTTAGCTACAAGAAATCAGGAGAGAACTGACATACATACATTCGAAATACATTACCCCTTCTCCTATCTGTAGTCGGATAACCTACACATTATCAGACTCAACCTAAGTATCAGAAGTAACTAGGGGACCGAAACATATTCGGAAAAATATTTTTCCTAGAATATTAAATAGAGAACACTCCATATCCTACAGTCCCGACACCCCCCATTTAGTACAGTCCTAACACCCCCCAGTTCCTGTGATTACCATGACAAAATGACAGAATTACCTGAATAAACCTACGCAATGCAAGCGAATAAATACCAATACATAAACTCATGTCTGCCATAGTGCTGAAAGCGCTGACGGAATTCCGTCTACTGCGATGATGACATAACACCTTCCCCACATTCATCGCTACTTGTGCTCCCTACGTAACCAACTTCGCTGTCTAGACCCTATATTATTCACCTAACATTACCTAGTACTATTTAGGACTTACGACTAACCTTAGCCCTTTAGCCTCATAACCCTAACGCACCCCCGATTCCTTAAGTTTCCTAAAATCCTAACAAAATGTAATTTTACGTACCTAGTTTATTAAGACTATTATTAACGCGTGAATTTAATCTAGTAAACCTGTAATTTAACCTAATAAACCTGTAATTTAACCTAGTAAAACCTGTAATGCATCAATTCAATCCATCCACAACTGATCTCTTGAACCCCTCATTTGTTTACACGGAAACATATTGTGGACCGAAGTCCACTTTAAGATATACATAAATACATAATAATATACATAAATACACAATATAATATACGTTATACATAGATATATACAGATCCTGGGAATCAGGCAACCATATTGTGACGATCCCAACCCGCCCTAAAAAGCTACGCGATCTACACACCCCAAAAAAGAGTCTACGAAAAGCCTACGCAACCCTGAAGGGGTGAAAACCTACAAAAAGCTAAAAGAGACCTACCTAAATACTTACGAAAAGCACCAGCTCTGGAACCCCTACGTGAAAGCTAGATAAACCTACAAAATTATTAAGCTCTAAAGATACTTACCAAAGCTCTTACTAACTTCCTTACAATTAAAGCTATGTGTACCTACTCAATTGACTTTATACTACTATGTAAAATATTAAGCTAATTGAAATAAAGTAAATTGGAACTAATATCAAATCATAATTAAAGCAAAATTAAGGATAATAGAATATTAAATTACTAGAATTAATAAGGCCAAAATGTGATCGTCTAACCCTACGTTGTTATTTCCTAATGTAGTAACACACAGAATCTTCAAGGGTTCAGAGGAGATCAGGTAGATGAATATAAATTAAAGCATAACAGGTTTATAACGAAAAGAAAATATTTATTGCGATAACCTAACATACAAAACTACTAGACTTATTACTAGCACGATTAATAAAACTTACGCTTAAGTTATCTTAAATCTATATGAGCGTACTGACAACTATTAAGAAGTTACTTAAGTTCGAAATAACGTCCCTATATAGAAGTATAAAAGGTTATTAATTAAAATTAGAATTAAATTAGATTATTTACAGATAAACGAATTTGAAGTTGAAGTTAATTAGCTACCTACCTTCTGACATACTTATTGACCATACCCAAGGCCTGAATACAATACTAAACGCAACAATATACCTACAGAACTACCGTGACTATGAGTTAACCCTATGAAATCTTTAAATCAAAAGAACTTATACATTTTATATTGAAAATGAAAATAAATAATTAGAATCGAGAGAGGTTCTTACAACTAATATAAATACCGTAACGGAGTATTCCTGCAACAGAAAAATAGGTTAATATCGACTTCAAGATAAGATTTACACAAAAGAAAGGGAATTACAGGAAAACTATATTAATGGTAAATAATGGAAGAGAACACAATTTATTGGTTTGGAACCCTGGATGGAAGTAAGAATATTACTCGGACATCAGAATCTCTGTAAGAAATTACTGTTAGACGTGAGAACATTTCCTGTAAGAGATTAACCTCTAAAAAAAAATGTTTTCACCCCCCTGGCTCCAACACCACGCCAAGAGGGGATAGACTCCAACCAGAATGCGAGTCTCCTCAGGAAAGGATGATGGAGAGGAATCTGATGTTAAAAGTTGCTATTTCGCAAAACTAATAATCTTTCAGTCCCTCTCATTGAATTTCTTAATATTACTAGATTCATTCTAGTGGTTTCTGGAGTGCCCAGTTACTGATAGAAGTATTTGCACATTGTGCGTACAAAGGTAGGTTCAATACCTTGTACAACTGAAAAGGTAGGTTCAATACCTTTTCATTGCAACTGGAAAGGTAGGTTCAATACCTTTCCACAACTGAAAGGGTAGGTTCAATACCCTTCCACAAAATAAAAGGTAGGTTCAATACCTTTTATATTTCCTGTAGGAATAAAATAAGAATAGAATGAATTTTAGTAACGGTAAGAATAAGACAGACCGAAGTGATTGTGCATAAATAAACCATAAGTTACATTTAATAAGCATTTGTATGCTTTCAGAAAGGAGTTGGTAGGAAGTTCAGAAAGATGGGAGAATGATTGTTAGGAGGATTATTGAAGGGAATAGATTTAAACTAAAGCCCAGCAGCTTGCCGTACTAGTGGGTTGAATCCACATCCTCATTACCAAAATAACCCTGGCCTAAATGAGTTGGTGAATGAAGGTTGAAGGTTGAATAAGCTGTGTATTACCTCGCAATCCGCTATCACCGAATGTCAGTCTCAACCCATACTACGTCTGGTATTGTAACCCATTAAACTCCGCGATGCCACCATAGACCATTAATACCAGGGATCGTGAGTCCCCAGTATAGTTGGTCTAATAAGGCTCATATTGGCACTTTTCTCACTGCTGTGTGTGTATCCCTATCTGTGTATAGTGTAGGGAAAATTTGCGAGCTGCGTGTAGAGTATAGAGATAGTCCCAGAATACCGCATTCCCTAGACTATCTCCTGTTCACATTATTAGCATCGGTCAGCAACGATACCATGGAGTTACAAACGGGCAGGCTGTGGACCTGCTGGTTAAATAACTCTATGTCCAAACTAACTTCCACCGATAATGCTTCGAAAGCGTGTATGAGATGGAGCGCCAATATGTAGAGAAATAATATTTACTTAGGTAATTTTACAACACCAATTGTATATAGATTTTAACCAACACCGACAACAACTTTTCACTTAGAGGAATATTTAACGTTAAAAAGAAACAGATAATTACTGATATTAAAAATAATGAAACAATGTAATAGACGACTCGAAAACCAAAGCTATTTGTTGACTTAGATTTTTATAGCAGGTCATCATCATCATCATCAGCCCGTATCAGCCCACTGCTGGACGTAGGCCTCTCCCAAAGCGCGCCAATCAACCCTACTCTCGGCCCTCTGCATCCAGTCCCTGCCAGCCATTTTGCGAAGGTCATCCCTCCATCTGGTCGGGGGGGCGTCCCACACTACGTTTACCCGTTCGTGGCCTCCATTCGAGAACTCGTCTACCCCATCGGTTATTGCTTAATTATTAACAACACAAATATTAAATGAAACAAAATAACACACAATTAAAATTGATGACCAAATGCTGAAAGAAAATTAGATTAACTTAAGATCTAGAATGAACACTGACTTTTCAACACCAACATCATCCAACCCAATTTGCTAAATGGCAACAAAATAAGTATATCTGCTTGAGACCCATAATCTAGGTTCTAGACCTTACTTACTTACTCACAGACATCTAGACTTTACTTACTTACTTACTCACAGAAATCTAGCCTATACATACTTATTTCACTTACTAGCTCAAATCTAAACTTTACTTATTCAACAATTTATATAAATATCAGAGTTCGAATCTGACCTGAATAGTTGAACCTTTGTTTACCTAAACGCTAACTGGATAGGGTCGATATTAAGACTTCATTGCTAATTTCGTTAACTATTTCCCTAATGTAGATGAATACTTACATACATAAACCAACAATAAAACAAAGTCTAAACCTATCGGTTTTATAGCCTTGTTGCTTAGCAAAGACAAGCCAACCCACATCATAATTTAGTATAGACAAAGACGGTAGTGGCAATACGCCCAACCTCAGATCCGGTTCAGTAGTTTAGAGATAAAGAAAATACTATAAAGTCAACAATTAAACACTAACTATATGGGCTCGGATCAATAGCTTCGAATCTAAATTACACTTACGCATACATACATAATCTCATAGTAATGCCACACCCCTAACATGTCACTAGACCTTACCTACTGTGTGAGCGTCTATACTAGGCGAGCGCACATGTGCGCATACGCATCCGTACTTCCTAATTTTGCAAATAACCGGGTGTTCATAATGATTATCATTGCAATTACCCACAAAACAGTGATAAAAATAATGAAACATTAAAATATACACACAGAGCTAGACAATAGTAGCACTTACCCAACACGGAGAATAGCTGTAATAAAATATGATTAGTAACAAAATATTTAAACCTTACTCACGTCCGCTCAGCCGTAGGGGAATATATGAATGAATAATAAAGAATAAATAATATAATAAATAAGTATACATACAGTAAATACCTTTCTTCACTTGAAATCGCTGGGATTCCAAGCAGTTGGAACATGGGAATGTATAGGAATTAGGTTTACCCGACACTCTCACTCAGACTCAAGCAAGATTGTTATAATACTAACACAGGATAAAGGTGTCTTGTCCTGTATCGGGCTGGTTGGTTTAGGAGGAATTGTGGTCAGGAAAAAGGGTACAAGGTAGTGGAAATAGGAAGAGTTTGACCTACGGGGCCCTACGGGGGAATATAATAAATAAATAAAATACACAAATTAAACTTCAATAGAAAGAAGTTTAAAATTAAGAGAGACTACTACTGCACAACAAATTGCGCGCCAAACTAAGCTAAGATCGCACGTACGTCCGGCAGCGATTCCGCGATCCAAAGAAGAAGCCCCCGCCACGCTCGGTCAAGTCTATTTAAGCAGGCGCTGCTTCCCCTCCTCTCTTCACCTCTCGTCCCTTCCTTTTCGGCGCCGACCTGTCGCACCGGCCACCTGTGCGAAGTGGCGTGACTTTCTGAAATAGTTCCTAATTAGACGTAACTAACATTAAATGCTACGCTACTATAGGCCTTGGGTATAGTAAATCAAAGTCCATAAAAATCCTATGAAAGTTAAATGAAAATCATACGATCGACCACTGGCGCCTGCCTGTCGCATGAACACCTGTGTCGTCGTGGCGTGATCTCTATGTAAAACCCGCTCCTAATTAGGCTTAATTAACTTATCGGCAACTAGGCTTTATTCCTACTACACTAAAGTCGAAACTCGTTGTATTGACTTCCTATTGAAATTACATGTGGTATACTTTATACTACAGGGTGATTTATTCCCTAATAAAATCTCAGAATTAAATGAATAACATTTAAATAACTCCTACCTAATAATCTAAAATAATAAATTTAACCTATATGGAACATTCCATTATAAAAACTGAACGGCGGGAAATCCTACCTAGGTACTTGTAAGAATGCAAAACCGAAGAAAATTCAGTAACTTTTCAGTAGACAAGGTGGAAATATGAAAGCTTTAATGTTGTGAAAGAAAAGGAAAATTAAATGAAGCATTTTCCATTGTAATTCCGGTATGACCGGTACAGTCTGGACGTTTACTGCTCATCCTTCTACCAACTAATTATACTAGAATTTTATACAGGGTGTAACGGAAAGGGTATATGAAGCCGAAGAGAGGGTGCTCAGTATCGATAACGGAACAACTTTTGTTCTACGACTTTTAGATTTTCGCGAATTAAATCTTGGACTTTTTCTTATATTTCGTACCGGTCAGCTGATCGATGTGTATGAGACATTAATTTTTTTTTTTTTTTCGAAAAGTCGTAGAACAAAAGTTGTTTAGTTAACTATTTAGAACACCCTTCGAACTCATATACCCTTTCCGTTACACCCTGTATATTTACGTCTGGGTTTAAAGTGATAGCTTTCTTGCTCTCTAAGTTTTAATAGTATTTACTATTTACCAGTCAGTATCCTGTCACTACTCAGCATTGTTTAAAACAGATTATATTACAGACAATATCAGGCTACAAAGTTGCTATCATTTTGTAACTGCAATTTCGTATCCACTATTACTCTAATTAGTTTTGCGGAACAAAAGCACTGTGCATAATTTGATATACGGCGCAATTCTAACTGTAAAGCTTAGCTTATTACACTAAGATCATAGAAATACGAGGTTTCATAAGCTTTGTTTCTATTATAACTTATATATTTTTCAGCAAATAAACCACAATTAGGCCCGGTTTCCACCAAAATGGAGAGGAGAGAAGATGTGTTTGAATAACCAATCAGATTTCGTTATCTCCGCTCTGGTGGATACAGCGGGCCTTAGGGATGCGAAAGAAGTTACAATCAAATACATTGATGACAACAGCTTGAAAGCAACAATGTATGCATAATACCTACCTGTCTGCATGTAATGTATAAGAATCATTATAGTCATATTATTCTCTTTATATTGCAAGAAAATACATTGTGTATATTTTTAAATTACTAATATTATTCTTTCTCTAATAAGTAGGTACATGACACACGCGCACACTTTTACTTTCTATATACACAGACACAATCCTATACGTACACAAGAATACAGAAAAAAGTATACAGGCGTACTCAATAAGTTTGAGATTTTCTGGAAAAAAACAACTAACTGGACCGAATTTAATGATTTTTACAGTTACATAGAACGGATTGAACTTTTATCTATCTTACCATTTCTATTCGTTAGACTGTACCTATAATACACACCTTCTAAAGTTACTACAAATCTGTAATTGACAAAAAATATGTTCACAAAATAAAGTCTGACTGATGCACTTATGATGTCTCTTACACAACTAACAACCCTACAGTTTTACCCAATAAATACATTTTAGTCCCCTTATGTCCAAGTCAAATTTGATGTTCAGTAAGGCTTTTCCTGAAACCCTTATCTCTGCCGACATGTCCCTTAGTGGCCACCTAAATAGAACATCCCTTTTAACGGTTGATCGATCACGTTATATGATAATGATAAGTGGTAGATATTTTACGCAATTCAGAGCAATAAATAAATGTTTTAAAATTATAGTGAGAGTGAGTCATTTCAATAATTTGACAATCAATTTAATATTGTCATCATCATCATCAGCCCGTATCAGTCCACTGCTGGACCTAGGCCTCTCCCAAAGCGCGCCACTCAACCCTACTATCGGCCCTCTGCATCCAGTCCCTACCAGCCATCTTGCGAAGGTCATCCCTCCATCTGGTCGGGGAGCGGCCCACACTACGTTTACTCGTTCGTGGCCTCCATTAGAGAGCTCGTCTACCCCATCGGTTATCGGTTCTACGACAGATGTGACCAGCCCACTGCCACTTCAGTTTACTGATTCTATGAGCAATGTCAACCACTTTTGTCTTCTGGCGGATATAATATTAAGTAAATAGTTCAATAATAATTATTATCATACATGGATAGGATCACTTTGTTCTCCGTCTATCGATATCCATTTGTATTTAATTGTATCAGAGTTTTTATATATGACTAGTAGCAATGAAAACTTGTACTTAGGTATCTAAATTGTTACTTAATTTGTTTGTTGCTGAACCACCGATGGTATTGTGTATCGAAAATCCGTAAAGTTTATCGCTATGTCTTCTAAATTTGAAACAGGGGACGAAACGGTATAATATCTGACTTCTTTTATAAAATCTCTTAAATCTCGATTTAATTGATTTCATCGATATCCATGTGAATTATGATTAAAGCAACGTTATCAGGATGTTATCACTATAAATCTATTGTCTTCCTATCACCTGGAAACCTTGCCTCATTGCTCCCATTCCGCACAGCGAAGCGTAGTAATTTTATTTCAATTTTTAATTTCGTACACCATCAGCAGCGTATCCGATGCGGCAATAATAACACTGAACCCAATTCGATGTTACTCAGCAAAATAATAAAGCGCAGATGAAAAAGAAAACAATTATACATCGCAGAGTTGTAAAAGAATTAAATAGTAAGGTACCTGTTAATGATGATGATGTCCTTGGTATAGTTCCTAGGTGAAGCTGATTTCTGCAGACGTAATTTTCCACTAGTTCCTGTCCCACGCCACCTTCACATCCTAACATATGAGTCCCACTCTCTTTAGCTTTATTGAAATGTAACGGATCTTCTCCAGCTGTTAAAACTACTTACCTTACCTACTTGTTAATACTACTTACCTTACCTGTTAATACTACTTACCTTGCCAGTTAATACTACTTATCTTACCTGTTAATACTACTTACTTTACCAGCTAATACTACTTACCTTACCTGTTAAATACTAATTATCTCACATCTTAATACTAATTACCTTACCTGTTAAATACTAATTATCTCACCTGTTTATACTAATTACCTTACCTGTTAACACAATTTACCGCGTATCGGTTATATTACTTACCTACTACCTCTACTGGTTCAGTGGCCTAAAGTGGATCTTGGCCGAAGAGCGCCATTTGCTGCTTCAATTTGGCTTGCGCTGTCTGTCGTCAATCGGGTGACTGAAGCTCTCGCAAGTTATTCTGCACCTCCTGACTATAGGTCCAGCGGTACATAGGATCTGCTGACGCTATACTAATATTTTTATTCAAACTCACGGCCCAAGAGACACCCTAATGGCCTAACACAATCGATTACATCCATAACCGGGAAATGAGTTACCTATCCTCAGGAGTAACTACATCTTACTTTTATAGAAGGTAGGTTACACCACCTACTAGGCTAGAAAAATCGTAGAAATTAAAACTTATTAAAAATTAAGCAAACAGTTTAACTTTTGAAGCTCAGGCTTTGTAAGCAAATATAACTGTCGGTTTAATTATTAGCGTTTATTTTTTAATAGACTTGAGTAAATTTGATATCAGTATACATATAATATGTATCAATATGTAGGCAATTAAAAGTTTATGTCAGCAGGGTATTGCAGGTTTAAAAATTTCAGAAAAGTTGCAGAGTTCATCCATGCGTAAAATCGAGCACAGTGGTTCTGACTAACTGTATTTGTGTGCCGAAACAAAAACCAACTCAACGTATTTGCAGTCATAATTTAATAAAAAGAATTCCCTTTGTGTACTTACATAATAATAAAGAACATAGCTTCTGTATTATGTAACAACTTCCGTATCGGGTTTTTATTTGAGAAATATACAAACGAATCTTTTCATCGGCATTATTATTGTTATAAAATATATTTGTAATATATATACTTAGTTGAAAGCACTCCAGAGTTTGTAGGTATCGTTCTGCGTCATAAGAACTTTAATTAAAAGTAATTTCAAAAGTACAAGTCCAAATCTTAAATAAAAAAATATTTTGCAACGTATAAAAAGACTAGAACCACAATCTAATCGGCACCTTCGCTATTTATGACAAGTATCCCTAAGGGCAGAAGGAATTACTTGAGTCGTTGATCAAACGAGTTTTGACAGTAAGGGATTTAGGATGTCAGGGTTGTAGCGTCGAGTCGGACAGGAACTCATTTCAGTCCCAATGTCATAGTTTTGTCTAATGACCCGTCGTGGGGTGGGAATTTCGCAGTATTTAATTGGCTGCTGACATGAACCAAGGAATTTGCCATGGAGTAAGCCATATTTTACATCGCAGACGTGGCTCTTGCATTACATTTATTTTTTGTTATTAGTTTGCTCGATGCAACGAGAGTTGGTGCATCGAGAAGGCGACTCTCCGAGAGTTCACTTAGAGAGAACGCAATGCTACGTGAATGGTTCATACAAAATATACTTTAGGCTCTCTCCATAGAGGGGGCGAAATTATTTCCTTCATGGCCGCCGACGAAAACCCCTTTGATCCTGGCGTGATCTCTGAAATGAACATTATTGGTCACTTCCAAGAAGTGCCACTTAAAACGGTGTTTCTGATATTCTTGGAATAACCCTTAAAGTCTTCATTGGCTTCATCATGACATTTTCTAGTAAGTATTTAATGAGTAACAAGAGCTGGCATCTCATTTATAAACCGTAGGGCGTAGGCGTTCATAATAGGATGGAGCATTGTCACACCATTCGTAAAACTTGGTAGTAGGGGTAACAAACTTTTGGCAACAGCGGTTTATTAGTTAGTGGACTGGCGAGTGTTCGAAACAAAAGCCGGCGAGCTGATGTTAGCTATCGCAGACTTGTATTTTCTCTAATTTTTGAACTCAACATACGAGAAAAAAATTCCCACTAGTTCAGTCAATAAATATATTTCATCGCAATATATAATTAGTAGGATTAAACCAATTTTACAATGTGGTTCCTATAGGCATCTTTTAGAACTAATTAGAACTGTCGCTTTGTTCAAGGACGTTGCTCTTCTACTTTACTGTTATATATTTTTCTTGTAAAATAAGTACCTATACATATTCCTTGGTAATTCCTACATAGGGCCCACTTGTAGTAAAAGATAACTCGATAATCAGCTACTTAAAATGTGACATTTTTCATTGGTTGTCGGTTTCAGATTTATTTGCCGTCCCTAAAAATGCTGCCTTGGAAAGGGACCAACACTAAAGTTATGAAAAGGATGTCACAACTTTTAGAGACGTCAAATTAAAGGCCCTTCCTTATATGATCATTGAAGACCATCAACTCTTTTGTAGAGCAACCTAGAGCCTTGCATAAAATATGACATTTAGCGACATTTCATTTAAATTTTCTTCATAATTATATTTTCTTTCTGGCCTTTACCAAATCCATATAAAAATTCCATATGAAGCTTCTTCTATCCGACTCTCGTGAGTTTATTAATATGTATACTGTTGACAAAATAAATATTTCCGCAATTTCATTTTTAAATGTGACTCCGTGACTCTTTATGTCGTATGGTGGTGACTTTAAAAGGAGCATGTTCTCATTTTTATTGCTATATTTATTTATGGCAGCCTTTGATCATGTACGGTTCACGTATCACACGCAAGCGGCCGCGGCAAGTCGGAAAATTTATTTTTTCACTTCAACGCACATAGGATATTGTCCAAAAATAAATGGCTGTTAAGGTAAGACTTTTGGGGACGAAAATGTTATGGGGATCAATCTTGGCCCCTTTTACCCGACTACCAGAGGCGGAGTAAGTAAGTGTGTAGGTCGGTTCCTTTGTGGCTTCCTGTAGCCTAAACTGCGTGATGGTACGGTCGAAGACAAAGAAAGGTGAGAGTTTTTAAGATTGAGATTTTCTTAAAAACTACTTGACATATTGCAAAAATTCTTTCACTACAACAAACTAGTAACTGTAAAATAATTATTAAATTCGGTCCAGTAGTTTTTGAGAAAACTTCGACCTTATTGAGGCCCCCTATATACTTATCTCTGTCTTCGACTGTACGTGAGGCCGTGAAAAGTGTACAGTAGAGTTTTTAGGATTGAGATTTTCTCAAAAACTACTTGACCTATTGCAATAATTCTTTCACTATTAGATAGATAAAAGTTAAAACTATGCACTGTAAAAGAATTATTTTAATCGGTCCAGTAGTTCAAAAATCTCAACCTTATTGCGGCCCCCTGCATACTTATCTCTGTCTTCGTGTGTACCATCAACCTTAATCAAAAACACTAGCTAATGGCAACACTGACAAGAGCCCACGTACATTTAACTAAATTATTGTTTACGTTCTTCCCATTCCATACCACAACCATTGCTTTCAAGCGATTGGATTTACAAAATTTACTCGAAAGGAATACCGCAGTGTAATTGACTATCCATGCGCCTTCGTGCGAGAAAATTGAGGATGAAATTGGGGATTGGCTTAGTCCGCTCGTTGGCTAATGAGGCCTTTCTTCAAGAGAGGTGCCTTTAATGCGTTGGAAGTGGTGATAAACTATTTCTTGTCTATAACGGAAACTAACATACATATAGCATACAACTATATTTATATGTGTATTTCTCTCAGTGTCCCACGGAAAAAAAAAGTTGAATGATATCATTAAAAATCATTAAAAAGAAGCTAGAATGATATCATTAAAATCATGCTTCATTAAAAAAATCAAAGGGATTATACTTTATTAAACAAAGAAGATTCCGGGTATTTTAAATAAAACACACCTATAGAAACCTTACCCTCATGACCAAAAGTACTTACCTACTTACTCCGATGGCTCAGTGACCCGAGGTGGGTCTAGGCTTCCGAAACGAGAGGCCAGTCGCCAGTCATTGCGGTAAATAACAAGGAATAGGCAATTTGTAAAATGGGATTATTCTTAAATTTTCTGAACAAAGAACATTCCGTAATTCCCGCGAGTTTTAAATAAGACAAAAGAGATCATATCACACTTATGGCCCAAAAAGGGCTTGCTGTGTCTAGAGACTTAAGTACACAAAAATTTAATGTACGGTCGAAGACAAAGAAAGGTGTACAGGAGAGTTTTTAAGGTTGAGATTTTCTCAAACACTACTTGACCGATTGTAAAAATTATTTCACTGTTAGATAGATAAAAGTTAAAACTATGTAACTGTAAAAGAACTATTAAAATTGGTCAAGTAGTTCTTGAGAAAATATCAACCAAATTGGGACCCCCTGTATACTTATCTCTGTCTTCGACTGTACACGTGCTCTGCCTGATCAAGATCTCATCTCTCTCACACACTGGTTTGCTGGTAGAGAACTCTAATCTATAATTAAGTACACCGTATGTACATCTTATTCCATGTCTTGTATAAAGCTTCAGTTTTATTCACACAAATAACATTAAAAACTATAGCCTATATAACAAATAAAACTTAAAACTTCATTAAAATAAATAACTAAATTAATTAATTAAATAACCCGCCCCTTGTCGTACCCGGCGCAAAGGTGTGCTTATAACTCTAGCGGCGTTGCCGCGCTGTATAGCAATGTCCAGCCTTTGCACCAGGTAGGACCCAGAGCGAGAGTCATAGTCTTGTATTGTAATCAATTTTGTGTAAATTAAAGAACAGAAACGATCACAAAATTCAATTACATCCATCCAGCCCCGGAAAAAAATGACTGTATCTTCGGTACAAGTATTTTAGGTGCGAATCAGAAAGTAACAATTAGAACAGAACCCAGAACTCCAGTGTATCCAATAAACTGACCAATCCAGAGCAATAAAGAAAACATTTTACCACTAACGAATCAGAATTGTCCCAATTTGTGGCTACCAGCTATCCTGGGCGCGCTGATCAGAATTGCAAATCCTCCACTAAATTCGCAAAGAATACACGAAAATTATGCGGGATCCGTTCGGAGTGACGCTTTTATTTCTCCACATACAGGAATCTGTTTGTTAGGAGGTTTTCATGTTGCTGAGGACTTTTGGAAAAGATTAGCTGGTGGTTGTTGTGTATTCGCAACTGCTGATAAAATACAACCGTTACAATCTACAGGGACATCCAAGTATGTTGCGATATTTGCCTTGTTTTCCTAACTGGTTTGATTGGTTATCGTTTACAATTATTTGCTTTGACTGACAAGGCCGTACTTTTTAAGCTAGAAAATAACAGCTAGGTAAATAAAATTAGCAGCTACAGTCAACCCTTTTTTTCTAATCTAAATCTTTGTAGAATTCTATCTACACAGAAAAATAAAAGATATAAAGATAATTTAACATTTCTACCCCCTATCTAAATGGCTTTGACTTTCGTTAATGTTAGTAGAATATAAAGTATGGATAGGACTTGGGACAGTGTATGGGATTTTTTTGTAAATTTTTCTTTCTATTCTGCTAGCGTTCACGAAAATAAAAGCCCTGGCTAGAAGGGCTATACTTTAGGAAGTCTACGATGCTCTGCAGATGGTAGGTATTTCCAAAGAGGATTAATTTTACCAATATTTTAATAGAACCCTTAAAGTTCGTTACTCACAAGAGTAATTTGTCGATTGCTCAATCCTGAACTAACGCAATAGTCCCTCCCCGACAAGGCTATCTTAATCGCCAAGATAAATCGACGGCATCCGTCTTGCGATATCGCTCGCTTCCAGAATAGACACCCAGTTGCTTTGTTTACGAGAATTCCGCATATCTTGGATTAGAAATTTTATTGTTTGACTTTATTGCTATATCGTCTATTGGTTTTATTACGACGTTACATATCTGTACGTCCATGTTATATACTGTAGCCATGTTGTTGTTTTCCCTTTGACGAGAAAAAAACCTGACTCTATTTTTTCCTTATTTATTTGACATATTTACTTTCTTTCCAACTTATAAATTGGACAACTTAGGGCCGGCGTACAACGCTACGGCGCAGCGTGTCACGGCGTCTACCGGCACCGTCTACCGGTGAACAATGTCGGACGGCGGCGGCGCCGGTCACAGGCAGACAGTGTCGTGCCGTGGTGTTGTGCGTCCGCCCTTAGATTAGAAATACTATAGATGTAAGGTCAATGCACTAGAAATGACACAGAAAAAGCAAGTCGTCTCTGAACACTACGTCCCGCTTAATCTTACACAATCTACTTTATGAGTGATCATTAACAGTTTCGTATATTAGGTACCTATATACGAAACTGTTGAATAAATGTTGGTTCGCTGCGAAAAACCGGTCCCCTTTTGCCAATGTCAGTACTATCAGTAAATATGAGTATCACGGTAACATCAGTCTCCGGGTAATGTCGGTTGTAACCATCATTTCTCAGACCCTGAAAGTTACCACAACTCTATATTATGTAACCGTCTCAACAAGTGAAGTACAAACTTTAATGGTGACACATTTGACCAGCGGATATGTCCCGAAACATGTCACCCATCTCGTACATCTTTGCAACTTAACTACCTTATTCGGGACATGTCCTAGATTTAACGTCAACTTTGACAAGGGTACCGGTCGTGGGAGTGTTTACGTTATTTTATGTTACGATGACGTTTAATAACATTATTTATAATTTTACTAACTTCTACACTCGGTGTTTACTATATGTGAAGGAAGTACCCGTAATTCACAGTGTTATTTCCGAGGTAATTAATAAAAATAAATACCCACCTAGTATATTGACAATTTGACGGGCATTTTCAATCCCAATTTCCAATAGAAAAGAAAAACTGTCGACAATATTGAAATACTTTTTCAGTCATAAGACCCCTACGAACAAAGATGTTGCCCAAATTGAAGTAAGAGAGTGCACTTACTTGCTTAATTCATAGTGGCCAATAGGCAAGCGAAATCGAACCACCATTTCGCTCGCCTTCCTTTCATTGCACCGTCATCGCGTCACTTAGCCGACAGTAGTGTGAAATATTGTTTCTCTGTTTAACTTTGTACTCAAATGTCATTTTGTACCTATTGGAAATTAAGTAAGTAATTCTTAATTCAAACCACCATAAGTACTCGTATGTATACCGCAGCCCAAATCAAGTGTCTTATTTTGTAAACAAATATATCTTCGTCTAATTACCTGTTGTGATGTAACACTGAAGGAACTGATTGATCGAACCTGTTCATCGTTGTGAATATGAAGTGCTCCGATCTAATAATGTGAAAATAACTATGCAATAATTCCAGAACAGCTTAAAATGTTAGTAGGGTAGGGTAGTTTTTGTTTACAAAATAAGACACTTGATTTGGGCTACGGTTTAGTTTGTTAACCTTCGGTTAATTATAGATATAAAATATACACACTTTATATTAGGTACAGGGGGTAACAAAATACCTCAAAACACACCCTCTATTTCCTTAAACTATATAGGTACTCGTATGTCGTTGAATAGACAAGACCACATAAATCACTATAAGTAGTTTCTCCCGCAAAAGTGTTTATCGAAAAGTCACGAAAATAGATTTCCCCTTTATTTTTCCTCTAAATGTAGTTGCAAAGTGGTAAACGGCACAAATGGCAATAATTGATCAGAGAATCACTGTTTTTCGCGTTTTGTTTTTCTCTTTTCTTTCACGTCTGGTATAAGTATTGGGACATAGTATAAGTATTAGTATTAACATTCTTCGTTCTCAATATTTTTTAGTCTAAGTAATATAAAAATAAAATAAAAATAAAATAATCATCAGTTCACGGTTTGAAAAATTATCTAAGTTTACTAAAATACATTGTAATCCATCGATGGATCTTTCTGCACATTTTAAACGACTTCCAAATGGAGGAGGTCCTCAATTCCAGTACCATGTGTCTTTTAAAATAATATAAACTTTATTTATTAGCAAATAAAAAATTATCTTATCTTATCTTTAATCCTACTACGAGACCGACTACTACACGGATTTTGAAGAATTTACACATTGATATTGATTGACAATTGTTTAATATCAAAAGACGTACACCGAAGCCCAAATCAAGTGTCTTATTTTGTAAACAAAAACTACCCTACCCTGCTAACATTTTAAGCTGTTCTGTGGTTATTGCATAGTTATTTTCACATTATTGGTTCGGATTACTTTATTTTCACAATGATGAAGAGGTTCGATCAATCAGTGCCTTCAGTGTTACATCACAACAGGTAATTAGATGATCATATTTGTTTACAAAATAAGATATTGGATTTGGGCTGCGGTATAAGTAAGTATAATAGGCAAATTCTTGAAATATTTCAGGCTATTTAAATCAAATCCTAGATGTATTTATTTATTTACAAAAACAAACTATTACATATTTACAATAAATAATTTAAAAAAGGGTATAAAAAGGTAAAAATAAAAAAAAAAAAATTATATATATAATCCTAGATTAATTTTTCATTCTACCCTCCGCTCGTCTGAGACTTGACCACAAACTGAATTTCATAATAACTTTTTAGTGTCCAATAGTGTCCTCATGATTGCTTCAGAATGATGGAGGACTGTTTACGTCAGCCCTATCGACCTTCACAGTAACGATAAGACATTTTTTTTGGATATTGGACCAAGTTTTCCCTAGTTATTGTCAATTAACTGGGTCGTTTAGCTCATCGCTCTAGTTTATCTTGGCAGTTGAGTATTTGTAACAAAGGATTTTTCTTAGATTGTTCTTCGATAATTACAATAATGCTATGCTACTTACTTATATTGATAATCTTAATGCTTCTTCTTTAGTTTAGGGTTTAGTGACTAAACCTATTGACAGTGTTGTTGAGATCGCCCGTAGGCCTCAGACCGTCAGGTTCAAAATGTTGAATTCCTCAAAATGTTGAATCTCTGAAATGTCTGAATATTAATTATTATATATAAACGGATATCACTCACTTATATTGTTGAAGTCGGCAATTAGACCGACTAGATTTCGACGGTCTTTTTCAAGGTGAGCGCGCCACGCCCGCGTCGCCGTTTCTTCGCGCACAGCGGATCAGCGCCCTCTGTGCGCGCTCCGACATAACTTGTCCTGCTGACGACGACGCGACGGTGCGTTCGATGGCTGTAGCTGGATTCGTTGATTGATCGATCTCACTTGTCGGGGAGTTACCGCCACTCACATTAGGTCATGTCACGCAATATGTACTCACTCCGTACTCACTCCGTCTACTCCGCGTTCCCTATAATAATTTGTAGTAATGGCTCACTATAGTTTTAATTCTAAAATGTCTGAATATTGATATGAAATTGCTGTGGATAGAGTGCAGTAGGCAGGGCATAAATTGTTCTGAAGAACAATGTTTGTAAAGTGTATGTTTTATTGCGAATTCAACATTTTAGGAACTCAACATTTTGAACCAGAAGAGCTTCATAAATGACCCTGACGACTGCTGCTGAGCGTAGCAACCGGGACAAACTGCTTAATACTATTATTATCTATTCAAGGCAAAGTATTCTCTGAATTTTCAAAACATGACTAAGAGAAAATTACATCAAAACATGACCAAAAGAGTTCGAATGTGTACCAAGGCAGGCATTTCGAACACCTTCTTTAACTTTAAGTAGGTAACTATTTTCAAGATGAAGTTAGGTACCTACTTCAAATCTAATTTACGAGTATAAAGGTGAGTATTTCAAAATTAGATCTACATCTTCCTCAAAGAACCGGGATCCACTTCTAGCCGTAGATTTAATATATTTTCATACCTATATCATATTTTCGTCGGGAAAAACGTCAAATTTCATTACCCCATCGAAAGGGTGTCAATTGCACGTAAAATCATATTTATAAGGGATGTTTACTGGAAATGAAGCATTTTTATTTTATTTTTGGAGTGATAAGGGAACTGAGAAGGAATATATTCGATTTGTTAAACATCAAACAGTGAATAACAAGGTGCCGAATATTTCTTAAGAAATCTAAATAAAGTTTCTACATTATGTAAAATAAGTTGAATTACCTACTTGTAGTGTAAAAGCTAACAGGTGATTTCTTTCCTTTTTATGTAATAAGTTCTGCTCTATATTCTATTCACTTGTATAATAATAACATAGTATGTACTCTAAACCATCTACTAGTAAAATATTTTTTACAACCAAGTAGTTCTTGAGAAAATCTCAACCTTATTGAGGCCCCGTGTCTACTCTTCTCTATATACCAACTATGACTCAATAATATCGATCGAGATAGGTACCCTTTACTTATCAAATATTTTTTTGCAATAATTTGAGAATAGGTCACCCCCTCACCACACAAATATAATATGACATGAAAAATGCTAAGCTTAGCAAACACGAGGGGATGATCGGAACCCCATACCTTATAATATTGGTTTATCGAGATTTGCTGACTACCGCCCTTTGACACGAGTTCGTGAATTGAGTTTATGAGAATTGAGGAAAAAAAATGTGCTCCCGGAACAAAATAATGAACTAAAATGTATTACAATGATTTTTTTAAAATATTTCGAGGACTTGCCTTGCAGTCGCGGTCATGAGAAAACTGAAGTCAAAGATAGTATAACCACTGGTAGGCTTTTGAAAATGGCGGGAAACGACGGAAGCGAAATTATTTGTTAATTTTCAGTTTAATGTCTACAGTGATTGTTTTGTGTTTAATATCACGTTGAATTACTCAGAAAATGTTCGCGAATGACAGTATGGTGAAATTATTAAAGAATTCACGCAGGATCTGGAGTTTGGCGCTAGAGTCCCACTAGGAGGTCGGGAGTGAACGTGACTGTCGAACTGCTTCGTCCAGAGTGATGACGATGACGCTACGGCGACTCCTCTGGATAAAGACAAGAAGACGCGGATACCCAAGGTGACGACGCTACGGCGACTCCCTGGATGAAGAGAACACGATATGATATTTGGAATATTATGTAACATGACATTGGCAAATGACGAACTGTCGAGTCCACTGGTAAAGTTCTGAGACGTCATTTAGAGGAAACGATTTCCAAAATTTTGAATTTGGAAGGGTGAAAGGATATTCACCCTTCCAAATTCAAAAATTTGTGGTTCTACCACAATAACAAGCAATAATATGAATTCGTTGTTATAATGTGTTGACCGCACCTGTGAAACGTAATGAACTTAAGTATTATTTATAATCTGTGGACTTAGGTCATTTCACCAATCCGGTTAAAGTTGCAGCCACAGACCACTTACCCCATAGACCTGTAACAGGAGGGCGCCCGTGTCTGCGCGTACTACAAAATTGCTTTGCGACACGTGTAACCTAGAGATATTATCGACATGGACGCATCTCTTTACTACGGCACCCCTGTCCCCCCGCTTCGTCTCTATGCGCTCATCGTTGACAGAATTTTTTGCTTGCAAATTTGTACCGATTTCATGTCTATTAGGTAAGTGGTCTGTGGTTGCAACACATTGGCCGAAGTATAGAGAGTCGAAGTAATTCCATTCAGTTCTATTTACAAACTGTCTAATCGAATTTGTCGGTCTTGTTCGAAAGTTAAAGTTATTGAAGTTGCTCATATTAAGCCAACTCCGTTCGAAGTGTGGAATACCTATTTGATTTGTCAAAGGGCTAACTTCATATCAATAGTAACCTCGAGCGAAGTCTTCGTTTGCAAGTTAGATGGTATATTCCTTCACCATACACCAACATATCATTTCAGAGGCAATTTTGTAGACTAAGGCGAGTATTAAGATAAGATAAGATAAATATTCTTTATTGCAAAAAAGAAAAGAATTACACAACAGAAATAGGCTAATATCGTTAATATTACAATTGGCGGTCTTATCGCTCAATGCGATCTCTTCCAGACAACCTTTGGGTAGATAATTCAGCGTATGAATAGGTAGCTTGTTGAGCAATAATAAATATACTATATCACTAACGGTACTTACATTAAGTACCTACCTACGTAAATCAAACAAACACACACACACACACACACACATGCACACACAAACATACACACGTAGATAGACAGACATAGACTCGAAATTTTAGTTAACCTTTGTTTTTATTTTATATTCATTTTTTTATATATACTATATAATATTTGGTACATGTTTAATTGAAATTCATTTTGCGTTGTTATGTAATTGGCATTATATATTTTTATACATGTATTTTTTTCAAATGTAACATGCTGTATAACAACCTGTAAATAAATAAATAAATAAATAAATAAATAAATAAAAATAAAAAGTAACAATCTTTCATATTATAATAATATATTATATAATTAATACATTACATACTAATAAGTACTTATTATAAATATAAATATATACATACATATATAAAATAGACTACTTACAATACAAATACTGATCATGAAGTAAGATAGTAACAAATTAATAATTAAAGATCGAGAAAGTGAGACTTGACCTGACCCTTAAAAATATCCAGAGATTTAGCAGTACGGATCGAAGCCGGCAAGGAGTTCCATAGACGGATAGCGGATAGTATTCATAAGCGTGATTTAAAGTTACGCCACGGTTTAGCCACCCTGTCCCTTTCTATCTTACCCTTTTTTACGAAGTGTGAAAGGGATAGCAACACGATTTAAGTGAAGTGAGGTTTAACTAGGTTTATGAATAACAGCACATGAATTTGTAGCAATATAAGAACGAGATTCGGGAACAATTTTGGTGAGCTGAATTTGAACTCGCCTTTTCAGATGCTTACTTGTTGTAGCAGATGGAAACCATCTCTCTATACATACCCCTACTATAAAAAAAGTGTGAGTTTATGCACAATCGACATCATACCATGTATAACACACGGGTACTCTATACGGTGGTAATCATCATCATCAGTCTATTTATATTGCCCCACTGCTCGGGCACAGACCTTCCCTTGCATTGAGGGAGCTGGGGCCATGATCCACCACGCGGGCCCAGTGCGGATCGGCGGATTTCACATGCCTTAGATTTTTTTCTTCTTCTACGGCATGCAGGTTTTCATCACGATGTTTTTCCTTCACCAATATGTTAATATGTTTTTTTTTCCAATTTCTATACGGTGGTAATACGGGTTACATAACAATGGTTTTGTGTATGATGATGTGGTGTAGACTGTACATTCTCTGGTCCTAAGCTGGCATCTTTGTTGTCAATAAGTAGAGGTTCTCATATTATACTGTACTATTTATTTGTTTATTTGTAAACTAGCATTTTCAGAAAATGTGAATCGATTTAGATTAGAAATTTCGTTTAGAAAGGTGTGGACACATATTGATAAAGGTTAAGGTCTAATTATGCACTTCCGAAGTGGAGATTATAATCTAAATAATAATTCTGAGAAACACGTAAACAACAACATTCAAATTCATATCATATTTTTGATATCAACAATAAATACGCCACACAAACCTTGAAGTTGCCTAACTCCTGAAGTTAATCTGAAGTGACTTCCACAAATTTACATGTAAATTGGGTTTCAGAACAGATCCAAACTGAACGCTCATAGTTAATACTAAAACAATCTGATTGAGCTCCATCTAAGTCACATATTGACCTTTAAGCTATTTAAAATAAAGTACAATATTGAGTACTATTGAAATCTTCACCAGCAAATGTAACTTGGTATTGGATTGGTCACACAAGATATGTATTACGTTAGAATATGTAACATGTCTTTAACTGAGAGGAAATAGAGTCCAAAGTTGAGTAATGAATATAATGGAAAGGATACATTATGGTTCAGTTATAAGTTCTAACTTTTCAAGCTTTGACATGGTTTTGTCTCTGAATGATGACGTTTTTGCGAAAAGGATTCAGTGATTGCCTTTCCTATCAAATCTACTCAAGCCGCGCCCAGATAGCCAAGTTAAATTTCATCAACGTTAGTAGAATAGAAAGAAAAATGTATGAAATGAAATGTCATTTATTTGTAAACATGGATAAGTAATGCAGATATTATACAATTTATGTGGTAACTATCACCATATTCGGCCAGAAAGCGTAAAAAATGATGGCTGGCAGAGACTGGATGCAGATGGCCGAGAGTAGGGTTGAGTGGTGTACTTTGGGAGAGGTCTACGTCCAGCAGTGGACTGATACGGGCTGATGATGATGATGATGGGGGCAGAATAAGAGTTGTTAAGACATTGACTGTGACACACAGAGGACAAACATATTTAACACCGTGAAAACAAATATGTATATTTTCTTGACAAATAACAATTTCTTCAGAAATAAATGAAACGTGAGCTTTCCCTTGGAACAGCAGCTTTCCGGGAAACGTCTCTATAATCATAGCGAATAAAAGTATTTTCTCGTTCAAGAGTGAATTCCTAATTAAGATGTGAATTTTTAATGGCTTTGTTACGTATTAAAATGATTATTATTATTGTTATACTTATGTGTTATATTTGCATAGCTACTACAATATTTGTTTCTAAAAATAAGGTAGCTGACAGATTAAAATACTCATCGTTAACATTACCAATATAGAAATAAGTATGATATGTAAAAACATTTACTTAAGTATAGAACTTTGAAAATTGACAAATTAAATAGTCTAGTTACACATAATTATGAGACATAGACACTCAGAAAGAACGTGGGTATTGTCGGAATTGAACGAGTTTTGACAGTTGTAAGATCGAGGTCACATCAAACTCGCGCTTAAGGGTCTTTATAGAGTCAACTAGCGCCGCCAATCTTAAAAAAATAATATCTTCCAATATAATCAATTATATTAAAAAAGCTATTTCCGAAATGTTTATTACGATAAATACTATTTTTTAAATGCTTATTTATAACGTGATTCAATGTCGGTAAGTTGTAGTTCGCATAATTGCGAAAAACTGCCGTTTTTGGCACATTTGTGAACTACAACTTAGCATATTGAAAAATAGTATTTACTTTAAAAAAATAAACATAATAAAATATTTTTTTTTAAGATTGACTGCGCTAGTTGGCTCTATGAAGGCTCTTAAACTATTTATTTAAAATTAAAGTAACAGAAAGTGGTGACAGTTAGTTTTAATCAAAACACCAGCGATATATCAAACCATGGCCTCATTATTTGCTTAGGACATCAAAGGAACCTAAACATTTGTTGTTGATGTCAAATATTTGATTTGACATCGTTTGACGCAATATTGTTCTATTTGCGTGTGATTACTGTTAACAGATGATCAAATGTTATGTTAATTATAAAGCGTCGGAAATGCTAAGTAACAAACTTTATTTATTTTTTATTTATTGGAAAACCAACGGCAATATACAAAGGGTAAGTAACAATTACAGGTTTTCACATAGAATAGAGTTTCACTGCTAAGGTAGAGCTTAATTACTTGGGTCAATGCTTTTGAACGTTCAGACCGCGATTAAGATACAATCTTGAGCGCTAACTCATACTAAACTTGCTCTTACAACTGTCAAATTTTATACAAAATCATGGCGTAAACCGCCGCCTAACTTTAAGTCGCGTTTATCGCTAGGAGCCAATTTTTAAAGATTGGTTGCCACCTGTTTCTAAGTATGATTTATTAGCATTATAAGGGTTCTTCCCTTAAATAATGCTAATAAATCATACCTATCAACCACTGTCAACAAATCTATGTTATGTTTTGTTAAATAATCCTCTCCCCCCACAACTAAATCTCCGTTCACAAAAGAACTTTGTAGATATTGAATAAGTGTGGCAACATATTGAATAAGGGAATCTTATTGACATAGTCGTTTTACCTAAGGGCGCTGTCATTTATTTTGAGAAATAATATTTATTGTTGTCAATAAGCTTAGGTGGCTTAGACTGAGCAGTCGACAGCACACTAATGGTACGGTCGAAGACAAAGAAAGATGTACAGTAGAATTTTTAAGGTTGAGATTTTCTCACAAACTACTTAACCGATTGTAAAAATTATTTCACTATTAGATAGATAAGAGTGAAAACTATGTAACTGTAAAGAATTGTTAAAATCGGCCCAGTAGTTTTTGAGAAAATCTCAACCTTATTGAGGCCCCCTGTATACTTATCACTAACGCAACGCAACTGTCACTGTCTAACTGCCACTGTCTTTCATAATATGCTACATCGTGTCAGAATTGATACTTTAAATCTGTCTGTCCTGTCAAAGCCTGCGAAAACGAAATTTTTGTACTAATTTTCGCCAAAAATCTGTCTTTGACGGCTAGTAAAAATCGACGCAGCGCTCCCCCCTGAGAGCCAAGGCTTCTGTACAAATTATATTACTTACTCGAATTTCACCTTTAAACTGACTTTTCTTTATGCAATAAAGAGTTTACCTATTTCTTCGGTTCTAGTCACGTATTAAGCTTTTACACGGCTCCAATGCATCTACGAAATACCGTGCTAAAGCACAAAATCAGCACCAACCCCAGTTTGATTTGCGGCTTCGTTTGACATCCTAAACAAACTTGGGCGGTGTACAAACTGACAGGGCGACAGCCCGCTGTATTGGTTTTGTGTCACAAAACAACAACGATGTTTTTTCGATGGCATGACGTGATGCGGGATACGATACTATTTGACTAGCCGTCGTCGCGTCGCGGCGGGCGTAGACATATCAAAAGAATTTTGACTGCTTTTGATATCAAAAGCGCTTCGATAGTCCCATAAATATATTTCATTGTGTACATACCCTTAGTAGGTAGGTTCAAATTCAAATTCAAATGTTTTTTATTTCCTTCCACATTAGGGTACATTTTCATGTTATTAGACACAGTTTGGTGGAAGACTGGTGCTCAAGCTAGGACTAATCCTGTGTTTTGAGTCACCAGGCCTCCCCCTTACAGACATAATGAACATTAAAAAGAAAAATAGGTGAAGAAACAAACATTTTTAAATAGGTTATTAATAAAAACAAACAAAAAAAGCGATGTGTGCAGTGCATGCATGTGTGTCAGTGTGTCGAGTGTATGTTTGTGTGTTAAGGGTATGTGTCGTGTGTGTGTGGTAAGGGTGTGTGTGTGAGGGTGTGAGTTATAATACGATGGAAGATTTCGGTGGTCGGACTGTGGCTTGTAGTGGCTCAGTTGGCAAAAGCGTGTTATAGAATAACAAGGTTCCAGGTTCAAGCCCACGTCTAGAAAATTTTCATCATTTAATAAATTTCAGCGATGAGAGGGCAAACAATTTTTACGCGGCTGCCGAAGGGTAATGTTTTTTAACATACCTATTTTAGCATTTACGATAGGCCTAAAATAAGGTAGGTATTAAGTTCTTCACAACATTTTTTTTATTGTTAGTGGCCTTTAATTACAAATATCGTACAGGGTATTCTGAGCTCGGTGGCTCAGTGGTTGGGTCAATGGACTTGCGATACGGAGGTACCAGGTTCGATTCCCAGCCAGGGCAGCCATGTACCAATGAGTTATCCTCGGTTTTTTCGACGGAAACACTTACGTACATTTACCGAGTGCTCTCGAAACACTGAAAGAAAACATTGTGATGAAACCTGCATGTCGTAGAAGTAGAAAAAATCTAAGGCATGTAAAATCCGCCAATCCGCACTGGGCCTGCGTTATGGAATAAACTCCCTTGATGTAAGGGAAGGTCTGTGCCCGAGCAGTGGGGCAATATAAATAGACTGGTGATGATGATCGTGCAGGGTTGCGTTGTAACAACGTCTTTGGGTGACGCTTTTCGTTCCCACTTAAGACTATTATGAGTAAGTTAGGTAACCGAGATATCTCACGTCAAATTATACTTATCAGTGTCAAGATTTTGACTCCGTGTCTCGTATAGTTAGAGACAGGTCGGACACAATGTCGAATGGAACGAACCGATAATGAACTGACAAGTTATACTTTTATAAATAGATTCAGTCCATTTGGCGAGCTTCTGCCTGACACATACACAGGCGGCCGCGGCCTGCTTGCGGTCAGTTGAACCGCTCGACTCTGCCCCCTTTTCCGTTAGTCTTCAGTTTGGAGAAAAGATGGCTGGATCACAGGCCCCAGGCAGCCGGCAGGCCGCCTATGTATGTGTCAGACTTTATGCACATATATGTTCTGAGCGTTCTGAGATGTAAATTCGTCTACGAGCGACCAGCCCCCTTACCAACTCTGATTCCATAATACTTTATTAATTCGTACCATGAGGTCCTTAATAAGTTTACTTTATGGTCGTTATGGTACGAAATAACAAAGTATTATTGAAGTAATCCTGCTACAAGACTTCATGGCAAAGCCCCAGCTCTATGTGCATTATGTTGTGGAGATAAGTTAGCTTTTGGGTTGACACTTCGATGCGCTTCGACTATACTGTAGCATGAATGACTCTAAGCAGATATAGTGGCGAGCTCTACTACAGCACATCAAACAAACAAACAGCAGATCAAATGTATCACTTTGGACTTTGGACAGTTCTTATTATCTGCGCCATAGGAGGTGAATTCGTACTGCAAGTGTTACCATTGATCTGCTTCATTTATTTTATTTTATTTTATGAAATAGGTTACCCACAGGGTGTACACCAAAACAATTACAGTGTAATAGCCCACAAAATAATTATGCTAAGTGTCACCCCAATTATAGGCAACAACGGCATGCTTAGAAATCCAAGGAAAATGTTACAATGTGATATCGATCTTACAATAAAAATAAAATTTAACAAATTTAGAAAACATTTCAGTAACTAATCTAACCTAACAAACAAACAAAAATCTGTTTGAAAAATCTGTTACTGATGGGAGGCAACCGCTGCCTCTTTAGAATCATCAATATCTATTTATCCGTACTTAGTACTAAAGCCGCCTTACGTCAGCGATCACGATCGGAAACTCTTGCGCCGTATTATCCACACAATATTGCTTAACCTCAGCTATTAAAAGTTGAAGAGCAATTTATTTTTCCGCGTCGTCGAACCTAGAAGTTATAACGACGTGAGCGTACGCGCGTTTCTTTATTTTGCTAGGTAAGTACCTACTCATTTTCGACAAATTAACGTTTCAGTATGGAAGAAGAAAGGAAGCCGGTGGAGTAAATGATTTCCGGCGAAGGCGAGGTCACCATATCCATATGGGGTTCAAGGTTTCACGAATAAATAGATTATACAAGTACTTATTAACGCGATAGTTTGTAATGAAAGTAGGTATGTAATCGACGTCAGTTACATAATAACAATAAAATATTAAAATGATTGCATTTAATTTCTGAACCATCATTTTCATCATGAATATGATATAAAGAGTTGTTGGTCCAGAATAGAAGGATAGCGAGAGACAGAGAGAGATGGAAATCTTTATAGGAGGCCTTTGTCGAAGGACAAGCTGTTGCTGGGAAATAACCGATCGTCAACGTTATAGCTGTTATTAATTTCAATAACATTGTAAAATTGTTAAACGGCAATAAAGGCTTATTTTATTTTAAATGTAATACGAGTATCTACCTAAAATATTATGCTTAATACGTTTTTCTCCGAAAGAAATATCAGGATACTTTCAACAGTTTAAAATCGCAATACTGTTCAATCCGACAGAATCGCTTGCAGGCGCTATGCTGCGCGAAACGACGCGGAAAAATAATTTCCTTTCACCGTTCGAACGAACGTAGGTACACAGTTCGCAGTACAGACAGAATAGAGAACGATGGCAGACTATGAGTGCTCTATTTTATAGGTTGTAAAAAAGGAAACGAACACAACTTTGTTTCAAATTTTGGAAAAAATATTGAGACGTAGAGCTAGGGCTGCTTTTAGCTCGAGAAACCGACTATTTATTGTACAATATAATTACATTTCACAAATTGTTATATACTTCAATTTATTCAACCTTAGGAGCTCTAGGGAACACTTGGTTATGTCATAAATAATGTAGTAATTATTATTGCGGATTAGCATCGCGATCCAGCGAGGTAACGCTGCCAGTGTCTTGGGTACTCGTCCAGTAACTCAATTTTTTAAAAATAGTTTAGATTAGGGTTTTTTAAATATTGTATGGTTCTTTTTTATTTTATATTGTACCTTTTTGAAATAAACAATATATGTGGTAATTTATAATAATAAAAGGTACATAATACAAACTAGGTTACGACTGGATGTACGAACAGAGAAACAGGGCAAAGAACCGACCCAGGGATATAACAAAATGGTCTAATTGCGGCTGTAAAGAGGCCTTGTTAATGTTTTACAAGTACTTAAATATAAGTTTCATAAATTACAATACAACCATCACTACCGCTGTCGTTGCCTTTCCGCTGCTTTAGTGACAGCATTAATGAAAAATACCCTTATAGTGAATTGATCTAAAATGTTAATAGACTGGCGTCTGTTCCGTACACAAAAACTCTTCAATTTGACTTGACCTTATACTGAATTGATGTAAAATGTTACCAGACGCCATCGTTTTCTTTTACGTACACAAACACTCTTCAATTTGGGACCAGCTACTATTTACTAAACTAGAAAAGAACAAAAGCTCCACAGGTAAACATAGGTTGACAGAGATGACTTTTTGTTCTTCAATTTTCATATGAAATCTACATTGTAGTATATAACTGTTGTATAATTTAAGTTAAAAGTAAAAAGCAAGTTATCTCTTGGTGGAATTTATTCTGGAAGTCAAGTTGACACAATTTTTAAAATTTAGAAGGACAGCGTATTTTCTTATAAAAATACAATTTTGATTACTATTCTAATGACCATAGAGGTCTAATCATAACATCGGCCCTTAATCGAAATTCTCTTAATACACACAGCAAAGCAAACAATAAGTGAATAAAAATTTAAATATAGATTAACAAAAAAAAGTTAAAATATATATACTAAAAGTTATTCTAAGTTATGCCCATACTGTGTAGACATCGATGGTGTGCTGTGGGCCCTAGTGGCTTAGTAAGCACATCAGCAGGCATGTTAGCTGTGTCAACATAGTCTAATATAAGGGACTTGTCCTCAAGTTTTTCCCTAATAAAATGATACCTAGTATCAATGTGCTTGGTCCGTGCATGGTGGACTGGATTCCGCGAAATACTTATCGCGCTTTGACTATCACAAGATAAAGCTACAGTATCCAACTTACCACCTACCTCGGACACGAAACGTCGGAGAAATACTGCTTCCCTTGAAGCTGAGCTAAGCGACATATATTCCGCTTCCGTTGAGGAAAGTGCCACAGTCTGTTGTTTCTTGCTCTCCCAAGAAATAGGCCCGCTGGCCAGAGAGAAGTAAAACCCAGTATACGAACGCCGGTCGATATGACTGTTGGCCCAATCGGCATCTGCATACCCTTTCAGATAACTGCCTGTCTTTCTGTAAATAATAGAAAGGTCTATAGTGCCTTTCAAATATTGTAAAACTCTTTTAGCAGCTACCCAATGCGATTTACCAAATTTGGTATTGAATTGGCTAAGATAGCTCACAGTGTAAGCTATATCGGGTCGAGTATTCACCGCAAGAAACATCAGGGAGCCTATCAGGCTTTGAAACGGATAATCTGATTTCTCACCATCTTTACAAGGATCCAACTTATTATTTTGTAAGGGAGTTTTCACTGCTTTGCACTCGCTCATGTTGAATCTTTTCAATATACTTTCCACATAAGTCCTCTGATTCAACTTCAGGCAATCATTTTCACGTTGAATATTCAAACCCAAACAATATTTTAGATCTCCTAAATCTTTCAGTGAGAAATGTTTTTCCAAATCACGTTTGACATTGTCAAATGTCAAATCATTCTTAAAAAGAAAAATTATGTCATCTACATAAACAGCGAGTATAATTAACTCAGTACCAATCTTTTTGGTATAAACACAGGGTTCCGAAGGAGTTTGAGTAAAACCAAGTAAAGAAAGAGTTTTGTTCAGTTTGATATTCCAAGCTCTTGGAGCTTGTTTTAATCCATACAGGGACTTCTTAAGAAGACAAACTTTTCCTTCTTTCCCACTCTGTACAAAACCTTCTGGCTGACTCATATACACTTCTTCTTCTAGATCGCCATTCAAAAAGGCAGTATCGACGTCCAAATGGCGGATTTTGTAGTCCATTTCCACGGACAACGCTAACAGAGTGCGTAAACATGAATTTCGGACAACTGGTGAATAAGTCTCGAAATAATCAACACCTGGAACTTGACTATATCCTTTGGCGACCAACCTGGCTTTGTATTTTACTACATTTCCATAGGCATCTTTCTTCAATTTAAATATCCATTTACATTGAACAATACGTTTATCTGGTTTATCAACCAATTTCCATGTTCCTTTATTCATCAAGGAGTTGAATTCATCTTCCATTGCAGAAATCCAGTTGTCACGGTCGTCTGACCTCATAGCCTCTAAGTAGGTACTTGGTTCATCATCATCTATAGATTCCTTACTTATAAAACCAAAACGTTCCGGAGGCTTCCGATCTCTAAGAGGATATCTTCTTTCTAAAGGTTCATTTTCCTCTTGCAAAGGTATTGGAACAACCTGTGAACTTTCACCATTTCTTTCAACATCTGCAACTTCGACATCAACAAATTCTGCATCTGTCTCGACATCTGCAATCTCAGCATCAGCATTTTTGTTATTAGTATCAGGAGTATCACCATCAGTGTCAGCATCAACAATCTCTACCTGTGAAGAACATAATGTTTCTTCCGTAGTAAGTTCAAGATTCACTTTCGCAACTTCAGGTCCTTTAAGATCACTAAAAGTATCTTCAAAAAATGTAACATCCCTAGCCTTTTGCAACCTTCTTGGACATTCAGCGTCACGGAAGAAGTAACTACCTGGATCTTCTGAGTACCCGACAAAAATACATTGCTTAACCTTGAAGTCCAGTTTCTTTCTTAGAGCTGAAGGAACATGCACAGCAGCTCTACAACCGAAAATTCTGAGATGTCTCAAATCTGGCTTGCTCCTATTCCACTTCTCAAAAGGTGTATCGCCGCCTAACGAACGATGAGGAGATCTATTTTTCAGGTACACTGATGTACCAGCAGCATCTTCCCAATACGCCTTTGAAAGGGAGCTTCCTGATAATAAGGAACGTGCCTTTTCTATAACTGAACGATTAGTACGTTCTGCTACTGAATTTTGCTGAGGGCAATATGGTACTGTCGTTTCATGTAGGACACCTTTCGACGCAAGGTAATCCGACATATTCTTATTTAAGAATTCGGTACCATTATCAGTACGGAACCGCTTAACCTTAGTTCCAGTCTGGTTTTCAACAAAGTTTTGAAAAACTTTAAACTTATCAAAAACTTCCGTTTTCGAAGAAATAAAATATATAAAAATCATGCGCGAAAAATCATCAACAAGGACAAACGCATATTTATTGCCTTGAAAGGACGTAACCGACATAGGTCCACATAAATCTCCGTGTATCAATTCAAGAGTAGAAGTAGCTTTTATATACGGATGTTTCTTGAAAGGTTTAACAGACTTCTTACCTTCTAAACATGAGATGCAAGGATCCCTGTCGACTTCTCCATAAGTCACCCCTGTAGCACGGCCCTTCTTAAGTAGGTCCATACCATACCGACACAAATGACCTAGACGCCTGTGCCAAGTCCGGTAATTGGATACATCGAAGTGAGCATCAAATGCCGACAAATTCTGGGACAAACTCGTACAATCTAACGTATACAATCCACCATGCATCGAACCATGTAATACAGCATTACCTGAACAAGAATAATCATTAGATTTATAAAAATTACATCCATTTTTATCAAAAGTTACTATAAAATCTTTATCTACAGCCTTCCTAACTGAGATTAAATTGGATCTTAAATTCGGTACATATACTACGCCACTAATTTTATTAATTACACCACCAGTGTCCAAGGAAACTTCACCTATCCCTTCGCAATTCAATTTGTCACCATTTGCTACTGTAACTTTGCCGGAACCGCATGGCTTGGTATTAATTAACCAATCCAATCTTGATGTCATGTGAGTGGTAGCACCTGAATCTACGTACCATTTATCGTCGTCAGTAGTGCAACTTGCGTTTAAAGCACATGCTAATGTCGATTCTACATCATTGGTCACCATTTTCACCTTTTCCTTCTTCTTGTCCTTCTTATGTGGGCAATCTGGTCTCTTGTGACCTGGTTCTTGACAATTGAAACATATAACAGGTCTAGGGTTTCCTCTAATCTTCCTGGTATCATTCCGTTCACTGACATGACGTGACCTCAAAGCTGTATCAACTGCATCCTCAGTTTGCTTTGTGAATTCATTCAGTAACTTGGTCTTCACTAACTGGCTGGTTATTGGTACAATAGAATTCTCTAACGCCATTATTAAAGCATCGTATCGTGGAGTAAGTCCACCCAATAATATTGCAGCAATGGACTGATCTTCTACAATTGTACCTATATCAGCCAAATCTTGTGCTGTAGACAGTATTGCGTTGATATACGACTCAACGCTGTCAAAATCGCTCAAACAAAGGCGATATAATCGTCGTTCTAACGCTAACCTACGGCCCATACCCTTATCTTCATATGCTGCAGCTAGTGCATCCCAAGCACTTTTAGCCGTCTCACAGCTCCGAACATAGGTAATAGCAGGGCCATCAAGAGTTAAACATATCTTGGAGAGAGCTTTTTGATCTTTGCGCACCTTAGAAGCATTTGGCGTATTATCTCCCTCCGGATAACCAACAATGGCTTCCCACAACTCTTCATGCATTAGATACATCTTTACCTTGAACTTCCATGTAGTATATCCGTCTTTACTTTTCAGGTATATATTACCTAACGAACCACCTCCAATTCCTGAAGAAGTACCGCGATCACCATATCCAGACATTTTCAAACTTTTTCAAAGTAAAGTTTATACGTCCAAATGATAAAATCACGATAAATAACTTGTTTTCTGCTCGTGCTGATAACGTTTGTTGTATAATTTAAGTTAAAAGTAAAAAGCAAGTTATCTCTTGGTGGAATTTATTCTGGAAGTCAAGTTGACACAATTTTTAAAATTTAGAAGGACAGCGTATTTTCTTATAAAAATACAATTTTGATTACTATTCTAATGACCATAGAGGTCTAATCATAACAATAACCTACTTGCTCTAATGCACCATTTCTAATTATGTAACCCACAAAAGTTTCATAGTTTACCTACACATAAACCTAACTCGGAAATGGAGCAACCGTGTAGCAAATTAAATCTCTGCTCTGTCTAAGGAAGACACTCTCTTGAGGTTTATTTTAGTCTGCTCTGTGTAATGTAAATACGAAAATGAAGTGCTTTTATAAAGAGATCCTTTTTTAAAATGTTCCAAATGTGAGATAGATTCTGCTTTACGGAATCGGTAGCTGTACGGATTTTTCTGAAATTTATTGAGATCTGATATTTGTATTAATTGTTTTAATGAAATAAATAAAATGTAACCTGCTACCTACATAATTTTCTTCAAAGTAGATTATTAATACTAACGTACTAAGTATAATTTTCATTGGGTAGATATAAAACATCCCCCTTTCCGTAACACTCTGAATACTTACTACAGATACCCATGGTAGAGGTCCAGGTCAACGACCCTTATCAAATAATTCTCGCCTGAAAACGGACTGGACGCCTGGCGACAAATTCTTTTTATTACATTTTGGGGAGTTAAATAAAACTTTTCAATAAATCGATTAACCCTCTGCATGAACGTGAGTGGGACGAACGTGTCCAACCCTTATTTCTGTCTTAATAAGTGTCAATTTACTGAAAATGGAATTTTTGGTTGACAACCAAATAAATGTGACGAAATGTGGAGTTGGTAGAACGTCTATTTTCAGTTTTATGTCATTCGTCATAGGTATTTTAAATTATTCTAATCTAATAAAATCTAATTAAGTAGGTAATTATCGTAGGTAAATTATGAACCTAGTACCTACTTACCTAATTAGTTACTTATTAGAAAGTAGGTAATTCTTATATTTTTAAAATGATATGCTACTGATTGTGTTTTTTTTTGCCATTTTCTCTACTCAGTGCTAGGATCTTTTCCTTACAAAGTGGTGAAAAACTAAATTCTAAAAATTACTTGCAAAAATATAGGTTGATTTTAGACTTTTTTTAATATTATTTTTTTAATGTTATTCAGGCACAATTTTTCCCACAATTCACTTAGGATAAATCACCCGAGCGCACTAAATAGTAGGTACAGTCGACAGCACATCAAGTGTAACACTTTGGACCGTTCTTATTGTCTGTGTCATAAAAGTTGAAATCGTACCGCAAGTGTTACCATTGATCTGTTGTTGACTGTACACTTGTTTCACTCAGGTGATTTCCGAGTGCATTAAGTACATTTTCCGTGAGAACATAAACCTCTTACGAAGTGTATACTAGCTATTAGTAAGTATAGAGTCTAAAATTAGGATTAGGTTTCGAGTAGTTATTGCAAAATATAGATACTATGGTAAAAAGCGCTGGGGAATTGTTAATTTTGTTAGTAGCGTTAGTAGGTAATTCAGATAAAATAAAATGATTGCCTTATAAAACAATAGAAGTTAATAATTGTTTCTTTCGTTTCGTTTCGTTACGTTTCGTTTCGTTTCGTTACGTTACGTTACGTTACGTTGCGTTTTGTTTTGTCTATTTAATTCTGTTTCCACTTCAAAAACACATTACATTAACACAGTGCTCCGATTAGTTGTAATAAATCCATAAATAAACAATAACTTTTAGTTTAAGCTAGAAATTAATTACACAAGCGTGCCATTATCGCCTATGGGTAGACGAACACAAACTAACAAACGGCCGGAAACGCCGACATTTTCTACAATGATAGCGGAAACAGAACGTTCGTACGACCACAAATGACTGCACCTACTATTGTTTTAATTGAATTTTAGGATTTGAAAACAAACGCTGCGAATAATTATTTGTTAACAATTTAATGTAATAAAGCTCACAGTGTTGAACGTCATCAATAAATATAAAATTAGCTGATCCATTTCGTTACCACTACCACGAGTCTCTCTAGCGACTGCGTAAATCCGTTTAGTCGCTATGTGAGGCTTGACACCGGTGTGATTTTATTTATTTATGGTGGTTCTTCAATACTCAATATATTTATTGCATTCCATAAGTTATAATACAGATTCTTTGGTGCTAGTTGCTTCCCTGGCGGTCATAACAGAACTAAAATCACACCATTCACAAGCCTCTTAGCTACGGTCTTACGTACTCACTAGCGAGCGAACTACGGTAGTGTCACAGAGGTCAAAATACAAATTACGAAAAATTAAAGAAATGAAAGGCAGTTTAATTTAATAACCAAAAACCCGACTGCTTTTTTTTCGAATAAAATGTATTCTTATAGCTGCGTGTGATCAATACAATTTTAATTAAATATCATTCATCAAAATCCAACAAGCTGTTTAGTCTACAAGCGGTTACAAAAAACCGACAGTCAGACACTATTAAACGTTACCATCTTCCTTTCCGAGGTTGGGTAAAAATGCAACAGCATTGTCGACGCAATATGCCACGTATACTAAGCACATAATTAATCGAAATCGGAGCTGGGGCGCAGGCTCAAGGAGCGAGGATTCGATCCTCGCTTTGGTTCGTTCCTGGCTCAAAGGCTCTCATTGGCCATACAACGCGGCAATGCGGCTAGTGTAATGAGAACCTTTGAGCCAGTGACGTCCCATGTCTTTTTTTAGTTTACTTTAGTTTTAGTTTATTTATTTAATTAATTTCTAAGTACCTATTATTGTTATCACTAAATACCACGGAAACTATTTAATTAGAATTTTCACAAAAAAGTAGCTACTGTCGTTTCGCGCGCTTTTCAATTAATTGTGGTTATGGTTGCACAGAGATCAAAAGCTATGTAGAGAGACAAAGATAAAACGGAGCAGAGTGTAGGTAACTTTCGTAACACTTACGAAAGCTGCAGTGCGGAGCTTTGAAATTAAGTAATTTCCTTAGATTAATACTAAAACAGATAATCGAACCAGAAGTACATATATTTTAAGAAATTATCTACTGCGGGATGTATGTGTATTTACCTCAATCAATTATTATAATTATAATTTTATTTTATTTTATTTATTTAGGTACTCCAACAACACATACATTATACATTTAATAACAAACAGTATTCAGATGGCTGGTTCTGATGTATGTGTCTTTTAAATAAATTAATAATAAAAACTAATGTCCAAATCTGAAAACAGAATGAAATTAAGCTACCTCTCGTAAATCTTGCTATAATTATTATATAAAACCTACTACTACGTTTAGTAGTTACTAACTCCACTCGAGAACTCATTACTCGATCGTTCTGCGACTAGTTACTTTCAGAAAGGACATAATAAGGATAAAACGCATAGTAGATTTGTCATTTCGTACGTGGCTACGTGATGTTTTGACTCTTTCCTTGTCCTCGGAATTGACCTACTTTTGTTGAACCTTTACTTCTACATACCTACATAATAATATAATGCTTTGTTTATAAGAGACAAATATCCACTGTTGTTAGGGTAACAATATAGTGTTAAAACGGTACCCATGGTATTCTATGATGTACATTATAAAAGCCTGCAATATTCGATTATAATATTGATAAGTCAATGGTGCACATCAGAATATGCAGTATAAAAATTGAGCACCAACTCTGATGAAATCGTAGATAATTATGATTCATGAATAAATCAACCGGGCTTCGAAATAGATAAAACTGGGATGAGTTGCTGTCAAAAACAAAGCAAAAGAGAATAAAAACTAATCCATAGAGGCTTAGTTTGATAGCGAGTTTGAAATATATTCGTTGGATCGAAAAAACGGTATCAAGTACGGTAGTGATTTTAGAACAATCAAAGCTGAAGCGGTGACATAGGCTTTGATATTTCGCCTTCGCTATCGTATGGCAAAGCCGCACATAGGAACTACTGATTAAAATTGACAAGAGGTCAAAATACAGTATGAACAACAGCAGACACTTGCAGTACGATTTTAAATCTTACGACACAGATAATAAGAACGGTCCAAGGTGTTACCCTTGATCTGCTGTTAGCTGTACAATACAATACTGTATGACGACTCACATTACAGACTAAGAGGTCCGGTGAGACGCATCATCTGTTAAAATAGAAATACCGTCAGTGACTTTATTGCTATAGTTAGTAATTCACTAATATTTGTACTCAGACGGAGTGCAGGGTCTGATATGGGGATGGGGAAGCTAGGATCGGAAAGAAATGATAGGTAACCTATTTACACCGGCGGTAGTAGCAACCGCAACTCAACCACAGAAGAAATAATGCGCTGCGTCACTAGAAATATACTGAAGTGTAACAGCACGTGCTCTTGAGTAATGGATATAAGCAAGCTTCTTGAATGAATCTACACATCTTTTAATATTTTACAGAAAAGGGTAGAAAGTTACACACACACACACACACACAGTTCAGTTGGTAACGTTGAGTGAGCTGTATTAAACTGCTTCAAACGCAGTACTTTTCAGTATGTTTTCACCGAAAGCCCGAGGGCGACGCAGTGTGCTCTTTCATGTGCCATCGAGTGGAAAAATGAATTATTCTTCCAATTTATCGAATAGCCCCCTTGCAGGCTTGGGATGAGTGGGAGGCCTATTTAGTTTATTTCAATGCCCGCCAAATGCGTTGAAATTGTTTTTGACGGCAACTATTCGACTGGGATTGTTCGACGAATTCAAGTGTTTATTGTGAACACAGATTTCGTAATTTATTATGAAATGAGAATTATTATAATGAACGATAATAGACTAGAAAAACAGTCTGAATTAATAAAATTGTTTATCTTGATGGTATATTGTGTAAACTTGAAGATAATAAGTGTTCATTTATAAGGTTTCCTTTTGTCGCCGGTGTACAAACATCTAAGCAACTGACCCGGTGACCCTAATAGTCAGCAGGTATCTTAGCCAAAAGATCAGCATACCGTAGCTATTCAAAAGGCAGTGCCTCCAGCATCTTAAATACTGTCGCATATCTAATCTTCAACACAATTATTTATGTATTGTTTTTATATTTACTTCTAATCAGCGTTAGTTTTATCTTCGTTGTTTTATCCTGTTACTTCAGTGACGAAGGAAAATGTTCTTAGAAATCTACAGAACAAATTAATATATTTTGTTTCTGCAAAATTCAATGGCTTTTCTCACAGTGAGATGTTTTTCCTCGGTCTGAAGTGAAATTGATATGTGGACTTTATTTGTTATTCTTCTTAGTATCTCTGCTCTGCGGTAGCAGCTACTTCCTAGTCAGAATTGTCAAACTCTGTGAAACCAACAATCCCCGAGTCATTATCAACTCTTACTTCACAAATCGTTCAAACCTGTACCTCATCATAAATTCATTTGCTTCGTGAATAAAGCCTCCTTTGTGTTATTCAAGAAACATTCTTTAACAGAGCCTATTGAATTAATTTTATTCTGTTGATTGTAAATTGAAAACGGTCGGATCTGCATTGCAAATTCAAGAGTGGGAAAATTGTACTTTCCGATTCGACTCGAGATTCGATAATGTTGTTAAGTTTGCCATTAACTGTCGATTTTTGCTCAATAATTTACTATTTCTTCTCGTCATGTTAATCTACATTGAGTTAATAATTATTCTATGCACACGACGAATACCAGAAAACTTCACTGTATATCCGAAAAGTCATCATTTAACCAAATTCATATCCAGATATTTCTGTCATGCTAACAAAATAATAAAATAATGTGACATTATTGCTTTCATGAAAATTTAAATTATATAAACATAATAACTGTCTAGACTTGTTTGTGTAACGTGGCAGGCTTCACGATATCTTCGTGAACCTTAATACATTAACATGGAGGTTATATTCGCATGGAGCGAGGTATGTCTTACCAGTGATATAGAAATTATCATCTGAAGGAATTATTTATCAGGGAAAGGTTTTATTTACTTGTACATAAAATGAATATTTTAGGTTCTGAAGCAGGGAAAACATCGAATAGATTTAATGAAATAAAGGTCTGTACTCATTGCTATCGTGCATTGGCGAGCACGCGATAGAGTATTTTCCAGCTCAATAAGTATACCTACGTGCTTGCTACATTGTATTATACCAAGAATTAGGCGATTGCTCGACTTCCTGAACCACTTTCGACTACTTTTTACCTACGCCCATTCAAAATTAATACTAAAATAACACTTATGTATTTTAGTCTCTCTATTTTTATGTACAATGCTTGTTTGCAATAAACACCAAACAGTGACTGATATAAAATTTATCTTCAATATTCTTCAGTTTCTCTAAAATATGGAATTATTTACTGTTCTCAATAAATAGATAAACACTTTATTGTACAAAGAAGCATCCAGCTATAGAAACAAACTTGTAGTGAACCAATTTGTACAAACGCGTCACATTTCATTTTGTCTGTAGGCTGTACGCTTTGTGCAAAAGAAAATGCATGAGCCCCAAATAATCAGGCTATATCAGCCTCATGAATTTGTGACAAGTTTGGACAAGATGGCGTCTCCTAACCGCCCGCCATATTTGAATTGCAAATGGTCGTTCGCAAAGAAAACAAGACAATTAATTCGGATACACTACCGTGCTGATGTTTAATCAGTTAAGTAGACGTGGTAAATAGCGAAATAGTGAGACGGCATGTGCGAGCAGATCGTTAATTTTATTTAGCAAAGATAGGCGAAATGGCAAAATGATTTGTGCGGAAACTGCCTGGATCAAGGCTGTATGGGTAATTAACAAGTCGTGTTCAGTAAAAGGTAAACACATCCTTGTGGTATATCTAATTCATTATTTTAATTCACTCGCGGTTGCTTTAGGTTCACTATAATTATACTTTATCGTCTACTCTTGTATGAGTCATTGCCCTCAACTCATTTGTTAACTAAATTAATACATATCTGGGAGTGTATCAGCTGAGCATAGTTTTAAGACATGTTATGAACGAAATAACAGGTAAAATTTTTTGGGTACCTATTTATTTTGGAATGTTACTTATAAATGTATGTTACTATTACAATTTCAATCACAAAATATTGCAGATTAATCATACAATATGTTATATCACTTACGCAATAAAAATCGTTAAAGGAAATTATTACAAAAAAAAATACTTTGTATATTAGAAACAATTTACTACATTTTAATAACTCCAAAATAATAAATTATGTATTGTCTGTTCCAACCATGAAACCCTTCCCGTAGGATTTAGAATATTTTACTGCGTCTAAAGATATTAATATTTTAGATAAAATCGAACCCCAGACCCTGGGGGTTTTCGCCCGAAATATTCAAAGAAAACTTAATTGCTCAAGTTTTGGAATGAATAAATTAACATTTTAAACAGAACCGTAACAAATAAACGTTATAAATTCAACCATGATTGAGTAAAGACTAGATGCCATTAATGCAATAATAATAATCAAAAATTTGAAGGTAGTTATTAATAAATTTAAATAATAGATAAGGAAGGTAAGTAAATTATATGATGGAGTTTATTGTAACTGTTTTTTGTTGTTGTAAAATCTAGTGAAAATACAGAAAAATAATATTGCGTAACCACCAATATGCCAGTTGAAAGAAATGTCTCCTTATTAAAAAAGTAATTAGATATCAAGAAGGAAAAAAAATCGCCTCAGCCGTTCCTTCCTTCATATTGGATATGACTGTATGTTTTTTTAATATTTCTTTATTTTTCTTCCCTTTTAATATCCTATCTTTTTAATTATATACTGTAAATATTATAGACACTAGGACTTTGTTTGTTTTACATATAACTGCCAAGTATATTTATAATTAGATTATTTATTTACCTAATTTAACATCTACCTATTCCAAATATGAAGTGGCAATATCCCATAAAATACATTCCATTTGTTAACAGTTTACTACTCCGAGGAATACATATTCAATAGACTAATTCAATGGATTGTTAGGGATGTAAAGAGACGAAAAATATTATTCACAGAATATAACTTTTTTCATATTAATAAAATACCCCTGGCAAGTTGAGTCGACATTTAGGTACAATCCATTGCCTGTAACTAGGTACGAAATAAAGGCCTTCGGTCGCTATAATCCGGCGTTGTAGAGACCACGTTGTATCACCATAGCTACGGGCTGGCAGGGGATTAGAGACGAAGGCCTTTGTCCTCTAAGAAATTGGAGGCATCTAATAAAACTGGATATAGATACAATATTCTTTACAGAAAACATTGCTATGGAAAAACAGATGTAGTTAGAATCTAGCAAAAATGGTAATTACCGTGTATTGATACTAAGTTATATGTTAGTGTGAGTTGGCTGATATAATTTTGACATCTGTGAGAGCGAGCTCACATTAAGCTCGCACTCAAAATCGTCTTTGAATCTCAGCCACTTGGAGCCAAACTAAAGATTTCAGTCTAAAACTGTAGTCCAATCTTTAGTTTTAAAACACTTCACGTCTCGTTTAAATCTTGATTATGTTTTGCAAACCAATTCAGTTTTGTGCATTATTTTGGCAAATCGGCCAAAAACGCTGTTTTCGGGCAATAATTATTACTTTGGGCTTGTCCTCATTATTTCAAGAAACAAATCTGAAATAAACATTAAACTTATTTATATGCGATGTAAAAATAGTTCATATAAAATAACATCAAAGGTAGGTATGCAAATAGGTTCCAAAACTTCATTCAGGTTTACATCATAAGCATTTTAACTTTTTATAAAACCGATACGTTAAAGGTTTGACTGCATTATATTTAGAAAGTTAAATTAAACTCGAATTAGTCTGCTTGATATCCAAATTGGTAAGGTAACGTGATTCTAAATGGAATTAAAAGCAGCTAACTTTGCTTTTAATTTCTCCGCCGAACGTAATAAAGTTCACCGTCATCAGGCTATTTCTCCACTATTTTGAGTTACATACCTTTCCTTTCATCGAGGGAGCTCGGAGCATGATCCACCACGCGGACCCGGTGCGAATTAACGTAGGTATTACACAATTTAGTAATAAGGTTTTTATTAAAAATATATAATATAATTGAAATACAAATAAGCAAAGCACACTACCACAGGGTGGGCAAAATTTAAATGAAATTTTTTATTTGTAAATTTTTATTAAGTTTACTATAGGTAGTATCTTATTTGCTATAAATAAATCTCGATAAACTGTAAATAAAAACAAAGCATTTTATTAACTAAAGTCATTTAAATTCACGTACCTATTTGGGATGAAATTTCGAAATTGGTGTTAATTTTTAACTCTAGTTAAGAACCTAACTGTGGCACTTTTGAAAAATCTAACTTCTTAATTTTTTTTAATAAGTAGGTATTTTTAGGTACCTACTTGTTCTAATAACTCTTGATAGATATTGTATTAGTGTAGATGTAGAAGCTACAGATAGTTTGTGACTTGACTCTTGAAATTTTGTCCGGTAGTCGATTTTCCTACAGGACTGACGTATACGTCACTCGGAACTGGAATTCTCGTAATATTTCCAATGAAAGCTCTCTAGTGGCGACATTTTTTTTATGAGAAGACGACTTCTGATGGCTCCCTATTAAAAGTTGACGGGAACTTAGCTCCATTCGGGATAAGTCACATATATAAAATACAGTCAGACAGAAAACGACGAACATTTTCACTGAAACTTTAGGATCGAAAAAAAAGCAAGTTGGAGGTGATGTGAATTATAAAATGCATAAGAAAAAGTTTATCAGTCATACTAAAATTAGATTTATTACGTATAGGACTTTAGGTACATATGCCTTAGGGATATTAGCCATAAACGTGATATAACGTTTTTCACGATTTAAGCCAACGATCCCTTTCTAACGATATTTTAACTAAGAGAGAAAGTGACAAAACATGGTTTAAGGGACGTAAAGTTGAAGTAGGTTTAATAATAAAATAATAATAAATTCTTTATTTACACGTATAAGTATAACCCATTACAAAATTACGTATACTAGATTATCCAACTTTGGCCCATTGGTTGGCTAGTAGAGCGAAATGACCATGCCAGATTCTGCCCCACCATCAACCGCTGGTTGTACAAGATAACGAATAAATGTAAAAATATCACCGTTTTTTATTAAAATTATTGGTTTAAAATAAAGTTTTGTACAAGTTGCGATTCGAAAAAAACAGCTTAATTAAGAATTCAGAAAATAGTAAGAAATCGAAGCGATTTATTCATTGTTTTTGTTATTCTTCTATAGGAGTTGCGAGAGTAGTAGAAAATGATACTGATTATGATTATGCAATATGAAACCTGTAATAAGTCCCGAACAAAATGATCATCATCATCATCATCAGCCCGTATCAGTCCACTGCTGGACGTAGGCCTCTCCCAAAGCGCGCCAATCAACCCTACTCTCGGCCCTCTGCATCCAGTCCCTGCCAGCCATTTTGCGAAGGTCATCCCTCCATCTGGTCGGGGGGCGTCCCACACTACGTTTACCGGTTCGTGGCCTCCATTCGAGAACTCGTCTACCCCATCGGTTATCGGTTCTACGACAGATGTGACCAGCCCACTGCCACTTCAGTTTACTGATTCTATGAACAATGTCAACCACTTTTGTCTTCTGGCGGATATACTCGTTTCTTATTCTATCTAACAGAGAAATTCCAAGCATAGCTCTTTCCATAGCTCGCTGAGCGACCTTGAACCTGTGGGCCAGTCTCACCGTCAATGTCCACGTTTCGGCTCCGTAGGTCATCACTGGCAGGACGCACTGGTTGAAGACCTTAGTTTTTAGGCATTGTGGTATTGAAGACGAGAAGATATGACGTAGCTTCCCAAACGCTGCCCAGCCCAGCTGAATTCTCCTGTCACTCTCTTTCTCGAAGTTGTTCCTACCCAGCTGTAGAGTTTGTCCTAAGTAGACATATTTCTGAACAACTTCGAGGACCGTGGCATCGACTACTACTGGTTCCGGGACGACCAGATCATTGAACATGATCTTGGTCTTATCCAAATTCATCCCGAGCCCGACACGGCGAGAAGCAACATTAAGGCTATCCAGCATTGCCTGCAGATCCTGCAGCGACTCAGCCATGACCACTATATCGTCGGCAAACCGAAGGTGTGAAATGTACTCGCCATTTACATTGATGCCACGTCCATTCCAGTCCAGTGTTTTGAAGACATCTTCCAGCGCGTTTGTGAAGAGTTTCGGTGATATAACATCTCCCTGTCTCACACCTCTACGCAACTGGATAGATCTTGTTTGCTGGTTCTGGATTTGGACGGTCATAGTGGCATCGTCATACAGGCACCTCAGCACCTCGATGTACCGCCAGTCTACTTGGCATCGCTGCAAGGACTGCAGAACAGCCCAGGTTTCGATAGAGTCGAATGCTTTCTCATAGTCCACAAATGCAAGACACAGGGGCCGATTGTATTCCTCTGTCTTTTGTATAATCTGCCTCACTGTGTGGATGTGGTCTATGGTGCCATATCCTCCGCGAAACCCGGCCTGCTCCGGGGGCTGGAAGTCGTCAAATCTCCGTCCAAGACGATTCGTAATGACTCTCGAAAACAGCTTGTATACATGACTCAGGAGAGAGATAGGTCTATAGTTTTTCAATAGGGTTTTGTCCCCTTTCTTGAAAAACAGGACAACAATGCTCCTGTGCCATGCCTTCGGAGTTCTCCCACTCTGTATGACGGAGTTAAAAAGCTTCTGTAGCTCCATCAGGACAGGAGTACCACCTGCTTTCAGGAGCTCAGATGTAACCCCGTCTTCACCGGGGGCTTTTCCATTCTTAAGCTGTTTGAGAGCCAGTCCGATTTCGTCAAGACTCACATCCGGCAGGTCTTCGGTAAAATGGCGTGTTAACGTAGCTCGGGGATCATCGGTACTAGGCTCAGGTTGCGGTGCGTGAGGTGCGTACAATCGGCCGTAGAAGTCTTCGATCTCAGCGAGTATCTCTGGTTTGGAAGTGACGGTTCTGCCATTCGCCGACTTCAGTTTGGTCAGATGGCTTCTCCCCAACTGCTGTATGAATACTTTTGACCCTCGATTTTGCTCAATTGCCTCTTGTATGCGGCGTGTATTGGAGCGACGAAGGTCACGACGTATAAGCTTCCTTACATGCTTGTTGAGGGTCCGCTGTTCTGTCTGAGAGATTTGCGTAGCCTTTTCACGTCTTTCCTTCATGAGATCCAGAGTCTCCACTGAGAGCTTAGACTTCGTGCCAGTACGTTGCGACCTGCAAAACCTTACGCCTACGTCCCTGATGGTCTTCACCATTGTGTCAAACGCCTGGTCAACGTCAATTGTGGTTTCCAAGACATCGAATCTATTTTTCAGCTCCAGCTGAAATTTATCGGAGCCGGTTACGATCTGTTGCAGGTTAGGTCGGAGCGTAGACTTCATCATACGGAGTCTTTCTAGCTTAAAATCGATATTCAGGGTGCCTCGCACGAGTCGGTGGTCACTACCAGTGTTAAACCGGTTAAGTACAGAGACATCCCTGAATATATGCCTTTTGTCCGTTATGATGAAGTCTATCTCATTTTTCGTCATAGAGTCGGGGCTTTGCCAAGTCCACTTCCTCTGAGGCTGCTTCTTAAAAAACGAATTCATTAAGAATAGCCCCTCTTTCTCCAGGAAGTTAACTAGCATTTGCCCCCTATGATTACTGCAACCAAGACCATGTGGTCCGATTTTCGATTCGATGTTGCTCTGTACTCCCACTTTAGCGTTGAAGTCCCCCATGACAACGTTGAAGTGTGTCTTAGTGGTGTGATTGAGGGCTTTGGCTATGTCTTCATAGACAGCCTCCACTTCTTCATCCGAGTGTGCCGACGTTGGTGCGTAGACCTGTACTACCTTAAGAGAGTATCTCTCGGTAAGTTTCAAAATGAGGTACGCTACCCGTGGCGACACACTGGAGATCTCCATTACGTTGTCTACGAGGGCCTTATTCACCAGAAAACCTACCCCGCCTTGGGAGAGTTGATCGCCCTCTCGAAAGTAGAGTAGATGGCCCGATTCCAGGGTCAGTGTGTCCTCCCCCTCTCTTCGGACTTCACATAACCCTAGGACGTGCCAGCGTATCCTCTCCAACTCTACTTCGAGTTCCGCGATATGATCGTCCAGCCGCAGAGTTCGTCCGTTGTACGTAGCCAGGGTCAATTTTGTTTGGCAGCCTCCCGTAACCCGGGGATTCTTAGCACCCCCTGCCCCGCCGTTACCGTAGCCGCTGCCTTGGCTAGGAATAGCGGGGCGGCCGGGAACTGGGGGCCGGGGCCTTGTGGTGTCACTCATATTTGGGAGGTGATGCCCGTAATCGCCACGCTGGGCAAGCGGGTTGGCGATCGCAGAGCCGGCCACCTCGCGCCGGTGACGCTGCTGCCCGTCACCGACCTGCTGCACTTGGCGCCGGCACGGTGCGAGCTGGGTATACCGCCAACTGTCGGTCGCCAGAGCCCCGTCCGTTGGTCGGCAGGGTGCACCACGTGCCGGTGAGGTTGGCAATTGGGTGGCCAATATTGTCGGTCCCCACCCCTTACACCCCCTAACAAAATGATAGGTACAGCTTAAATGGTCTCGTAGTTTTGTAGGTGGGGCAAAGCTCCATTGAAATGTGGCAATGTCTTTTCGTTACCTATAGGCTAGATAATAATAAGTTCGTTAGACTAATATTAATTACTTCTTTAACTAGCTGTTGATAGCTGCCTATGACTGCAAAGAAACTAGCAATAACATGAAAATAGTAGTGAACTGACCTAAAATTTATCAATTAAGTTTAATGGCTAAAATCGAGAGTCCCTACAATTTACTACCTTATTTAGGTTCTATTTAAACATTGATATTAGGAACTGATTCGTGAGGATATTAAACAACGTGAATTTTTAAGTGTGATTGTTATCCCGCAGCGAGGTGATTTTGTCTCGGTATAGTACTACATATTTTTGTTACATATAGAAATGGAAGAAATCATTATATGTAAACGGATATCACTCACTTATATTGTTGAAGTCGGCAATTATACCGACAGTTTCGACCGATTTCTTCGAGCGCGCCACGTCCTCGTCGTTGACGTTTCTTCGCGCACTGCGGATCAGCGCCCTAGAGATAAGTGAGTGATACCCTAAAAGCCAACAGCGATAAACTAAGGACCTAAATATAAATTTCTATAACACAAAAGTGATACCCAGACAAGTAATCAATATAGCCCGTAACGAAAATATGAATACAATAGAGGTATTAATATGTTTTCATCTGCCCTCTACAAGACCTACTTGATCTAGACAGCTTTTGTGAAGGCATCCAGACTAAAAGGCTTTGATTTTCCACCTGACAATTTCGTCATTATATTAATGTTAAATGTATAGAAAACTCGCTTTGATATTTAAACGATGCGTACGATGATTACTAATCATATTTAATTAAACTTAGTTATGAGAAAATATCAAAGGTTAGTGAAAAGTTAGTGTCGTAGGCGGTTGCTAACGAAATATAGTGATTAAATTTTATAGCCATTTTAGGAGGCCTAATGACACGAACGTTTATCGTAACGACATCGTAATTATATTGTAGTGATATGCCACATTAAGCGTCCCGCACACAGCCGCGATCTGCAGCCTGTTAAAACGCATGCCACGCCCCATTTTCATTTCCATGTAGTGTGGGACGCCCCCCGACCAGATGGAGGGATGACCTTCGCAAGATGGCTGGCAGGGACTGGATGCAGAGGGCCGAGAGTAGGATTGATTGGCGCGCTTTGGGAGAGGCCTACGTCCAGCAGTGGACTGATACGGGCTGATGATGATGATGCCCCATTTTCTGGGCATTGTAACGTCCAGTAGGTAGCGATCTAAGGCCTAGGCCGCAGTCCGCTACCTGTATGTGCCAGGCTTTAAGCGTCATCTGTTTTCATACGAGTATGCTTTTGAAAAATAGAAGGATTTTTTTTTTTGACTATTTTGGGGCGCTAATTTCAATTGTCATAATCTTCTTCTTCTTATGGTGCCGTCTTCTTAAGAAGGTTGGCGATCATTATGGCAATCTGCACTCTCGACAACGCCGCACGGAATAGAGACCTGCCCCCTTACCTTGAACTCTTATAGCAGTATTACTTCCATAATACTTTGTTACTTCGTATGATGACGACCTTAAAGTAAGCTCATTAAGGTCGTCATTGTACGAAGTAACAAAGTATTATGAAAGTAATACTGCTATAAGACTTCAAGGTAAGGGGGCTGGTACTCTTGCCGTACCATTGGCGTAACTTCTTGTCATAATCATAACTCATTAATTACCCAAAATTTTCATTTCCTCGACACACTCAAACCAATCCATTTCACCTGTCGTCCCTTTTCAACAAAGCAAGAATAAAACCCTGAACAGACAAAAAGGTACTTAGCGAAAAGGATGCCTCCTTAGCTCAAATACCCTTCCCTATTTATCAGGATTGGCCGACGAATTAATTAATGAGGCACACACAAAGGTCGTTAGACGGGTACGAAGGAGGTTTCCTTAAACATCCCTCTTGGACCTACAAAAAAACCCTTGGGGACGCCAAAGATACAACTCGTTTAAGGGTTTATTTTTTAAGTAATCGACTCCTTAAATGTTATGTTTTTCAATCTATTTTCTATGAATTTCAAATACATAACTATTGTTATTATTTAAATACTGGACCTTATTCGATTTGGCGCCTTCAACCTAAAAAAAATCTTCCAATTATCAAGTTTATTATAAAAGCTATGTACGTACAGTGGCAGTATGGAACCCTCCATGCGAGAGACCGATTCGCACTTGACCCGTTTTATAATTTATAAAATGTTAGTTGCCGCGCATTGTGTCCCAACTGCATCGTCAAGTTGTAAATTTTTGGCCCGCATTGAATGTGGCAACTGCACTTAAATTCGGTACAGTCAAGCTTGTCTAAATCTCTCTCGCGTCTAGATCTCCTTGCACCCCAAAACCAGACAGTGGCAGTCCCAAAATTTCTATTCGAAAAACTTTTTAAGCCCCATCTCCACTAATGCCTAAGTTTGCACCCGGCAGATGTCGGCAGTCGCAAAAGCTCGAAATTCTAGGGTCGGTTCCGGAGATACAATTTTAGATAAATGTACCGCTTCTCTACTCGACTGTACCGTACCGTACAGAACTCGGGCGCTCAGTCGCACAATAGACTCGGAGAGGGACTGTTGTGTAGCTTACTTACTGTGACATCGCGAACGAGTGTTTTTTACGGAACCATGGAACTTCTTATGAAATGTTTTGTGAGAGTGATTGTACTTTCAAGTGCTTTCGGAACGGTTTGAAGTGTCGAACTATTGGGAAAGGTAAGTGGATATTTGGGAAATACTTGAGATTATTGTGAGTAAGGTTACTTAAGCTTGTCATAATTTTAATTAATGTTTGTTTAATTAAAGTGATTGTAGTCGAATCTCATCTTAAACATTGTGGTAATCATACGAGTATTATATTACAAACATGATATTAATTTTATAAATTGTATTGTATGAATCACACTTCATATAATTGTATTCGAGATATTAGGCCTTATTAATAAGCTTTGGCTAAGCCACGCTTTAGAATTAGGTCAAGATCTGTTACGGTTATAACTAAAATGTCATTAAAAAGTTTTTAAATCGAACCTTATCGTTTTAAAGAAAATAACTCTTATAAGCCAGCGCCTGTGCTCATAGTTATTCTAAGTTTCTTACCTATATGTAAGTAAATAATTAATAATCTCCTAAACTATTATACTACAAGTAATTTTATTTTCGAAATCCTTTTTTCTAATTTAAATTAAGGCACATTTTGCCCGAGTGTGACATGACATACTAAGATATTTACTATTTAAGTAGGTATAGCAAACAAAAGTGGAAGATACAGAATCATAATTTAGAGTAGGCTCTTTTCTCATGGTTGCTAATTTATTACTACTAATACACACCATATTTCAACAGACTGAATAATATACGATTGACAAGCAGTGCCGACATTAACACCTACTTAATTACATAATTGACTGATATTATCTAACACATTAATCTACATGAGATGCTTAATTATGACATCCTTTGCTTGCTAATTAAGTTTATATGAAAGGAGCTTAATTGGTAACCAGATTCAATGATATGGATTAATTACAAAGATCTTTCAATGAAATGAAAATTTTCCTTAATTAGTAGTATTCACTGCATCACTTATAATTTGCATGGATGTCTAATTTATTAATTTTCGGAAAATAAATGATTAAAAGTTAGGTTTCAACTTAAAAGTCGTGTTTATTTTCTAATTTTAATGACGACCCTAGAGCGATACTTTTTCGTAGCAGGTGCTACGCTTCGTAGACTTTTGTACATTGATACTGATACTGTAGCAAATAAAATTTAATAGCTCCTTACCGAAGGCGTATCGGAAATGGGAACTCGATCTTACTTACTTATTAGTGCTATAGTCTTACAGGTTTGCTTTGAGTTTCAAATAAGTAAAATTTTCTTTTTATAAATAAATTTACGATAACGTCGGCTATTACAAATGCGCGCGCGCGTGTGAATACACCATTTTCATAGACTATAATTGTTATATTTTAATCAAGTTCAATCGACCCAATTTTAGTGGCCCATAGACAATCTTAGAACTGTCAAAATTGTTTTAAAAATCAATTAAAGCGTTCCACACACAGCCGCGACCTGCACGCGGCTTGCGTCCTGCGGCCAGTTGAAACGCATGCCCCGCATTCTCACGTCGTTAACAGGTCCAGTTACAGCACTCTGTAGTAGTTCCAGTTACTCTCACCTCTTATAGCGATCCAGTTTAGGTTCCTAAACTGACAATTTGCTACAATGACGTCAAACGTCATTGTAGCAAATAGCAATTCGGTTCAGTTTAGGAACCTAAACTGGATCGCTATAAGAGGTTAGAGTAACCCTGCTGGTCGCAAGTCGCATGCAGGTCGCGCCTGTGTCAGGCTTAAAAATTTTTATTTTTAGATTTAAGTTAGTCTTAATTGTGCTGTCAGAATTAGCACCATTGTATCGTATGTCTATTAAATTGTGTGTATTTTATTTTGTGGAAAAAAATAAAGTGTTTTTTGTCCACAAAGAGGCTTTGTGTAGAAAGAAGATGTAATTGACAATCAAATAGGTAACCAGCACTGGTTTTAACAGACCTAGTTCGAAAGTCAGAGTTTAGATTAAATGAATAATAAGCTCTATTAATTCATTAGGTTTTAGAGTCAAGCCCTTTGTTTGAATTACAGAGTGCTGCACGCTAAATTTAATCGTCACTAAGGGTGCATTCCTCTAACTCTTACACCATCTAAAAAGGATAGTTGAGTTTAGGATTAGATGTAGCGGCCACGACGGAATCACACCTTTATATTATATTGAAACTAATTGGTTACATAACAATATTATCATCAATGTCAATCGTCATTTTAACCAGTAACTGCAACCGAAATTAAACTAACCGGTAGAAATTAATCGTAGGTGTGAACATTTTATCTGGGCTATAATTTCGTATAAATTATTTGTTACAAATACAATAACCGGTTCTATTTATATTTAATATCGGTAATAAAACACCGGATATATTGCTCCGGTAAATCAGTAAGTACCAAAATGACAATGCCAGATTCTGCCCCACCATCAACCGCAAGTTGTATAAGATAACGAATAAATGTAAAAATATCTCCGTTCTTTATTCAAATTATTGGTTTAAAATAAAGTTTTGTACAAGTTGCGATTCGAAAAGAACAGCTTAATTAAGAATTCAGAAAATAGTAAGAAATCGAAGCGATTTATTCATTGTTTTTGTTATTCTTCTATAGGAGTTGCGAGAATAGTAGAAAATGATACTGATTATGATTATGCAATATGAAACCTGTAATAAGTCCCCAACAAAGTGATAGGAACAGCTTAAATGGTCACGTAGATTTGTAGGTGGGGCAAAGCTCCATTGAAATGTGGCAATGTCTTTTCATTTAAAACATTGATCTTCTGAATGGTTAATTTTGCAATGCTTGAATAAACAATATAACATTTCATTGTCGCCGCAATAAAAATAAGAAAGCGTGATTGCCAGCAGTGAGGACTAACCATAATATTGCTACAATAACTCGACAACTGGATCAATGCCATCTTGAATTTAAATAAGTGAAACAAAGTAGCGGTTACTATCCGTAGCAGTATCCGTATAAATAATGTCGCTATCGGTATTACTATAAGATGTGTTAGCGTCTATACTACAATGGTAGCACTTCACTTGGCTATTCTTATTTGCGTATTTGTCATAATTGCCATGTGTGGTTGATATTGAAAATAAAGGTAGCCCGATTTAATTGTGCAAGTTTGCACAAATACTGTAACTTGTAACATGTGTTGGAGAAGATACTTGCGCAATTTTCAAGGTTCTGTGTTACAAGTATACTTGTGCAAGTCTAAACTTACGCAAGTAAATCGCTACGTGTGTAGCTACCTTAACAACTGCTGCCCCGAAGGCTCTCCTGTCATGGAAAAGGTAACTCGATCTCGTTTATATACTTATAGAGTAATCCCAGCTTAACTACGAACTTGCGCTAACCAAGCACATTGTACATTATAGCTAGAATTTTTACTACCATACGAGGAAAAATCATATTTTTACATTGAATATATTCTTAATTTATCCCATCATTATGTCTGGCTTCTAATAACATGCCTATAGCCTGTAGATACAGACGAGCCTATCCGACTAATGGATTCATTGAACTTGTTTTTGAATGGAAGTGATTTTTCATATTTTTTACTAAAGCAACTAGGACGAGCAACGAATATTTTTCCGATAAAACTATAAAAAAGCTGCAGAATATTTTACAGAGAAAAAATAGACCAGGGCCTTAACAAAATAAAACAAAACAATAAAGCTATTCGTAGCAGATGCTACGACTCGTAGACATCTTACGACGACGTGACGATATTTTAGCGCATCGTTTTTTATACGTATAGATACATAATTTATTTTTATTTATTTATTTATACATATATTTATGGCATAACAGTATACAAACCAAAGCACCACAAACGTAAGATAGTACTCATGTACTTAAATTAATTATTTTAATAAATATTGATACACAAGCAGATTTTCTTGCAGACTTAAGACCTAAATACACTGGAGACCCTGTCATCCATCAACTCACAAAACTTCAGGCATTCACAACACACAGTTGTCCATCCACTCGCAAACACATCACACTATGGTGCTGTTGTCAGGAGGGCATTGAGCAGCGCCAGCGCACGGACCAGCGGCGAGTTCCTGTAATCATAGTTTATTACAAGTTGTGTATTAATGCGCGTATTTTTATATATAATTTACATTTATAAACTTTGCAAGGAAAAGGTGCCAACGCCGAGGAGAAAAAGTAGGTAGCAATAAACTTTAAAAACGTCATCAACGACAACGTCATCATTAAAATTAAATTTTTAAATGGGGTTTGTGCCAGCCTTCACTAAAATAAAAATACAGAACAGCGGGGTTACTCTCACCTCTTATAGCGATCCAGTTTAGGAACCTAAACTGGCCGACTGACCGAATCGCTATTTGCTACAATGACGTTTGACGTCATTGTAGCAAATTGTCAGTTTAGGAACCTAAACTGGATCGCTATAAGAGGTGAGAGTAACCCCGTTGTTCTATATTTTTTTTTAGTGAAGGCCCCGCAGGCTGAAACCCCACAGTTTCAGATTTACATTGATTTTTGCTTATCATGTAGATCAGGTTCTAAAGTTAATTTAAATTCACATTATCTTATAAATAACATATTTTATTATAAATCATTTTAAGGGATTACGATGACAATAAACATAAGTCAATTACGTTTCAACATGCGTAGCAATAACAACTTGTATGAGGAGCCAGCACTCGGTCCCCTTAATGCTGTTTCTGTACGGACAAAAGGAGAAAGCATTTCGATGTCAACCTTCGGAAAAACTCCTCAGTTTCAACAAACGAAGCTAATCAATTGTCGGAACTGCATTTGTCAGGACAAATTGGAATTTTCCCCTCGGTAAGAAGCCCTATAGAAAACTAGACAACTCAGTTAACTATTCGTAACGTAAGACGTCAACTAGTACTGCGCTGATTTGTATATTATCCAGTGAAAGAGATGCGATTGAAAAATATCAACTATTAGGTAATATTTTATACCTGTGTAGAAACAATTTCAAAATTACGAAAACTACCTACATCTTGAAACAAATATAAAATCGGTGACGTTGTTGAACAATTTTTTTTATTTAAAATGCAGTCTGTATGGACAACAGCAGATCAATGGTAACACTTACAGTACGAATTCGACTCTTATGACACAGGTAATAAGAACAGTCCAAAGTGTTAATCTTGATCTGCGGTTAGCGTACGAGTAGTATGTATGAATAAATAATCGAGTTATCGATTTCAGGTTTTATTTGATAAATAAACATTTAAAAGAAAATGAAAATATACGCGTACGTCACTTTTTTTTCCATCAATCATCTCCGTAAAGTCTTAATTTCTTTCAAATTACCGATTGTTGCAATTAGATGAAAAGAGCGGCGTATTTTTTAGCTTTGTTCGACAGCGTTACAAAGGCACACAACGGCTATACCGGAGGGTTGTGATTTATATAGCACAATGATCGCGTCACGGTCGCTTTGCTTGGTGGGAGAGGGGCCTTAATCTGCCCTTAGAAAAGAATCTTAGGGTGCCCTTTCCCTAAATCCCTTTTATTTTATTAACGAGCAAGGTGGTGAAGGGATACTATCATTATTCGGTTAGAGTTCGATAATGCTGATGTCCGTTTCTAGGATAAAGTATGTGGGAGTGATTGGATTAGATTCAGATTCATGTAATTGTGTATATTTTGCCACGTCAACATTTTTGTAGAATTTATGCCGAATAGAAAAAGTGGCATAAATCTATTAGCAAAAATATGTGCATTTTATAATACTTGTAAAAATTACATGCTTTTAATCTACGCAACCTATATTTTTAATAATAAATTGATCATGTGGAACTTGCGACACCATCACACCACTGGATTTTCATCGATTAAGTATGCTTATATTCACGTTATCTACCTCGTTTATCAAATATATCATCATCATCAAGATTAGATTGTAATATCAAGAGTCATTGTTCTCTAGCTACCCTTATTTCCAATTTTTTGCTCCAGAAAACACTAGCCAGGTTTTCAAATAATGTTATGAAAGCTTACACTTGAATTTTTTTATTCGTTTTCACGCTCATGTGGTGCGGAATCGCTTGCAGAAAAGATTTGAGGGAAACATTCGCTCCAGTGCTTCCGTAAGCGAAATGAACAAAATATTTGAGACGCCTCTTCAAATCCTGACATACCCGATTACCCTGTCAAATATGTGGAAGACAAAGACAGGGTTGAATGGGAATAAATAAAATAACTTTGACATACAAATCGTATTGTACGCTAACAGCAGATCAAGTATAACACTTTGAACTTTGGAACGTTCTTATAATCTGCGTCGTAAGATTTAAAATCGTACTGCAAGTGTTACTAATGATCTGCTGTTGTCCGTAGATACTATAGGCATTACAAGTCTTGTAATGCCCATATTATGATTGAGCAATGAGTTATTATCAAATTAACTACCTAGATTTTATATTGACCATTAATCGCTAGACTTTTATCACGTACTTAATTCGGGAAAAAAATCAATTTATATCTGTAACCATGTAGGTAAGTAGTCTGAGAATAAAAGAGGTTTAAATGCATTCCAAATAATATAAGTTTCTCATCTTTATAGCGATGTGATAATGCTTCTCGTCACCCACAAAAACTTCAAGTTTTTGTAAAATTAAAAAAATCTACAAATTGTTAAACTACTGAAATTAATGTTGTACGCTGAATTACAATCTCAGCGGAAAAACTTAATTTACTAAAGTGTCCACTGTCGGTCCTTCGTTTAGGTTAGGTCGGTTTACAATTATTTTAAGGTCGTCCTCTGTTTATCTCGTCCCTTAAATAATTTAATTCCAACTAGGGCGTGTAAGATCGGATGGGAATCAAAAAGCGGTTTTAATTAAAAGGATTTCTACAAGGATATTGTCAAATAAATGTAATCAAATTAAACGAAAAGCATTTCCCCTTCATTATATTACATTTTAGGGTTCTTGAATTATACCGGGAATTTAAAAAAAAAACTCATTTTGTATCATGATCGGACATTGACATTTATTTTTAACTATCCGATCTGAGAGTTATATAAGTTATGTTATTGCCGAATTAAGAAAGAATAGAATATGTATTGGTTAATAGAGTTGCCATAATTGGATCTCGGCCAATGGGCCTTGTTGTTCAATTATAATTAAAAGTTAAAAGCAAGTTATTCCTTGGTGGAATTTATTCTGGAAGTCTATTTTTAAACAGAGCGTAAACTCTTCTAAAAATATAATTTTGATTAAAAAAGTAATCACCAAAGAGGTATTACAACAGGCCTACTACATGTACAATGCACATGCTTCACCACAGTTCTGCCTGCGCAGGCCAGTTGGTACACCATCATCATCATCAGTCTATTTATACTGCCCCACTGCTCGGGCACAGACCCTGTGAGAGACTCCCTTACATCGAGGGAGCTCGGGCCATGATCCACCACGCGGGCCCAGTGCGGGTTGGCGGATTTCACATGCCTTAGATTTTTTTCTTCTTCTACGACATGCAGGTTTCATCACGATGTTTTGCTTCACCGTTTTTGAGAGCACTCGGTAAATGTACGTAAGTTTTTCCGTCGAAAAAACCGAGGATAACTCATTGGTACATGGCTGCCCTAGCTGGGAATCGAACCTGGGACCTCCATATTGCAAGTCCATTGACCCAACCACAGTTGGTACACGGAACACCGTATTAGCGCGTGATACAGCGGCAAAACTGTCGTGAAGCCAGTAGGTACGTATAATATAAGAGTAGGTACCTAAGGCAAAAAATCGTGTACCTTATGCTTTTTGATTCAAAAGAAAGCCGAATATTGCTTATTAAACTTGGTATGGACTTTCATATGCATAACTTTTTTTCTGTAATATTTATTTAATGGCAACATGCAATTAATAAACAAAACCGATAATTTAAATTTTGAAAACCGGTTTTGGAAAATAAAATTCGGTTTCGGTCTTTCTGATTTTGTAACCTCTAGTTTAACGCGAAAGGTTTAAAACGAGAAGGGTGTTCCTTTCATTATGAATGGCTTCAGGATGTGTATTGAAATGATTATTGTGTTTTGGGATTTGTTCTGAATATTTAAACGAATTTAATGGTAGTTGAAGTTTGGGATGACATTTTAGACGTTTATTCGCTGTACTGATACCAACTTAAATGAAATTATTTGATCCATTTATTATCCTAATATTATTAAAGTTGAGAGCTCGGTGGTACGGTAGTTGTGATACTGGCTGGACTCTGGAGGTTCCAGGTTCGATGACAGGTCAGTCTTATACAGCCGAAGACAGATATAAGTATACATGGGGCCTCAACAAGGTTGAGATTTTCTCAAAAACTACTGGACTGAATTTAATAATTATTTTACAGTTACATAGTTTTAATCTATCAAACAGTGAAAAAAATTTTGCAATAGGTCAAGTAGTTTTTTGACAAAATCGAATTTGGCGCATTCCCGCTAAAATCAATACTTGTCCACTTCCCTAATTGTATCCTAAAATAAACCCAAAAAATTGTTTAACCAAATTTTGAAGTTGTAAATCAATCTATAGCCGAGATAAACAGTTTTAAGCTTTTACAAACGTCAAGACGTTTGGCAGTTGCAAGAGAGAGCTCACGCTAAGCTCAAAACTGTCTATGAATCTCGGTCTTACAACTGTCAGAAGTCAATACACTTTGACACTAAACTCGTATCAAAATTATTTATGACTATCAGCCTAAGATCTTCGAGTTCACCGTACACTAACTTTTTAACGCACGTGTAACAAAGTAGCTTATTTTTTGTTCGTGAGACGACGAAAGAACCTTTGTGGGTCGAAATTAAACCATAAATCTTTAGTGATCACGTCACTCCTTGTTAGTAAAAGTAAATAATATTTCCTCCATCGCTTTGCCGTGTCATGACTTGCTGAACCAAGCCAAATTACGGAGCGAACAATGTTAAAGGCCGGCTTAATGTAATGTTTGAATATCGTAATGTTTATAAATGTATTTATTTTGTTAGATAAAAATAAAAAGTACTGTTTTTATCTATTTTGTTGGTATTATATAGCTGGTATATATACTATCTAATACCGAGTGGTACATTTACCGAGTGCTCTCAAAAACGGTGAAGGAAAACATCGTGATGAAACCTGCATGTCGTAGAAGAAAAAAATCTAAGGCATATGAAATCCGCCAACCCGCACTGGACCCGCGTGGTGGATTATGGCCTGAGCTCCCTCGATGTAAGGGAAGGTCTGTGCCCGAGCAGTGGGGCAATATAAATAGACTGATGATGATGATATACTATCTTATGGTTTGCTGGTATAGTTCACAAGATACAGGTTAGACCTACTCTGAGAACCAGTGACCATCATAGTTATTTAATCAAATCAAATCAAATATACTTTATTTGCACACAAATGAAAATACATCAGTTACATATAAAACCAAAGTTAGCTAGTGTACAGACAGGCGGCCTTATCGCTTTAAGCGATTTCTTCCAGATTTATTTAAGTACAGAGTGTATATTAATTGTTTCAAATAAATGATTATTATTATTATTTAGGAGAATACGTACTAAGATACGTATTCTCTACGTTGAATGAGATATCAATTTCTTAATTTTTTTTATCCAAATGTAATTTAATTTAGATATTTCTACTTTTGTATAGAATGGCTCAAAAGAACACCAATGGCATCCAATTAGTAGTAAGGTTTTAACTCTTATGGCTCAGATAATAAGAACGGTTTCAAGTGTTCATGTTCACTGTATAACAAACACCTTATACCTAAGCTTCAATTGGGACGGAGAGGCGTTATTCCATACAAATTGTTATCCCAAGAGGAGTTGAAGAAACCTGTTGAATATATATGGTCAAAAGTTAAAAGAATATAATAAATCGAACTTCCTCAAAAAAGTGTTGTCAAATTTTAACAACCAATGTAAAACATATTTCTATTTCATTAATTACATTTAATTTTTCTAACTATTAATATTAATTGCACGACAGATAGCTTTTGAATACGCTTCAAAATACATACCTATACAACTATCGAAACGGTGGATAGTGAAAAAACAAACTACGAAAAACACGTATTCTCGGCTAAGTCGTAAAAAAATGTTTTATTGGCAAAAAAAGCGGTAACCCTGGAAAGTTAGAGTAAGCAAAAAGGGATGGGCGGATAGGCCATGAATATCAAAAATTGATCTATTGATACAGGCGGACCTCTTAACCTGCGAAGGTCGCGGTTTTATTATGTACATACAAGCAAATTCGGGGTTCTGTCGATTAAAAATACTGGTAATATATTAGTAAGTGTAAACAGGTACAAAATGAGACCGGTTCTGAACCTCTCAATTTTGAAGACGGCTAAAAGCTAATTTGTGTCTTCATTTTTTTTTTTTTTTTTTAATTGGGCTTCTTAAGATTTCCCTCGATGTTTATCTTTCGAGGATCTTGAATGTAATAGAATAGAATTGATATAGATCAAAAAAAAAAACAGTCCACATTTCCCTATTGTTACCAGACAAGTGTCGAGTATGTAGCGAATGGCTTTCATCACTTATTGAGTGCAGCCACTGACCTCATAATATCCACACAGAACTCCAGAAATTTGGTTCCAGTGGTTTTCCCTGCCAAGAGGGAGCTCCAGTTCGAGGTTGTGACTTGAACATCAACCTCGAACTCGAGCCTCAGCCTTTTGGCGCCGTATCTCGGACATTCATTGAGAACGTGCTCGATGGTCTGATCGATGTCCGGGGTACATTTGCAGCTGGGGTCGTCACAGCGCCTGAAGCGGTGGAGGTAGAACGCATTCCCGCCGTGACCGGTCCACGCCTGGGTCTTCCAGTATGATACGCCAACCCTTCCTATAGTTCGATACGCCTGGCGTATGTCCGGGAAGAACAGGCGTGTAATCCTTCCTCCCACGGAACTGGAGTACTCCTCCTGCCAGGCATCCAGAGTGCGTTGGCGTATCATACGTCTGGCGAACGACAACGGGAACCTGTCGTAGTCTGCGGCCGTCTTTTTATGGAGAGCAGCATGTTTGGCGAGTTCGTCGGCGCGCTCGTTTCCAGCTGTGCCAACATGAGCGCGCACCCACCACAACTTGATGACGCTGCCTTCTGCTGCCGCCCGTGACAGGTCGGTCCTGAAGTCGTTCACCAGGGGATGCGTAGATCGGGGGTTCACGATTGCATCCAGAGAGGATCGTGAGTCGCTCATTATATCGCACTCCTTGTACCGAGCGTTTTCCCTTGCCAGTCTGACCGCTTGTCTAAGTGCTAACAATTCGGACTGGTATACTGTGCAAAACGGTTCCAGTCGATACTTTTTGTTGAGCACTTCTCGCCCGTCTCTCCAGCACGTGAAGGCACAGCCCACTTTGCCCTCAATCTTGCTGCCATCTGTATAAATACTGACGGAGGCACATGGGGAGTCTTCTTGTGGTACTTCGCCGAGACGGTCCAGCACCGTATAGCGCACATCTGGTCGTAGGGCAGGATGCGGCATACGAAAATGTGGAGTTCGCATTTCCACCCGGCTATCCTGCGCGTCGAGCAGAGGCTTGCCGCGTTTCACGGTGTAGAGCTCAGCCGTCTCGCGCGCACGCAACTCTATCGGCAGCAGCTGCGCTATTGTCACTGCAGAGACAAAAGAGACTGTGCGGTAGGCTTTCGCTATCCTAATGGCGAACAATCGCTGCGTCGCCCTCAGTCGCTGCACTATATACTTCTTCGCCGTGCTGCCCGCCCACACGCTGGCCGCGTACAGGAGAATAGGTTCAATAGCCCCTATGTACAGGTGCCTAACTATGGCTGGACTGAGTCCCCAAGAGGCTTTCGCCGCTCTGGCCAGGCCCTTGTACATATTGACTGCTTTCTTGCATACAGCTTGAATATGGTCGCTAAAAGTCAAATTTTTGTCGATGATCAATCCAAGCACTCGAATATTATCCACAGGCGTAAGTGGTATAGCTTCCATTGAAAATTGGGGGACGGGTAAGTTCATCTTCCTCGTCACCACCATTAGGGCGGTCTTCTGAGGAGAGAATCTCAGTTTGTGCTCCGTTCCCCAATTGGCGACCTTTTCGAGTATCGGGTTGATCATCGACTCGAGCTCTCCTACCGTTTCTGCCGATCCTACCAGAACCACGTCATCGGCGAATGCTTGCACATGCACTTCGCAGCCCTCCAGTTGCTCAAGTAGTGAGTCGAGCACGACATTCCACATTAACGGACCACTGATACTTCCCTGCACGCATCCCCTTGTCGTGGGTTTCATTACCGTGGCACCAGCATACTCTAACGTGACTGTTCTGTCACTAAGGTAGTCGACTGCCAATCCGTATACGTCTGCAGGGCAGTTCTTCGCCTGCAACTGGGCCTTAATAAAAGGCCACCAAGCGTGGTCGAAGGCACCCTCTATGTCTAGTGACACGACAGCCACAATCTTGCGCTTCACGTGACTCTCGTGTTTTATTATTTCTACCAGGTCATAGAGGGCGTCCTCCGTGCCACGCTGCGGCATGAAACCGTACTGCCGTGTGTTTAAGTGCCCCCTCGCTTCCAGATGCCATAGAAGTCGGTTGTTAAACAATTTTTCGAGGATCTTCCCCATCACCGAAAGCAGGCCTATCGGTCGATATGCCTTCGGGTTCGTGTAGTCGTTCTTGTTAGGTTTCGGTATTACACACACCCGGGCCGACTTCCAAATTTTGGGGAAGAGTCCTATTTGCAGGCATCTGTTGAAAACTGCGAGGAATACTTGATACTCGGCTGTAATTGCTGCCCTGCAGATATCGGCGGTGAGCCCGTCGGTACCTGGCGCCTTTTTGGGGTTCATCGTGGACATCACGTCAAATAGTTCCGAACCCGTGATGGGCGGCCCAGGCCGAGAAATGTGTCTTCATTAGATGTAGGTATTTGTAATGTGGTATTTTAAAAGGAAATGTTATTAATTTCTTGGGTGACTGTAAGTTATCATCTGATGATGCTATATGAACACATAATACCTAATGAATTTAAGTTTATTAGAGCAAGGTACATTAACAAAAAATATAGAAACTCTACGTAGAGCGTGGAGGCTGTGAAAAAAAAATCGAAATAGTTATGCGCTATCCTTCGCATCCTAGTCGTACCTAGGTAGAGGTACGTAGATATACCTACCTAAATAGAGATTTAGAAAAACTTTTATGGTAATCGCAAAAATTAAGTACTTACAGAATAAAAATATCCGAAGTGTTTTTTTAATTGAGGAAAACCAAACATTTTCGGCACCAAAATCTTTTCATTCCCGACCGATTTCCAAAACAAAAGAGCTAATTTATCCGGATTTAAACAAAAAGAGGACGGCCTGACGAGGCCATATTATTCTCACGGACAACAATTTCGTCCTTCTCACTCTTTCAAATCTTTTCATTCTTCATTTTATAAGGCGTAAAAGTGACAAATGTAGTCGTCGAGAGGCAAATGGCGAGAAAAAAGGCATATTCTTAAAAAAAAATGGTGGAAATGTATTTTTTCCTACCAGTATGTCTTAATTAACTCTGAAAAAGTGCTAATTCATTGCTTAATTGTTTGTTTTAAATTAATGGTAGCGGCTAACAGATCAAGCAAATAAAAGGTAGGTTTAAAAAAAAGGTATGGAGGTCGCTTCGGTTGTGAAGGCTCCAGCATGAAGTCTTATTATTTTTTATGAGCAAGGAAACTATAATAATATTTTAGCTATCTAAGTAGACTAGTTTTCCGTCTAGTAGTGCTATAAATACTGTTGTTTTTGTATAAAAAACATAATCTTTATTTGCTGGTAAACGGTCCTTTTCCAACTTAATGCCCTCCACACACTGCCACGACCTAGCCGCGGCTTGCATCCTGCGATTAGTTGAAACGCATGCCCCGCCTCATTTTCTGGACCTTTTAATGTTTTTTAAACAAAAGACAGAAAAAAAGTGACAAACCACAGCGATTTCACGTTAGTAGACTGATTCGACTTGTTTCACTTGATTCTGACATCGAACATCTCATCAATCGCTGACAGAATGATTTAATTTTTAATCCAATTTTTTATAAGCATCTCTTTACATTTTTCTTACAACTTGGCACATTTAAGGTAGGAGCACACTGAGGACAAAACTCGCAGTGATGTCTGGCTTCAGTTGCGAGCAACATCTCAAGCCAAGAGCATTTGAGAGCACAAAGATCTCGTGTTTACTTTATTTACCGACTTGGCACACGAAACACAGCCACTGTTGTAATGTATAGCGTTTATTAATGTTGCGAGACAGGATGTTAATTACTTTATTCGCTAAAAATATACAAATATTCCAATGAAATTGGTAATCAAATGAATAAAAAAAATCTTATTATAAATCACTCATGCGCTAGAGTGAAGGTCAAGCTCGAACAAAATTATGAAGCCATTTTAATTCATTAATTCACCTTTTTCGTAGACATATAATAATTTTTAATACTAAATTCCTACCCACAATTGAGCTAAAATGCATAGAATACTTTGTATTTTGATTTGATGGTCAAATTATTTATTTAAAAGTTCTAAATTCTTTATTTTCTCGTGTGGTGGAGTGACCAAACCAATTGTCAGAGTTATTTAGGCCGCCCGTAGTTCAATATTAAAACTTAAGTATTGATGAATACCAATAAAATAGTTCACTCGGCAGCTCAGATGTAGAGAGGTGAGTCTTGGTACTTATAGGTATTTAAACTCGAAATAAGCGGCAAAGCGTCTTTGTGTAACGAACTATAACAGCGGAGTTTCGTGTGTAGCGACCTTTAAACATTAAGTGGCAGCAAGCGAAGCGTAAGAGCCCTCTAGTCGATAGTTAAAAATTCTTGGCTCAAAGTTGAATGTGACCCTAGCTTAAGACTCTCGAGGAGTCTTTACGATACGACTCTGATTAAAACCGGTTTTTAATTAAAACAACCGCTTAAGAAGGTAATATCGGCAGAAAGGAAGTTCGGAGCGAAAAAGTTCAGGAGCAAAAAGACGATTTAAACTCTAGGGTTAAGAACAGGTGCAGTTAGTAAAATTATAGAGATTTCGTGACTTTCGGGCGAGACCACTATTCGGGGCTCGAATAAAATATAACACATGAACTGCCCTTCATGTGTTATATTTTTTAAGCTAAAATTTGAATACCTATTAATCTTCTACGCACACAATTTGATTACCTAATCAAAATATATTTTAAATTCAGAATTGATTTTTACGTATTATGCCATGCTCGGCGAACAAATTAAACGATGAATATAAAAATTTCTAGCCATGGACTTAAACCTGCTAATATTATATTTTAAATTATTCTTCTCAATCGTTGTTCTGTTAAATTATGATATATTTTATATTTTTGTGTGAAATTTCGCAGACAAAATAACTAGGTATTATGTTATAATATTTATTTTGTCTGCCTAATTAAAAAAAAATATTTGGTGTTAAAATGTGTGAATAGCATTTAGCATCAAAAGTCAAACCTAATTAATTACCTAACGCTGAAAATTTAATGTTGTTGAAATGTTCAGTAAATTATTTATTTTTGATTCTGTCACACTGTGAATTGTAAATTAAATAATTTTTTTTTGATATTTATAATATTTTTATTAACGAACGAATTATTTAAGTTTGTAACATTAAAAACTAAACTAAAGGAATATACTAAGACTATAAATATGTATAAATAAAAATATATAAAAAGTTATAGATAAAAAACTTGCCCGAGGTCCCCCACTATTTTAAATTGGATAATCTCCGTTATTGAAATGTTTAGTAAATTCATTATTCCTGATTTTGTTGTACTTACCGTGAATATTTGTAATTGTGCATAGCAAATTGTACTCAGCCGATATGACGAATATTCCCATTGACGGGCATTCCCCTTTGTAAACAGGTCAGAGCGTGAATAAGTAAAAACATAAATTCAATTATTTAGACGTAAAACTGAGCCCTTACACTCTAAATTAAATTAAAACTTTGAAAAACTGTTTAAAGCCCTAAAGTTTGGGACCTTTGGCCTTTATTGCTGTTTTAGAACTCTTCATTTATTTGGCAAGTTAATTTATTTAGCGAAGTGAATATATAAAGGGCTAAAGAATATTAACGTCCAGAGTTTAAGATGAACAGGCCTTATTTTGTAAGGACGGAAATTATGCAAGCAAAGTTTTAAGAAGAGTAACTTTAGGTTTTGTTATTCGTCTTTTGACAACTTATACAGTGTAGGTACAAAAGGCTCTATTCTTACAGACCACGTGAGAACCTCACAGAGCGATGCGACAGCGACCAAATTGTCTATAAATGGTAACTATCCTCACTATATCAAATAAAATTTTAGTTTTTTTTAATTTCCCCTCTATTACTCTTCATCGGCTACTGTGACCAGCACACTGCAATTTAGGCTTGCCCAACCGATGAGCTGTTTTCATTTATTTTCCTTTGAAATCACTGCATTCCGGTTGGAATTTTTAGACCTGCTAAAAATTCCACACCGAAGATTAAATCTCTGTAATCACTCCACCGTAGTCCGTAATGTCATAAGTAGTACAAAATCTCTGATACCCATATCCCACTTATTCTAACATATACCTTGACCCTTCAAGCGTTAGGTGTCAAACCTTCAGCCTCCGCGTATCCCGAATGCCACAATGTCATTAGACCCTTTCGAATTTACCTCTCGCATCGCCGAGGGCGAGGGAACTCTGGCATTTAAGCTATTAGTGTACGTTAATATGTTAAACTGGTTTGCACGGTGATTCTAATTTGGTAAAGGCCATGTTCACATTATTATTGGGATTTTGTACACATTGCTCATGCATCTCATCGATGCTTCTGGTGACCAGAGGGCTGGCAGCTACTTTGGCCAGCGCATCAGCCTGGACATACAAAGGGGAAATGCTGCCAGAGTTCTGGCCACTTTGCCTCGATGCGACGCGCTGTAAGATGTCTTTTATATTTATAATTATTTATACTTCCAATAGTTTTAGTTTTTGGTTATGCATTTGTAAAGTTATTGAATAAATTTTGTGTAAAGTGTTTATCTCTTATAGATATAACTATTAAATGGAGAAATACGATACGTTACATACGTGTCTTTAAAATATCCAAGTAGCCATACATGTACTATTGGAAGACCGGGCCTCCTATCACGAGTATCTACATACTCAAAAGGTCCCAACAAGCTATAAATAATCATTTTTCGTTTTAATTTCTCTTCTTTCATTTATTTCGGTCTGATTTAGATTCACTAAAAAGCTTATCTATCTTATGACTTGACTCTGCAACTAAGAACCTTAATATCTATTCCTTCTTCTTACGTTACCGTCTTCTAACGAAGGTTGGCGATTATTGGGACAATCTGCTCTCTCGCCAAACGCCGCCACATGGAATAAATGTTCGGTACTTTATAGGTGTAGCGGCGTAAGTTCTTGGGCTATGATATCCTTCTTCTTTCCTTGTATAATCAATTGAAGAGTATCGTACTTGTAGTTTCTCATTAAGTGCCCTAGATATTGGAGTCTCCACATTTTCATGATTTTTCGGATCATCTTTGAGGCCATATTTTCTGGGATTGGTTTTACACCTCTAGCGGCCAATAGTGAAACTAAAATCTCACCGAAGGTATTTACATAGTCACTAGCGAGCACAGTTACATTCCCTAATCCACTTCACCAATATTACATCTTATCTTATCTAGTCTAGCTTTATGCGACATCACGAAGATAATCCCCATAATGGCGGAGATGCCCTTCTGTAAGAAAGTCCTTCTGAATAAGCCATTTATGACGTCTAAATAAATACGAAAGGATCTCACGTTTTCTGTAAATGTCGTATTTAATTAAGCTAATTGAATTAGACGACCCGTCGAGCGAATTTATGCTATGAATATTACGTACATACTCACAATACGAGTACAAACATTTATGTACAGTTGAAAGCACACACACGGCACACCAAGTGTCATATCTTTTAATTATTATTTGAGTACCGACTTTCGTACGTTTAGGTTGGACTGCATTTTAGCTTTTCAAATGTGCAGAAAAATTTTCATTTTTGATATCTGCTTTGAGGTTCTCTCGTTTTAAATTCAATTGATTTTTAGGTGACAATACTGCTATACACAAGTATAGCTACAATGTTGTAGGTTAGGTTTAAGTGTTTTAGGTTGTAATATAGATTTAGATATATCTCTACACATGCAGATTCGCTTCAAATCATATTTTTTTGGGTTGTATGGAGTTAATATGGTTGGATCCGTTTGAGTAGCAACGGATCCAAAAAACTGATCCAAAAAATTCTAAAACAACAGTAACAGTTTTAGACCTTGTATATTCATATTATCTGCACGTTTTGAAGTGCTGTCGATTGTACGTATCTCAAGAGAAAGCCTTCATTCTCTTACAATATAAAATTACAAATACATATAGCAACATACATCGACATTAAATCCTACTCTCGCCGCCACTTCCTGAGCTCGAAGTTGCAAACTGTGCCAAAGACGCCAAGCACAACCATGATATTACAATTACTCCAACATTAGACGCACAGTGAACTTAGGACAGTAGTCTAACTGGAAATTAAGAAACGAACGTTCCATGCTTCGAATTCAATATAGCCTTTGGCATTTAATCCTTCTTGAACAAAAACAATATTAGTAAAGAGTATAATCATATATGGTTTTAAGCATTTAATTAAACTCAATTATATACGCCCGGATTGAGAGTGTATGTGTTGGAATCTGGGAATAAGATTTTGTTTATGGGAAGATTTTCTACACATTAGACCGAAAATATATTTGGACCACGCGAGAAAGCATATATGCCAAAAAATAGTAAATCTTAATCCTTTATGAAAATTAAATGACTGCAGTCAAATTAAATATTTAGTTGAAAGATTCTAGCATAAATATAAGGGTATGCCTTACAATAGGCCTTGCCTTAACTTACAATAGGCACTGTGGTTTTATTACTTTTTGAATTCTGATCACGAAATTGGGTGGACGCACGTCATGTTACATAAAGTTCAGCGGACCTCTGCCAACGTTCGTGTGTGTATCTCTTCGTCATGCGCGTTGACGCACTTAGTATGAAGTTATACTTCTGTTTAAACTCCGTGTACTATGAAACATGTCGACCATGTTTGAAGTAGCAATACCAACGTTTGCCGAATACCCTTTGATGTCTGGAAGTATACCAACTTTACCTCTGTATAGCCCTGTCTGTAAATATTTGTATTTTGGTGAAACGTGTTTGAGTTCCCCTAAGACAGCAAATAGATCTCCCCACATGTTTGTGGAAGGCAGTATCGTAAAGCTACGATTGATCATTATACCAATGCAAAAGGTGCACCGTGAGTAGAACTGTTTGGAAAAATAATTCCAATCTGTGAAACCGCTAGACGCAGTAAAAGTTTTTTTTACAAGTATGTAAATACAACTTATAAGAAAGTTAGTACTATATCAGTAACTGTGAGTGAAACTACTATACCGGCAACTGTGGATGAAAAAACAAATAAACATTTAATTCAATACACTTTAACAGATTCGTTTGACCATCTCACTAGAAGTGATCGAAGATGAAGAATGATATCCTAAAAGCTTAAAATACTTTTAGTATCCAGATTTTGTATTACGCATTATCCATGGTCGGTGAACAAATTAGAACATGATGAAAAATTTCTTGCCGTGGGCAGGACTTGAACCTGCGACCTTGTCATTCCGTGACACATTAGTATCCGTATTAGTATCAATATTTTTCTAAGCACTTGTATTGTTTTATCGACATTTATTACTAGTGCTGTATATTACATAAGGAACATGGTAAGACCCCTTTACTTCTTATTTTATTTACTTTAATGCAATACCGGAACCGGAATAGAGGAAATGAGATTTGTTAGTTTTCACGCTGTGTTTTGGGACGAGGAAAAGTTTGGGAAACTTTGTGCTTCGAAAAAAGAAATGTTTTTTTCTTTCTTTTGAAGACCAGCGTTTATCATTACCGCTTCGAAAGGTAAATGTTTGCTATGCAGTTAGTTACACTTAAAAAATGTTCTACGAACCAAAAAAAAATAGCAAAATACGCAGCAAGGTTTACTTCCAAATCTTAGTTTTTTGAAGCAACATTTTCATTTCATATTTACATGTGTATACAAAATATAACCTACTATAATCTCATGTAGGCACATCAACTTACTGTATCTTCCCGTTGTATTCAGAAAAGCTTACATTAAATTACTTGCAAGGCTTTAGCCTGAGTGCTGTAAAGAAATAGGATGTTTCCATGGAACTAGACCAACTATTATTGGAGAACTTATTGTCTACTTCTTCTTGAATAGACAAAGTTTCTTATTATTTCTCAGAAAAAGGTTAAAAACACTGTAATATTTTAAGCAAAAGGCAGCTATCAAATGTATAGAAAAGAAAAAATACTACCTTTGTATTTAAAAAAATGTTTGCAATTAAAAATACCTTATTTTATTTTATTATCAATACAAAACGGGAATTATTGGGTTTAATTACGGGGATTTAGCCCCAGATATATCGGTAATTTGATCACTAGAATAATCTTGTACGTCGAAGACAGTGTCATAGACAGGGGTCATATCAATGAGGTTGGGATTTTCTAAAAAAAACTACTGGACCGAATTTAATTTTTTTTTACAGTTACATTCTTTTAACTTTTATCTATCCAACAGTTAAAGAAATTTTTTAATAGGTCAAGTAGGTTTTGAGAAAATCTCGACCTTAAAAACTTTCCTGTTCACCTTTTTTGTGTTCCACCGTAGTAGTTGTAGATAATAAAGGTCCCTTTTTATTTTGATAAGTACAAACATTCCGACTGGCGTCTTCTCGTTGTGGAAGATCCACTTCGGGTAAGTAAGTAAGTAAACATTTTAAAAAGCCTTTGTTTTTATTTTAATGACCGAGTAATTAGAAATAATCTCACTTTGAAATTGTGTAAATTCAATATGAATTTAATGCATCTGTTGCTAGTTTACCTCACATAACGATAATACCTTTCTCTGGTCTATTTTTTCCCCGCCAGATAAGCTGGAGAACCAATTTCCTTGGCGCAAAAGGCAAATGTGTTTGAGGACATGGTTAATAGAATGTCGCTATGGCAAAGCCAACCAGAGCCGATCGATTTCGTATTTACGCTGCTGTGAATAATAATGGACCTACGTACGTTGGGATTTTTAGAGTATCGAATTAAGTGATTTATTTAACGTCTTCAAAGAGGCGGGATTTAGACTGGTTTATTTATAACCCCGTGTGGGGTCGGGATAATAAAACAGAGAAGAAAATTAAATAATGTAGGCACTGAATAAAGGGAGGTCCCTTAAGAGGTTTCACCTCTTTATGAGCTTAGATTTCGTTTAATAGGAAGATAAATAATGTAGCGTGAATAGTGTTGATAGGTAAGAGTGCTTACATAATATATATATCTAGAGTCCACTTGAATACAACCTACTCTTCACCTATTTAGATAATAATCATTTGTCTCGAAACCTTGTAATTCATAGTTTTTGAAGGCGACTTCAAATTCCTTTTAAATTTAAAAGCTAAATATTTAACTTTCAAGGAATCATTTCTATCATTTTAAAATGAGTGTGATATCGGCCTAAACTAACAGTTAAAGTTTCTGAATTTTCAGATTCCTTCTATTTTTAATATGCCAACGAATATATCTCACAAACCCGGCTTGAAGTTCCGGAAAAATTAAAGTTTCTCAAGTAAAACTTTCGCGTTGAGCTTACCCTATTGTTGTTTGACTTCCCCTTTAAGACTCGGTTTCACGAGCTGTGTGCTTTAACGAATGTGTCAAACTGAAAGTTTGTATTGTTGTTTACAACACTGTTTTCTTTAAGTAACTTGTTAGGTTACTTTATAACTGGCGATGCGATGGTCAGGAAGTTTAAACGCGTTTCATACAGAGATTTATCTTATAAAAGTATAAACTGGGCATGACTGAATATGAATAAGAAATTTCTTGGTAGCGGACCAGTGGCGGCTTCAGAATATTGTTTGAGGCAAAATTTAGAGAACAAATGGAGAAAGTACTTTCCATTTTTCAATATTCATTTTAGACAAACACGAAATAGGAAAAGGTAAAACATGTTTAATGGATAATGTATACAAGATCAGAAACACGTGGATACAATTTACACAGGATTAGTCCAGGGCGATGGATAATAACGATGACAAGCTCAAATGACATGCCCTCCACAAACAGCCGCGACCTAGCCGCGATCTGCGTCCTGTGATCAGTTATAACGCATGCCCCGCATCATTTTCTTGGCAGTTTAACGTCCGGTAGGTAGCGTGATCGCAGGCCGTAGATGCGTCCAGTAGGTAACGACGGCAGAAAATGAGGCGTGGCATGCGATTCAGCTGATCGCAGGACGCAAGCCGCGGCTAGGTCGCGGCTGTGTGTGGAAGGCATTATAGGCTTCTCCTTTCCGGCTAAAACCGGACTCAAGTTATTGTAGCTCAGTCATATATCCCTTCCATACTTAGTATCTTTTACGAATCTAATAAGGGTTTTTATGTTATGTTATCTCGTCTCAAGTGGTACAGTATGTCGCTACTCGTTGAGGTCTACCTTGTTTTATTAGACAATTTTTATGATACGATGAAAGAACTTGATAATAGAGGAGTAAAATTATTCGGAGCTTTTGGCAGAAGTTATATATATTATAGCCCTGAATCCCTTTCTAGAGCCGCGAATGTTCAGTTTGGATGGAAGACGCAGGTGCCTTATTAATATGCCTCTCGCTAAGTGAAGTTCTTGACAAGGATGCGGTGTTGTGACGCAACGCTTTTCCGACAATGACTGTGCAGTTGTTTTACTTGTAGGTACTTGAATAACTTAATATAACATCTTTATTACAGAATCATTTAAAGGTCCTAATCAAATAGATGATTCAGATTTTTATTAATTCAGCATTCGTATGGAACCTTTGTAACGAATTTAGAAATATCATAAATATATAAAAATGGGTCTCATCTATAGGTACAGTCGAAGACATAGATACAGGGGGACTCAATAAGGTTGAGATTTTCTCAAAAATTACTGGACCGAATTTAATAATTCTTTTACAGTTACGTAGTTTTAACTTTTATCTATCGAACAATGAAAGAATTTTTGCAATACCTCAAGTAGTTTTTGAGAAAATCTCAACCTTAAAAACTCTACTGTACACCTTTCTCTGTGTTCTACCGTACTAGGTTGAATGCCAATACCGATTTATTTCCCAAATGTACCAGGTTCGATCCTAGTTAAGGTATGTTTTTCATTCAATATTTTTTGTGCTTTTTGTCAGATCTACTCGTAAAATCGAGAATACGATTATTGTAAACTTTAAATTTAATATAAATAAGCTTAACAATAGTATTGGTAAACGTAGTGTGGGACGCCCCCCGACCAGATGGAGGGATGACCTTCGCAAAATGGCTGGCAGGGACTGGATGCAGAGGGCCGAGAGTAGGGTTGATTGGCGCGCTTTGGGAGAGGCCTACGTCCAGCAGTGGACTGATACGGGCTGATGATGATGATGAAGCTTAACAATTACATTCCTGCGGCCAAGTGGTACAACAAAAACATTGTTAAACCAGTTGCTCACCTAAATGTAATAAAAAATGCTTTCCCGGGGAGTTAAGCTAACCTTATCAGCAAAAAAAAACCTTTTTCAATATGCAATATTTTCCGCCACGCAATATTTTGGCACGTCATTACCTGCCTTCCTGCACAGTGATATGACTTCAAAACCTATTTAAGGTTAAGGTCGAATCACATCCCTTATTTTGCTCAGCCACGTCGAAAACCCTTTCTCTGCCTCAAATCTTACTTGTGAACGAATGAGTGAGCGAATGTAAAAATATTTTCCGCTCGAACTAGCAGTGTTTTCTCGACGATTTCCATTCTCTCGCTCGCTCGACTCAAACGCGAGATTCTGTGTCGTATAAGTAATTTTATAGAATTTTAAAGTTGTCCGTATTTTCTCTGGGTCCGACTCAATCTGCTCAGATATTGGATCAGGCTATAAATATATACAGCTACTAACGGTGCTACTTTGTCTTTTCTTCACAGTATTAAATTGTGTCGAATAACTTTTTATTGGTATGCTTAAAGGATATAAATGTTGTTAGATTTTTGTCGGGAAATCTAGGACGATTTAGTTGGGTACAGTCGCAGTTGGATTTTGTACAGTCAAAAGCAGAAATAAATATATAGGGGGCCTCAATAAGGATGAGATTTTCTCAAAAATTAATTGTTCGAATGTGAATTATTTGAGTAGTAGATAGTTCAAAGAATACACTACGTAATTGTAGAGAATTTTCAGAAATCAGTGAAGTACTTATTGAGTAAATCTCAACCTAAATAACTCTCCTGTAAACCTTTCTGTATGTTGTATAAAATTATGTTAGCTAAGTATGATAACTATGTATCCTTTTTTGTGCAATAAAGTATATTTATCTTATCTTATCTTTCTCTGTGACCGTACAAGGTTGACAAGGTATTCAAAATTAAGTTAAAAATTAATATTAATCATTTGCAAATCAAGTACAATGCCATTCAAACTCCACACTAAATTCGTTAAAGTATATTCGAAGAAGCTTTGTAGAAGCTCTAGAACGTCTGCCTTTCAATCAATCAAACGAGCTACTGTAGCTTCAAAAAGTCATTTTTACAACCCAACTTCACAAATAATCCCTTATCCATTTAACGTTACACCGCCGAAATGACATCGTAACATTTTTCGTCCAACAAATAATAATAACCGACCAAACTGTGATATTGTCCGCGAACAAAGATGCCCCTGAAATCCTCTGTTCCCTCCTCCCCACCTCTTTCCCGCAGGAAATTCCCTCATTGTTAGAGATTGTTACCACCGATCCACGGAGGGGATCCCAGAATTTACCCACGGATTTTTATACGCACCATATTTATTGTGTTATAATTTTACGAGGAAATGAAAGGACGCGGTTTTAGGGATTTTATTTGTTTGTGTTTTTGGAGCTTTGGAACAATAACGAAACGAATTATGATTTTGCCATTCTCGGTTTTAATTTTATTAAAATATACTAGCTATGTAACCCTGCTTCATCAGGGTGATATAGCCGTGTCACTCAAGGACCTAAGCTATAAATATAGGCTGGGCTTCAGCTCAGAGAAACCTAGTTTGGGCAACGAGTGTGGCGTCTCTTCTTTTACTTCATAATTCATTGCCTTATGTGGTAACATAGCTGTTATAGTACAGTGTTCTCACGTAAACCCTGTAAGCGCTCCCTGTAACCCTTCTTTCTTTCTTTACAGGGGTTGCTTAGCAATATTCTTCTCCCGACTGATAAAGGGATTCCTAATTGTCATCACCTCTACTACTGCTAACATCACTGGTGGCAATCAGAAAAAATATTCCTCCTATACCTATAGGGTACTTCCCGTTGACCAGAATCATGAAATTTGTTGAAATGAAAAAATACGAAAACTGTAAATTTGGGGTTCCATCACGAAATATTTTTTTTTTGTAATTACAAACTTATATTTGCAGTTACATGTCGATACGTATGACGTCATCAGTTTTGAAAACACAAAGACCCCTAAATCTAGTTTATCTTTTTGTTAGAGCAAATGTTATAGTGAAGTTGCACGGAACCCTCGGTGCGCGAGTCCAACAACCGACTCGCACTTGGCCGGTTTTTTATATGATTTTTCTTTCCTTTAGTTGAATAAATTTATATTACCTACCTAATTCAATACTTTGGTGGCGTCTGTATTCCTAGTAATGTAATACAACCTTGGAATAATCAAGATCCCATTGAATAGGCTTTCATGCTCCATTTTCGTTTGAAAGTATCATTACCTAATTAATTTGATTTTGAATTACTGTACCATTTTCGAGGTATAGTCGGTAAGATGAATGTAGAACACAAATGCGTTCAATAGGTACGTAACAGTAAAACGAACAAAATTGCAAAAATTACTTCGACTACCTTTTCACAATCAAAATGATAAATGGAGAAATCAAGACCTATATCTCAGAAACGAGTGGACGGATTAAGTTGTAATTAATAACAAATACTCAGGTCTGCAACCTCAAGCAGCCGTGGAGAAGTCAACCTTCTACGTCAACGCAATCAAAAGATATGGCCGTTTATGTCGCATTTTCCCGCATATTTGTATGAAAACGCTTGGGAAACAAAACCTATAGAGTACTTCCTGTTGACATAGAATAATGAAAGGCTAGTAGGTCTATAGCCTATAGCACAAGCAAAGGAAAAAAATCCGAAAAATGTAAATATGAAGTTACATTCACCCAAAATTTATATTTTGTTATTACAAACTTATATTTGCAGGTGATCAAATAATTGCGAGTAGGTCGATGTATGGGCATTATTTTGGGAACGGCAAAGATACGTTGGTCATTAAATCGAGTTTATCTTTTCGTTACAGCAAAATTAAGGGTATAAGTTGCGTTGCATAAACCCTCGGTGCGCGAGTCCGACAGTCGACTCGCACTTGGCCAGTTTTTTGGTATCAATAATATTCGTAAATAATACAATGGTGTTTTTGGTGAAATATAAATACCACGGATATTCGACACTGCCAGTCTCTCTGAACAGAGCGAATTTAAAAATACAGAAGTAAAAAAATAGAGAATTGTTTTTCTTTCGAACGTTGTCGAAACCAAACAAACTTCATTACACAATAAATACTCGTGTATATGGACATAGTTATCCACGTGTTAAATATAACTTGCGGAATAAATCGGAACAGAAAATAAAAGTTATTGAAAATTTGAAACTTGTTGAGTTACTGATACTGACGATCTTATGGCTTTGTCATAGGTACCTAGTATAACATTTTGGACTTTGTGCCAATCTTATTGTCTGCGCCATAAGATTTGAAATCTCACTTCCATTGATCGTTTTGCTTTCATTTTCTCAAAATAACTCCTTTCACGCAAAAGGATCCTCTTTCAGACGCAAAATTCCTTCGACTCTAAATAATTTAATTTAAAATAAGGAACATTAGAAAGAAACACTTTTCACCTTTCGCTTTTCGCAAATTCTCTCTATATGCTAATAAATAAATTTACCCACCGGAATTGATTTGATGGAAGTGAATATTCTCTCGCAAAAGCCGATACGAAAGCAATTATCGGTGGCGTCTCTCTTCCCGTGTTCAATAAACATATTGGCTCGGTGAAAAGACAGCATGAGATATACATTTAGTCATTTATGTAGAAGTCACGTGCTTCTGTAGAGATGGGTTGTCTGTTCTTATTTAGTAAGAAAATTGTATCTTGCTAGGGCACCAGCCCTAGCAAGATACCAGGATATTAGGAAAATAGTTTGCGGCTGACTGTTTGCTTCCCATATATTTTTGATGGAGCATTCATACAATGCGTACTGTACTCAGTTTGCCGCCAGTATGCTGCAGACTGAATGAGTTGGCGAACGGCGAATGACTCGGTAGTTACAAAAGTGATATTTTGTAAAAAGAACCCTCTGCATTTTTTTTGTTGCAAATTTTTCTTCTCGGTGATGGCACCTTTTCCTAACAAGGCAATGGTTTTATTACTATTTGTAAATTATTTTTATTGGCACTTATATTTCCATCGTCGCTTCGAGTAAGTATCCATTATTTTTAATCAGAAAAGAAAATAATGATTTAAGTATAGAATCAAATAGTTCAGATACGTTTGTTATAGTGCACGTAGAGTCAGCATCAGCCTCTCTAATGAGAGTTGGCAACTCACTCGTTTCTATCCAGACACTAATGATTTCAATCACCTCCATATCTCGATGAGGCCTCACAGTTTCACGAATTCGTATGAACTGACATTCGAATTTGGAGCGGTTATTTTACAATGTGTTAAATCAATGCGATCTTACAAAATGTTTCATTTGTTTTTTTCACGAAAAGTAATCGTAATTTGCAGTTTTTAAATTCACGGTGATTTTGTTGAAAGTCGGTTAAATCATGACCAACCAGTGATAATAATAAATCTCCGTATGTTCAATAATTCGCGATTCGAGATTAAAATCAGGCAATAGTAAAGCAAAACGTTGTTAATTAACTAGTTTGAGAGATAACAAAAAAAATAACACATGCATATGTAATCCAACAATCCGCACAAGGTATAACATTCAGTCTTAACTATAGCTATGTAAGGAAAGGCCTTGTCCCAATTGAGGGTACAAAATTAGCCTAAATAAATCGTTATTAAGTACCTAACTAAAATTAGGTTATACTGCCGACTAAACCTTGATCCAAAACTTAGCCACCCCCAGACGACAACAGAATTCCAATGAGCTAAAAGGAAACTAATTGATTGCAGCCAATTTCATCTGTCCTCTCCTGTCCTTTACAAGATGTCGCCTGACCTTTGCAATTTAATATTCCGAAAAAGCCAAAAAAAACTTGGAGCGGGCCCTGAATACCACATAATCAAGATGTGAAAAAAACTTGGAGGGAACGAAATAGTCGTGAACTTCTTAAGTCTCGAGCGTACCAAAGACTTACAAAAGGTAGACAGAGAGATCATTAATCAAAACACTTGGAAAAATCTCTACTTTGCGGCCAAATTTAAAAGAACTCACAAACTCTTGTGATTTTTGCAACATTCTTACCGTTTAGAGGTATTGCACACTGCGTACTTTAAAACGCTACGTAATCGTCAGTTACATTAGGGAAATCTGTCGTTGGATGCGACTACAAAAGAAAGATAACGATGAAATCCTCATCTTTGTAGAGTTTGAGTTTTTTACAATTTGTACATCAACCTACATTAAACAATTGCAATTTCGACCGTGTTATAATGAGGCATAGGTACTCAGTAGCTTTGTTATTGATATACCGATAAATCTCATGAACCAAAGTGCCCTATCCTTATGGCCACCGAGGTCTTTGGGTTGTGTTTAAATTAAACATTTAATTAACTTTTTTGTACTTTTCTCTTTTCAGGTAATTATATGCGTTTGGTGTTTTCTGTTCATAATAAGGTAATATATTTTTATTTGAAACCTCATTGGGTATAATTTGTATGTTTTTCTTGCCGAGCTACTCCTTGCGCGTAATACGAGTGAAAAATTGCGATGAGACCCAGGTCTCATCGCAATTTGTAGATACACTAAGATAAGGCCAGCCTTATCTTAGTGTATCTACAAGAAAATAATTTAAAATCTTATCCATTAACAAATCATACTTTCAAGAAAGTAAATTCAAGAAAGTATTTTTCTCTTGAAAGAATCTTTTCGCTAAATTGTCTGACCTTCTGCTGCGTTTAAATATCCGATGAAAATGTGCTTTAAGACTAAGGCCTCCCATCATAAGCGTGGCTTAAAAGACGCACTTACAATAAGGGTCTACAATCTACATCGTGGAAATCGCTGCAAAAACGATGGAGATTCTTAAGAGGATTTTCATTCAATAAGAGTTCTTGTGGAATTTTTCTAAGCGAAAATTTTTCTCTCATCTTTTTAAGAGTTGTAAGAGCCCCGTTTGTTTGCGTCTTTATCCGTACGGATTCTTCGAGATATTTTTTTAAGATTACGGTCGTTTTAGGGTGTTGTTTATTCTGTTTAATAGAAAGGAGTTTTTAAATGTTTGTTTTAATTCTCACGGTTTAATTTAACATCTAAAGATATTACGGTTGTTTTGTTTACCTACTGCTAGACCCAATGTTGACAATGATAATTCTTGTGATGATATTAATATTATGATACAATTAAAAATTTCAACGTACACGGCTCCTTTATATTTTAATATAACCTAAACAAAGCCTAGACAAAACCTGGTATGAAATTTAAACAGAAATATAATATTTTCTATGTGGTGTTGTATTCTATATTTAGGTTTCTGTCGGAAAATTAAATATAGATATTTAATTTTCCATTTACTGTAACGTTGACGTTGGAAGATTTATAAAAAAAAAACAAGATGAGGTCTAAATATAGCAACTTTTACATTTAATATCCAAGAAATAAAAACACAAATACAGACTTCTGACTACCTAAATGATCAATATCTTCATGCATACTCGTCGGTTTATTACTTCCACTGTTTTCATTTATTTTCATTTCATTTCGTTTGTTTTCATTTGTGTTCATTTCAGTTTTATTAATCTCTAATAACATTTTTTTTTGCAAATGTAGTAATATAAACAAAAAATATTCTTCTTCATATTCTTACAAATTTTAACTAAAGTACAAATAGAGAGATTTAGAATAGAAGCCCACATTTGGATAGGTGAGGCATCGCAGATATCCAGGAAATAATTTCATTTTGGATTCCCCCAAATTCATATTGGTGGAACTCCAATTCTCTTGATTTTATTATAGTCTCATTCGCAAGATATTATAGACCGGGGAAATTATTTCAGCTACGGTAGAATATTTTCCAGTATTCCAATATTATCATTCTGCACTTTTAAATGAGTAACCAACTTGCAGTTACACGGTTCGAAATACCTATGGTAAGATATTGTGAATGATGAAATGGATATATTAGTTTGTAGGTTTATGATTCTTTAGTTATTAATTCTAAATCCTTAAAAAAACACTTCCTAGATCAATCACGACAATGTAGTTTACTTATAAAGTAGACATTGAATTGAATTGATTTATTATAACTTTTGTTGGTTTATAAGAATTGGGTATGTGGTCATTTTCTTAACATGTGATATTAATGTAAGTAACCTATCATTAAATTAAACAAATAGCAAAAATACGCAAAAACTATTATTACCTATTAAAAAGTATAAATGCAACAATATCGAAAATTAATTCGGTATTATCGAAGTTAAGAAAATACTCGGTGTATATGAAACAGATTTCGTTTTGATCTAATTCTTTTTTGTTGGTGTAGGTCTGTGCTTCACATTCCGTATCCTTGTACGGAATGCATAAGTAGGTATACCACCTCCAGTTAATGTCGATATTAGACTCCAGCTGAGGACCAATTACATGGCTGATAACGTGATTTGAATCGTAATCCGCAGGATTTAGGGTTATAGATTACATTTTGATTGTATTACGTGGTTCTTAGAATAGGTAATGTGGATCAAGAGAGCGGAGAGATGTTGTGTTCCATACAAATTGTTATCACTTACATTGGATTATGATCGATATACCTATATTAATCAAAAACTATAAATCAAGAAACATAGGTTCATTATTATAGTCTCTTGATCTCAAAACTGCATTTAAATTTTCAAGCTCTGTGACTTCATTAATGTATAAAATAAAAATCTTTTTTTTGTGCAATGGGGTATAATTAAAAATAACTAACTAACAATAAAATATAAAAATAAAACGACTTAATCAAATAATCCTCCTCTGATCGTTGGATAGGAAATTAACTTTACTGTTTTTCAATGTTAATTGACTGACGGTCTAAATACAGCCATCTCCTAAATAAATAAAAAATAAAAGTAAAATATTTTTATTTCAGACTTTTACATCCATAATTTGTCAGTAAATACTTATACCAATGTTAAGTATAGTTAGTACTAGTATGTTAAGTGTTTACTTGCAATAGTTATGATGATAGGTATTTTGTCTGAGCAGCTCTCTAATGATCTTTAGTGGAAAATATGCAAATTACATTTTTTGGCCAGCAATCTCAATTACAGACGTTCTGAAATTGTACGTAGATAGCATAATATATTCCCTGGGAATTATTCCCGGAATTTAATTACGTCTAAGCCCCACGATTGCCCATTAGCTATGTATGACACGAATCTCCTCGATTCCTTTGAACTTAGTCGAGCATCCAATGAATATCATTATGAGGTTAATTGATTTGTAACGACTAATGCTGAGCGGGAAAACTTAAATACTATATTATTCAAAAGTTTCAGGCGTATTTATCTACTAGAGATATATTATATTATATTCACAAATATAATAAAATGTTACTTTTATTAGAATAAGATCCTTGACGACACGCTATGTAGGCACATTTATTCTTAATTTTTTATATATAAAAATCCACGAGTTTTTATTTCTAATCTAATCGTCCAAGAAGGAATAAACTCGCTAATAACGCTACATGGAGCTCCATTTTTGTTGCTAGTTGCAAAGTTAGGTAGGTACATTAAATATTAGCTGTAAGACCTTTAATACAGTTATCTTTAAAAATAATTTAATTAAACCTTCAAAGCGAGACGAAATATGGTTACCTATATGTTTACACAGTCACTTATAAATCAATTTGTATACTCTACTCGGAATGTTTTAGCATGAAATGAACGAGTTAGCGGTATAATATAATGTACCAACCCCTACCATGGTGGTAACGTTTAGACTAATTTATTGTTGACAAGCAAAAGAGATCCAAAGAAAAAAACTATAGCGAAGATGTGCAACGCAAGCTAATTTCTGCTTCGTACTTCAAAAGCTATACCTACAAGTAGGTATATACCACTTGCGCATCCTTTAGCATACACACGCTTCAACGGCGTATTCCACTTTGGTCATAGTAGACTTTGGTCACACCTTGGAATGTGTCCACGTAGGTCACACCTAATAAAGTTCAAAATATCACGAGTCGAAAGTACCTATAAATCAAAAATGCTGAGCTCTGAAAATCAAACGATCCTAATGGGTAGATATAAAACACGTTTGTTTTTTCGCTATGCAGCGTCGCACGTTTGTGGTGGAAAAAGCACCCTAACGAAAATTATTATTATTCAAACCGTGAAATCTGTCAGAAAACTGATCAAATCGATCACGATTTTTTTCTAAAGAAAACGAATATGTTACGAAGTGATCCAAACATCATAGATGTCAAATTGTTAGTCGAGGCTTCGAAGATTTTAGATAAGGGTCGGCATCGAGATCCCTCGTGACGTAGATACATTAAGTGTACAGTAACTGACAGTGACATGACATGTCAATATCAGATTTCGCACAGACCGGAGCAAGTTACCTTACTGTGTTCACATTTATTTATACTGTGGCTTAAATGTTGAATGAAAATAATAATAAAGTCTTGGGTTATTTATAATTTTAACCTTAAGAGCCTTCCTAGAGCCAACTAGCGCCGCCAATCTTAAAAAAATCATATCTTCCAATATAATCAATTTTATTAAAAAAGCTACGTTCACATTGTTTATTGCTATAAATATTATTTTTTAAATGCTTATTTGTAACGTGATGCAATGTAGGTAAGTTGTAGTTCATAAATGTGCCAGAAACGGCCGTTTTTCGCAATTATGTGAACTACAACTTACCTACATTGCATCACGTTACAATGTGAACGTAGCTTTTTTAATAAAATTGATTATATTGGAAGATATGATTTTTTAAAGATTGGCGGCGCTAGTTGGCTCATGGAAGGCTCTTAATAACAATGTTTGTGAACACCAAAATCGGAATTCCCTGTAAAAGCTCTTATGGTACAACCGGTGTATTATACGGTATAATACCCACTCCCTGATATTTAGAGGCATCTCTCCCTTTGACGTAGGTAATTTATTAACTTTCTGTTTACGAAAACATGTTTACGTGGTTTTCTTGTGTGTTACGAGTCATACATACTCGCATTTAAGAGTTAAGCCTATTACATTTTATAACAATGTATGCTATTAAAACGTGTAACATAATATTGTATTGCTTGTTGAGGTAAATATCTAAACAAAATATACATATAGCTGTAAACAGTAATCCTCCTGTAGAAAAAGTTCAACTCAACATTTTTGCGCTCTAAAATGTAGTCACGTTTTACATGCCCTAGTTTAGTTTAATTGTAACTTCCTATTGTACTGAGCTGAAATAGTTCAGTTTCAAATAATCATTTTGTGGCTGCTCTATGCTATCATTGTATAGTCGACAACAAAATCCAACGTAACGAACTATACTTTACACGACCATATTATCACCTATACCGCAGCCCAAATCATATGTGTCTTATTTTTTGTGATGTAACACTGAAGGAAGTGATTGATCGAACCTGTTCATCATTGTGAAAATGAAGTAGGTAATCCGATCTAATAATGTGAAAATAACTATCGCGGGTTCAAGTCCTGCCCACGGCAGAATCATGTTTAAACTATGCAATAATCACAGAACAGCTTAAAATGTTACTACGGTATAGTTTTTGTTTACAAAATAAGACACTTGATTTGCAAAGGTTTTGTGTTGTCGATTGTACCTAAGTATTGTATCAACAAACTAATTTGTTCAATTTGTAACAAACTTGCTACAAAGCGGTGACTTCATTATGTTAGGCTTATTTATTCAAACTAGTCGTGTACTAAACTGTTGTGGCGTACGACTGTGCGCCATGTTTTCTCGCATCGCAAGTTATTATCAACAGAAAACCGTTCGCTAATGTTTAATTCGTATGTGAGGTGACACACTGCTAGTTAGTTTCACGAACAGGCTCTTTACCATGAAGCAGCTTATAGCAGGATTACTTCAATAATACTTTGCTATTTCGTAGCATGTCGACCTTATCAAGCTTAGGTACTTTAAGGTCGTCATGGTACGAAATAACAAAGTATTCTTGAAGTAATCCTGCTAAGTGTCCTGTGCGTGGTAAGGTGAAAATAACACCAACTTTCATGTCTACTTAAATGGCAATTCTTAAGTGACAGTTGCTGACTCGAAATTACCTATAGGACATAGTTGGCTGTGGACCCATTAGGCAAATAGAAAAATGTACAGGCCTGATATTTGCTTTTTCGTTGACCTTTTAACCAGAATGTGCTGAAATACGATTAATAATTGAAGACTTTATTATAACCTAAAGGTGCTCCGAGACGGCGATGACACACGATATCCCCGTAGTAAAAGCGGGCGGTGGATAGTATGCTGAATTGAATGTACAGGGAGGAATGTTAGATAAATAGGATGAGGTATGTGTGTTATTGTATGCCAAGATAAGTATGATATTGTATGCCAGGATCGCTGTGTGCTATAGTATGCCAGGATGGCTACGTGTGTTACGGTATGCCAGGCTGGCCATGTGTGCTGTGGTATGCCAGGATCGCGGCAGATGAAAGTTCATAGTCTCTGCCTACCCCTGTGGGAAATAAATCCATGAGCTTATACCATGTCATACAGACCGTGATGATGAATTCCATATTTTTAACTAAATATGCTATTGTATGCCAGGATCGCAGTGTGCTATAGTATACCAGGCTGGCCATGTGTGCTGTGGTATGCCAGAATCGCAGGAGATGAAAGTTCATAGTCTCTGCCTACCTCTGTGGGAAATAAATCCATGAGCTTATACCATGTCATGGATTATACAGACCGTGACGATGAATTCCATATTTTTAACTAAAATTGGCTCCACATTTACGAAGCCCTTGTGTACATGGAGTTCGAAATTAAGTTACGCGCTTGAGTTGTTCGTAGAGAGTACATTTAAATAAACGGCAAGGGAGTGTGCTCCGACCGAATTAATAATATGCGAATAGTTTGCGAATTCGCTTCGTTTCGCTTGCTTCCGCTTTTCAGAGGAAATTAAAAGGAGTAACGTCTTCACTGCGGGAGTCATGTTTCACACTCCTGTTTACAGTACACCTTTGTTCTGTGTTTGGGGGTTTAAATTAACGTAGGTCAGGTAACCATATATTAATTTAAAACGAGATGGTTCACACATTACAATCAGATGATATTAGGGCATTTTGTGATTTGATACAAATTTTTATTGCATCATCTAATATCGAATAGTCCTAAGAATAAACTAAGTACGGTTGACATTAATACGAAGAAGTACGATTTCAACTTTTAGGTCATAGGCAATTGAACGTTTTGTCCAAAGTGTTACGCTTTATGTCCTATCGACTTCAAAACAGTGATGGAACTGTACTTATTTCAATTATCTAAAGTAATTTATAATACCAATTTTATTTTGTCTAAAGGATGTTGTTATGGTCAACGACGAGTGACTCAGGGATGATAATATACACGATTCTGATGCCAAAATTTTTTTTTATTTTTCATGTAAAAATCCACAAATAATAAAATTCATTGTTACATACACTCACTGCCTATGGCCGGGCCACTGACAGCGTGCGTCGGGCGTATATTGTACCGCACAATGACAGCGCCCATGATCTGCGATAATTTCAAGAGAACTTGAACAAAGATTTTTTTAATAGTAATTATGATAAAAATAATAAAAACACAATTTTGGGAACTAAGACTAGACTACCCTGAGTCGCTCGTCGATCAAGACAACATCATTTATAAGTATATCACTTTAAAAGAAATAAATAATATAAAGTTCCAAACGTTGTTTAGGTAAATACGGTGACATGCGGCGCTTGTGTGTCGCCATATAAATAGCACAGTTAAATAAATATTCAGTCAGACAGAACGTTTTCATCATTTAAATGCATATTCGCATACACTTTCACACACATCTGCGTTAAACTAACAGAATTACCCGCGTCTGCATTCATTTTTCATGACGGCGCAATTTCAAGTGAATCCGAGTGCATTAAGCACGCGGACCACGAGCATTCTGTATGGAGGCGTCATTGACATGACAGGCCCATTAGCCTGGGCCTGTGCACCTACCAAGAAGTAATCTAGTAAGTTCGCTCACTTCTACCTAAACCCAAGCTACGATGCGTTGGAATTTAGTACATCTACTGGCCGCCAGTATAACAGCAACAAAAATCACACCGATGACAAGCCCCATAGCACCGACTGGTATTAAGAAGCCAATAGAAGGCGAACTTATTACAGTTTAACTCATAGTCATAACATGAAATACTATAAGTATACCTATGTAATAATATATTTTACTCACTCCGCGCAATTGTCTACTTAAGGCGAGTTAAGGACAGTTTTGAACACTTAGTGTGAGCTCGCACTTACGACTGTCAAAATTGTATGAAAACTGGCAGTTGTAAGACCGAACTCAAACTCAAACTATGACTATCGTTTTGTGAGAACATAGCGGCAGTATTTTTTTTACTTGAAAGTTAGTAGCGTCTCCAATCTGAACGATCTAAGCACGTAGCTCAACAACCCATTTGAACTTTTAAAAGAACGCTTAGCAAAATGGGGACTGAGCAGTGTTTCAAATGAAAATACTGCCGAGCATTTCGTATAACAAAACACTTATAATATATAACATTACTTCTTTGATTTCGAATGTCCCTCCGAACCGTTTTGTATGTGCTTTGGACGTCGCCTGAAGCCTGCATTCGTTGCCTGAAGAAATTATTTAGTCCGTAGTTTATTTTTCGACTAAGATTCATTTGAGCACGAGTCAGACTTATAATCTCGATTTTGCCTGCAAATGATTTCACTACACTTTTATAATAATAATATAAATTCTATCAAATACCTACCTATGTTCCATTTATCAAGAATGCCATTCTTATGTATAATTTTAATTAAAATTATATTATGTAGACATTAGATCTCAACCTAACCCATCTGCAACATATTCGCTTGAGGAATTCGCTTTCAAATCCAAAGGAAGTTTCCTCAGACATTTAGTGAAACGTTCTCGTATTCCACAAATATTACTATTCAGTAATATGTGGGAGTGTGAACCGAGGACCAGTGGATGTTTCCTGTGGTAAACAAATTCGGACTAGAAGTTCAACGTTTTGCTTCAGTGCGGCATATGGTCGGTCGGATTTTCAGACAACCCTAGGGTTGGCAGATAGAAAAACATGTGAACGAAACAGTGTGACAATCGAAATTTAACTTCAATATACGGTCCACAGATAAAGGTCTCCAGGAGAGTTTTGAAGGTTGATATTTAATAAAAAATTCTTGACTAATCTTTGAAATTTATTACAATTACATAATGTGTTACTCCAACTAAACTCTCAAGTACTAGTAAAATAATTTTCCAGTAGTTCTTGGAACAATCTCAACCTTCTTGAGGCCCTCTTTATGCTTCTTAATTCTGAAACTATGTGCTTGAAGGGCGCCCTTGGCGGACGAAAGGAGAAGTTTCAACTTTCCAACAAATCGTAGTATACGTTTACGTGATCGATCATCCAGCAGTGGACTCATACGGGCTGATGATGATCGATTATTGAGTGCATGTAAATTATAATAAGAACCAATAAACCCTATTGCTTTTTGGCCCTAAAATTTATTCTGTTAGTCCTGAGATCAAGAAGAATCTAACGATATCTCATACAATACATTTAAAACGGAGTTGTCAAGGTGGCTTTTACAAAATATGTTTTACAGTGTCAAGGAGTTTAGTGACCGTCATCAATGTGTATAACATTTGTACGCCTCTTAACAGGCTGAATACCATGACTTTATTATTAAATTGTATAACATCTCGTATTCTGTGTATTCTGACAAATAAATGTATTGGTTTGATTTGATTTGACAAAATACAATAAGCCGTTTAGACAGAAGACTTTGTACAGAAATACAAAGGAACCGGTATAAGTACATATACTTATCCGAACCATTACCGGCCTTTTTAAGCAGTCGAGTAAATTAAACACGGGTTAAACTGGTTGGTTGTAATCAAAACAAACAGACAACTGACAGAAAACCAATTTCTTGTTTAATATGAGTTTAAGTAATGATTATTTTCTGGACACATAATATTATCTAAATCAAATTACTATCGGAATCAGAAGCGAATAAAACAACCATAATTTATTCAACAATTTTCCAAATCTGGTCCCAATTTATCTTACTTTGCCTTACACAATTTATGAACCGGCTTCCATTTTATAACAGGAAATAAGGTCTGATACTGGGAAGCTGGACAACGCATAAAATGTCTGGATAATCCAGGCAAGCGCCGACTATCTAACAAGTAGCAACCCTGACTAAGCCACGAATCCCCTTTGTTAGTGGGAACTGAAAAGATCTTTAAAAGCATTCCAGTTTGTACGACGGCTTAGAGGATTATGTTTTAGGAGTTTAGATGGCGAAAAAACAGTGTGTATAAAATAATTTTGTTAAGCCGCGTTTATTTCGTGAAATAATATGAGCATGGTATACAAGAAAGTGCATTAAATATTAAAGAATATTAAGTACAAAATAATCCCAGAGATATTTGAAATCAATTGTAGATCAATCATGAAAATGTCGTACATTTTCTCGTGTAAAAATGTCATAATTACAAGATTCGTAGATCTAGTGACCAACCCTTGTAGCACGCGCCAGCTTTATCTGCAAAGCAAACTGACGTTATTATAAGGCATTGACAATAGTTTGACAGCTCAGCGGCGCGTCGTTGCGTCGATCGCTAAAGCTTGCGAGTGCTAGCACCCCTGCAGTCTAGCAAAGATAAAGATAAAATTCATTTACTGCCACTTATGGTACATTTTCATATATACATGATGTAGTACACATGTATAGCAAAGGATATCACTTGCGATCGGCGTCGCCGCGGAGCTGGCAAACGCCTGTAAAACTGCTACGTACTTGACAATTGTTTCACACCTCCGTATCGGCATACGATCATTAGCGATGTAATTTTTATGCGGCAACTAGATTTGTTTATCTTAATTTTCAGTTTATTATCAATACTCATAAGGTTCCAATTAACCTATCTTACGCATTCATGGTAAATTATGTTTAATGAAAATTCTAGTGTTATAAATTCAATAATGACCTTTCATATAAGTTCACTATACTGTTAGGTAATAGAAGATTAAGTTTAAGATGTCACTTTTAATAAAGTCTTCATTCTTAATCTAAAGTAAACAGTTTGCTAATTTACAGCTAGTCGATTCCAATAATTCAATTTATTGCTAAGCCACGAGACAGTTGCTAGTGAAATTTTTGTAAAATGATAAAAGTTTCTTACACCTCTTATGTTTTATTCGAATATCTTAGCATTTTTCAATTTGAGCTCAAGTGGCCTTACAATGACCAGTTCAAAGTGTAAAAGAAAACTTGGGTGTACGTGAAGAGTGCCCTTGTAACTAGGGAATGGATGGCACTAAGTTTGACAGTTTAAGTACCTTCCTTAAAGGGGTAGGTACATAGATAAGGGTAACTGGATGTGACTTATAACTTAAGAGTTCCTGTAAAATAGGTCAGTCTACCAGAGACTAAGTAAGTTTGGATTTAGGGTCGGTTTCGAAAGTTGGATTTGGATATAAATCTATGGACTTCGTGCATTGGGAGTGGTCTTCTACTTGACGCTGTAGAACACCATTTCAATTCTTTTTCCTGACATGTATACCGGTAGATATATTACATATAACAGGCAACTTAATTTTACAGTCAATTTGATTTTTGTTAAATGATTTTTTGTCATTGTCAAACGTTTTTTTGTCAAACATTACTGAACCGGTGCAGACTCCCCCGCCATTTAGTAATATATTCTTGTCAAGTATAATTCTGTTATTCTAGATATATTGCCGAAGTTTACCTCGTATGTATTTTCATCAGAGCCTAAAGACAATAAGTATCGATGACTCGTGGACTGTATTGTATATAGAATGAAACGCAGATGTAGATTTTCAGTCGGTTGAGGCAGCTCGGCTTTGCAGGTCAAATGTTGACACACGAGGAATGAATTATTTTTGTTTAATTTTAAGATATTGATTTTATGAATGACCGTATAGAGAGCCGCGCCGGTCTATCTCATCTCGACATTTTTATTGGTAATTTTCACTACGCCACAGTGCGTTTTTCTTAAATGCCTATTTACCTGGCCTATATACCTGGCCTATGTACTTATTATATACTTAGCTAGTACTTATTTCTATAGGATGGAATTGGAAGGAAGCATATAGGTACAGTTATGTTCTAGTTATTAAGCTTTACAATGGCAAATTCTTAAAATTATGGGAGAATGAGTGCTAAATTAGGTTGTACTTTTTTATTGTTTTACTTATTCTATTGTTGCTTATGCTATTTTGGTTACAATGAAACCTTACTTTAGAGGTAATAATACGGCAGTTACTTCAATCATTTTAATACGGTCACAACAGTACTTATAGTTAGCTATGATAAAACAATGCTAAATCTTACGACTATGGGTAATAAAACAGACGGTTTTTTGAGTAACGATATAATACACGGTTACATACTTAAAGGCCCTACCTACTTTAAAATAAATTTATATAAAATCAAAAAACGCTATGAGCAGCGGGCGTCGTCGTCTACAGTCTCCCCATCGGTGCGAAGCGCCTCAGTCTCGTGAAGCGACGATGCCGGTCCCGTAGAGGTGATTATCACGAGGCGCGAAGTGGGTCGTCGTAGCACTCCAGCTCCGGTCCTCACGTCCACGACTCGAACTCTTCCATCTGGTCCGGTGTGTATGTTTGTTATCTCGCCTCTAGGCCATGTACCGCGTGGCAATGAGGAGTCCACTATTAGTACTATGTCACCAATTTGAGGGTTGGTGAAGGCCTGATGGTTGTGGTAGCGTGGCGATAGCGTGGGTAAGTATTCTTTCGTCCACCTCGTCCAAAAATGATCTGTCAGTCGTTGCGCGGTGCGCCAGGTGGCGGAGCCAATCAAAGTGTGGTCATCAAACTCGCCGAGTAAAGGTGCGCCGTGGCTACGGCCAATAAGAAAATGGTTCGGCGTTAGACTTTCTTTGTCGTCAGGATCGAGACTGACGTCAGTGAGCGGTCTCGAGTTCACAATGTGCTCTGCCTCGAGTAAGAGTGTGTGCAGTATTTCTTCTTTTGGATACCTTTCCTTTAGTGTGGCGGCGAGTGCGGTTTTAACGGATCGCACCATTCTTTCCCACGATCCACCCATATGAGGGGCGCCGGGGGGTATGAACTTCCACTGAATGCCGCGGGATTCTGCCGCGAAAGCAATTTCGACTTTGTTCATATTTTCAATCTCATCTTTGAGTTCTTTGTTTGCTCCACAGAAGTTTGTCCCGTTGTCGCTGTATATAACTTTTGGAGAGCCGCGACGGGCTGTCAATCGTCGTAGAGCCAGTATCATCGAGTCGGTGGATAGAGAGGTAGCCAACTCAAGATGAACGGCGCGCGTCGTGAGGCATGTGAATAATGCGCCCCATCTTTTTTCATGACGTCGGGCAACGGTTATGTGCATGGGCCCGAAGTAATCGACGGCGGTGCAGGTGAAAGGAAATTGGTTTTTTAGTAACCTCTCAGGCGGTAAATCGCCTAGTGGTGCCATCTGAGGCGTATTTCTGTGCATTCTACACCATAGACATGAGTGCGCTATGGATCTTATGGTAGGTCGTAACGAAGTTATGTAAAATCTTTGTCTGAGCTCGTTCATCACTGTGTTATAATTTCCATGGTTAAATTTACGGTGATATTCTTCAATTAAAAGTTTAGTTAGTGGGTGTTTACCATCTAGTACGACCGGTCGTTTATAATCATCATTTAGGTAGCTCGCAGCTCCGACACGGGTGCTCAAATGAATGATGTCTTCATGAAGTTCTACTGTTAATCGGCGTAGGCGTGAGCCTTTCTCAAGATTTTCATTGTTCTTTATTCTATTTATGTCGTTGTGGAAGCAATCATGCTGTACAGTTTTGATCAACAATGTTTCGGCTGATTTTAAGTATTTTTCATCTAGTGGTATGAAATCGACGGGTCTATCGCCCTCTCTTTTCGTCTTGGGTTGATAATGTTGCTGTTTCGCTCTCTCAGCTTTCTTATTGGAGTATTTTCGCCATGTGGTATCTTTAATTGTACGTTTCATCGCACAAACGGTATTTTTCTTTACGTTAGACTTGAATGTGTCTACGCATTGGAGGAAACGTGCTACGGCGCGTAGCAGTCGGGTCCATTTAGAGAACCTCTCGGGCGCGGGGTACTCGGCGATAGGTACCTTTCGCGCAGTGGCTATTGTGCATTTTTCTTCGCCGGTGGGCGGTAATATTTTTTCACTTTTATCTTCAGGCCAGTCGCGTGGGTGGTCGTAAAGAAAATCGGGTCCTATAAACCATCTGTGATGTTTGCCAAACGTGGGCGGGGCCGCGCGTGTCGCGTCATCGGCTACGTTGTGAGCGGTGGGCACCCATCTCCATTCTTTTGGTTTGGTAAGCTCTTCTATTTCAGCTAAACGGTGTGCTACGAACGGCTTGAACGTTCTCGGGTCAGATTTAATCCATGCCAATACTGTACGCGAATCGGTCCAGTATATTTTCTTTGTTATTTTGAAATTTTCTAATTCTCTTTCAATAGAGCTCGCGAGGCGGCTGCCTAACAGGCTAGCTTGAAGTTCCAATCTAGGTATAGATACGGGTTTCAGTGGTGTTACCCGTGACTTTCCAGCGAGTAGAGTTATCTCGACGTGCTCGTTATGTTGAACGCGCCAGTATACTGCAGCGGCGTAGGCCTTTTCGCTAGCGTCGCAGAATGTATGTAACTCCCCATCAGTGACACCGTGTGTGATGCACCGGGGTATGTTGAGGTTGGTCAACTTTTTTAATTCGCTGAGCCAATCACGCCATTGTTTTTCTTCGTCATTTTGTAGAGGTTCGTCCCATTCTACGCCGGTTCTCCATACGCTTTGTAACATCATTTTTCCTTGTACTATTATAGGTGCGGCGAGTCCCAGTGGATCGAATACGGACATGACGGCGCTCGTGGCCTCTCTCTTGGTCGGTGCACGCTCGCCTTCTACGGCTTCTAATGGCGTGTTACGTAGATTGAGTGTGAAGTTCAGGCAATCTTCTTTTATGTTCCATCTTAGACCCAATGTTTTTTCTATTTGGTCTTTCTGACCTCCCAGCGGTACGTTGCCGACGCTCCCCTGGTCTGCAGTCAAGACAGTGATGACGGAAGGTTCGTTGCAAGCCCATCCTCTCAGCTCAAAGCCGGCGTGTAAGTGGATAGCGTCCACTTGTTTAGCGATTTCGGTCGCTTCTTCTTTGTTATGGAAACTTTGTAGATAATCATCCATATAATGATTTCTTTCTATGGCCTTCACGGCCTCAGGATATTGATCCTTAAACGCTTCGGCGTTGTGATTCTTCACGAAAATGGCGGTGCACGGTGACGAAGTCGCCCCGAATATCAGAGAAGACATTCGATACTCTTTCAAAGGGTGATCCTTGCTTTCTCGCCATAGGAAACGGAGGCTATCTCTGTCTTCTTCTCTTATTTTCACCCGTAAAAACATCTCCTTGATATCGCTGACCACGGCGATTGGTCCCTCTCTGAACCTCATGAGTACTCCGAATAAAGATTGAAGCAAGTCCGGTCCCGGTAAAAGTGCGTCGTTCAAACATTTGCCCCCGCTTCGGGCTGCAGCGTCGAAGACCAGACGCATCTTTTTCTTCTGAGGGTGCACTACGGCGAAATGAGGTAGGTACCAAGTTCTAGGCGAAGTCGGTGCCGTGTCGATCGGCTCTGCGTAACCGCTTTCTATCAAGTTGGTTACTTGTTTCGTATATTCATTCTTGAAATCTATATTCTTATTCATTTTTGTTTCGATACCGACCAATCGTCGTATCGCATTCTGACGACTCTCGGGCATTTTTTCGTTATCACTTTTCCAAAGTAGACCGACTTCGTAGCGAGCTTCGGGTAAACGCTTGCATGTGTTTTCTAATAAGTTCAATGCCCTTTGCTCGGGGTCATTGACCGGCTTGCGTGGCGCTATACCCAGCGATTCTATACTGAAGTGCTCTCTCATCAATGAATCCAGCGCGTCGTGCTGTCCCTCTCGCTCGCACACGTAGTTCACGGTGCGTACAGGCTTGAGTGCGTTCGAGTTACAGCCGTGTAAAACCCATCCTAGCTTGGTTCTGGATGCCACTGGTTTCGATGAGTCTCCACTTTTTATTTCCCTTGAGACGATCAAGTGCCAATTATCTTGGCCGATGAGCAATGAAGGTTTCGCGTAGTCGTAAGTAAGGTCGCTTATCATATCTTGTATGTGCGGACACTCGCTCAACTCTTCCCGTTGTATAGCCTGCGGTGCCAATTCCAAACGTCCGATTGTTAATGTTGTTATATCTTCATAATTGCGTGAGTAGAGGCCCTTAATTCTCAAGTTGAGCCGACGCGAGCTACTTTCTTTCATTTTCGCGCCTCCCACGCCCTCTATGTTGAGTTCTTCGGCTGGGCCTTTAGCTCCGATCTTATCGGCTATCTCGTCCTCTAAGAGCGTAACTGTCGACCCCTCATCAAGTAGAGCGTAGAGCTGTATCGTGCCGGCTGGCCCCGTCAACTCTACCGGTGCAATTTTCAAGTATGCCTTCGTGGCACACAAAGCATTAACGGACGTTATTTTTTTCGTATCTTTGGCTTCAGGTTGTGCTACGCGATCTTCATGTAACATTATGTGATGCCCGCGCGTGCAATCACCCTTTCCGCACCCTTTAGCTTTGCAATTAAAACCCCTGTGGTTTGTTCTCAGACAACGAAAACATGCTTTCGCCTTCTTGGCTAATTCCCATCTTTCGTTTATGTTAGCTTTCGTGAATAGTACGCACTTCGTTATCCCATGGTCCTTGTCGCACAGTGGACATTTACGTATTTCTTTCTCTTTCTTGCTTGACAGAATCGCGACCGTTTCTTTCCCATGCGAATTGGCGCTTTTACCGTGCGATTCTTCGCTGTCGTCGGTTCTGTCTCCCTCGTCGGAGTCGGAGTCGTATTTATTGTAACCATCTTCCACTGTAGTGACGTGCACATGGCCGCTGGCACGCGGCTTGTTGCGTACGTATTCTTTTTTCTTGCCTTGGTCGCAAATGGTGTCATAAGATTCCATCTGCTCGGCTAACACTTCCAAGTAATGCATGAGTCCTACCATTATCGGTACATCTGGCATGGTTCTCTTATAGGCGAACCATTGGAATCGAACTATATCGCTCATTTTCGATACCACTCTGTCCGATAGGTCGCTCGCTTGCAATAGGTGCGGCTTGTTTAAGTGTTCTATGGTGCTCACGGCATTCGCTACGGCGCTAGCGAATAGCATTACGTTTCTACCATCGTCTTGCATGGCTGGTAGCTTTTCTAACGTAGTAATCTCGTTTTTCATAAGATACGAAGTCTTTCCGTATCTTACTTCCAATGCGTGCAGTATTTCCCGAGGGTCTCTTTTCTGATAGAGCTGCGCTTTAATCGCCGTCCTGGCTTTGCCCTGTACGGCGTTACGTAGCCTGGTCACATTCTCAATTGGCGTAAAGTACTCCTCGGTGTCGAGATACGTCGCTCGAAAGGCTACCCAATCGTCTAGATTGCCATCGAAAGGTAGCAACTCGCACTTGAATCGAGGTGCGGGCGTATAAGGCGGTGCGTGCGTGGGCGGGCCCACTGTCTGTTGCCTTCTATTATTATTCATTAACGCATTGACCGGCGTTTTCGAGTGGCTACTCGATTGAGGTTCCACGGCAGGCCATGATAGCGGCTCTTTCCTTGCTGTCTCCCTGCTGTGTTCCTCTGGGGGCTTGGTTTCCACAATAGTTAACTGTCGGGTGCTATGGCCGTGCATACTTTTCCGAATCCACTCAGCTGTCCTTGCGTTCTGTAGCTCGGACTCACCATCGCTGGTTTCGTCGGTCAAGTTTTCCTCTTCTTCTTCCTCGAGGTGAATTAGTTCAAGTTTCGCCTTGGCTAATTCGGCACCAGCCCTTGCTTCCTCCATCTTGCGTCGTTCGATCTCCATTCGAATTTCCAATTCGGCCCGGCGGCGAGCGGCAGCCGACGACGCCCTCGATGTACCCGATGCTCGTGGCGACGAGCGTTCCACCAATGTGGCTTCAGAGTTTCTCTCTGTAGGTTTTTCATTACCTTTCTTTGAATTTTCCCCCCCGTTGTTTCCTCGTATACCCATTTTCACCGTGCTGTTGTGTGTGTAATTTTCAGTTTCTGAAGTATCCGAATAAACTTTCCATGATTCGGTGATGCCACTTGTTGTTTGTCCTGAAGGTTGATCGCTAAGAATGTTCCCGTCCTTGTCTGAATCGTTGCTATCGGCAGCGCCCCTATCCCTGTCGGGCACTACTGCCGTCCCGCTCCGGCGTGGCGGGGTGAGCGTATGTCTTATCTCGCTCTGGCACGGCGGATTGAACGACTCTCCTCTCTCGCTCTGGCGCGGCGGATCGGACGTATGTTCTCTCTCGCTCTGGCGATGCGACGTTTCAGACGGGTGTTTTCTCTCGTTCTGGCGTAACGGATCGACTATTTCCCTCTCTTTCTCTGGACCTTTCCGACTTCTCGTTATCGGAGGTGATGTTCTTGGCATATCTTCAGAAATATTCTTGCGTCTCGTGATCTTGCTTCGTTGACTCATCTTTTTCTTCGCTGATCTTCTTTCTTCCCTAACAATGCCCTATCCCTAGCAATCTCAACCGAGGGCCCCGAAGGGATACGCTCGATATGAGGATGGATATTCGTGCAGGAAAGGTTTAGGGTAGGTGCTGTCTGGCAGAGATCTTAGTGCAGAGATAAGGTGCTCAGAGGTTAGGAGGAACGCCTAACCCCCTCGGCAGTGCCTACAGTCCGGCCCTTACTCCACACCAGACGTACCAGCCACAACCAGACTGTACAGCCGCCTTGAAAAAGGCGAAACTGGTGACCACGTCTGAATAGCCACTTCCGCCCGAAAGCGTTCAACTCAATGGACGTCGTTTGACACCGTTAGGTGACGACCAGGGAGCCACGGTACACCGTGTGTTGAAACCAATACGTTTTCTCCAACTCTTATACACGGTGAACACGGCGGATGTGGTTCAGCGTCGATGAATCTTCGATTCTTCCGTTTTCTCACGAAACTTGCGACGTACACGACGAGGTTCGCACGTACTTTTCTTTCTTCAAAGCCTTCTTTCTTGTATGCCGCTCCAATCCGGTTCGCACAGGACCATTACTATCGATGACTCGTGGACTGTATTGTATATAGAATGAAACGCAGATGTAGATTTTCAGTCGGTTGAGGCAGCTCGGCTTTGCAGGTCAAATGTTGACACACGAGGAATGAATTATTTTTGTTTAATTTTAAGATATTGATTTTATGAATGACCGTATAGAGAGCCGCGCCGGTCTATCTCATCTCGACATTTTTATTGGTAATTTTCACTACGCCACAGTGCGTTTTTCTTAAATGCCTATTTACCTGGCCTATATACCTGGCCTATGTACTTATTATATACTTAGCTAGTACTTATTTCTATAGGATGGAATTGGAAGGAAGCATATAGGTACAGTTATGTTCTAGTTATTAAGCTTTACAATGGCAAATTCTTAAAATTATGGGAGAATGAGTGCTAAATTAGGTTGTACTTTTTTATTGTTTTACTTATTCTATTGTTGCTTATGCTATTTTGGTTACAATGAAACCTTACTTTAGAGGTAATAATACGGCAGTTACTTCAATCATTTTAATACGGTCACAACAGTACTTATAGTTAGCTATGATAAAACAATGCTAAATCTTACGACTATGGGTAATAAAACAGACGGTTTTTTGAGTAACGATATAATACACGGTTACATACTTAAAGGCCCTACCTACTTTAAAATAAATTTATATAAAATCAAAAAACGCTATGAGCAGCGGGCGTCGTCGTCTACAATAAGTCTTATTTCAATGAAGTTAAAGATACCTAGAAACTTACATTTTAACTTGACTCTTTCACGAAGATAAATGTTGAAAATACCCGAAGACATTTCCACTTCTCATTAGAGAACGTTCGTCACAGTATGTCACAGTGGATTTGTAAAGCTTTGTTTATCTAGATTACTTTGTTTGTAAACAAAGTTGTTTATCAACAAAAACTTTGTTCAGCTTGAATATTTAATTATCTAATTAATGTTTTGGGCACACCGGATGAGAGTCGTGGTGGATTTGTTGGGAAAGAGCATGCTACGGAAAGGTGAGGTTCAGGGTTTGAAGTTTTAACGTTGATAAATATTTCTTCACGTAATAGAAGTATTAAACTTCGACTTATATTTCACATGTCAAAGACAAATCAAAATCTTTTGTTCAACAACATCAAAAATGATAGGAAGAATATAGAGTTCAAACCGCGGAAGATTTTTCTAAAGTCTGTATTTTCCGAACTGGATATAATTTTATGTCAGTTCACCAGACAGCACTGAACAAAACTATTTGTTCCCATTGGGTAAAAAATATGGTACAATTTTTTGTATCAATCTGAGACTTGGGGGCCAGTGATATAGTATCAGGAGGCGCTGTTGTGTTGGTGTAGGTAGTCAAAAGGGTGATGTTTTTGTACCGATAACTGAACAACTTTCGTTTTACGACTTTTCGATATTCGCATTTTTTTTTATTACTTTTTATTCATTTTGTACAGATCTTTGTACCAGATCTGATCCATTCGTATGAGACATTATTTAATTTTTTTGTTCCGTTTCATTTATATTTATCTAAAATACGAATATTTAGGGCGGTGGCTAGTGTGCACCGAGCCTCAACATAATATCTACTCATTAAATTGAAGCCTTTCCACCAAGGTTTAGTTCCATGTGATTGGTGGACGTAACCTACTGAATTATGAACTAAATCAACTTCAGTTTTATCGTGAGGAAACCCGACGGTTGTCTTGTTTCATGACTTATTAAAAGGGTTTCTACAATGTTTTATCCCAAAACTTTTTTCTTCGGTCAGCGTACCTGTAGCGTAGGCCATCTGCCTTAGCTACTGCTAATTTTAGGATGATATATTTAAGTTAAGTTATTAAAGTTGTCTGTTTTTCGCGTGTCAGCTGGAACTTAAAATAAAATATACTGCCCATAGCAAACAGCTTTTATTTTTTAAAAGGAATATTTTACCTACAATAAAGTGGTACATAAATAAATATAGTTTTTTTCTTATAATAGGAAGCAGCAATTGTCTTAATCTAATAATGAGAATCATATTTTTTAGAATTATGTACTTCTTTATTATAAAGTAATCCCAATTCTATAAATTATGAGTAAATTCATTGATATAGGTACTATTTCTTCATGTCTAAAGCTATCCTTATACTGGAAAATGAATTGTCATGACCTAAGATTTTTTTTACCCGTGTAATTTTTTTGCTTAAACCACGGAACGAATTGCGGTCTCTCCGGAGTTCATTAAAATAATCCCTAGAAAATTTCCAGTCATTAATAAAGATTAAGGGCGGATTAGAACCCGGTGTAACGAAACACCTGCATTGATTACTTAGTCCTTATCGACCAATGGGACAGCGACATTTTTGTTTTGGAATATTCGAGTATTTATTTAGAACCGTGCGGTTGCCGTTTCTTTGCTGTGGCTCTGACGCTCTGCTGCTGCTTTCAATCTGTCATCTCTCATAGAGTTTCATACTTTTCAACCACTGCCGCTGCCTTTTCGCCGCCGTTGTCTTACCGCTGATTTTAGGGTTCCGTACCTCAAGAGAAAAAAAAGGAACCCTTATAGGATAACTTTGTTGTCCATCTGTCCGTCCGTCTATCTGTCAAGACCAATATCTCAGAAACGAGTGGACCTATTACCTAAGTTGAAATTAATACCTAATACTCAGGTCTGCAACCTCATGCAGCCGTGAAAAAATTAACCTTCTACGTCAACGCAATCAAAAGATATGGCCGTTTATGTCGAATTGTGGAGCTTATTTGTATGAAAACACAAGAAACTCAAAACCTAGGGTACTTCCCGTTAACCTAGAATCATGAAATAAGGCAAGAAGCTAGATCTTATAGCACAAGTAAAGGAAAAAATCCGAAACCTGTAAATGACATTGCCACATTTCAAGCTTTGCCCCACCTACAAAACTACCTGACCATTTAAGTAGAATTTCGTAGTAATATTTACAGTAGGTACCTATCTACTATTATTAGATATTCTGCCGACATGAATAATACTTACACGGTCAGTAATTATGGCAATAATGTTACAGAATGTTCGAATTAAGTGTAACTCTGCGTACAGTAATAGAAGCGAGAATAGAGCATATATTTCTATGATTTGATGTGCTGCCGACTGTACTAGCAGAATGCCATGTTCTCTCAATTGTGCATTGTTAAACCCTTATATTCCTTTGTGAATACTAAAACGTTTTTGCTACAATAGACATTTTTGATTTCGTAATTTATACCTATGCTACTTTAAAGTAGATAACCTATGTGAACTTCCTATAATTTACAATGTTACTTAACATGATTGTAGGGCACATTATTCTATACATTTTAGTCTGTAATTTACAGAAGGGTTATTCAGGGTTACATCACAAAAAAATCGACGCAAAGGAAAAACTTGTATTTACAGTACTAGTACAGCTAACAGCAGATCCAAGTGTAACATTTTGGACTTTGGACCGTTCTTATTATCTGCGTCTTAAGATCTAAAATCGTACTGCAAGTGTTACCATTGATCTGCTGTTGTCCCTACCTACAATGTGTCACTTTCTTGATTTTTTTAAATATTTGAATGAGAAGTACAATAATAAGATTTCTTTTTATTTATAATTAATTGATGGCTGTCATACTGACGACTTGACGTTGATTTCTGGGACATCCTGTATAAAACCACATGCTTCAGATGACGACATCGCTTATGGACATTATCCACCCTTTATTAGGTAGGCAATAACATGCATGATATTGCGTGAATGCCAAGAATATTATGCTAAATGAATTCATTCGTCTCTACGTCAAGTGAAACTCATAAAGACGTGTTATTGGCATTTTTTGCTTTAACAACGTAATAATTTTCCGGCATTTCTATGATATTACGAAGTTAATAAAAGTTAGATGGTGGCGCGCACAATTTTTGTTGTCACATGAAAAGTGTGACCTAATTTAGATAAGTTACTGTAGAAGCGTAATCACTACCATGAGTTGCCCCTATAGCTAAGTGGCATTTACATTCGTTAACTCTAATAGAATAGATTGACATTTGCTTTTTCGTTAGCAAATGTCAATCCCATAGTTGTTGTTTTTCGATTCGATTGTTGGATTTCGGTGAACTAAGCAAATGGACCACGACCGAAGTGGGGTAAATTTTTCTTTCAATATTTTCTTGCATTAATGAATGTAGAAGCCAGGATGCATAGCTGCTACTTCTCTCTATTGTTAAATACCAGCAAAGTTTTCACATCATCATCATTGGCCCGCCTCCGTCCACTGCTGGATGTAAGATTCTAGGCTTTTTCATCCAGTCCCTGCCAACCACCTTACGTAGGGACATCCTTTCATCTGGCCAGGGGCGTCTCACACTACACACTACTTTTCCATTAGGTACCTACCAATTTTCTTTTGTCGATTCGCAAACGATACCACGTCAGTCAATTCGTATTTAAACTGTATGCCATTATTCTACAAATAATGAGTATTAAACATTCATTCGTAAATACCTCAGAAGTCAGTACTTTCACACAGTGAGTGAGCGCTGAGTTATTCAGCATTCCTGCAAGTTGGACAAATTAATACGTGCTGCACTCGGAAATGGCGAATTTAATGGTTGCATTTAATGCGTACTTTTAAAGTTTTAAGTGCTTTTAAATGCGCGCTTGTGTGTATAACATAATGAAAGCTGCGGTGCGACTCTCCTATGTTCTATTTATCTTCTTACGTATATAATTTAAAACGCTTGCTAATATTTTGTTTGTTCATCAAGTATTGTGGATGTAAGCTTATTTTAAGTAAAAATAAAAATAACAAGCAATGAATTTTTATTTTTTTGTAAACCAATAAATTGTCCCACTGCTGGGCAAGATCTCCCCCCTCCTCTTCCAGCCACCCATCCCTGTATCTAACGATATCGTCTCTCCACCTACGCCGAGGTCTGCCCCGACGCCGGCGACCGTCCGATGGCACCCATTCTGTGACAGTCCAGGCCCATCGATCCGGCTGCATACGGCACACGTGGCCCGCCCAGTTCCACTTTAATGTAGCTGCTTTGCGGGCCACGTCTGCTACGCCGTTTATCGATCGCAGGGTTGTGTTTCGGACACGGTCCGTTCTCCTCACGCCCAATATGCTGCGTTCCATTGCGCGTTGGCAGACCTTGAGTTTGGACGTCTGATATTTAGTCAATGACCATGTCTGGGCACCGTAGGTTAGGATAGGCAAGATACACATGTCGACAAGTTTCCTCTTTTGTGACAATGGAAGGTTGCCTTTCATTAATTCTTTCATAAAACTAAAAAAAAATAACTTAAGGGGTAATAATCTAAATAGGTTACATACAAAAGCAGGCTTAAACTATTGGGAATCTTTATCAATCGACCTTTGAATTCCTGTTTCAGCCTATTTTTGCGGTGGAAATACTCCATATTCTCAATAATAAATTTTGATTACCAATATCGGTTAGGCTTCTAAATGACGCGGATGGTGCAATATCATTTTATTTGTGGATCTTACCTACGAATAAATCTGCAACATCCTTAATTTCAGTTGTTTATTTATAAGAATTACGCAAAAGGAGTCACCTCTACTTACAATATGCAATAGCTGTATTGTAGGTACCATAACAAAATATTACGTTCTAAAGGTACCAATATAGGGGCAATATGGACGCTACTTGAATTTAAAACCCATTTTCTTCTAAAATTTATTCGTAAAATAGCCTACTTTTATATAAAATGTGGGTTACTCCACTTTGCCACTAGCTGTATCGTGGCATTATGGAAAGACTTTACGATGAAATTATATAACAGTGCTACACCCCGAAGCGATGGCCGTGTTTTCTGTATTCCTTTTGAATTCCCACAATGTTATTTTATTGTGTGGGTAAAATAACATTTTGGATGCTCCAAATAGAAATACTAGTGCGTTCGTTGGAACTGAAAAAATTAAGAGACAAGGTTATTTCAATTTCAGAGTATGACTTAAAACTAAAAGACTATTTATATTCAATGACGTTCTAGTAGTGATGACTTCCAATAAAGCAGGTCAGAGTTCTAAATCTCATCTTAATTATTTAAAGCTCAACGTTTGGACCTTCTTTGAACTCGGACATTTTTAGAAGGCAGACTGTGTATCTAGTTGTTTATAGGAGATCAATGCTTGGAACCGATATGACGGAGGTAATCAGAGACAACTATTTGTATATGTCTAAAATGCAGACACAATTTTTCTTTACGATTTTCCTAAGCGTTTATATACGTTCACCAATGCACTAAATTGATGGACATATAATATGTGCCTATATCAGAGCTTGCCACCAAATCCAATCTTGCGCTCCTTGTATCAAACCCCTTTTTACTTTGGACCAATTGTTCCAACATCTAGTCAGGGGAAGTCCCGCACGACGTTTACCTCTCCACTTTAGTACCAGTCACCCCATCGGTTGTTGATTCACCGGCAAATGTGACCAGCAAGATATTACTTCATCTTGCTAATCCTACAAGTGCCCAGTAGAAATATACCCCTGTTTAGCCAGTACAGTCAAAGGGCATAGTTCCAGCTTTTGAAAGGTAACGCTTCGTGGAATAAAGTGTCTTCTATACTGAATAGTTAAGACCACGTACAATTCCGAAATACGAACTGGGAGGTGTTTGATGTCACAAAGCACACCTTTCTCTTGAAGTTGTAAACAGTGGTCGGTTTGTGACGGTATCCGCTGCGGTCAAAATTTGCCCCGCTCAAATCCTCCTTGATGAAAGGTCTGATAAATTGTGGACGTATTCTGTTGTCTTCAATATCTTTGTATTTAATAATGAGGTAGTGAACGAGTAACGATAATGAAATAACAAAATTGTATTGGTGGTAAACTGAAAAAATTGAAATCAGTTGAAAAGTACATTTCGATCAGGAATCAGTAAGAAAGATGTTACTTTTTGTTACAAAGGGATGCACAGTGACTCTGTATTGAAGACACTGTTCTGCTCACGTTATACATGGCTATTGTCGATTTCCTCTCTAGTTTTAGAAAATATCCATAAATAAGCCGAATGCATTATGCATTAGATGTTACATTTTGGCATTTTCCTTGAGATCGCTTACCGAGCTGCACTCGTTTTGAATTTGCAATATTGATAGCTGAGGGCAGTAGCGGCGACCGAAACTTTAAACATAGTCGTAGGTTTCAAATTCAACCTTACGGCGATAACCACGCAGAGTACAAAATGTGACGCAGCGATATAATTGTCTACATCTTTTGTATTTAAGACCAGGCTGCGGGCATTATATCTCTTGGCAGAAAATTAAGCTTTATGAAACTTTTTGAACAAATCTTGGGCGTATTCAACACCGCGGTGTGCTGGTAAATTCCTTAGCACCTAGCTTTCTAGAGTAGAGAGCGCTGTTTAAATTTTCTGTAGTTTGCTCTCTAAGTTTAAGCAACGCCCAAGATGGAGACTATCGTGATTATGCTCCATCCAATAGCGGGTCAATGGGCAAACTTTTAAAGGGGTTCTCAAGTATATTAGTTCCCTGCATTTTCCACCGACTCCCAAATAAACTAGTTTCAGTTCTGGCGCTCGAGTTTTATCAAATTTATTCCGACTATTAGAGCAGGAAATCCGGAATTCTCTTCAAGGGAAAAAAAGTTTCTTTTATTCAGTTTTTCTCCTTGAATACAATGAACTAATGGAGTAATGTGTTTGAAGATGTTTCTGGGTAGATTAGATATAAGTTCCTTTGTTGAATTCGTGCCGTTGAGTTGAGCAAACAGAATTTTTACAAAAATAAATATGGTTTATGTTCATTTATTAGGACTCCAAACTACAATTATCAGCACAATAGGATTTTAAACATAAGTTACTATTAAATCAGATAGGCTGATATAAGGTTTGAACGTGTAATGGCCGCCAAATATAATCCTAAATCTAAACTCAACTATCACTAAGGTCGATATTGAAATACAGGTTTGAGTACGAGCTGAGTTCGGTCTTACAAATGTCAGGGGTCTAATTGTGTATGTCAGTTGCACAATAGAGGGGCAGATTTGATATAATTTTGACAGTAGCAAGAGCACGCTCACGCAGATCTTGTGCTCAAAACAGTCTATGAATATCGGCCTTATATGCTACATCGCGTAAGAGTGAGCGTTTCGTTTCGTTTAGCGACGATAAAGTTTAGCATGCAACTCTCTAACATCGTCACACTTGCCACAACAACTGGATGAATGTCACTTGGTTCTTTGGAAAAAAAAGGCAGTTAGGTACTAATAACAAATTAGCGGACCCTGCATGTAGTTCTACAATCTACTACTTATAATAAGACTGTAAAAACTTGTGTCTGTACATTGGATATTTTTTGAAAAGAATAATTGTAATGTGTTTTAGGATCTATACTGATGCCAAAACACTAATTTTTAGAATTTTTGACTGTTTGTCTGGACTTTGTGCAAGTATCACGCCATAACTACTGAATGGATTTTGATGGGAATTTCACTAGGAGATAGCTGAAATATCTGGACAGGCTTATAAGCCATGGCGGTATGTGATGTGAAAACAAGGATCCAGAGAGGAAGATCTCCTCCATCCTCCTCCTCTACGCAAACGAAGTTGCGGGGTACAGCTAGTCTCTAATATAAATTATATAAAAGTGCAGTTCATCTTCCACGTCGAAGTTGAAGAAAGTGACAAAAGGTGGGGAATTTGATTGTCCAAGCAATAATATTGAAAAAAAGGGAATCGCACCCCAAATTACTTGCCAACCCTTTGTCCTCATAATATTCGGATTCGAACCCTTATTCCGGAAGCGGATGGAGACTTATTGGAATCCGCCGAGACGCTTCCCTTTTGACAATTAGGTAAGCTTACACAAGGGATCTCGATATAACCTAATATTCTGCAGGTGTAATAGAGTAGTAGACTTACAATATAGACAGCAGAGCAAGTGTAATACTTTGGACTTTCGACTGTTCTTATTATCTGCGTCATAAGAGTTGAATCTAGAAGAATCTCCCTATCTAATCGAGTTGACTAGCGTATCTGGGACAAGCGACTGGCCGTCGGCCGGTCGGGCGTCCTCGGTACCACTGGAAGGACGAGGTCGAGAAGGACCTGCACCGACTGCAGGCACACACGTGGCGGCAGTCGGTGTAGGACCGGCACGACTAGCATCTTCTCGTTGCGGAGGCCAAGATCCACTTCGGGTCACTGAGCCAGCGGAGTAAATTTGTAAGTAAGTAAGAGTTGAATTCATACTGCAAGTGCTACCATTGATCTGCTGTTGTCCGGATGTCCCAAGTTCGATCATGAAAGAAGGTAAAAAAAAGTGCATTATATAAGTGCTCACAAAACGGTGAAGAACATCAAGTCAGCGACAAACTGTGGCATTCAGTCTAAGGTGTGTGCAATTATGCATGGGACAAAGTTGATCCGATGACATTCATAAAACCGAAACTTTCTATCTGCAATTCAGCCAATCACGAATATCTTCGCCTTGATAACATCAGCTTTGTCAATCGCAACATCGAATGTAATAGTACCTATTGCTATGAGAATACAGTATAGATTGCAAGGGTTTTGTGTAAGTTGACGTGCTTTTGTACAGTCGAAGACAGAGTTAAGTATCCTCGGAAATCGTAATTGCGTATTATAGCTTGCTGCATGAGTAGCTTAAATAAATTGTAGTTTATTTGAATGCCCAGCAATCTTACTGCATAATTAACAATAAACCGGACGACTTGCTAGTCTCCTATTTCATAATAAGAGCCTAACAAGTAATAGGATGCTTTTTTCAAAAACTTCAGACAAATGCTCGTGGCCCAGAGGTGCTGCTTCTTGCCACATCGTGACACCATAAGTGTCTGGGTTCGAAACCAGATAGTAGATTCCTTTTACGTTAATTTTATTTCTAACTTTTAGTGATTTTTAGTATAATGATGGTTCGTGGTGTAAGAATTAGTTTTTTTCAAGGTGAATGTCTGTGACGCCAGCGGCATCCTGTCTTGCACTCTAGTGCACTGGTATATTATTGCAAGTAATGGCTCACTATAGTATTGTTTCTAGCGGTCTATTATACAGGAGCTCATACCAATGTTGTACCAAAATAAAACTGACATTAAATACCTCAAAATTACACTAATTGTCAACCTGTGGGCTCTTCAGTCGCTGATTGTTCCCGCTCCCAAGCCTCATTCGAGCCAAGACATTAGGTCGACCCAACAAATTGCGTTATAGCCAAATTAGATTCGACTGGATCCCTTGGGCTAGATATGGCCAATCCGATTTTTGGAGGGTCGCAACGGATTTTAGCCAAATATAGCTAAATAATGTGGTAGCTCCTTCATCGCATAACAATGTTGATCATACATTAAAAATAGGTACGAACACATTTTTTTAAAGGACATTGCGCTATTTTTAACCGACTATAAAAAACCGTGTACTTAATGTATGGCTAAGTGTGGCACTAAGTTCGTATGTCGCCATCTTCGGCCTCATCGTCGCTTACCATCGGGTGAGATTGAAGCCAAACGTGGGCTTAGTCTTGTTATAAGAAAAAAGTTAAGCACTTAAGTTTTAGTCCTAGTCCGCCTAAGTCTTATTCTAAAAAAATTTGTGACTTTCTACTACGACCGAATATTATTGTACAAAAATATTTCGGGCCTTGGATTGGTAATCGCTACCTCGGGTTGCTGTAATCCGTGGAAAGCCACGCTTTGAAACCAACCATGAAAGGATTCTATAAATACGCGTGCCATTTGACAATTGTCTTTGAAGCTATAGTATTAATTTCAAGAATTAATAGTCATGTTTTAATACTGTCACTAAATAAAATAAAAATCGTTAAAATATAGAAAGTACAGAACTACTGACTTCAAAATTTATGTATCAAGGTGTATGTGTTTTTTCTTTATTTGAATTTTATTGAATGACATTGATAAATGCTCGGTTCAATTCCTCTAAAATATTATCTCGTAAAATCTCCCAATTATCATTGTATAAGTACCTATGTTATTACCCAAGAATATATAATTTCGTATAAGGGAAAAGAAGGAAAATATTATAGGGTCTAATTGAAAGGACTTCTAAGAAATCATTCAAAGTTATCTCAAAAGCCCGCTGCGTATGAAGTCACTTTATAAAGGCGTTATTTTACTTCAAAGGAAAATTGCGTTGTAATGAAACTCAATGAGGTTCTTTATATGAATCTGGATACACTTAGATGTATTGTGTTTGATTGTTATTTGACATAACAATTTTATCCGACTTCCAAAGAGGAGTAATGTTATATTTTTGATTGTACCGAACTCGGTAGTTGTCTTTCCAGGAAATCAGAAAAAAAAACTTAAATCTATGCAAAGAAACGTCTGTCGTAAATAGTATACCATAACTGCCGCAACGTAAAGCGACTTTTGCTATAAATAAATGAACAGGCTTTATTTAGAAACATCCGTTCGATTTCTTTGAAGTTAATTGATAAAAGTCGGTTCGATTTTGAAGCAAAAAAAACGTACTACACGTCAAAACAAACTTCTTATTAAGCCCCCTAATACAATTCGAGCCACATGTGAAATCGTGACGGCCCAAAACACATAATGGGAAACCTCACGTCTAAACAAGAAGGCAATTTAGCATTCTGACATTAAATTAAACATACCCCTCGCAATCTAATTTAGTAAGGTTTTGGATTCATTACAAGAATGGGTTGAAATATGTCATTTAAAATAGGAAAAAAGATTTCGGCTGTAAACAGCATTTTAAAATCGAGTGTGTATTGCTGTATGGATATGGTGTAGATCTCTTATTTATTTTACTAAGTTAGAAAGTGATAGTTTAAAGGGTTGATCGTATCGGATACCCCGTAGGTAAAATATATAATTCTTTGCTATTATTAAATTTCTCGTGCATTTATTGTTGACTTACAGTAAATGTCGAATGGGTGTTAAATAATTTTCTTTGTGAAAGTGGGTAATTTTAAAATTTTGTATTATTTTACGATCAAATTCATTTGTAGTATAAATCATCCTGGGTAGAGGGCCAAATAAGAATTAAAATCAAGTATTAATTGATGTGATATTGACTACCTGTTTAGGCTGTTAGTCACCATAGGTTAGGTAGGTTGTACCTAAACTCATTAAAATGGCGAAACTCTAAAGTTCAATAATAGTATTGACATTCGTGTACGGACAACAGCAGATAACTCTTGCAGTACGATTTTAACTCTTACGACGCAGATAATAAGAACGGTGCAAAGTGTTACACTTGATCTGCTGTTAGCTGTACCAAAAAATTATAAATTGCGAATTCCAGGCAAGATGTGGCATGACATGACACGACAGTTTATAAAATAATTACTTGATTTACAAAAATATATCGAAATATTCTTCGAAAACCTGACACTCACTTAGACGTTTAATACGAAACGTCAGGGCCGAAATGAAATTCGTGTCGTAGGTACACTTTTAGTTAAATAAATGCGGTCGACGCTTCTCTTGAATACATTTTTGTCTCTCAAGTTTATGCGACAGTGTTTGTAGGTTATATCAGCTGAATTTGGTACGGTTCCGCAGTTTCGTAAATGTTTTAAACAAATATATTTAAAGCAAATTCTATTATTCTGAACAACTTTTGTTCTACGACTTTTCGAATAACAAATAAAAATAAATTAATGTCTCATACAAATCGATCAGCTGACCGGTACGAAACGTATGAAAAGTCAAATGTTCAGTTCTCGATACTGAACACCCTCCCTTCGGCTTCATATACCCTTTACGTTACACCCTGTATATATAATAATTATTACTCCTAATTTTTAATAATATTCTAAGTTGTAGCGCCCGAATGCTTGCAGGACATTGTAGCCTTGAACGATTTTTACCTTCGGGGGAAGGTTGCCTGAATTACTAAAATATCCTTCGTTAGCACATTTTATAGAAAACACAACTTTTGAAAAAAAATCCAAATTTACCGAACGCACAAGTTTGCGTTCTGTTTACATAAAAAACAAACCATTGGGTTAGAATTTATTCGTAACAATATTTTTTGCCGACAGTACAATTTCACGCTTGCCAAACATATAAAAAAAGAATAATAGAGTCGCCTTTCATAATTAACAGAACCCTAACGATGTTGGCAATGGACTTGATGGAAAAAATGAAAAACGTCTGCATTGCTTTATTCAAATTGAGCTTGTTCAAAACGAGAGAGGCTGAACTGCGAGAACACTTGATAAAACGGAATTCTTCAGATCAAAAGATTTGTCATTACCACATATGAAAATTAGGTAGTGATTTATGAAAATTTGGAGCGAAAATATATAACACAGTGATGGTAATACTAAAATAACATAACCTAGCGAGATGAAGTTATTAAAAAAGGACAGAAACATGAGCATGAACCTAATTAAATGAACATGAATATACACCTAAATATGTTTATTTTGAACCTGAATATCAGCAAAATACTTCTAATATGTACTTCAACTAAGCTAAAAGTTAGTGCATGACGTAAGGATAGAACCTGCGACGCGAGCACTGAAGTCACATAATACAGTTTAATGAAAAAGATAGAATACAAACAAAGGTGATCATCTTTGGCTAATTTATGTACAAATATTGTCTTCAAAAAACTAAGTTGTTAACCAAATTCTCGGCAAAATTATGTAAATTTTCCTTTACAAAATTAAATATTGTACTGAATATAAAATATCTGAAGGAAGATAAATTCAAAACTGTCAGCGTGAAGGGCTTAAATTGCCTCGAACCGCCTCGCACCAACGAAAACCGGCTGCATCCGGTAAATTCCAGATCATTCTAGAACTCCAGAACATATTTCGTGCCGACAACGCTCGCCGACAACGCCTAGCAGGAGCGAAATTTAATTCCATAGCATCTTGTGCTTAGTTTAAGCTCAAAGCATTTCTGCGTCTTACATTGTATGAGACATTATATGCAGTGGAGACAAAGTGGGTCACTTCGCTTGTTGCAGCTCGAGTAAGTTTGGAATAAAGCTGGGCATTGGGTGGTCTCCATCATGTATATGGAATATTACATTGTGGTAAAACCATAACTTATGTAGAAGCAATATGTAAAAGTTTGAAATTCATAGAGTAATGTACCTACATATGTAACCATTATTATGGATAAGAAAGAATACGAGGTGTTATAGGTTTACTTATACATTCTATATTATATAATGTTTCATTCAGTATATTGTTGATACTTTTCTTCTGTGTTCTACTAAAATTGGTTGGTTCGTTATTAACCAATTAATTATGTCATTATCTTCTGCTATCTCATCAAACTATGCTTTCTCAAACTGTTAATTTAGCAAGTTTATTAAGGATTAATAAACTACCTAGAAAGTCGTATCGGTTTACACAAGAAAATAGCGATGGAGTAAATCTCCCCAGAAACTAAGCATATAATGGAAATTCTCTAGAGAAACAATCGCCAGCAAGACTCCCAGTGTCCTAATGAAATTAATTAACCGCTAGGTACTCGCTGTAGAAACGCAGTTCTCACTTTAAAATAAACAGGAAACGTGACTTTGGGAAGGAAAATTCAAATCTTGTACAATAAAATTACATAAGAAAACAAAGGAGTAAGAATACTGGAATATAAAAGATATATTTTAAGCTGACCATGGGGTATAACACTTTTTCAGGGAAAGTCGAGGTCTCAAACTGGTCTAAGTGTTAGAAATTTTATTTCAAAGTAATGTTTGGGAGTTGTGAAATAAAGTGATCATATAACTGTGTGACAGATGATTCAGGTTGAAGTGAAGATCGCAGCAGATAAAGTCAGTCATTCACTCAGCGGTTCAAAAACCCCTGTGAATTTATGCATGTATTATTTATGTAAGGTAAATGAATACATTATTTCAAGTTTCAGTCTAGAAATCTAGTCATGCTGTTACGTAATATACGGACTCGCACAATATACATAAATTGAAAGCGCTGAGTTACGTAATCCTGGAGTGCAACCAGAACAATACAGAAACAAGACCCATAGCTGCGTCTCTACGTATTATTTGACTAAAGACCATGCTGCCTACGGCTTACGTCAGATTTGTAGTTATGAAATGCCTCGCTTCTTGTTCGTAGTCAGAAGGCACGGATTAAATAGGCTGTGGTATACGGTAGAAACTTCAGCGGGTATAATATCTTTGCCGGAAATAAGACTACATTCAAATCAACTGACAGCTAGATCAGACGCATACGCCATGACCAGCAAAATGAAATATTTCTTTAGTCGCCCTAGGCCTGATGGCAAAATTGTATTCATATTGATACATGTGTATAATATAATAAAATGTCATAATTACTATACAGTCTATTTATGGTATAAATAGTTGGTAGCCAATCAATACACTTGAATTACAGTACAGTTTAAGTAGCATGATAAAATAAAAGAAATACCTACCTCAATACTATTTACAATTAAAGTCCGAACACGCCGTCTAACTCCGCACTGCGCGGCAGGGACCCCAGCACGCTGACGGCGTTGCCCCGCTGAATAGCCTTTATTGGTATAAATAAATAAATTTATAAAAAAAAATTAAACTCAGATTCATGCACTTGCTTTTAGTAGGGTGCATAATTCGCAAGATATTCACAGGTAAATGAAATAGCATAGGCCAGCATTGTAAAATCTACTATCCGTCCTCTGCTTGGGTGGTGACATAGTTTTAATAAAGGATTTTTTTTGCTTTCCAGATACCCACCGTAGGGGTTGCCCTTAGGTGGATTGCATCTGACCACTATTGATTACCAGCTGCAAATGAAAATATAGGTAAGCTTTTTCCACAAAGCTATGTATGATGATCAAGAGTGTAATGTCTCTAGTGTTGCCAGGTGTCTTTAAATGACTGTCAACATAATATAGCTCGTATCTTTCTGATTATGTCTGTAATTTGTATGGCAATAATAATGTGTTGTAACATTATAACTTTTAAATTACTAGGTATGCTTTAGAGACTAGTATGATCGCTATTCTCTTATGACTTGGGTTCCATGTAAAATTTGTCACAGCGATAGTTGCATGATTTCAGAGATTGTAGCTTGTCTTAGAATCCGTTTTGCACTTAGAAGCAAATGTTTTGACATTTACACATTAATTTCTTTTATTGCAAAGGATTATTACGAAAAATTATTATAATAATTATCTACGGTTATTTTGAAAAAGTTCTTTGAATTGTTAGAATTTAGCGAAGATAAAGTAGGTTGTTATAAATTAACGTATTTCTTTCTCTTAATAATTAAACCCATAAAATAAAATTATACATCATGTAGATAAGAACTTTTGTTTGGAAATATTTCCCATTCAACCAAACCCAATAATTCCTAAAGACTCGAACACAATCTTATAAATATTTAGCAACACACAAACAAACATGACAGAAGAAACGAAAAACTCCCACAAAACAACATGCATGTAAAAACTTGCCGAGTTAGAAATAAGAAAAGGAATTTCCCCATATTATATCATGCTGATGTGTTTTGTAAAAGTTTTACCATATATCATTCTTGCCAGGACTTTATTCCCTGAGCAGTCCTCAAGGAAGACAAAGTTTGAGGAGCAGAGCGGTATATTATATGATTATCTGATTCATTATTTCATCATTTACACCTCTATAAGAATCAATTTACTTTCTGGAAACATGGCTATTATTTAGTTACTAAAGTGAGCTTTAACTAAATTTTAGTAGGTACTAAGCAGTAGGTACATTAGTACACCGTCGGAATTAGCTTGACGCTAGCCGAATTAAACCGCGGGTGACAACTGTACAAAATGGCGGACTTAGTTTTATTAACTTTGCATCGTATTCACGTCGTTGTTCGTATATCACAGAACGAGACGGAGGTTTCAAACTTCATAGTTTATCGAAAAGACACCTTGTGAAGAAATCATTGCGAGCAAGCTTATGCCTAAATAAGTTTATGGCATGTGTTACCCACTAATACGCACTGGGTTTAAGCAGTGGATCATGGCCTGATCTCCTGCGATGTGATTGCGAAATCCATCATGACTGTAAATCATTCTGGTATTACAAAATTAAACACTGCAATTAGATGAAAATCATTATTTACGATCCTTATCATTATTACGAGTATTTCTACTACCTATATCTTAATTAAATAAAGTTCAAATCATTTATTAAGATATAGTAGGAATATTAAGTTACCTATATTCGATTACGTCAATTTTAATTTGTCCTTGTGCATCAAAATTCCCCCCAAAAAATCTAAGGGTCAAAAATATGGATGGACTTGGCCATTTGTAACTTAGCCATAATTATAGCGAAACATGTTTGGAGTTGAATAGTTTATTAAATAATTCACGAGAACTGTATCAATCAATATCCAAGATTGAACCAAGCATGGGGTAGGCTAGTATTAGAAGAAATGCTAGAGTATTTTTATTGGTGTTTATTTTTCAAAACATCCCTATATGAGATACAGCAAATTGTATACCTATCTGAAAGTAAACACATAAATTTGTAAACGGGAAACAACAATATTATCTCAACATCTAGGACGGATAAATGCTTTTACATTATTTTTTTAAGAGACAACGTCTTCGGAGAGAAATATTCCAAGTGAGAGCTTTCCAGCATATTTGTATCTCCCAAGAATAGGTACTCGAAGCACGCGAAACTTTGAAGTAAGCTTTCCGGGAAAGCGTAGGTATTCTATATATAAATCCATGTAACACTCCTTATACATTTATATGCTTAAATTAGGTATTAAAATCCTTCTTTTTTTAGGGGGGGGGGGGGGGGGGGGGGGGGGTTAAAGATACCCAACCTCTTATTATGTGGGATTTGTACCCACTAAAACCCTCTCGATGGCCGACCTCGTGCTGTTCGGAGGACTCCGGGTTCTCCTACGGAACGCACCGGTAGGTATTAGGAACCTACATTGAAACAAAATCACAAATCCATACTTTTTTTACAATTTGCCCAATGGATATAATCCACACACAGATGACAGCAGGGTTACTCTCACCTCTTATAGCGATCCAGTTTAGGTTCCTAAACTGACAATTTGCTACAATGACGTTTTAGGAACCTAAACTGGATCGCTATAAGAGGTGAGAGTAACCCTGCTGTCCTCTGTGTGTGGATTATATCCATTGGGCAAATTGTAAAAAAATTTGGTGTCCGCCAAAAGATGTCCATACAAATTCAGAGTACTTATCGGAAAATACAAGCGGTAAGATACAATGTCTTTCCCACACAGGTGCGATCTGCACGCGGCTTGCGGCCTGTGGTCAGTTGAAACTGCCCGTCCCATTTTCTTCCGTCGTTAACGTTCAGCCCCTTTACCTTGAACTCTTATAGCAGGATTACTTTAATAATATTTTGTTACTTCGTACAATGACGACCTTAAAGTAAGCTTATTAAGGTCGACATTGTACGAAGTAACAAAGTATTATGAAAGTAATCCTGCTATAAGAGTTCAAGGTAAGGGAGCAGTAGGTAGCGATCTGAGATCTAGGTCGCAATCCGCTATATACTGGACGTTATCGACGGGAGAAAAGGAGTCGGAGAATGCGTTTCAACTGGCCGCAGGCCGCACGCAGCGTGCAGATTGCGCCTGTATATGTCTGGCTTTATAGAAGCAGGCCGATGACGTTATGTCAGATCATACCGACATGAGCCAGAGTAATTTACCGTAATATTTACGCCCAACTGTTTCTAAAGAGCGTTTAAATAAATAATTAGAATCAGTGTAGAATTTAGAATTTCCATTATATACTTTACCTAGTACATAAATATTATATCTAAGCTAAAAGGGTTCCGATTTCAGATCCGAGTGATTCTGTGGTGTTTCCAAGAGCATTGTTTGTAAAACAAAAGTTTTTACACATTTCCGTTTTGGTTCGTGGAAAATGGAAAAGCTTTTGATGTTGTTAGGATTTTTTTTACCATTTTGCTTATTAAAAATTCCAAATCCAAACAGCGAACAAAAAAGGAGAATAACTCCAAAAATAGATTTTTATTTCATTTGGTTAGATGTAAGTACCTACGCATGAAGGAAAAAAATTGTAGCACCCTATGGAGAGAGTAAAGTACATTTTGTACCTAATAATCCTTTTTGTTGTTTGTAGTCACTTTCAGTCTCAGCCAGAAACATCTGTAGACGTTTCGACTTCTATAGAAATTGAAACAATTATAAACAAGAAACATTATTATGAGACAGCGACCTTACGATGTAAATATGCCTTACTCCATACTGGCTATTCCATCATTCATTACATGCCTATTAGGGTAGGTACAGTCTACAGCACATTATCATACACAAACCATTGCTATCTATTAAGCCATATTAGGTACCATCGCGTAGAATGCCCAAGTTACTGTTGATATTACTGCTTGTCTGACTGTATCTAAGAAATAATATAAGTAATGAAGAAGCCTCGAAAATATTTCCCAAAGTCAACAACACCGGATCACGCTTGGTACATCCTGTATAATCTCATCCTTCGGCAAAGTATTCAAAGCCACACAACAGCAATAACTTTCTACAATACGATTTATTTCTCGAACTTTTTCTTCGTACGAAACGCGGTAAAGAGTAAGATGTTGTAATTATAATTCCGGTTCCGTATAGAATAGAATATTGATTCTAGGTAGGTAGTTTTTTAAATTTAATTAAACGCAGTGAAACGTATTTCCATAATTTGGTATAACGTGAATAATAAAAACTTATATTCTAACCATAAGTGTTAGACAGTCATTTTCATTGAGAACTTGGCCTGTGCACTGCTGAGCTGAGCTGAGCACAATTCTACATGGAGAATTTTAAATCACGATGGTTCGAAGGCCATGATACTTTATCCATTATTAAATTTTGATTTGTTATAATATTTTTAATGTCGGAAAATCGTACTGTCCTCGAAAATATACATCAGAAGAGAAGCGAGCGAAAGTTCAATTGACTAATTATAGTTAAGTTCAATTAAAAACATGATTTCTAACTGCAATGTTAGACATGAATTTGAGTAATTGCACAATTACTGGTTAGATGTCGCTACCATCCCTAAGCAGAATATGGAGACAAAATTGGACGACCTGGGTACGATATCATGGCTCTGTTGGAATAGAGCGTGACACGGAATGGCGAAGTCCCTGGTTGAAATCCCGGTCGTGATGATTTTTTTTTTATCCATTTATCATTTAGATTTTCGTTTCGCATAGCGCATATGCAAGAAAATATCAAATCATAATTATAATTACTTACATAATTACCAGTACATTAGTCGCGCTGTATAGATAATACATAATGTCCGACATTGTCAGTCTGTTAGCCTTTGCAACTGCAATTTCTGAACTAATGAACCGATTATCTTTCCGCATATTATGTACGCTAAATCATACCGTGCGTTTAACGTTCACCTCCTACCAACAATGATACAGTCTGTACAATATGATATACCTACTCGTACCTACCATAATGATATACCTCTACAAAACCTTTGGAATCTATACAATTTTCTAAACGCACCAAAATTTAAACAGTTGATGTGCTAATTTACACTCACATAAAAACTTGTAGCTTCTGGAGGAAATATGGTGATACTTCCAAATTACGAGGACATTTACTTAAATTATTATATATAAACAGATATCACTCACTTATATTCTTCACATTTACTTATCCATCCATCTCATGGTTTCCAAACAAAAACGCGGACCCCTAAAATGGCAGAATAAAAACGAGGAGCTCCAGTATTACGAAACCGAGTTAAGAAGGCACAAAACTCGTAACTCCTTTTGACGTTACACTAACAAACGCGATTTTTCATCCCAATCATATTTCCCTCGTTATACGTAGCTGTTACACAGGAGAGGAAACACACGGTAGTGCTGTTAGTGAACTTGATAACGTAACTGGTCTATTTAGCGACGAGTTATGTGCCACTAACATATACCATACAGATGCTGTAGTAAGTTCACTCGCTAACAATCTTCTTCTAGTGGTTTAGTAGCCAAACCTATTGTCAGAGGTATTTAACCCACGTAGACCTTCAACAAGGCCTCACGACTAGTACGACTGGTTGTAGAACGACCGACTACTTAACATGGGGAAGAACTAGACGGAATTCTTTCCGTGTTGTACGATCAGTAAAACTCAGTTAGATATAACTAAACGGAATATAATTATCTTTCTGAGGCACACATGCGCTCAGATGAAAGTGTCACTAGCGGCTAAGCTATCCAGGTATACAGATTGCGCCAAATATTACTTAACTTATACGATAATTTTTAATGTGTCACAACTGGACTATGAGCTCTTCTACTTGAGCACATTTTACAGTAAACTTGATTAGGGTAAGTAACCGTCCTATTTAGAGATGGGATCTGTACCACTAAACGTACGCTAGTACGTAATGTTCGTATATAAAGTCCCTGGTCCATGATTGGTGCGATTTTTGGTGCACCTCTAGTGCCCAGTCCTGACCTACAGACCAACTCACCGACCAACTAGTCAGTCCGTGGGGAATTGGAACTAAAATCGCACCAATCACAGCAACTTTTGATTAAACAATATCGATCAGAAGTCAACGTGCGTTTGCGACAACAAAATGTCTAAACGCTTGCTCCCAATCCCTCTGTTGATTAAAGTTATCGTTGGACTTGGCGTTTTTCACATCATACCTAATACATGCTAAGTCTTGTTTATTTGGAGGGTTTCTTTAAAACACAACAAAACACGCATTACGTTAAGAAATTCCATCTTCCAGATGGATTTTAGAAAGCCTCATCTAGCATTTTTCGACACTGTCTCCATTATTAATACCCAATCTGTTCCGCGAGGTGGCGCCGGCGGCTTTCATTAGCATAAATCAGCGCGGCGAAACAGGCAACAGTCCTGATGTTGTCATTCGGTGAAGGCTTTGTGTGGAGGGCTTTTATGGCCACAGGCAGAAATAGACGTAATTTTTTAGGATTACTTTTATCTAGTACCCGTGTTGGGCTGACTTTAAGCCAGTAAATTTGTTTACATTGTCGGATTTATGACTTTGAAGGATGGAAGGTTAGGTTTTTATAAAACTTATACGTTTTGAACCATCGACGACGCCCCTAGTTTTAGGATTTTCCATGGGCACTAGAAATTTTCACGTGTGACGACAAACCGTATAGGTAATTCATCTATGGTCGCTTTATGTGTTATATCGGAACCCTACATTTATATATGGATACATCGAAAGAGGTCTTCTTTGATACAGTTTTGGCAATAAGTAAAAAAAAATATGACGAGCAGTAAATGCAACGATAAACTAGTTTAGAGCCTATTATAATATTAAATTAACAGGTCAATAAACTTTATCTTGGTGCAAAAGACAAGTTCCGTTTCATTAAACATTTACGTATTTCAGAGCCTAATTTCTTCCTGTCAAGTCATCAAGGTCAACGTTTTCAACCTCAATTTTATTCGAAAATGAAAAAATATAACATTAATTTTAACGTCCTTTCCTGTCATAACCTTGACTTATTTCCGTCTTTTATTTTTCTGGTAATTTGTCTCGATCCTGAATAGATGTTTAGACCGAAAGTCATTTATTAATGTCACGGAATACAGAAGCTGAAATTGTTATCTTAATTGTCATTTACAGTAATTTCACAATATCTATAAAGGGACCTTTAATGACCACCTAATACATTATAGTGTATCTGATTACTGCATTATATAGGTAAGTACTATGACATACTCCATAGTTTGGATAAGGATGTAGTTCTAGTTTAACGTTGATTGATTTCCTGAAATTTGATTTAGTTACTAATTAGTTAACTCTACCCACTAAATTCAATTAAACCATATTAACATCAATACCAACATATTTCACGAAATAGAGCAGTTCCAACAAACACATGCATCTAGAACTAATTTTCATGTAAAGTCTTCCCATTGACTTAGTGGACATAATTATTGTACGTCGAAAGGTGATTGTGGTACGGACAACAGCAGATCAATGGTAACATGGGAGTTTGAAGACGAAAAGTGTGTTATCTCATCATCCATCAATAACACCGCAACTAGCTATTGACACTTCGCTTTTTGCCTTCATTCTAGTTGTAACTATTCATCAGCAGATCATTTGCAGTAATGGCACTCGATATGTATAATTAATTATCCTCGGGTAGAACTCGAAGGTTATCCGTTGGGATTAGTTGTCGAGCAGTTTGTCAATGTCAAAGGCAAACTCGGAAACTTACTAATAGCTTATGTAAATTACTTGAGTAATAATAACGATTGGACTGACCGAGGTGTTGGGGAAGAAAAATTTATCAAATTGCTGTACCGATTAGGAGCTCAGACAAAATGAACAAAAGAACAGTTGCGTTTAAATTGTAATCCAAATGTTGATTATAATTTAGGACGTAAATATCGTCAAGACCATAAGGTAATAGAAACAAGTGAACGCGTGTCAAATATTATTATTTCAGTTTCAGTACATTTTAGACACATGTCTCTTGTCTTTTTTGTGGCAAGATGATACCTAATCATGCCCTTATTGCCTTTTTAAATGACACTAATATTACCATAAAATAAATTTATGTACTGCGATGAGATTGAGAGAGACGTCTGGTCTATAATAAATTAAGATTTTGTATTAACAATCTAGTTTTATGTCAATTAACGTGTCAAATATCATTAAATTCCGAGCCTTGACATGGGTTTTCTAGATTGGTTTATACAAACTTTTACAAAACAGACCACTTAACAAAGTTTTGGATCCATTATAATTTGTATAACTACTTACTTGTTAATCAATCTTCGACAGCGTTATCCTTTATAAAAGTTCTTGGTAACTTTCAAAAATGGTTAAGATAGAATTTAATAATGATAAATTGACGGTACGGGCGAAGTAACTTGTTGAACTAGATTTAATTTAAAATCTTCAAATAAACTTTATTATTACCTCTCACTATGAGTTTTCCTAGAAATTACTTTTAATATGACAGACAGGCTTCAAAGTAATTTCCGTTTTACGTTAAAACGATGTTACATTATTTAATATTTTATGCGTGTTGGTATTTCCTTATATTAAATCCTGTCAAGTTGTCTGACTGCGAGGTTTTTGTTTGCGTGGAATTTAATACCATGGAAATCAAAGTAACACCCTTCGAGATAACAATAAGATTCCTATACACAATAAACAGTGTAGCTAACAGCAGAACAAGTGTAAGACTTTGGACAGTTTTTATTATCTGCGTCATAGGAGTTGAATTCGTACTGCAAGTGTTACCATTGATTTGCTGTTGTCCGTACCTACCATGACTATAGACTGTTGGGACTTCACAACTAGTTGTCATCTGTATCTGTAACTGACATTTATAACGTCTTACACTGAATGTATGTACCATCTACTGTCCGTTTCTTCCGCAAAAAAATTGCCCATGGTTATTCGCTTACTCACCGGCGGCCTATACCTAAGCTATACAACTATACTCGCCACTCGCTGCTCGCCCACTCGTTTTATAGTTGATAGCTTTACTCGAGCCGACTTTATTCCGCCGAATCCTTCCAATGTTTTCTGAACTATTCAGTCAGTTATTTTTGTCAATATTCATTTCTTATGGGTCAAATAGGGGGGAATATTCTCCTCTAAACACCATCCTCTCTCGATCATTCGATTTCACTGCTGTTCATATCCAACGACTTTTTGGATATCTTCAAAAGGACCAACCTTCGTTTGTCTAGGCTTCTTAGTACAAATTCGAAGTCGTCACTAATTTAACCCTCAGCTCAATTTATCATCTTGACGCCTAATCAGGTGTGCGTCCCATTGCCACTTCCCTAGACATTCGGTTGCCCATATTCTACGACATCGGTTTTCCTCTAATGAGTTCATGCCAAATATGGTGGCGTTGGGGTGTTCCATGTGACTCTAATACAACCTCGCCGTGCTCTTATAATTAAGCAGAAGAATAGGTTTGTTACTGACACAAGTTTAGAAAAGTTTTTTACTTCGCTGGCGACCCGAAGTGGAGTGATTAGTTAAACGAGAAGACGTTGCGACTCTGCACCAACTGGTGCCACATGTGTCGGTCGGTCCAGATTCCTCTTCCCTTCGTCCCTCCAGCGACATCTAGGATAAAAAATAAAATACCATAAATTGACATACCTAGGTATGTAGCCCACACCAAGTTTCTTATTTTGTAAAAAAAATATGATCGTCTAATTACCTGTTGTGATGTAACACTGATGGAACTGATTGATCGAACCTGTTCATTGTGAAAATAAAGTGATGCGATCTCATAATGTGAAAATAATTATACAATAGTCACAGAACAGCTTCGGATGTTAGTAAAGTAAAGTTTTTGTTTACAAAATAAGACACTTAATTTCGAAAAGTATATGCTAAATTTGATTAGATTTGAAAGAAAAGGATGGCAGTGTTTGAGACTTCCTAAAAGTTTAATTTGGGAAACACAAGACAGATTTAGCTCCAGCTTCTAATTCTTCGTTCCGTAAGTCGATCATTCAAAACAGAATTCCTCAAATTGCGTCAATTGATGTCTGTCCCAGAACACTTTAACTGTAATTTCCGAAACTCACGTAACACAATGAAAGCGTCGAATTGTCAAGTCTAAGACAATCCTAAACTTCTTAATGGACAGTCAGAATTACCGTTAAGTAGACTTTAAGAACATTAAAACTTAACAATTCGCTAAGTGATGATCGTTATCGTAAAGGCGCCTGTTTTTAAGAAGTTACCAAAGTTTACTAAAGAAAAAAATGTTTTTATTATTGCGCATTAAGAACAACATCAAAATCTTGCTTCTTTTAATTAGTTTATGTTTTCTGAAAACAGGCCTTATTAATAAAATATTATTAAGGCCTGTTTAATTTATCGCAAGATTAAATATTGGTTTCGTAATTTGGAGAGTAGATCGTGGTGTTCCTTATTGTTTTGATGTTGATACAGGGCATTTTATTATGAGGATAGGTATAATAGATATAAATTCCAACCTGACGGTTATACATGAATTCGGAACTACAAAATTGATCCATGGTGTAACTCCCTAAGTGCAGACAAAAAATGCCACACTTCCCTTCCTTCCCCTCTTACATTCGACAACAACAAAACATGATTTTTTATTTCCCCGCAACAACAAAAAATGCTCGAAAAGTGAACACCGTTATTAGTTCTTCGGTAACACAACAATAACTCACTCGAACTAATAATGTTATGAATAGCTCAAGCTCCCGGTCCATCGATCATGGCCGCCGCTGACAGCGTGGCCCGGGAGGCTGAATCAGAACCACTGCATCATTTTCCATTAGGATATCGAGCGTTTAATTTTTTTATACTCACCAATATTGCAATGCGTTTTTAATGTTACGTTTTTACGAGAGATATATATAGGAAGTTTTTTTTTATCAGCGATGCCAAACTCAGGGTTAGTTCATTAGTTCCTAAAATTGTGTATTTATTATTTTTAACATAGGTAATTATTTATTAACCGACTTCCAAAAAAAGGAGGAGGTTATCAATTCTTGAATTTATTGTTATTGTGCTCCGACTCGATGTTACCCTATTCGTCGTAGCGTAAGGAATTTTATTACATTTGGATGATTTTTGCATGAAAAATTAAGGTAGTACCTACCTATTTTTATATATTTTTTGGCATCAGTATTGTATATATTATTATCATCCCTGAGTAGCGGCGTCATTGGTCAAAGCCACAGCTTGTATTTTAATTAACGATTGCTCTCAAAACGGTGAACTGTAATCCGTATTAGCTTTTTTAGAGAGAAAAAATCGTTACAATTTATCCAGTTTAACCCTTTACAAAACGGGCCTAAATCAACCAATTTATACTTAAAACCAAGGACAAAGAAGAAATCAACGTTTAATTTCCGATTCCCTCACAAATTTCGGTATCAAAAGGAGGGTTTGGGGCAATCATTGCGTAAGAGAATTCATTAATGGCCTATAAACAAAATCCTTTCGTTGCCTCCAACGATCCTATTAAATGGGCCCTCAATATTAAAATGAAGGACCGTAAACAGTGAGTGTTGGTACTTCGTATACAAGTTGCAACAAAGTACCTTTTGGGTAAATGTGCCGATGGTGCAATTCAACCCTGGGCTGAATTAAGGAGAATGAATGTCGGGACGTCACAACGACGGGGCGTTTACCGAAATCGGTCGAAACGGTCGGCTTCAATAATATAAGTATGTGATATCCATTTATATTTATAATTATTTGAGAATTATAGTTGTACGTAATTAAACTACATTAAAAATATCACGTCGAGAGGAAATATAACAGCCATTTTATTTTCGGTGTCAGAGACAGAACAGACTATAAAGAGGTTGGATTACCAACATGCTCCCGTTTTTTTACATTAGAACAGATTAAAAACTAGGGCTCTTAGCCATAAACGTGATTTATAGGGAAGTAAGTTTAAAACAGGTATATGGCTAACAGCATAGATATTTGAGTACCTATAAGAATAAGTCTAGAACATGCATACAGCTAGACATAGGCATCTACTTATAAAAACAAAGAATGAAATTGTATTTAAAACAATTAAAAATCTAAATTAATATAATTAGGAGGGGACCTTTACGACCTTCCGTAGAGGTCTCCTCAAAGTGCCGGCCGCGGTCGTAACATCCACCACCCTTACCACACCGTCACGCCCCGGGTACAGCGCAGTAACTCGTCCTCGTGGCCAAGATCCTCTGGGGAGAGTGCCATCCGCAACGAAAACCAGATCTTGTAATTTAATATCCGGTGGGTCTCCTGGGTTTCTTGGTAGTAGCGTGGGCAAGTATTCGGTTACCCATCGTCGCCAGAAATGGTCGGCTAACCGCACTGCTTTTTTCCATCCAACTCTTCCACTCAGATCTCTATCGCTGGAGGTGTAAGGTATTGCGCGACCAGAAGAGGAGCCTATTAAGAAGTGGGTTGGAGTTAAGGCTTCTGGATAGTCTGGGTCGGCGGATACATGTGTTAACGGCCGGGAGTTGACAATAGCTTCTGCTTCAATAAGTAGCGTGGAAAGGACTTCATGTGAAGGTGCGCGTTCCAGCAATGTAACCTTGAGCGCAGTCTTAATGCTTCTTACTAAACGCTCCCAAGCTCCTCCCATAAACGGAGCAGAAGGAGGTATGAATCTCCATTGTATGTTTTCATTGGTCGCAAAATTATAAACTTCGTCGCCATACAATTTTTGTAATTCTCTATTTGCCCCAACAAATGACGTTCCATTGTCGGAATGAATTTCGGCGGGGGTTCCTCGTCTGGCTATGAAGCGGCGAAGACTCATCATCGCCGAATCGGCGGATAGGCTATGTACAATTTCCAGATGAACGGCTCGCGATGTCAAACAAGTGTATAATGCCACCCAGCGTTTTTCTCTTCTTCTGCCAATTGCAACTTGGATAGGTCCGAAATAGTCCAGACCAGTGAAAGAGAACGGTCTATGATGGTGGGCCAGTCTGGCTTGTGGCAAGTTGCCCATGGGTGGCTGGAATGTTGAAGCTCTGCGAAGCCGGCAGAATTGACAGCTGTGAGCGGCTGACCTCACTGAACTGCGGAGGTTTATGATCCAATAAGATTGGCGTAACTCATTTACTACCATTTCTGTATTAGCGTGACCAGCTTTTCGATGGTAATGAAGTATTAGCAGGCGTACAGCGGGATGTTTTCCATCTAGAATAACAGGAAACTTCATTTCATTGTTAATATCAGCAGCAACATTAATTCGGCCGGATAGGCGAAGCAGTTGATCGTCTTCGAGGGTAGGGTTCAGTTTGGTTAGACGGCTGTGGCGAGGGAGGTGTTGTTTTCTCCTGACGCAGTCTATTTCATTTTTAAAGCTATCTAACTGGGATTGTCTCAAAATATGAGTTTCTGCAACCCTCAAATTTTGTGCCGAAAGTGTGGGCAATGTTGGCGACGTAAAATGAGTATCGCGGAACGTGCATAAAGTACCATCTACTAATCCATCATTGGTAATTTGTATTCCCTTCTTAGATGAACTACGTATGCGTAATAATGTAATGAATTGATGCGCTTTAGCTGTTGTACGTATCATACGAAGCCATGAGCTGAATCGTAATGGGCTAGCCGCTACTGGTAAGTGTGACTCTACATCAACAATGCAGTGAGTCTGATGAGATGACTTTACTTCTTCTAGCCCAAGTGTTTGTGGTACACAAATGGGTTCAGACGGCCAATCAGAAGTGAGAAGAAATGCCGGGCCAGAAAACCAACGTGACTCTGTTGTTAATTGGGACACTTTTATTCGCGTAGCGTCATCTGCAACATTCATATGACTAGGGAGCCAATGCCAATCTTTAACGTTGGTTTTCTCCAAAATTTCTCCAATTCTGTGAGCCACGAATGGCTTAAAAATGCGAGCGTCACTGCGAATCCATCCCAAGACATTCATAGAATCACACCAAAAGACTCGCCTTGTCGGTTCAAAATTATGCGCGCTACAGATAGAAAAAGCGAGGCGCGTGGCGACTAAGGCTCCTTGTAATTCAAGTCTTGGAATGGACACAGGTTTTAGCGGTGCTACTCGTGTTTTACTACAAATGAGCGCAATTTTCACGTTTCCGTTACTGTAAACGAACCGCCAGTACGCGACGGCCGCGTAAGCTAACTCACTTGCGTCTGAGAAAACGTGAAGTTCGCGCTCGATGACGTCGAGCTCACTGAGGTTGTAGCGACGAGGAATTTTCAAATTAGTAGTTAAATCTAGGTCATTAGACCATTTTTTCCAAGCGTCGCGAATATCGTCAGGGAGCTCTTCATCCCAATCTAGATTTTTACGCCAAGCAGTTTGAAATAAGATTCGTCCTCTAATAGTTACCGGGGCTAACAAGCCCAGTGGGTCAAATACCTTCATCACTTGAGATAATAACTCTCTTTTTGAACGTTTCCCTGATGGAGAGCCAGTAGGACATGTGTTAAAACCTATAGTATCCGGTATGGGTTGCCAGGTCAAACCTAATGTGCGAACGCTCTGAGGGAAATTACCTAGATCTGTATTGGAGGGTGGTACTAAGCGTAACTCGGGAGGGACTAGTTGGAGGGCAGTAGGTTCGTTAGATATCCAACCACGGACCTCAAACTTCGCGCGACTATGAATGTATACTATGTCCCTCGCGAGTTCAGCGGCTTCCTGAGCATTATCCACACTTCCAATGTAGTCGTCCATGTAGGTATTTTCAATGATAGCCTGCGCAGCGTCCGGGAACTGATCCTGCAATTCAACTGCGTTTCTGTTTTTAATATATAATGCTGTGAATGGGCTGGACGCTGCGCCGAATATCATAGATGACATGCGGTAAATAAGGATCGGCTCAGTCGGCGAGTTGCGCCAAAGAAAACGCTGAGCATCTCTATCTGGCTCCCTAATTTTTACCTGAGGGAACATTTCTCGAATGTCTGCGATCATGGCCACTTTCCCGTCACGAAAACGTAACAAAATATCAAAGAGTGACTGAAGTAGATCAGGTCCAGCTAATAAAAGTGAGTTCAAACTAACGTCTTTAGATTGGGCGGCCGCGTCATGTACGACTCTCAGTTTGCCAGGTTTGTTTGGATTGGTAACTCCAAAGTGGGGAAGGTACCAAAGTATCGAACCAATGGATGAGGAGCCTTCATTGCATAATTCGGCATAGCCTTTGTCAATAATAGCTTGAATGTTTTGAGTATATTGTAGAGCGTACTTTTTATCTCGCTTAAATTTTCTTTCTAAACTCAAAAAACGTGAGAGAGCGAGATTGTAACTATCGGGAACTTTAAGGTCATCATCACGCCATAATAAACCTACTTCGAATCGTCCATCAGGAAGACGTTTAGTTGTTTTCTCAAGGATCGAAACGGCGCGCTGATTTGCTATAGAGCGCGCTTCCTCCTTGGAAATACCTATGGAGTCTAGACTGTAATAATCACGAATTAGGTTTTCAATTTTATTATCTCTTTCAGATGAAACCAAATGATTAACAAATTCAACTGGTGTGGTTTTACTAGTCGCATAACCGAAGACAACCCAACCTAAGGCACTCAGGCAGGCAACTGGTTGAGAACGGGTACCTTTACGTACTTCCCTAGGTATAGTTAAGTGCCAGTTGTCTATTCCTATAATAATCATGGGTTTTGCATTCTCGTACAAGCAAAACTGCTCGGAGAGGTCTGATAAATGGGAGTAGTTGCAGACATCTTTAGGGAGCGATTGTCGTACGACGCCTAGACCATCAATAGCTCGTGCATTTTTTATTACGTGGGTTTCGGAGCAGTGGCGGCCCTTAATAGAGAAGTCTACATACGATACCTTCGTTTGGCGAGTCAAACCACCTACGCAGTCAAGATGGATTTGACGTTCGGGGCCTGTGGCACCTATTTGTGAAGACACAGCTGTGTCTATGAAAGTGGCAGTGGAGCCATCGTCTAGGAGGGCGAACGTATCCACGGTGCCGAGTGGACCCGACACTGTTACTGCAACTACCTTCAGTATTGGCCGAAGTGGTTTACTAGGTTCACTGCAAGAAATTGTATGAGCAATAGTATCTGTCTGTACTTCTCCGTATTGTGAGTTTTGTGGGTTAGATGTTGAGGTATTTAGGTCACAGTGAGCGATATTTTGGTGATCGATATTATCGTGGTGTAAAAGTCTGTGATGTCGTTGAGAACAACTTACCGCGTTACAAATCTCCTTGGGTTTGCACCAATTATACCGATGACCGCCTCTTTTTAAGCACCTATGACATAATTTCTTATCTTTGACCCAGCTCCACCTGTCAGTCACTGACAGCGCCTTGAATTTGTCACATTTGTTTATATTATGCAATTGTTGACAAAAACTACAACAATTGGTATGAACATCTTCGCTTGATTTAGGTGCACCTGACTCCGATGATGAGGACGATAATGATCGAGGAATATTGGTAGTGATCGCATTAACTTTATCTCGAGCTTTGCGACTATTAGTGTGGGACGTAGTTAAGGGGTCATAATCGTAACCAAATTCCGACTGAAGGTCGACTTCGTATTCCAAGAATTCTGCAAATAATTCTAATTTCGTACTATATGCCACAGAATTAATAGACGCAAAGGCCCGCCAACGTGCTCTCAATTCTTTTGTAATTTTTGCTTGTAAAGTGTTAAAAAGCTCAGGCGATGTTAGGTACTCCGTGTTGCCTAGTAGACGCAAAATTTCGCAGCAGTTTCTAATTTTACACGTAAATTCTGCGAGATTTGCATCGTCGGTCAGCTTGGGTAATGCGCGCACTGAGGCTAATTGTTGCAGTTTAATAAGATCGGGCCGGCCGAAACGTCTCTCGAGTGCGTGCATTATGATCATGGGCTCATGCGCGGTTAGAAGGTACCCACCTACGGCCTCCAGCGCATCGCCACGCAATGACGAACTTATGCGAGCAATATTCTCGCCATTTGTATATGACGGTTTCGTCTCCATAAATGCTCGCTTAAAGCATAGCCAGTCAGATGGGGACTTACCGTCAAAGTTGGGAATATTAATGTTAGGTGGCCTGGGCCGTGAAGTATTTTTAGCAATTGTCTCCAGAGCACTAGCTAGTCTGGGCGAGATAGGATCTGCGCGAAACAGAGGTGTCCCGTCGTCGCCGCTAGAGTTTCCGTGATGTATCTGCGACCTCGGCTGATGTAGTGGCACTGATGTTCTACGTGGACCCACACCGTTCCAATCATACTGATGTTGTGGACGAGGAGGAAAGGATTCTGGGCACTGTTGAGTTGAGAAAAAATTGGTTAATGGAAGGCTATTAGGAGGGACGGTTTTCATGGGATTTGGTAAATGATGCATGCATGCGTTGACACAATTGGGGAGTGTGTCACGCTGTGCGTTTTGGGAGCCTGTCTCTGGTACTGTCACATTAGGCATTGTTAGATCTTCCGTATCGAGCCACTGCTGGACACTTATGTTACTAACGCTGCAGTGACTGGCACGGACGCTGCCGCCCACGCTCGCCTCTGCCTCTATGGCTGCTAATTCGGCTTGTAGTTCCGAATCAGCGGCTGTTCGCTCAATCTCCGCTAAGCGACGTGCATGTTTGGCCTCGGCAGCGAGTATTTTAGCTCTGACCGTTGCCGAGGAATGTGACGTAGTAGATAAAGAACGTGTTAACGTTTGTTTTTCGCTCCGAAAATGTGATGCGCCTGATGTGGACGCGATTGGCTCCTCGTTGTCATCCTGTGGCAGCGGCAGCAGGCCGCCTGCGCCTTCACCATCTGCAGGAGTCGTGACGACGTCGGAAGCAATCTCCGGAGGCTGAACGTAAATTCGACCACGGGTTTCTAAAACCATATTTTATTATTTTACATTAATTACTGAAGCTCGGAAGGACCAAAAATGTACGTAATTAAACTACATTAAAAATATCACGTCGAGAGGAAATATAACAGCCATTTTATTTTCGGTGTCAGAGACAGAACAGACTATAAAGAGGTTGGATTACCAACAATAGTATATCGTCGACACCTCAGATGGCTCTGAGGTCGACACCTTGATAATTACATTAATAACTAATATGACTCTGTTTAGCATCCGCTTGAATAGTTACAGCTAGTTATTGTTTTTAATTTACATAGAACCAAAACATAATTAGTATTGTTGTATTCTGGGTAAGATTAGCATTCAGGCCAGCTAATGCAGCTGATATACAGCTTAAGCAAATATCTGCAACCCTCCTAGAGTTGTCTATAGCTACAGTCCTGTATTCTCGAGAAAAATAGTACCCACTATTATAATATCTGTGTGTATCTCAGATAGGGTAATTTAGGGATTTGACCATCTAAGGTAGAGGCAACCTTAGATAAGGCGGCAGCGTAAGTATTAGAAGGGGGCGCGGGTGTATAGTTGTATACCATGGGTAATAAGGAATCCTTTGAAAAGCCTAAAGCACCTGAGGTTTGCCAACGGATTAAGTGGGTGCAAATCCCACTTGGTTTAAGTTTTGTTGGTTATATCTCCATTAGGTCGAATTCGCTTGCGTCTCTGGGATTAGACCAAAACAAAACCCTGAAGCCGCCTCTGTACCTCGATGGCATACCTACACTCGACCGGTCCGGTTTTAGAGCTTTCCAATTCCATTTCATGCCAGATTTTCACCTGTCGATAGTTTAGACTAGTTCGCCCTTTGATGTCCTCGAAGGCTTATTGCGAAAGTAGAATTAATCCTGCCTGGCTTGTGAAACATTGTGTCTACGACCACCCGTACAATCGACCGTGCATTGGATTAAATCATTGCAATTTAGATCGTGATATTCATTGTGTTGATAAAGTGTTGTATTGCAAAGTGGTGTTCAAAAATTCAAAAAATGTTTATTTACGTGCAAGAATGTACATAACGTGCTTACTTGCAATAAAGAGATGTGATTTGATAAGCTGTAATGTATTATTAACAGCTATAAAGTTGCATAGTACCTACACATTTTTGTTGAGAGAGTTACAGTATAAAGTCGATTTAAGAAAATTATTGTAGGCAACATGGATTTTCTAGGAAATTTTGTCTATCAATCTCTATTGATTTTTGCCAAGCTAAGTACATTGGCAAGAAATTGGTTCTCAAAATCAAAATCGATAATCATAAAGTGTGCTATTCGATTTTTGAATCGATCTGAAAGCAGAGTACAACAAGGCTTATTATAGCATGCGCTTTATAAAACTTAAATTCATAAACCCTGAAACCCATACACTACGAGAAGATTATTACACGAACTCTAGCTCAGACTAGCTTAATTCTACTAGCGCAGAAAATGTAATTTTACTGCTGCTACATTTTACGAATGATCAGTACACTCATAGCTATTTTGTCGCACCCTGTAGCCGGATACGCGGGAAACGGAACGGAGCGGAATTCGCGGTTTTCTATTTCGCAAAGAGTTTATACGAATATTTTATTCTCGTTTCATTCACTGTCGCTGTGAAAAAGAAAACAGTTCTTAGTGCTGTTACTTCGTCTTTACAGTGAGATATGCTTAGCAATAAAATATGTAGAGAGGGTTAACTGCGCAGTACGAGGCAATTGGTTAAAGTCTGGATTTTCGTAAAAAGCTATATTCCTTTCTTATATAGGATCCATTGCCTGTATTAAATAATGTGGGAGATATTTTTGGTCGCTTAGTCATAAAAAAATATAACTGTGTGTTTAATCAATTTTATTAGTTCATTTAAGAACATCATAGTGTAATATAAACAGTTTTTTACAGTTACGTACCTACCTAGTACCTTTGTAGTTGGTAGTATAACTACAAGAAGAACTACTGAGAAAAAATATTTTCACTAGTTCCATTGCAAAGCCCCATGGGAAGAATAAAAAGTCTCACGCCCATGTTGGGATCATGGAACTGTACATACAATAGAACTAGTGAAAATAAAATCCATAAAAGCTGTCTGTTACATTTATATTTCAAAGAACTTATCCAGTTATCCAGATGGGAAGTTTTACTTGCGAGTCGAATCGCAACAATCATATTTCAGCCAATCATATCGAGCGACAAAATACAGTAGCGTGATTGGCTCCGCGCAACTTAACTCGCGCGTAAAGTGCCTCATCTAGACAGGTTCTATGAAAGTGATGACTAAGTCATCTTATTGCTAGGCTGTGTTTCGACATAAGCCTCCTGCAGTTCCCTAAGGTTTCTCGATAACAGACCACTAATCTTTATGCTTTTGGACAGGTCGTCCTCTCATCGTCTTGTGTGTATGCTGCTTCTGAGTTTCCCGTCTAGAATGAAGATGTCTCTAGTTCATTTTTATATTCTGGATATTATCATGTGACATCGCCACTCGAGCCTTCTCGCATGGCGATTACATGCTCCTATTTTGTCTAAATTTCTCACTTACCTCTTAAACTTATATTGAGCATCATAATGTAGTGTTATATAAATTGTACATCGATGTTATCTCATCCATCTTAGCTGTACTGGGTCCTAACGGTGCATCGCCTTTTTGTTTTTAACTGCTCAGCTAAGCGAAGATAATATAACAAAATCGCTCACTACCTACTGTACATCGAATATAATACACTTCCTCTGTAGTTCATTTGTTTTAGTATTACTTACCATAATTCAAAGCATGCGCGAAATAGGGCAATATAACTTTTATTAACAATTTATATTCTAATTATAACGGAGAATTTAGAAATAAGTATAACTACTTATTTCTAAATTCTCCGTTATAATTAGAAGATGGTTATTAAAAGTAATATTGCCCCATTTCACGCATGCTTTGAATCCAAAGTGAAACCAAAATTCAGTCATTAGATACAACACACGACGTAATGATAATGAAGGGAAACTGAAATTGCAATTATGTGACGAAACTTCATTTAATTACTATAAAGCCCCGCTATTAATGTCAAAATTAACCAAAACAATTCTCATTAGGAAGTCTGTAGCCATAATATAAGTCATTGATATACCGGAGCAGACAATTTTCAGTACAGATCCTAAATATACGTAATGTAATGAACCCAATAATTATTAAGGAAACCCACCAGTCTAATTGTTTAATATATTCTAGACTTATGAAGCGTGAAGTACACATCAAAGCATATTATCAAGTGTAACACTTTGGACCATTCTTATTATCTGCGTCGTAAGAGTTGAAATCGTACTGCAATTGATCTGCTGTTAAATGTAAATAAAAAGCTCTCTGTAATTCTATCCTTCTTTCTTTCATTTAATTTTACCTAAAGATGAATAACGAATGTTCGCGATGTGTTGGTACGGTTCTTGATGAAACAGTGCTTTACTATTCAAGTCTATATGGCATTCGACCCCACCAATATTCGAGTCTATAAATTCCGACTCCACGAATATTCGAGCCAGCTCTCATCGAATGAATTCCATTCCCATGGGTTACAAACCCCGGTATATCTACGGGTACCTACAAAGCTACAAAATTCTGGAAACTTTTGTTTTAAGGCTGCAATATACGTAGGTGTATCAAATCAACATTCAACGTCCCTACACTTCGCGTTAAATCCCATAAAATCTCTTTATGCATAATTGTTCTCAAACTTCATACAACAGAATTCATTAAAACTAGTTTTGGGTTCATTTATCGTGATTATTATTTCATCATACTCGGAACTACACCATTCCGTTTGTCAAAGTTCGTAGAGCCGGTCCAGTCGAGTTGCAGAAACAAGGAATATCTGACGTTAAAATATGGCATGAGGTTAGTTATGTATACCAAATATTCTAATATAGGATCTTTTACAATTCTAATATAGGATCCAATTTTTATTAAGCTCACATCTCTCGTGCATGAAAGGTGTCATCCCTACCTATATTATTATTATAAACTCACGCCTACCCGGCAGAGACGATGGACTTCTATCTGCTGCGATCATGGCACACAACCTATATGAGAGTCATAATTGGTAAATGTGTACATTTTTTCTCTAATAATTCACTGTTGCATGCCTGACTTGGAGATCAAACCTGAGGCCAAACGGAATTCCAGTGTATTATTTGATTTTCCTTAATTTTTTGCCTGGCATCGATGATATTTAAAAAAAAATCTTTCTGCGAATTAGTGTATCGTTTCTATGGTAATTCCAAATAAAATGACGTTCTGATTGTTAACTAAGATAAGATAATAACTCATAACTCATTTATTCAGATCTTAGGAACACCAGGTACACTTGATCACGTCAATCAACAATATCTCAGAGTTTCAACAATATAAAAAAACTAAACCTATGTTGGACAATCTGTTGGCAAAGAGCAGACCGGTTACATTACAATAGATATTGTATTCACACTACCCGTTTCACTACAGAATTGCAGCTATTTATTATAATTATTAATTGTATTAAATCTATATTGAAGTTATAATTATGTGTATATGTAAGCATTATGTATTATGTCCATAAAATATAAATGAAATTAGAAGCTGCTGTAAAGGGGCCTTGTCATACAATTATTGTAAAATTAATGTAATATTATCATTTAACCATATACTTTTTATAACCATTCGAATAATCTTATCGAGGCACGGGTTTATCTGAATACCTGACTTTAATAACATTGATATTAAATATGCCGAACCCGTCTCTTCCAGCTGATAGTAATCTACGAATGGAGTCTAATCATCCGCTAACTTTCCGCTATGCTAATATAATGAAACCCCACAAAGCTCGGCTGTGGAACTTCCTTAATATAATATTTCAAAAATTATCTCGCTCGCGTCACGAAATCCACGATTTTCCATTTTCGGTATGGATTTTGTCTCTTAATGCACTTTAGGTGTACGAAGGTTTCTAATCTGGACTAATTGATAGTTCGAATGGTTTGGTTCGTAGAATAATAAAGTCTCTCCGACGCCTAAATGCAAGCGCCTGATTAAGGAAGGCTAGCGAATAAAATAGATAGAGGAGGTAGATACTAGAAATATCCACACACCAGGAAGGTCCACAGTCCACACAAGTCGGCGAAAATAGATCAAATGTATTTTATTACTACAATATTGCATATTACTGACGAAGCATTGGTCAATCGGGGATGACAAAAATTAATGATGGTGACGAAGATGTGACTGCGGATGGCTGTATGGTCTCCCATGCAATAGGTCAAAATGGTGAGATCGCCGGAAACGGAAAATTGTCAGCGGAAATAGAACATTAGATACCTGTATAAGATTCAGGGTTGTCGGATTGAATTTTTCAAATTTCCCCGGATTGAATTATTTTTTCCAAAATGATACGATTTACAAAACAAATCCCCCAAATTTATTTATTAAACAAAACTATAAAAACATTTTTAAAGTCTTTTTAACAATAAAACGATGATAAACAAAACCACTTGTCAAGAAGACACATGATTACATTTTATATTTAACGTTTCCCGAGTTGAATTTTAGCAGTCGGCAGAAACTTTGAGCATCCGCCACGGGATTTTAAGCCATATCCCACCATAATTATGTGGTCACAGCTTGAAAACTTTCCTCAAATTTTTCCACAGCGATGCCACTTCCCCAAAATTTCCCCAACAGCCATTTTTTTTCCAAAAATTGCGAGAAAATCCCCCAATCTGGCAACCTTGATAGGATTACGCACCAACACAGACGGACGATATTATAGTCGATGCAGGAAGTGTACGTAGACCAATAGAAAATCAGTCGTGTGTCGCAGCCAAAAATCTGATGTAATATAAAAATACAAGTCTCTTGGGAAAACTAGCTATCAAACTGTCCATAAAAGCACACTAAAATAGACTCTCTGTCTATTTTTTCCAAAATTTAACAAAGTATTCCAATTTGTCAACCCTTCCAATTGTTATTGTTTTACAACCGTTGTTTATGTCTCAACATTAATAAACAAGGTCAAAAAAATGTCAACACTAATAAATCAATGTCCTGCGAAAGAGAGGGCACAATATTAGCGCCCTTTCACTTGCTTTCAATTTCTTTAACAACTTGTTTTCCCAACCAACGGCATTGAAAAGGGTTTCTTGGAACAATGGTACAGTCTAATCATCAAGCGTTATCTTTAATCATTTCGACGTCTTTGGATTTTACAATTTACTTTATTTAAGTAAGTAGGTTTATTTATTTCGACGTGGGCTTTGCAATCAACAGATTTATGCTAATTTTGGTGTTGATTAGTTATAATGCATTGAGTGATTAGTAGGTGACATGATTAGTGCAAGTGACAACCTAATTAGTAACATGATTAGTGTTTACTGGTGCCTTCATATCTACTAAGAGCGCGTTCTATCGCTGCCCCTCCCTCGCTTCACCCGGCCCGTTGCCTAGTTTGTTTCTAAGAACGGGCACTAAACTAATCACTCGCACTTGCGATAATCAAACTGAAAATCGATCTGTACGTCAAGGTAATAAATAAATACATGATCAAGTTAGATACAAGACAAAATGCAGTGGGTTGACATGGAACGTTTCGTTTCGTGACAGACCAAGGTTATGCATATATTTCTAATATGGAGTTATGTGAATTATTCACATTGAAAATCACGTTCCTCTTCTCAGCGAAGGTTGGATAACTTCTCCCTCTGGAATGCAGTGCTGAAGCCGAACTAACCACGTTCTTTAGTCAAGAGGGTCTCATCCTGCCCAAACTCCTCTCGAAAAAAGATCTTGCACATTTCCTGGATTATTAGAACAGTGGGCCGTCTGTTTTTAATGTTAAGGAAGGTATAAGTAGTTCAATGTATGACATCATAGGTAACCTGATAAAGTACTATGTAATATGTTTGATGATAATATTGTTGACCGAAGTTATTAATGTTCTCGAAATAAAAGGCCCAATTAGTATCCACTGTCTGCTAACAACTCAAGCATTAATCTATTTTCGGGATTGTACCGGGATCGATCAATCACCAGGACAAAGTGCGGACATAGACGTCAAGCCGAGCAAGTTTAGCCGATTAGCCCGTCTGCTGAGCGGCGCGAATACTTAAGCAGGCCTCTTGACAAATTGCTTCATTATTTAAGGGGCTTCATAAATATGAGTTATTTCCTCCAACATGTGATAGAGATTTGCGACCAGAATATCTGCAAATATAGGTCAAAAGATTTTGTGCTATTGTCACCAGATTATAATTGGTCACCGTCGCCTATGGCCATCTATACAACTCTAAAAGAGCTCTAGCATACCATTGTCGCCTCGATCCTGATCCTTACGCATTCCTCATGATCTCTCCGGGTCAATTTCTCTGTAACGATAGATATGTCTTCTGCCTCTGTTCTCGGCGACATGGAGAGCATCGTAAAACCTGGTGTCAAGATTGGTCTGATTGGACCAACGCAACAGGTGCGTTCGTTCCATCTACTATCCAGATTATCTCCGTTCTTCCTGGAAAACTGCTCTGATATAAAATCTCGTGTGTTAAATTAAATCGGATGTTTTACCTCTGAAACCGGAACACAGCAATACTAATACCGCACTGTTATTTAATGACATAAATAGGTAAACTGGTGATATTTACCCAAACGGACTCTGCGAATCTTACACTATGAATAAGTAGTCTTCAAGTTAATCGTCCAATTAAACCGTTAGCGTCACATTCTTATCTACTATTTAGATAATAATTAAAGATATTATAACCCTAACTTTAGGGACCATTTTCGCAAATGAAATATCAGAAGCAGGTAAGAGAGCTTAATTCCGAAGGTGATGCCTAATTAGTACGTCGTAAAATTAGCTCTCATTAAAAGTTTAATCGCAAGCAATTGATAGATTGAAAGGCTTCACAGGTACAGAAAGTTCCAATTAGTTCACGAAGAGACGCATTTCAATTTCTATCCATAGCTGGATTTTAATGAGGAGTTGAATAAGAAGATTAAACTAATTGGCTCGGCTAATGCTCCTAAACGAGAGCAGAGTTAATATAACTAGGTGTTGAAACTATTATTCTTGTGAAGTATTTTAACCTACTTTGTGGAGTTTCTTGAAAACAGCTGTTTAATGCTTACCCTTAAACCGTTCCGCTGACGAATTGCTGGAGTTAAGATTAAGACAACGGCCTGTTCATGCTAAAAGGAGTACTCTTAAAGCGCAATATTTGTAGTAGCAATTAAGGAATGAGTTTCGTGAGCTTGTTTTGAAATTTACGAGTTTACGCCCTGCAACTTAGAAAGGGTTGCAATTTTAGTCTTTGTGTTACCTGGTACTTTCACGGTATTTTCTGATAGAAAAGGGTACTCGTATTACAAATAAGTAAGGCAAATGATCGCGGGGTCGTTCACCAACAAGATGGACCGATCAAGTGAAAGAATCTTCGTCCTCCAAATTCTACACGATCGTAAGAGACGCGCTGGACAGGAACCGGTAGAGACAAATCATCCGCTCCAGATGCAAACCTGATGCTGACCACGATCCTCAGATATGAGGTACCGACCACAGAGAGAGATTACAAATAAAAGAATACTTAAATTAAAATGTCTAAGTTCACTAAGAATTCCTTGCTTCCTGTACAAGGAAAACTATGTTTATTTGGTTTAAGAATAATACTGTTTATGTAAGAATAAACACATTGCCCTCCTTCTGGGGCAGTCGGGTAAAAAAAAGCAATCCGCATTTTCTATTGAAGAAAAAGTGTATTTACTTTGGTTAAAGGATACCTAATATTTTACATTTAATATTTTATTCTTTTCGTGAATATTTAAATGAAGATTAAATATTTACTTATCTTTCTTATGTAAGTGTATTTGTAAAAATAGCATACCTATCAAGCTATTATTTTTAGAGTATGATTAACCAGCTTCCAAACATTTTAACTTTGATATTTATAATTTGTGTGGCGTAATATTTAAACTGACTGTTTCCCAGCTGTTTGGGCTTAATTCAGGTGATGTGTTTGGCTTAGCAGCATAAATTAAAATTGTACTCTTCTGGTATTTCCACAGCTCTTAATCCAGCCTGAAATAAAATTATTATTTCACGTGGTTTTTAACTTTATTATCATATTGTGGAGTATCTCAAAGTAACCTTCAACTCATAGTATAAATAAGGACACAGACATACATACAGATGTTGAAATTTATAAATTAAGAAGTAGAAGTTAGCATCCATTATTTTTTTGTATGTTTACCACGAGTTGCTATAATAACTTTGCTCGCAAGCGAGTATATAGAAACCGTAGCTACAACGTTCATGATTGGTGTGATTTTTGTTGAGTAATAATAGCACCAATCACCAACCTTGTAGCTACGGTGTTTACGTATTCACAAGTGAGTTTACCAAATTTCAATAGCATTATCCTTTATACCCCGATTGGGCTTTGTTCTTATGTCTACCAATACATAACCCCAATAAAAATATAAAGCTGCTCATACACGGTATTTATTTTAAGAAAATATGTACGTTGCCTCACACAACTCAAACCATGCGTCAAACTTTACAAGAGAAATTTCAGTAAGTTTTATAACAAGCTACGAAATAGCAGTAAGAGCTCACGAAATGCTTAACGGCTAAGCACTCACTGTAGTTAACGGGCTAAAGCAACTTACGTACGTACGTGCTCCTAAGTCCCTATACGTTAGTGTAGGTGCCGCTTTAATGGGCTATGAAGTGCATTCAGTTGCAGAGCAAAGATCGTAAACATTATATGAAGTATGATTTGTACCTACTAAGCAAACGACTGGTCGGGGAATCCCATGATCAGGCTGCCAGAGTTAACCCACTTTTTAAAAGTTTTACGGCTCTGGATGCAAGTCTTTTTGAACCAATTGTGCCGCCCAACTATTCTAGAGTGTATGTGGCACGATAATTTTAACCGTCGCTAATTTATTTTTCTTTTCATCATTAGTTCAATTATATTGCCTGTACTTTGCACAGTTTCAAATATTCTAAATCTTCTTCTTAACGTTCCTCTTCTCATTGAAGGTTGGACAACATCATGGCAATTTTCACCCTCTGAACGGCTGCCCGGAACAAGGAGCCGGTGCTGCAGCCGAACCAATCATGTAAATTCTTCAGCCAAGAGTGTCTTCTCCTGCCAACGCTCCTCTTTCCACAAATTTTGCCCTGGATGATTAATTGCAGCAGGTTATATCGGGGGTTCCGCATAATATTCTAAATACTTGGGAATAATTGCCAATATTTGCGAATAATATGGAATTTTACTGTTGTGATCATTCCGAATTATTATCTTATGCAACTGTGAGTTTGATTAACTAAAGATGTGGCAATGTGACATTTTCAGAGTCTACAAATGCTAGGTTAAAAATATAACCATTTATAGAGCGTTCTTCGATTGTTTTTATTTACAATAAATTCGGCTATTTTATTTCGTAATATTGTACTGTAATAAAGTCTTAACTTGCTCCACTCCACACCCGACAAGAAAGATCATCTTGCTCTGTCTGTCGCTACAGTCAGCCGATTGAAGCTCTTACATTTACTTTCCCATCACCTAATCAATCAAAACCGTTCATTACTAAAGTTACAAACCTAACCGTGTCACTAGTTTATGGTCCTCTAAGAATTTCCAACAAACTTCATTTCCTGAGCTACTTGATACATAAAACTTCTACAGAGTCGTCTCAGAAAGTTGGTTGCCAGCAAACTTCAGTTTACGCTTATATCCTAATCATAACCTTAGAGAGATATTCACATAAACTATTGTTATAGCTTAGTTTGTGATCTATTACTACGTAGCGACGTATTTTCATTTGTCTTTCTTCTATCAGAATGATTTATGATACTATAGAGAATATTTCAACCTAATAAAGTTCGTAATACCTAATAAGTGTACTTCCAATAATGCAGAAAGAGGCAGGCTCTTTTGATCGACTTTCAAATAGTGAAAAGGTTCTCATTTCTGCTATTTTTTCATCGAGTTTAAACTTTGTAATTTTCCTTCAGCAATGCTCTTGGGATCGTCACAATTCGGTTCCACCGTTCTCTACAGGTTCATTATAATCTGGTAATGTGGCTAGATACGGACTTCAGTGAAGTTCATAGTTAAAAATCAATTAATTTATATATATTTATGATTTTATTATTGACTTCCACACCAGGGCTACCTGAGCTCACGATAGTATTCGATGAGATATGGACTTACGATGAACGCTTAGTCTATAACACTAGCCATTTGGTTGCTTAGGTCACGAAGTTGTACGTTCGCAGGTGTGTACAATGGCGACCAATCGGGAACGAGCAACAAAACAACAGACGATCGCGGATAAAGGCCGATTACTGTTTCCGAAGCGCAATCTGTTCTTTGATTGGTGCTTCGCCAACTACGGTCTAACTCCCAACCCAACAGATGTGGAAACTGGAAAGGAGTTTGTTTACAAAGATTTCTCACATTGCATGCAAGGAACTACAACACAAGGTGTGGTTGGAACTTTGATATGTGACTGGAGCATTTTTGAGTAATATAGGGAGTTTGTGGTATTAATAATTGTAGTAGTTGCTAGTATACGTCTACAAACATCAACTTTGTTGGAGTGGTTAAGGACAAAATCAGTAGCTATTTTATTTAACGTGAAGAATATCCAGTTAAGAACTTCTAGATCCGAGTTAAGACGAAGAGAGTGCCATAGATTAATTATTACCTTATTGAACCAGTACTGAGTCCAATGATTAAATCTCTGACAGAATTTTTTAAACAACAATCTTATGGCCAGGGTTAACGTATGATGGTGGCACTTCACTTAGCTATTCGTATTCGTTATTGGATGTTTGTCGTATTTGTCAAATACTTGACGTACATACAAATAAGACGAATATTTTGTCAAGCATACCAACCACACATGGCAATTATGACAAATATGCAAATACGAATAGCCAAGTGAAGTGCCGCCATGAGATTGAGACGAAGTGGGTTAACCAACATATTATTTAGAAATGTGATGGACAGCCAAAGTTATTACTAGAAAGTACAAGATTTTAATATAGCCTGGGTAAAGAAGAAAATTTCTTAATATGATGAACATTGTTAATATCCTTTAAAACATCTATTATGAAAAGATTGCGTAATTTAAATGGACAAAAGTTTGACAAAAATGAACTTTTTTAAGCAAACAAGTTTGGACGTAAAAAACATTCTCGGCATTTCTACGAGTCCACGACGCAGATCCTCCCACAATAGTCATTTATCTCAGCTATTAGCTAACTAGTTTCTGAGCTGAAGCGAATAGAGTGGCTAAGGTTGTCGAATTGTTAAAAAATAACAATTTAATATTTTACTTTCTAATTTTTTACTTTCGCCATTGGATTTGCGATCCAACGTGGGCAATAATGACCATTGTTTATTAATCTAAATAACCAATGGTCATTATTCTCTGTTTTGTAATTATTATTGACATTTAATAATATTGTGATTTGATTTGAGTCGTGTATTTTCAGATATTATTTTGAAAAATGAAAAATATATTTGCAAACTACAGTATGTATTTGGACACCTGTATTTAAGATCATTGAAAGGTACTTTCAGCAACTAAACTGACGTATTGTATTGTTTTTGGATTTTGTATCTACGATATATCCAACTGTAGTTGAAACCTATATAGTACAATTACTAAGTATTATAATTTTTTTTTTCACAAAATATTCTTGAAGACTCGAAATACTTCATAATACAAGGCTCATTTTTTTCTTGTTCGAAACAACAAAGACAAGGACACGACAGGCACAGACGTTTATTATGATTAGGTGTGATTTGATACCCTTTGCGTGCTCCTACGTTCCTTACTCCTGGGAATCGGGTTATTAGTGTTGACTTCAGGTCTGTGGGCTCGATTCCATCTTAACTTTCTTCACTCATATTGCACGACGACGAGGCAGATCAATACTTATTTAGAGAGCTTGTGTTACAAAATAACCTTATTTGGTAAAATACCGGGTAAATAGGGGAAATGACGATAAAGAAAATAGAACGGAGTGGGTCCCGCTTACAGATGCACAATCGAATATTTCGTAATTCTTCTTATATAAAGTATGTAGACCAATTCGCAACTATTTGGAATTATTCGCAAGAATTTAGAAAATTTAAAAACGCACATTTGAACCTAATCGATATTGGTAAACAAAAGTTGTTGTAAACACCTTACTTTCCATGTATTCCAGTTATTTAAAAATCCATTTCGAAATATTCTCGAGTTTAAAACTCATCGTTCCAAATATTCTCGAGTTTATGTGACAACCCTGCAGTTGGGGCGAATAGTGAGACGAACTTACTCTGTCGGTTGCCAATAACGGTAATTGAGTTACACGGTATTAGCGTGCGAAAATATTGCGCGGTTCGGTTAAAACTTTGGAGTCGGGCAGAGTTTGAGATTGATGATAATTTTTGCGCCGTTTTTAGCAAAATGAAAATGCCCTCGTATTCAAACTTTTGGAACATGAAAGCTATAAGTTGGGTGAATAGCTAAGGTAAATAGCAGGAGTTTACGCACTTTGGAAGCATTATTATTAAGCCGATGTTGCCGTCAATTCTAATTGAAAATTAAAAGTAAAAATTGGGTATTCCTTTCTCGACTTGGGTAGGTTAGGTACCTACTTCTCCTAAGGAGGCCGCTAATTCGAAGTTATTGCAAATTAAGAACAAACCATCTATACAGGGTGTATATTTGCATCGTTGCCATATTCATGGGGGCAACTATACTGCTGATACTGATTACAAATCAATTATAAAATAAATACCCTTTTTTTTACTAATTTTATTTCGTAATTTTATTTCATCGACAATTCCACGAGCAAATCACTAATTTATCGTCCGCGGCTACGCGCCCATCACTATTCTAACACGTAGGCATCAATGGTCAAAGGTCAATGGTTGACATGAATCAAAGGCGTGCCGCGCGTCACCTCGCCCCTTTGAATTCGCCGCCCGCGCCGCCGGTCGGTTCAGTCAATCGGCGCCGCTGTCCCGGGACGCACGGGTTCACGGATTTTGATACCGCGTACTGAGCACGCGCAGCGCGGTGCCGCCGCCCTAGCAGCAGGCTCCGGGCAGTAAACATTACGCTTATTCGAATTGTGGAGTGACGTGATGTGAAAGTGGTGTGCACCACGAAATTGAGAGTGTTGATGTGTTACGCTTACGTCAAATAATTAGTTCTGCATTCGACACGGTAAAACAAAACATTTACAAACGTGTTGAGGAAATTAAAGAAAAATTGTGTCTGGCTGGACTAAAATGGAAGGCATTCTGAACACCTATTACCCCGATACACATCCGGTGAGTAAATGTAAATAATTTGTAATTATGCTTTCAATGTCTACGCCAAAAACCGGTCAGAGTATCGCTAATTTTAAATTTCGCTAAAATACGAACTAAACTTGGTGCTAAGTACCAATAAATTAGGTATTTTTGTCGGTCAAGCCCGTAAAAATAGGAAGGAAAGTCTGAAATCGGTCGAAGTATTCTAGGGGCTGGCTATCTATGTTTGCTTGCTGTCTCTTTCACTCGGTCACGTGACTAGCTCGTAGTATTTTGGTAGTAAATAATCCCATTGCGCCAAATAAAACAGGTTTCTTTCTATTTACACTTAAAATCAAAATTAATTAAAATCTGGCTGCACTTTAATTACGCGAATTTATAATACATGTTAAATTATTGTTAACATTGATTGCTATTACCTCTTAGAATATGGCAACCACGCAAATATACTCCGTGTATAGTAATTTCTACAAAACAACAAAAATGGTACTTACTAGATTATCAAATTAATTGTTAATCTAAAAAAAATCATTTCGTTACCTGGAAATTGAATAAAAATTCAATGTAAGTATTTGAAAATTTAATTATTTGAAAATGTATGAAGCTATATTCCTTCATAATTGTAATTGCATTTTTAGGTTTCTTCGATTGCTTGTATTGCGATAAAAAAAATATTTGACAATCTCTCTAACAGTCTTAAGACGGAGCAATTTCACGGCTTCATGCCCAATAAATAATCGCCGTGTAAAAGCAAGTCTGTATTTGAAGTTGGCTTATAATATAAAGCTTAACGAAAAGGTCAGTAAGATCAAAATCTGCGATCAACCACGAAAATAAACGGCCCAATAAGCCTTCTCGACCAAAAAAAAGAAAGATTTATGTCAATTTGTTTTGATAAATGTTGAATACGAGAGGTGCGTGACTGGAAATAGGTTTGTTTACTCATAAATTTTTAGTGTTCCGCCAAATCGAGTTACCAGATACGGTAATAACTCGACTGTTGGTCTGCCAGAGTAAAATTTTGCGTGGAATTGCTTTGTTTTGATATGAATTTTAAATACGATTTCCATTTTCAGTATTGTTTTTCAATTAGAACTTAAAGTTGGTACCTAATGTACCTCACATTAGATTCACCCTGAAATACGGTGACTCATGAAAGCCGTTGCAAGATGATTCACCTTATATTAGATTCTAGAACTGGGAAAGGCACAAGTGGCAGTAGCCAGATGGAAAATTGACAAATTCTGGTAGGTATGTATACTAAATGTAGATAGGTAAGTATACCTAAAGTGAGTACTATATGGAACTCTCAAAAAAAGGAAAGGTAGGCTCAAGTGAATAAATAATACTAGGAATTCATAAGCAGTTTTTAGTTCGACCTTGGTATTACAACTGTCAGATTTTATACAATTTTGCTCAAAAGCTCTTGTGCTCAAAAGCTATTGAGTAATTGCACAATTACTGGATAGATGTCACTACCGTCCCTCAGACGAGAATATGGAGACAAAATTCACGATCTGGATACGAATCACGATGGCTCTGTTGGAATAGAGCGTGCCACGGAATGGCGAGGTCCCGGTTTCGAATCCCGGTCGTGATGAAATTTTTTCTCCATTTATCATTTAGCTAAAAGCTAGTATTTAAGTACCCACTACAATAGTCGAGAGGTGGAGATCAAATATTGTTACTTAATATATCAAAAAGTAGTAGTATTTATCCCTCAATAGAAAGTTGAATGTTTTAAAACTGTAGGAGACAGCGCCAGAAGTCTAGAGCCGAAACTTCTTCAAGTCCAAGCTAATCTATATACCACTGAACTGAATTAACCTACTTGTAAACAGTCAAACCATCTAGTTTGTGCATGCTCCGCTGAACGTCTGTGCCAAACTTCTACTAGAGTTTGCCAAAATCGATTATTGTGTATCTACCATAGAGTACGAACAAGACTGAGCACTTTGTAGGTCAATTCAATTCCGTTTAGATATCCAATTGTAAGTTATAGGATGTATGCCACAATATTGACGTCATAGAAGTTGATATCGCAATACATTGAAACCGGAGCGATATTGATAATTAACAGTTATTGTGAATAACATACTCTGATACTGATCATAATATGATACAACTGTGGGTCTATTTTTCGCCAATGACATAAAAATTTGTTGTATACAGGGAACGTATTAAGACGTTACATATTTTTCAGAATTCAGAGCTCTGTAACTTCTTAAGTAAACAACTACTTTCTTTTATTATTTAAGTACTTGCGTACTTGTGGACCACTTACCCAATAGACATGAAATTGGTACTTTGCAAGCGAAAAATTCTATCAATGATAAGCGCACAGAGACGAAGCGGGGACAGGGGTTTATTAAAGAGATACGTCCATGTCGATAATATCTCTAGGTTCACGTGTCGCAAAGTAATTTTGCGCTCATGTGCGGGCAGACACCCTCCTGTTACAGTTCTGGGGTGTAAGGTGACTTGCGAAAACTAGATTTTATGTTTCAAATTTACATTGCCAATATTGCTAAGGGGTCTAATTGTGGAAGTGACAGTGACAGTAAGCCCATTCCCATTTCTATCATCCATTGTTCGGTTGCTGTGACAATTATGTTATTATTGAAAGCCAGCAATGGAGTATAGAAATGGGAATGGGCTTGCTGTCCACTGTCAATTCCACAATTAGACTGCTGGGCTCAAATTACCAAATGAACTATTCTCCCAGGATGATTATTCTGAGAATTATTATCCTGTCTCTCTTTCTCGAAATTGTTCTTCCCTAACTGCAGCGTTTATCCTAAGCAGACAAATCATCGAGCTCTAACAAGCAGAAGATGATTTTTTTTGTTTGTAACATACCTACATGCTCCGCCATTTTGTACAACTTTTATCCGCTTTTTTCCAAGGAGGTTACGTAATGTGTTAACGCACGGAAACTGCTAGTAATATATAAACACAAATTCATATTGTTGAATTTTGTTGAATAATTTCAGATGTTGAAATGAGCTGGATCACCAAATACGTATTCGATTGTCATTTTGCTTTCTGTATCCCATACAATGGTACATGACAGGCGACCCCTTTATCCCCACCTGTTGTGCCCGGGGCAAATGTCCGCCCACCCTCCTTTCTGTCAGGTGTTACACGGGCAAGTAACCCGTGGATACCCGGAACAGTAACGCTGTTTGTATATTATTTAATAAGGTATACCCACGAAGACAGAGAAAAGTATACAGGAGGAAAAGTATTCGTATCTCCGCCTGTGTCCGTACGTCATTGCATCAACGGCTCCACTGAAAACCAGCGCTACAGTAATGTCCAATTACCGCAGCACATGCTGAGCTTGAGACATGTTTGACACCACACCACTACACTACGTATCTCTTTTCTTTGTACTTATTATTGTTTTATTTATCTCTTGTAACTACTGGACCGATTTCTCTTGTAACTACCTAAGCGAAATAATTTTTGCAATAGGTTAAGTAGTTTTGTAGATATGCTTAACCTTAAAACTCTGCTGTACATTTTTCTCTGTATTAGACCTTAATTAGCGTCTGCTAAAACTGCAGCCTTCTTTGCGATAAACTTGAGCATCCTTTTTAACAGGTGGTTTAATTTGACAGCTTATTAATACGAGCCTTGATATATACGGACGGATTCCATGCCATCATACGCAAAAGAGTCGCGTCCCTGATACGACGGGTTCGCGGCAGCCATAACAGCATCCTGAAGGGCATTGCGGACACCATGGACAGTCCGATTCTGAGACACTGGGTGCACTTACATGTCCCGGGGTCTCAGAGTCGGACCTAAGTCGCATGTTATGGCACGTAATACACCTCATGTAAACACTAACATAGTTTTAAGTACTTACTAACACTTATATGGTCTCTGTGACTGCAATAAATCGTTTGAATTGAATTGAATATAAATTCTAATACAATTTTGCCATAGTTTGCCAAATGTTCTTTTTTTGTCGGAAACTAGATTTTTGGTATTTACATGCCATTGTACCGATTATAGAGTACTCACGCTAGTTTTAATCATCTCTAAGCGTGGCGGCCCGCTCACTCTTAAGGCGATGGTATATATTATATTAGTGACAGCTGCGTTTAGTTTAGGACTAGATTTCATTGCCGCGAGAGAATCACAGCTGTTATCTTTGTGGTTGTTTGGAAGAAATCGTTTTGAGCGGCAAGGCTACCCTTGTACTAATTGCATCGCTTCAATATTTTCTGTATAGATGTTACTTTGTACAATAAAATGTATATCTATATTTTGATTACTAATAGGTACCATGCATTTATTTGGAAATTTTTTATGTTGTAAGTACTAAAACAACAATAAAGTAATAATAAAAAACATACAAATATATACTTATAAACAACAAATTGGGGCCAAATCCCTGCCCTGCGGGAGAGTGCCCAAAAGGCTGGCGACGTTACCTCGTTGTATAGCAAGCGATGGACGCTGGCCGAGGTAAGCGCCAGCCCAAGGGTCATCCGACGAGTCAATTAGGCGCGACGACAGTTCTTTGAACAGTCGCTATATTATATAGGTACCGATATTATAACAATTCGTGTAGGGATAGCTATCAAAGTCAAAGTCAAAGCGTCTTTATTGCAATCGGTTACGGATCGATTCTCCTTAATCTCTGACACAGCCGATTGTGAGTCATTTGTAAACATTATGCACTCCCATACTGTAACAAGGACTCCCAAGTCCTGATACAAGACAAATCCCGAAAGAATCAAGGCAATTCCCTTAACGGTGTCGCGATACTATCATTACCTATCACTTTGAATGTTAAAGTGTCTTAATATAGGCCTCCAGAAGAAAGCAGCATTTCAAACACAAATATCTTAGAGAGGCCAAGCAATGCATTTTCAACCCTGTCCTAGTTTGATAAGACTGAGATCTGGAACTTGTTTTTGGAAAACGTTAGACCGTGAACGATTATGTAAATAATACTGTAATGACGTCATCACGGCGTCGTTTAGGCTTGATGCGTCGAGAAAGCGATATTATAAAGGAGATAGATGTATTTTGTTTGGATATCGAAATTATGGGAAACAAAATGGTACAATATTTATGGCATCCTCATTGGTTAACGAAGCTACTAACAGTAATGTGGCAAAAATTCAGAAAGAATTTCTGGGCGAGTTTAGTCTCAACTCGCTTTTACAAGAATTTTTTTTTTTATTTATTTATTTTATTAATGGACTCGACAGTTCGTCATTTGCCAATGTCATGTTACAGAAAATTCAATATATTCAATAGTCTTCTATCTTCCTCCAGGGGAGTCGCAGTAGCGTCTTCACCCTGGGTAGCCGGTCTTCATGTCTTCATCCAGAGGAGTCGCTGTAGCGTCATCACTCTGAACGAAGCAGCTCGACAGTCACGTTCACTCCCGAGCTTGTAGCGGGAACTCTTGATAAAAGCTTGAAACTTCAGATCTTGCATAAATAATCCAATAACTTCACCGTACTGTCATTCGCGAACATTTTCTGATTAATTTAACGTGATATTAAACACAAAATAGTCCCTGTAGACGTTAAAAGGAAAATTATCAAATAATTTCGCAACCGTCGTTTCCCGCCATTTTCAAGAGAACCCCATTGAATTTTGGCTATTATAAGAGAGACCTGACACTATGCCAGCGCTTTAACTTGAGCCTGTGACCTCATGCTCCCACTTCACTTGGCTATTCGTATTCGCTATTGGATGTTAGTCGTAGTAGTCAAGCATACCAACCATGCACACATGGCAATTATGACAAACACGCAAATACGAATAGCCAAGTGAAGTGTCACCATTAGATACGAATATAAATAAGTAGGAGCTTTCTTAAGGCGCTGACATGAGCCAACTAGCGCCGCCAATCTTAAAAAAATCATATCTTCCAATATAATCAAATTTATTAAAAAAGCTACGTTCACATTGTTTATTGCTATAAATATTATTTTTTAAATGCTTATTTGTAACGTGATGCAATGTAGGTAAGTTGTAGTTCACATAATTGCGAAAAACGGCCGTTTCTGGCACATTTGTGAACTACAACTTACCTACATTGAATCACGTTACAAATAAGCATTTAAAAATAATATTTATAGCAATAAACAATGTGAACGTATCTTATTTAATAAAATTGATTATATTGGAAGATATGATTTTTTTAAGATTGGCGGCGCTGGTTGGCTCATGTCAGCGCCTTAAATTGCAAGTCCAAACCCCTAAAATATGATCGATTGTAAAAAGGTAATAAATATATAGGTAGTGTAAAATGTAGACAATATCAATATGCACTTTTCTACAGTCATGTGAGTGTACTAGACAGAATTCTCTTTTGAGTTTTCATGCCAAAAGAAAAAGTCTAAGTTCCGTTCAGCCGGTTTCAGCACGATTTGTTCCGGATACGTCTCCCAGCGAATTTTGCCGAAAACTCTATTTATATTTCGTCCACAAAAGTATTACAAATTCAAGTCTGGTATACAGGGTGTAACGTAAAGGGTATATGAAGCCGAAGGGAGGGTGTTCAGTATCGGAAACTGAACAACTTTTGTTCTACGACTTTTAAATTTTCGCGAATTTTTTTTTACTTTTCATACATTTAGAACCAGCCAGCTGATCAATTTGTATGAGACATTAATTTATTTTTATTTTTTAATTAGAAAAGTCGTAGAACAAAAGTTGTTGAGTTACCGATTTCACTCTTGCTTTTGACAACCATATAGCGCCTTAAATAAGTCAAACACAAAAATAAAGATAAACAATTGATCCGCCACTATTTTTATTTTATAGTTTCAATTAATTAAAACAACATCACTCACTGTTGCGCATTTTAATTAATTTAAACAATATTAATTTTCGATGCGCTAGCGACCTGAAGTGATTCATCAGAAAATTGAATGATTGATTGAACGCGAAATAAATTAGCTATTGAACTTGCCCCGGAGATTTTTCGTTATTGTGCAATTTGTATTGTTTATTTTGTGGCCTATTGGTTTCGTGGTGACAGGTATTGATGGGTTTAAGATTATCATCATTAACAGAATATTATTTCCTCGCTGATAGTGTACAGGACCTGTAGCACTATCACCAAGACTTTGATGCTTAAAGAGTGGCTTCTTCTGACTCTGATCATCAGACAAAGCGAGCTCAGTCAGAATTGGTCAATTACATATTCCTAATTTATTTTACTCATAAATGCAAGTTTGATATTATAGTAATCAAAAATCAAAAAATAATTTTAAGACGGCTGCTGCTCTCCTGCTTGGAATTTATTTTCAACTCGTTTCTTAATTATATGACAATTTTCTGTACTTGGTTTCATTTACCAAAAGACCAATATCAATCAGGTTTATTTCACGTGTGTTGCGATAACTTCTTATTTGACAGGTCGACTCTCTCCAACAAAGCTTAGGGACTCATATTAAATTATATGAGGTACATAATATTTGCTAGTTTAATAACTTGATGTAATGGTACTCGTATCGAAATGACAAATTATTATAAACTGTAATATAGAATGTGCTCAGGATAATATTCATAATGTTATTTGTCCATAAACAAAAAACGCCCGAGGGCTTGATATCAGAGTATAGTCAAACAGACGTTATGTATGGACATCCATCTAATATCCTATATTGATTTCGTATAGGATTTAATCTAATAGAGTAGTTTGCTACGAAATGTCAATTGTTCAACAGATCGGTACCTAAGTCTATTTATAGCGTATCTTAATAAATCAAGAGTGAAAGAATAGGGATGTATTATATTGTAACAGTGTTATCAATCATTCGATATAGGTAGTTGAGATTATGAATTAGAAGTGTATCGTCGATAGCACACCACAACATTTATAGGGATAGTAGAGTATTTTTATTATTACTTGAATCTTCTCAAATAACAATTTTGAAGATGTAGGTATGTCGTCGATTTGGTGTACTGTCGATGTAGCGTACCTACTGTCGATGTAGCGACTTTCGATGTCGTGAACTAGACTCATATGAAATTACTTATTTGACATACCAATTAATATCATAAAATACGTTAATGATCAAAGTAGTGTTTCATACCTTTTTAGAAAAACCAACTTGGTATCGAGTTTGTATGGAATTATTAAGACGAAGGTAGGACAGGTTAGTCCTACTTTTCTGGTTTTCAAAAGCCTGTAACTATAATTTTTACTAATTTCAAATCTGTTTTCACAATTCAGGTTGACCTTCAATTCAATGAGTATTTTGTAACATTTGAATTGAAGTAGGATTTCCCTCTTTTTGCGTATGACCATAAGAGTCATCCAAAACATCCAAAGTAAACAATGACATTAAAACCACCATTTCATGAAAATAAGTAGATAATAGTAATTTCTGAAACCATTTCTGCTGATGAATTAGGGCACAGAAAATTCCTTTTAAAATTCTACCGGTCTAGCTGTATCGATAAAGATACCATTTGGCGAAGAGCAGTTTCCACGAACCGTTCATTTGACGACGATGGCAAGAGGCGAACCGTTGCTAGCTCACGTCGTCTCGTGAAGGAATGACTTCAGAATAGGTTTTCTAAAAGGACTTCATAAGTATAATTCTAATTTGGAAGTTGTTCCATTTCACGTAGTATATTCTATGACACTATTTAGACTCCATGCGAGGAATGCTCTCTAAAGTTTACCGATTCTACTAAAGAAGATTATCTTGGCCTAAGGACTGAAAGGAAACATTGCTTATTGTTTGGTGACCATATTAGTGCACTTCGTTAGATGCAGCGTAGGTAAAAATATATCCTATTCTTTTAATGCAGTCATTGTAATCGGGATTTAATAGTATTGACAATACGCTGCGCCGTTGAATTAGTGTTGTTTCGAGCGTTTACTCTTGCAAGAAAACTTTTGCAATTAATATTCGATAGCACAGACCACTTACCCCATAGACCTGTAACAGGAGGGCGCCCGTTTCTGCCTGCACATGAGTGCAAAATTGCTTCGCGACGCGTAACCTTGAGATATCGAAACAGGTTTAATATGGCGCCCCTGTACAGGTTTAATACTGCCCCCGCTTCGTCTAATAGCGCCTATCGCTTGACAAAATTTTTCACTTGCCAATTTGTACCGATTTCATGTCTATGGGGTAAGTGGTCTGTGTCCGATAGTCTGTCCGACAGCAGCTTGCCGGTGGAAACTCTGCACTGGTGTGTCGGTGGAAACGCGCCCTAACTCATCAGAATCTTATTCATGATATTGCATATGAATAATAATATAAATACTAATACCTGACGATATCGGTAACTGTCACTCGTGTTTTCTATTATATTTTACTCAGACAGGAAGATAAGTCGAAATTACGATCGAATGTATCGACGCTGAAGTCACCAGATTAGTTTATTTTAGTCAAGTCCATTCCTTTTGATTGTACCCAGCTTCCCATTTCCCATCTCCCTCTACTAACCAAATATTAATTACTGTTTTGTTACAAAACTTAGTAACAACAGTGACAACCGTAGAAATTATGACCCACATTATTCCTTTCTACTATATAGAGCTCGTCAAAATGCTTATCATGTCTAACAAAAGGGGTTACCATAAAACAAAGTCACGTCCCCCTTCACTAAATAGCTTCAAAACAACTAGAGTCTCACTGACTTCGATTTCGGCCTTTTCGGTCGAAAATTCGACTACAACATGTAATCCACGTGACATAAGTACTCAACATAAGTTCTTTCGCTATCGAGTACATAAATACTTTTGGCGTTAGGGATTTGTGGTATTTGAGTTCCGAACTACTACCGACCAAATGGTCGCTAGAAGGGCAACAAAAATCCTTAAAATTTCGAACGTCGCAGGTAACGTATATATGTACTCATTAGCGAGAGAACTTAGCATGGTAATGATACTGCCCCTAGCCTAGTTTTTGACTTTAACTAGTAGTACCGAAAGAAAAATCTTTGGGATTGACATGTGCTTTTTCTTTAACAAAATGTCAATCTTTCTATCTATTCTACCAGCGTTAACGAAAGTAAAAATCACTTGGCTTGTGTAAAAAAAAATGTCACAGTACCACGACAGTACCTATATGTACCAACAATACACCCATGGATAATTATAAGAGCACGAGAAACTTAAACTAGTTAGTGGTCGTACTATAAGGACAAATTATAATAGAACCAAAAGGAAAAAGCCATTTTATAACTCGTCTAGAAATAAGTCCAATTTATTGATAATGGTAATTTCTTCTACGTTCTTTCAGCAGAAAATCTATACAATAATAAGGCTTGTTACGAGAATTGATAAGGCTTCAATCAATTGCGCATTATAGATCAGAGAATATTAAATGTCTACTTGACTGTGTTCAGAAAAAACATGAACAAATAAACCTAATTACGACCTTATTCCAATCAGCCAAAGTGGGCCGAAATTACTGTTATTTCAAAAGAAATTTTCGACTTAGGCCGAAATATAATCTCATACCTCTCCCTACCAACAAGTAATTTTGTTGGTAAAGATAAACGTAGTGTTGCCATCTACGGTTTATTTCTTTTCATTGTATTTTACCCCTTTGTGAAGGGTAAATCCTTTGTACCTTTGTCGCGGGGTTGTCGACATTTATGATGTGCAAGTTTTGTCGCCTAACGCTTTTCGGTTTGCGTTCCTTGGATTCTATTATGAGAACTAGATTTAATTTTAGCTTTTTCTTCTATCTGTGGGCATTTATTACGAATACACTGTAATGTTCCCATTTCACTTGGCTATTCGTATTCGCTACTGGATGTTTGTTGTTTGTCAACATAATATTGTGTATCGAATAGGCAGATAAACAAATATTTTGTCACACATACCAACCACACATGGCAAGTATAACAAATACGCAAATACGAAGAGCCAAGTGAAGTGGGAGCATTGAATAATAGTGTACTAAAAGCTATACGTAAAGGTCCAAAAAATAAAGGACTAGGTTTTCTCTAAAATCTGTCTTGAGAGACATACGGACAACAAAGTGAGTCATGTTTTATTTTATTTTTTCATTACCAATGCTTGCTGTTTCGGAACCGATGTACCAGTTTTAAATTAACTAGACCTAAGAAAGAGTGGGCCCTCCTGACACAGGCGAATTTTTAATTTGCCTACTAGGAGGTACCTTATTTTTGCATGATTTATATGCTGGTGTTTTTGAAAATAAATTTATTTTATTTTTATTTTTAGTAATGCTATAAGGGATCCTTTTTTCCTCTTGAGGTACGGAACCCTAAAAAAATCAAATTCATTGATAAAATAATATTTAATACAGAGAAATTCGGCGGGTTATATGATTCAGTCTGCTGCCTCAATGATACAAATGCAATCCAAACGTCTGTAAAGACAAGTTATGCACTATGTATAGGACTGTACTGTGACAAAGACAGTCGTCGCCGACAGAGGCTGATTAAGCCGCGTACAGTCGGCAACGTTGATTAATGGAAAGAGACGTGTCACGATGAAGGACAGACGTGTTAATTAGATCTACACATCGAGGCGCCGCGTGATGAGATTTCTCTGTCTGACTGTACTAAACCCTGATAAAATATTAATTGAGACGTAGGATAATTAGTTTGAATTAAGAAAGCCAGTGAAAGGGAGGATATTCTTCTTAAGGTCGGAGAACTGCTGCTGAAAATAAGGTGGTATTGCGTTATGTGAATATGGTATTTTAATCAGACAATACAAATATCGCGAAAATACATAATGATAGTTATAGTATTTACACGTATTTAAAGCCGAATCCAAACCGCTACTTGTAAATTGTATTCAAACATTGACGATATACCTACTTTGGCGCGTATTCGTAAACGTGATTTAAAGTTACGCCGCCGTTTAGGCCCCCTGTCCCTTTCTATCTTAACCTTTTTTAACGAAGTGTGAAAGGGATAGCAGCACGCTAGTGAGTTTTAAATTTTTAACTGGGTGCGAACTTTATTATTTTTATTGGTAATTTTAATATTGATACGTTAAATCTAGACTCCATTGGAAGCTATCAGACAGTGTAATTAAACTTTTTATAGCTTGTGTATTATGGACGTAAAAGTATATCTATTTCCTATCACAGATTTTTTACTATTAGTCGGTACGTACAAGTACCTATTATGATAATATCATATATAGGTAGGTAGTTACGTGGGTATAGTAGGTATAGGTGTTTACTCGAATAACTCGTTTACTAAGAAAACTCGATTTTCCTTGAAACTGAATTTCTATTCCAAAGAATTCTAAGATCAATTCTCGTAGCGCCAATGCTACGAGTACGTCACGCCGTAGCACGCGTAGCCAGCCGTGTAGCTGTTCGTATCACGTATTTCCGCTTTGATTCGTAGCAAGTGTTTTCAATTGGGTTTACTAGTTTTAAGTTGTAAGAGAATTGCTTTTTTACTAAAGCCAGTAAGAAAAGTTGTTATGACGTCAATAAAAATTCTTATTAATAAAAAGTTTAAATTGGTATAATGTGATTCCCAAGTGCTATAAATAGGTAGTATATCTAATATATTTATCTTAATATTTTAATTTTACTAATTAGTATAATAGTTATACAAAGGAATTTAGGCCCCAGTAAAAATAATTATTAGTCTTTTAAAAACGGTAAAAATCGCCGAAACCGTCGACTCACTATTCGTTTGAAAACGGTTAAAGGAATTACCGGCCATTAGACACTCTTAACGGCTCACTTTTGTATTGAAACGGCAATAAAAATGTCGTTTGTTATTTTATTGTAACCGTTTATCTTCTTTAGTTGGGGATTAACGTCATCAATTGCGGTATGAAACTGTAATGGTGCCTTTTTGGTGGACATTGGGGTGACTTGTTTATGTACAATGTTTGCTAGCTTTACGTTTTCGTTTACACGAAATAAAATATCAGCCTTATTCTGGACAAGTTGTGATTGGTGAAATGCGGTAAATCTACCTACCTAAATGCGGTACCTCTCTATTTATTAATTGTTAGTGGCAGTAATTTTAGGTGGCAAAAAGAGCAAAATATTATTAATTAGATAAAAACGGGAATTACCATGTTAAACATTTATTATTGATGTCTACTTGTGACCATGATGGCTGCAATGCTGTCGAAATATCGAGACATCAATAATAAATGTTTAACACGGTAATTCCCGTTTTTATCTAATTAATATGTATACAAACCGTGAAAGTTTAAAAAGTGATAGCAAATTATTAATTTATTAACTTTATTTATGGGGCAGTCGTCGACAGACAGGAGGCCTTATCGCTTTAAGCAATTTCTTCCAGGCAACCTTCGGGTGAGTGAAGGATGTCGGCTTCTTCCTTTTTTCCTCCAGAGTAGTCACAGAAGCGTTTTGGACGAAGCATACATTCGCGAAGATTTTCTGGTTAACTTAACGTGGTATTAAAAAACAAAACAATCACTGTATACAATAAAGTCCCAAGTTTAAAGAAAAAATTACAACCACGGTACTTATACCGGTTTTAAAAAGTCATTCTGCAAAATACCACTTATTTACGATCTGTAAATTCGAGAGCGGCATTTTTACAGTATTTTACTGATCAGATCAAGATTGGCCTAGAATCAATTGAATTAGTGTAAGAATTGTTAGTTGTTAATATAATGAGCCACGAAAATGTACTGATTATTCTTTTTATTCTTATTGCAGGTAAATCTAAATCGGAGGTCCAATTCGGGTTGACCTGAAATGGTAAGCTACTGGGCGCGGATGTGAAAGAGACATAATATGTTTTAATATGTTCTACTTCTATTATAAATTTAAACAATGTAAAAACAAAACAAATGAGTAGCTGAGACGATACTCCATAGGGCGTTCCTTCCTTCATGAAGTACCTATATCTATGACGAGTAATGGCTGCGAAGTTACACCTGCGCTACACCTGTTGGGAATGGCGGATGTATTCAGAGTGAGATCGTTTGCCTGTAAACTGAAAAGAAAAACATTAACAAAACAAATTGGGTACCATAAACTTCATAGTCGTCGTATAAATATAACAAATACTCTCTAATTATTCTCTCCAATTTAATACTTATATCTTGATCATTTATGTACACATCAAAGTAAGCGTAAGACTTTGGTCCGTTCTTATTATCTGCGTCGTAAGAATTGAAATCGTACTTGCAAGTATTACCATTGATCTGCTGTTGTCCGTACTATACTCATATATGTAATTGACAATAGTTTCCTTCTAGCAGTTCTTGAGTTTTAATAACCGAACACATATAAAGCAAGACACATGTCAGACGGACAGATAGATGTGAAGTTAAATTTCAGTTGCTTTAACTCGGCGGGAGGCGCACCCTGTTTTGGAACACTGAATGTCGCTACCGGGTAAAAAATACCACAGAGTTTAGTTGATAATATCTCGCTTTTCGTCTAGTGAACTGCAATAATAGTATTTTTATATTAAATTGTATTATATTGTAAAGCTAATAAAACAACAAAATACTCATAAAGTCTTTTTATCAACTTTTTTAGAAAGTTTTAATGAAGCATAAAAAATTTACTTAGTTTTTAATCAAACAGGAATAATGGCTTTTTTTCTTATTATTATATAAAATAAAGATCGAAATCAATAGTAATACATTCTAAACTATCAAATAATCATATAAAAAAACATACTATTCTAATAAAAGAACTTCTTGCAAAAATAACTCATACTTGGTCTTATCGTAAAAAACTTCACACGTCTGTAGTTGTCAAGTGCAGTATGCCAACTGGTCGCCGAGCGGTGTACGCATCTGTCATTAACCCGATTGAAGGTACCTAGAACGACGCGGATGGGGAATGCGCAAGAAAAAACATATTTACAGTTTTTGTACCCCTGTGGTAAATTTTACCCGGTAGCGCCGCTCGCCGAGTTAATATAGAAAATAGAAAACTAAACAACAAAACGTAAACACAAATGCACGTTTCATTTCATGGAATCTAAACTTTATTTCTATTTTCCTTTCACCACGATTTCCATTTTCCATTTCGTCTAATAACCAACGCGGAAGCAAGCTAATCCCATTCCCCGCTTTTAACACAGCCATACACACTGCAAATATAAATAAACAAATGGCGCTATTCACTTGAGAGGGGTTTAGAACATTTGAACTGGAGACGCTGATTTCTCGCATTTCAAAAGAAATCACATCTCTTTATTGCAAGTAAGCACGCTGTGTACATTTTTGCATCTCAATATTTTTTTTGGAATTTATATTTACACTACTTTGCAAGGAAAATGTGCTTTTTACAACGTTGATGAGAAAAAATTCCAAAAATGACAATGCCAGATTCTGCCCCACCATCAACCGCAAGTTGTACAATATAACGAATAAATATAAAAATATCTCCGTTTTTTATTAAAATTATTGGTTTAAAACAAAGTCTTGTACATCTAGCGAGTCGAAAAAACAGCCAGCAGAAAATAGTAAGAAATCGAAGCGAATTATTCATTGTTTTTGTTATTCTTCTATAGGAGTTGCCAGAGTAGTAGAAAATGATACTGATTATGATTATGCAATATGAAACCTGTAATAAGTCCCCAACAAAATGATAGGTACAGCTTAAATGGTCACGTAGTTTTGTAGGTGGGGCACAGCTCCATTGAAATGTGGCAATGTCATTTCAGCAATGAAAGCAAAATGAATAAGATACAATGTCTTTGAAATATGGTGTTACAGTAGGATGCTTAGGATAAGGTGGGTCTAGACTCTAGAGAGTCACAATATCACTGGAACTCAAGATTGATTGTATTCAAGAGAAGAAAACTGGGCTACCTCGGTCACGTACTGAGACACGAACGGTACCAACTTCTCCGACTCACAATGATGGGCAAGATTGAGGGGAAGAGGCGGGTTGACAGAGAGAAAACTGTGGCTCTACAACATAAGGGATTGGACAGCAACAACTAACTGATATTCACAAAAATCAACAGCATTTTCTCAGTCTAATTTTCTCACTCACGCCGAAATATGTGCGACTAGGGAAACTGCAAATACCTCCTTTCTAAATCTTCTAAGGGCCTTTAATCCGGTAAAGACTTCTGAAATCACATTACAAGCAAGAGAAATTTTGGAGACATGCTAAAATATATATCTTTGGAAAATAAGGGTTTGTGTTCAGCGGGTATTGACTTATACATTTTTGAGGGGGATTAGTTGTAATTGTATCTAGTAGACGTCATACAGAATCAAGAATATATTTATAAACATGGATCCCACTCTTTATTACGCGGTGTTACAATTACGTTTAGGTTTAGGATTAGATTTGGCTGCCACGACAGAATCATACCTAATATTAATTTTAGCTTAGCGTGACCCTTGCTCTTTCAAAAGTCAAAAGTAAGAGCGAGCTCAAACTAAACTCGCCCACAAAAACATGATATAGTTATAGACCGTTTTGAGCACGAAATTAGCGTGATCTCGCACTTGTGAATGTCAAAATTGTATGAAAACTGACAGATCTAAGACCAAACTCATACTCTAAACTATCTATGGCTATCGGCCTAAATCTCTATACTAGAAACCAGGTGAGTAAAATAGAAAGCAGGACTTTACGAATATCCTTAGTAATAGTGAAAAAGAACTATTCGAAACAGATGCAACCTCTTCTTTCAATATTCACCATTCTAAACCCTCTTTTTTCCTTCCCCGCCTGCAATGGCGCCTTATCCAATATAATATGAACGAAATTGCGAAGAGAGTTGAAACGGGCCGGAATTGAGACAGATTTCAAGACGCGAAATCATTTTAAGGCCGGCGCCGGCAACGGAAATCCGTCATACAGTGGAAAGCTCACAAAAGTGTAATTAGATTTTAAGGTCGGGAGTTCTTTTTGATATTTGAAAGGCATTTTGCTTTTACGGGTGTGGTGTGGTGGCTGGCATTTTTATTTTGGTATGTTTCGAGAAAAGTTGTGGAGCTACCTTTTTCGGTGTCTTACCGAGTAAGTTACCGTTCATGGCTAGCTCAGAATAACATGGCATACCTATAGGTATTATTTATTAGTTTATAGCCATGTTCGGTTAAATATCGTAAAATACTATACTGAATCCCAAATCAAGTGTCTTATTTTGTAAACAAAAACTACCCAACCCTACTAACATTTTAAGCAGTTCTGTGATTATTGCATAGTTATTTTCACATTATTAGATCGGATTACTTTATTTTTACAATGATGAACAGGTTCGATCAATCAGTTCCTTCAGTGTTTCATCACAACATCATATTTGTTTACAAATTAAGACACTTGATATGGGCTGCGGTATACACATATTTATCGATCCGCAAGCGGTAGTCATTTCAATTCGTCGATCGATCGAAAAAAGTATGAAATGACTATGCGATCGGTGAATAGAGAGGGCTGAGCAATTTTATACGGTATATTATCGATCATCGATTGGCTTAGAATTAGGCAGCTGTTCGTAGGATGTTACTACAGCATTTTCGATTAAAGATTATAATTATTTGCCAAGTAGGTACTTATCGATATTATAATAGGTATACAGGATGGAAACGATAAGTGATCGCACTCGATTATTTCTAAATTATATAAGATATCGGAAAACTGATCACTGATTCTAAAAGTACTTCAGGAGCTCTATCAAATGGTATCAACAATAGTTTATAAAATAAACTGGATCTATCCGAAAATTCGATACTCATTGTGTGAGATGTAGTTAAAAATATGGGTATAGTTATATATTAGGTATATAGTTTAGAAATAATCGAGTGCGATCACTTATCGTTTCCACCCTATATATAATAAACAGCTTTCGAAACAGAACTAGTTACCTACATTTAAGACAATATGGAAAGAGCTGTATATAAACAACAAAATGACATCACAAACTTTACGTCACTCACCTACCTTATGAACATTTGGTTGATCGGATATGTTTTAGCCGAAAAGACAGCCCACAATGTTTCTAACCGTCTGGGAAAAAGGTATTAAGTACAATGTCTACCAAAAGGGTGAAGAAGGGTATTCTGAGAAGGGTACTGTAATGTTTTAGAAGGCCAAGTCATTCGTGAACCTTAGGGGACACCCGCACCGGAATTTGGTAAAATTGAATGTTATGAGTGGTTAAGTCTCCCGCTGTGCCTATGTAGTGGTGCTTTAGATTTATAGATGACGTTTTTAACGTATGACTAAGCCCGTGTTTGGCCATAATCACCTGATAGTAAGTGACGATGAGGCCGATGATGAAGCAGTACGGTAATGGTCTGACGATAAACAAAGAGTCGCTGAGAAGCAGTGGAATCGTATGAAAGAGAGTGAAAGCGGATTGCGATATTTGGATAAGGCAAAAGAAACTAAGATGATGATGAAGTTACCTAGAAGATATCGCTTTTAGCGCTAAGGCTGCCAATTGAAAACCTGAAGATGGAAACACGCAGGATAGGAGATCGGGAATGGGACGGATTGTTGTATTTCAGAAGTTACAGACAGCACAGAAGAACAGATGTTGGACTTTATCTTATACAAAAAAAAAAATCTAGTTTGATTTATATTAAGAACTATACATGAGTGGAACCGCGGAAAAAGCTCGTAATACTAAAAAAACTTTAAGGCATTACACTAGGTATAAACCCACGTCGTCGTCACAAATCACTAGATCTAAATCCCACCTATTCTTTTCCCCTAATTTCCGACTTTCCTGCTATAAGGGCACTTTAACGGAACTAGCAAGGAGAAAAAATAAAGATATTAGGAAGGAAAATGGCAGGTCGTAAATAAGGACAAGTGGTTTTCGCGCGTAGACTTGTATAACCTATACAAGAACATACCTACATAGAAGCTAATAATTGGTATACTCCAGATGTTGTCCATGGAGACTTATTAGAAGTGCCTAATATAGATGATTCAATAAGAAATGATTAGATTAGACATATTACGTGCTACGTACTCTTGTTCTCATGTACTATGATAGGTTTTATCATGTCACTTATGTTACGACATAACATTTCTTTTACATTTATAACTCTTTGTCTGTTCACTTATTTATAACTTAAGTACCGTTGAATAGATTGTGATGCAGTACACGGTACCTTGATGTTATTTAAGAATATTTTTACCAAAAACAACGGTTGTTGATAATTTTCCAATATTTTCAAAGATGGCTTAAAATTTATATATTAACCTGACTTTCCAAAAAAAGAGGAAATTCACAATGTGTCGACCTTGCTTTTTGAATATTAAAGTAAACTTTTGTCTTGGAGTAAATTCAATGACATTCTAATTTTCTTTCATTCGTTTTGTTTGGGTGGGACTTACGTGAATTAGTCCCACATTGTATTCGGCCTGTATTTATTCAAAGAAAAACTTATTTATATACTTACAACGTCTAAAACAGAAAATGATTTTCGGGTAATTGTATGTAAATTCGTGGCTTTCTGAATGTTTCTAAAATCCTGGTGGATCGAGTCTTCAATACACATATTATTTGTCATAGTCGAATATTTTCGTCAAATTCTCACGACCTTTCAGCTTCGAAATCTTCTACGCAGAGAAAGCTATTTTGTCGTTGGTAGCAACTAAATCCTTTCAAGACGCCATTTCTCCCCATTACTGTCATATTTACTCTTCCTCCACTGTTTGTCACATACCATAAATGCCGCAATTGTTTGGCAGCCACGTCTACACAAGAAAAAAAGGGAAACATATAATAAACAGTTACATAAACATTTTCAAGTGTCGTGTGTTGAGAAAAATGTTTTCTTTGTGGAAATATAGATAGGAATAACAACTCGACATTGTGCTTTTGTCATCTATTTCAGTTACAACGTTTTATCACGGGCCGTTGCGTTGTCGCGAAAAGATAAATAATGGACTTAATAACTTTGGAGATTGACCAGTTTCTTTGTATCAGGACATTGACTTAGGATAGTTTTTTTCCTAAATCAGACATAATCTTATACGTTTTGTCGTATTTTGACTGAAGTTTCACATATTAAGGACCTTCTGGTCGAGGCAGTATATTAGTACAGAAAACACGCAAAGAATTCTTTGAAAAGCGCGAGGTTTTCTTTGTAAAAATTCTAACTAATAGTTGCGGTGGTGTTTCGTAATTAATGGTCACGTTAAGTGATCAAGAAATATCCGCGAATGTTTCTATTTATTGGAGTGCTCTAGAGTAAACGCATTTGTGATGTTTATTTGCGCTTAAAATTCTAAATTTACGATAAATAGGTTACCAATATGAATGAGGTTGCCAATTCATTGTGATAACATTGTTAATAATAAATCATTTATTTGAAACGAATAATGTACACTCTGTACTTAATTAACTATGATGGTCACTGGTTCTCAAACTAGGTCTAACCTGTATCTTGAGAACCAGTAATTCCCGGTTATACAGCTAATAGGCGTACGTACGTGTGTGTGATGTTGAGGGTGAGTGTGCAAGTGTGATTGTCACAGCCAGCGAAAGAGATAATTATGGTGTCTAATTGTTATTATACATATATGATATAGTAATATTATGACATAGTAGATGCTTCCGAGAAATCACACTCAACAGTATACAACATATAGTTTTATCATTACATACATAATTTATAAATATATTAGTAAATGTGTGTAATATACATATATAATATGTTTGTGTTTATATAATAAATTTAATATCTAAGTATTTTTCTTATTTATTTATGTTGCATTCATCTATTTCATTTTATCTCATTACCATTAACAGTTTTTCAGTTTCATCGTAATTCAGTATGTTTAACCATTCACCTACAGTTTTTATACATTTTGTTAGTTAAGGGTCGGCTGTACCTAAGGGCAAATAGAAATAACAAAATACAAAACCGACTAAATTGTACAAGTGAAAAGTATCACAAATGAAAAGTCAAACGTGTTGACACGGCCAGTTAGCCTGAAGCCGAATCCACGTAAACTATTTGAAAATCGAAAAGCTCGCGTTAGGCCTTTGTCAGGAATGGTCGAATCGAATGCAGGATTCGTTTCGGTACCAATTCGGCCAATAACAAAGGCCGGTTTCGTCTATATTGTAATCGACACTGGACGTTTGCGATCGTGCCGGCAAAAACTAACCGCCTCTGGTATTGACACTTTTTAATTTGAAATTTCGTTCCGTGTGAAACTGGGTTTAGACCGTTTTGCATTTTGATGCAGTTTTAAAGGCCCTTTAATCGGTAGCTATGTCTGTGTAACTTTTTCTATTATTATACAGTCACCTTCATATCTCAGTTTGAGAGCCCAAATATGACACTGGACTTCAAATTACAGAAGTCAGGGTTCCCAGGACGTGATCTCACAATACAAGCAAATTCTTGAAATCAGAACGAATAACCTTCATTTTGAAAATTGGTACAATTTATTCCGATTTGATGATGAAGATGTTAAAAGTCCCCCGGGGTGAAGAGTGGGCCGGTAGGTATTTAAATAATACTTTTTTATAATGACTTTCTCGGTTTTTCGATAGAATAAGAATTTACATAACATGTACATAAACTGCTCTCAAAATGGTGAAGTCAATATCGCGAGGACCCATATTACTTCTGAAAATCAAAAATGTAAGACTAGTCCACTAATTTTCAATGCCAAATTTATTTATTTATTTATTCATAATATCATTTGCACCCTTACAGCTAATAACCATCGCGGTACAAATTTGATAATCAATTAACAACACAACATTTAAATCAGATACATAATTAAGTCAACTAACAACACAACATAAAATATTCAAGTCAATAGGATATCAATGAATATCAATGATGTGTCTGTAGTTACAGTTTCATGGATTTCTTATAAGGATTACAGCATACAATTATTTGTGTAAGTATACGAGGGCGTTTAAAATATCAGTCCTTCAAAGCCTTCATTTAAATTCGCCAATGAGCTTCTTGTTCATAGACCATTACGCAATTTGGCCTAAATTGCTTAATGTACTGTAAAAAAGAGTTTATGACGTAATTCTAAGACATTGTAAAACAGGCTTTGTGCAAATCGAGACACTTTGCAATGTGGTGTGGAGGAAGGAAGGCTATACGTTGATACGTTTACCTATGCGTAACGAAGTCAATATGATTTCCCGAAGTTACACGTATAACTTCGGGAAATCATATTGACTTCGTACTTAGCTACGCAGCTATCAACTTTGGCATTTCAAATATGCGTGAATAATAAATAGCATACATTAGAGTCTAATGTATGGTATTTTTAGGGTTCCATACTAAAAATGAAAAAAGGAACCCTTATAGGATCGTTTTTTGTCCGTCCGTCTATCAATGCATTTTTGCAGGAACGCGTGAAGGTATCAAGATTAGAATAATACCAAATACTAAGGTCTGTAATCACTTGGAAAAATCTAACTTGTAAGTCAACGCAATCAAAAGATACGGCCGTTTATGCCGCATTTTGCTGCATATTTCGACACTGGCAAAGGAATCCAAACCTAATGGGTTTAGAAATACAGAACCCTCGGTGCACTAGGGTTTATTTTTGTATTGAAGACGGTAATGAAACGAGGATATAATTGTGCAATAAATGTTTCCATTATTTTTGAAAAATATTACGCACATTCATTCGAAACTACTCTAAATAGAAAACATGAAGCAGTCAATCGTTAAACTCCTATTTATTTCGTTGGATCTCAAATATTCCGAATAAAATTCCATAACAAGGCTTGAAATAAAATCCCTAGAGCGAGCTCTCGTTCAATTTATAAATATGTTTGAGTAGTTTACCGATCCAAGCGTATTTACTGCTATAAAGAATTTGAGAATTGAAAAAAGTTTTCAGTTGCATCCAATTTGTTACCAACAACTAAACTGCATGTCATTTGCAACAGTTGCATCCGGTGAGATGATTGATCTGACACTTTCCGGTATTGCTACCGATATTTTGCTGGTACGTTGTGTACACTACCGTTCGGTTTCATTGACGGAGACGGTATTCTGATGTTTCCGGGTTTCTGATGTGAATGAATTTGTGTGGAAATATGTTTGCCTAGAACTTACGTCTATTGTTTATTCTATAATTTGAAAGAATTTTTTGCTAAACTGTATGACTGAATTATTTGAAATTATATTACAAATTTTTATTAGAATTGTGTTGAATTACCTACCTATAATATCATATTGAATAAGCAAAAGCATGACATGATAATTTGGAAAATGTATTTGTTGTAATTGCGCGAAAAATGAATTACATGATATTGGTTATAAATGTTTGCTTGTAGATTTGATTGTATCTTCATTACGTTTTTATATAATAAGGGACGTTGAACAGTTTATAGATCAAATAATTGGGACACTTATGTCAAGATCTTCAGTTTGGAGGTAATATTGAAACTCAAGTTTTGGAAACTCACTACAAAACACAATAATAACTTGTAAATTGAACTTCCGGCTCCTGTCAACAAAATCAAAACAAACAACAACTGACTGACTCGACAAAAAAAAAAAAAAAAAACTGCGTTCCAAAACAATATTCTCTAAATTTTCTGAATCTACGAGAGTCCACGTTCGGATACAATACACACTTAAAATGTCGAACGAGAACACAAATAACTTAGAGAAAGTACAAGATTATGCAGAAAATCAACCCAAACGACAGAAAATAACGCACACAGTATCCAGAAGCGAATTCCAAGATTTCAAAAAAGAGATCAGAGACCTAATCCTCGATTTAAAATCGGATAACGGGTGTAAAGCTTCCCAATTACAGAATGACCTGAGAGAAAATTTCACTGAACTGAAGCAGCAGTACACTAACATAGAAAAGTCATGCGAAAGTTTTACCCAACAATTCGTTGAACTCAAACAGCGTGTCGATATTTTGGAGAACAATCGTGACCAAAATAAAATGCAAATGAATGAATTAGAAAATCAAATAGAAAATCTACAAAGAAAACAGTTGGAATCTACTTTTCAAATAAGAAACATCCCATCAGTACCTAGCGAGAATCTGCACGAGCTGATAAATAAGATTACTAGCGTAATTGACCCCACAAATGAAAACAAGTACGAAAACTTTGTAAAGAAAATTTATCGTTCATCGTCGAAGAAAACTGGGACCGGACCGATCATCGTCGAAATGTTCTCCGAGCAACACAAAGACAGTTTCATCAAATCTTTCAAAAACTACAACAAATCTAACAAAGATAGGCTGAATACTACTGCATTGTGTTTAGATTTAGAAAATACACATATCTTCGTATCCGAACAGTTAACGAGGTTTACTCGTAATTTGTTTTACCAGGCGCGAGAGCACTCCCAGCTGCACCTATACAAATATTGTTGGACCAAACATGGACGAATTTACATACGTAGAAGCGATGATGATGCTGCCATTCACGTGAGGTCATCTGAACAGCTAAAGACCATATGACTATCCGTAACTATTAACATATTAACGCATGTTTATCCCAGATTTTTTCTATTAGATATAAGTCATGCATGTTTTTACTACTATATAAATATATATAATTTCACTCTCACTACTCATACATCCACGCAAACTCAACTAATACAAGTACACACTCCTTCACATACATTTCATAGCTTCTCCAGTACTCCAGAATTTGTGTCATCACAGCCATTCAAAACAGTCGGTCATAACCGTACACTTCCCGCTCGCCTCCCACTAGCCTACGCATCGCGCACACCTCGCCGGCGAATTAGCCAAACCCATTTAAATATAAATACACATACTACTAATAATGACAATACAACAAACAATAGAAGATATTGATCTGACTAATTTGTCGGAGAGCTGCGTTTGTCGTACGGCAGCGGAGTGCGGGCGGGAGGTCGGGAAGAAGACGGACTACAAATTTAGGGTTCTTCACCAGAATATTAGGAGCATACATAAGAATTACGATATTTTTAGTGTGTATCTCTCGAGACTCAATTTTGACTTGGATATTATTGTACTATCCGAATGCTGGCTCAGAAAAGACGATAATCCACCAAATTTAATGGGCTATAACACTCATTGGACAAAAAACTATATCAACCAGAATAACGGCTTGGTCATTTACACAAAATCCGATTTAAATGTAACTGTGACTGAACCTTCTTTTGTGGATGGTGACTGCATGATCGTCCAGGTCGCACATGACTTTTTAGTAGTAGCAATCTATAGACCACCTTGTTACAGAAACCTAGACAACTTTTTTAAATCCCTGGAACACACTTTGGGACAATCCAAATCATGCAAAACCAAGCTTATAGTTGGAGATATAAACATTGATATCTCGCCACAAAACCAAGATGTACAAACAGCGAACTACCTTGAGCTTATAGGCTGCTATGGCTTTTTCCCTGCCCACAACTTACCGACGAGAGAATCTACTTGCCTAGACCACATACACATTAATTCATCGATAAAATCTAAAGCAGTAATATGGAAAACTGATATAACAGATCACTACACTACAATTATGGGAGTAGATCAAACATCGAACAGACCGAAAACAACACATACCAAGGTGGAGCTTGACAGGGTAGGTTTGATAAAACTGCTGAAAAATGAATCTTGGGACATAGTATACAACCACTCGGATATCAATAATGCCACAAATAGTTTCATAAATATATTAAACACAGCAATCACGAAAAACAAAAACGAAGTTAGAATCCCACACAACAAAATAACAAGAAAACCCTGGATTACAGCGGGATTGTTGAAATGCATAAGAAAAAGAAATAAATTGCACAGAAACTACAAAAAATATCCAAATGAAAGTATACATAAAGAAAAGTACATAAAATATAAGAACCTATGTAATAAAATCCTTAAATTTACGAAAAACAACTACTATAGAAGACAGTTAGAAAAAGTTAGAAACGACAGTAAGAAAACATGGGAAAAAATCAAAGAGATCTGCTATCTACAAAACAAGAAATCCAAAAGCGAAGAAATTCTGAAAATCGGCCAAACTCCTGCTGATGCTGTCAACGTAGCAAATAACTTCTTCACTTCGGTAGGCAGCGAATATGCCAATAAAATCTTACACAAGCTTAGTAAAACAGAAAACGACATAGCTAAAGACACAATAGATAGCTTATCCCCACCTGATTCACTCTACCTCCAACCCACAGACCCGTATGAAATTAGCAAACTAATAGATAAATTAAAAAAACAATAGCGCCCCTGGCTGGGACAACATAACCCCGTATATTATTAAATCTATAAAACAATATATACTGCCGCCACTTTCATATCTATATAACCTCAGTATCTCCACCGGAGTTTTCCCCGATCACTTTAAAACCTCACTAGTTCACCCAATTCACAAAACAGGATCAAAAGAGGATATAAATAATTACCGTCCTATATCCCTTTTGAGTGTCTTCGCCAAATTATTGGAAAAAATCATCAATAAGAGACTAGTGCAATACCTAGACAAAAATAACTTATTTTCCACGAACCAGTTTGGCTTTAGATCTCAGAGGTCAACAGAAGACGCGGTAATGCAACTCACAAGTCAAATAGGAAAGAACTTAGATAAAAGTTATAAGTGCTTGGGCGTATTTCTTGACCTCGCAAAAGCCTTCGACACCGTGTCGATTAGGCTACTCTTAAAAAAATTAGAAAAGTCTGGAATAAGAGGCCTGGCTCTCGACTGGTTCACTAGCTATCTCCTGGAAAGACAACAAAGGGTTAAAGTCTCGACCTATGTAAGTGATAGCACCAAAAACAGGTTCGGAGTTCCGCAGGGAAGCGTTTTGGGACCAACTCTGTTTCTAGTCTACATAAACGAACTGTGTAACCTACAACTAACCAACGCTAAAATCACCACATATGCAGACGATACTGCTATCATCTTCCACGGCAAAACATGGAACTTAGTGAGGAGAGATGCAGAGATTGGAATGAGGGTTGTAGCAGATTGGCTGAACAATAATTTACTCTCGCTGAATGTAGCTAAAACCCAATACATCTGTTTCAGCATTACGAATAAGACGAGACCAAACGCTAAAGACACCCTAAAACTACACAAATGTCTGCCACAAACGATCAACTGCGATTGTGAAGAAATAAAGCAAACTGATGACGTTAAATACTTAGGCATCCATGTTGATAAAAACCTAAACTGGAAAAAACAAATTGGAGCTCTTTCTGCCAGGACTAGAAAACTGATCTATGTTTTCAAAACACTAAGGGAAGTCATGGGTTCGGATCAGATACGCCACATATACCTGGCCATGGCCCAAAGTGTCTTAACATATTGTATACCAGCATGGGGTGGTGCCGCAAAAACTCACCTGAAACTGCTCGAAACAGCACAACGAGCTGTACTAAAAGTGAGTACGCACAAACCTTATCGATATCCTACCGTACAGTTGTATAATGACACCGAAGTCTTAAGTGTTCGGCAATTGTACATTAGTGCAATTCTACAGAAATTCCATGCCAGCATACCTGACTTAAAAATGTCAATCTCCAGAACTCGCAGATACAAAGTATTTGAGACTCCCCAAAAAGTCACAGCCTTTGGTAGAAGGTTTTCTGATTTCCAGTCCCCTCGCATATACAACACTCTTGAATTTAAGCACAAAATTTCCTGCCTATCTAAATTCAAGTGCAAAAACCTTATTTACAAATGGCTAAGGACCCTAAACTATAACGAAACCGAAAACCTGATGTCTGTAATGGTTTAAAATACATATTAGGGATGACACTTAACTGGGTACTACACACTACTCACTCAACTATCTCACGACCAGCTCACACATGCTACACACTAGACAAAAACATAGACAATATACTGTTAAACACAAACTTACTCAACTATACATATATAAACATATATATATTTTAATTTACTAAACACTATTATTACAATACACTATGCATTACTACACGAATCACTAATAGTAGACATTAACAATGAGCATGCTACTTTTTTTCTTTACCTCAATTCCACTCTCTACAAATAAGTAATCAGCCACCTATTCACTAACTGATACTAACTTAAGCAAGTAATATGTCCAAAAGCACTGGCATGTACATACGCACTGGTGTAACCGGGAGTCACTGGTAGCCGCAGCACAGGGAAACCTATCGCGGATACTAGAATTCCATCTGCACAGTTTTCAGCCTGTCTTTGTGTAATAAATACTTAGTCCAAATAAGTTGTTACTGCGCTGTACTAAGTTTCTAGTTTTCCAAAATAAAATATTCATATTCAAAAATATTCATATGTAAGTGTCCCAAATTCTATGTAGAATACATATTATACTACTCCTTAAGCGAGAGCCGTTTGTATGTTGTATTTATCGAAAAATGAAACTTTTCACAGGTAAAAAAGTAAACAATCAGGGCAGAAGTCTCATAGTGGCAAGTTTATGTATAGAACTTTACATCTTCCTAACTTAATTTACTTTGATGCCTTTGACGTCATTTTATGCCTCTGTCGTAACGTAATATACGAGAGACTCAACGCTATAAGATGCACTGTTAGATGTAGTTATAAGATCATGACATATATAATATATGTATATAACTAAGTATTCAAGTATTTTTTTTCTTGCTATAACGATACCATAATTCACTGCAGATAACTAGGGCAGATAAGTAAAACTAGTAACCCGAGTTAATGGAATCAAAATTCTATATAGTTCATACTACATACTTTAGCTGAAAAATTAGTGATTATTGCCATTCTCTATGTAATTCATTGCAAGCAGTGGTTATTTTTGCTGTTTTTTACAAACTAAAATGATTATAAGTAGCAATCGATAAACCTAATATTGTAGCGATCAACGGTTCAAAATTATTCAGAAACTTTCTAAAACTTAATTTCAAAGGCTTATATAGTAACTACTAATATTTCTACATATTGTATCTTGTCTAAATACAGGTAAGTATAACAGTAGTACGATAAATTGTTGTAAGTCATCGACAGTATTAATATAAGGTATACATTGATAGTTTAACTGACAAATAAAAATTTCATATCATTACATCCAGTTGAGTTTCAAAAGTCAAATAAAAGTTGCTTAAAAATACTATAAATTGTTCCGACAATAAAATAACTATTAACGATCGGACTGAGGTAATAGTTGAAAGTAATACTGCAATTCGACCATCAAAGTTCGACAATGGATCGGCAATTACAGCGTTTGAACGTTGCCTAATAGGTTCTGCAGTGGACCGTTCAGATGAAGACAGTTACGTCCATCGATCCTATTATTTACTTGGTAAGAACGTAACTTTGTATCAAGTTTAAGGACTATACAACGAATTTACTTCTCTCTAGTACATCGATATACTCGTAATTATTAGAATTACAATGAAAGTATTTACTTGCAAATAAACGTATGGCAAGTAAACACTGTGTATATTTTATAGGAAAATATATGGAAAATTTTAAATTATAGTGCCCATCATAAGATATAATTTAGAGTAACTATTAGCTATAATTTTAGTAATGTTAATAATTCACACTTTACCATGAAATAACAACAGTCACAGACAAATAGAGCAACATCTAATACTCGTACACCATGAATTTCAATCCAGTTACTTGTACCAGTAACTGGCCACATGTAAATACACCTAAACCAGTGGCCATTGGTAGTCAATGGATTGATTCGCAGGCTTCCCAGCGTGCAATTTTGCCACAATTCTATCTGAGTGACCTTTGTCGTTCCAACTATGACTGAATATAGGGCTTCATTGATTAACTAGACTGCTGCGATGGATGTGTCAAAGCTTTACGTCCACTACAGTATTGATGTCTTCTATATAGGAAGCCACGCAAACCCTCTTTGTATGCCGAAAGGGGAGTATTGAGATACATACCTCTATCTACTTACTATTATATCTATACATTTTCTTAGATGACATTTAATTCTGCTAAAATCAAATGGACAGTATACATTTATCAATCAACTTCGGTTTGATTTGATATCCTAGTTGTATGTAATAGTAATTAGTTTTGTTTCATAAAAAATAATTATGAAGGACGTCCTCCTGAAAGTTTTTTGCCCTCTTTTCTCTTCAGCACTGGAAACTTTTTCTGGCAAAATGGTGTAAATGGTTGAAGGTGCAAGATTTTACAATTTTACTTACAATTAATGTGAGAAAAGTAATTTATTTGTTCTTAGCTTCTAACAGGAAGCATACCTACCTATATCCACCGAACATCCAGTCAATAGATGATTCAAAAAAGGAATAAAACTAAACGATAAGATGAGTGTAATAAACACAAATTCCTTCTAATGATGTCATTAGAACATAAAAAATATAGACACAACATCAAAAGACAGCCTTTTGTAAGGCATATGAGTTACAAAGTACCTTAACAGGGAAAACGTATCTTTATGATATAAGGCGTAACGTACGAGATTATTATGTTCCTTATGAGAATATAAATAGGCCGTTATGAGCTCCAAGCTTGTTCAGTTTAAAGATATGTGCGTACAGCTGCAGTATATGAACCACTTTAAGTTTCGTAATGAGTTTCCCGGAAGTTTCGTGGAAAAAGATAAGGGTCTTAGGAAAGTGTCCTTCTTCCTTAACTTTTATATGACATGAATTAGATTGACATCATCGATGTACAGACGTTTCAGATATAAGAAAGTGTGCGTAAACAAACTTTTACTGAGAAAATTGAGGCCACCAATAGGATATTAAATGTGACAAAAATTAAATGGATTTCATTCAGATTAATATCGTTATTTGCAAGCGTATATTTTTCTCAAAAATATCTTTTTTAATTTACATTACTTATTTTAGAAAATAGGCCAACGCTGGGGGAAAAAAACTGGCAAGAAATTTTCAGCAGCATATCTTTCCAAAAATAGTAATTACATTTTTAATGACTATTTCATATATTTTATTATATTAAAATTAAATAAATCAGTCGATAATAAATATGAAAACATTATCGGAGTTACTACACGATAATTCGAATCATATCCGTCACAGAAGGCATTCTAAACGTACTAAATATAGTGTTGGGATTCTGTCGTAGCCTCATCTAAATGCAACTATCACTGTCACTCATGTAACTATAAAGCTTAAGAATGATCAAGACTATTTGCTTGGTGACCATTAAATTTAGCGTGCCGTACTCTCGAATCGCTACAATTATCGTTACGGAACTAGAATTGGCTTGCAGTTCCACTTACATGATAAACTGAGATGTAAATTGCACTGTACTCATTTACACAGATATCTCTTTGTGCTACAAACCACAGCGCGACGTCAACAGTACGTGTCGCTACCAAAGCGACAATTCCTATGGAAACAACCTGTAAGTTTATTCATGAGACTGCGATGCGACTGAAACTTGCACTCAAAGCGTGCTGATTTTGAATGTCGCGGAAGGCGGTACGTGATGGTTCCGTTCTGGGACTCTTCCGGGTGGTATAGTCTCATTTACTTCTTTATTAAATAGCTACTTATTTACTCGGCTGGCTCAGTGACCTGAAGTGGGTCTTGGCCTCCGAAACGAGAACGCACCAGTCATTCCGGTCCTGAACAGACTCCCGCCTCCATTTTTTATTAAATACTTTACAAGTACCTATTTAAAATTAAATAATTTTCGTTAAATTTAGAGAATAGAAATAAATTGGGGGACGACTGTAGAACCAGAACTGAAATCAGTTGATAATAATATAATAATGGACAATTATAGATAGGTACTTACTTAATTGTAAAATGACTTGAGATATTGAACTGCATAGTTAAGCAGTTGGAAATCCTAAAGAAAATAAAGCGCCGAAAACTTCAATGAAGCGAAAGTTTACCAGGATCGCAGCAGATGGAAATCCATCGTCTTCTCCTACGGCGTAGTTTATGATGATGATGTTGGAGCTTAAATGTCTTTATCAATAATAAAATATGATCATGCGGAACGCCCATATAAGTAACTTGCTGCAGTTAATATATTCCAGGGCAAGCTCTGTGGGAAGAGGAGTGTTGGCAGGAGGAGACGCTCTTGGCTAAAGAACTTGCGGGACTGGTTCGGCTGCAGCACCGACTCCCTGTTCCTGGCATCCGTGCAGAGGGTGAAGATTGTCATTATATTGAGAAAAGGAACGTGAAGAAGAAAAAGACGAAGTGATTTCGTAGATAATTTGTAAGTAATTATAGGTAGTTCATTAAGTCGCTTTTTCCAAGACATAAAAATGGAATTACAGAAACCCAGTGAGATGTGTCTGTACAAAATGTGCAAGAATTAAAATAAAGAAACATTTAATGTCACGAATATTTTGGCGCGGATAGAAAGGCACCGACCAGACGCCACTCGGTACGCGAGTTTCGCGCGAATTAGAGACACTCATATTTCCACTTTTCCGAGCACCCTTCCTGTTTGACTTCCTTGCGACGTCTGCGTCGAAACTTGCTGAATTAAAGCGATTTGCGACCTTTTTCTCCACAGTTGTTGACTTCACAGTTTGCGTCGAGAGCCAGGCTTAATGACTTTATGCTGTAGAAAAAATGAACTGCACCCCTACTATGTGTGGATCTAGGAAGTTTACTCGCTAGTGCATACGTAAACGATCGCTACAAGTCTCGTGAGATTTTTCTTGCACCTCTACTTACAATGAGAGAAAATGTTAACTGTGGTTGTTGTGTATTCGCAACTGTAGCTACAACTGTTACAAACTATAGAGACAGTCAAGTGTTTTGCTGTTTTTGCTATATGTTTTCATAGCTAACTAGCTGATTGGTTATTGTTTACAAATTATTTGCTTTGACTGACAAGGCCTTGGTTGTTTTAACTATAATTGAACAGCTAAGTTTTAGCTTCTACAAGCAATTTCGTTTTTTCAGTGCATCGGCCCGTAGTTGAATGAAAATCACTCCAATCGTCCTTATTACGATGTCGCTAGTGATCGAATTTACGTTAAGTAACTTATGGTAATCTTTTTCGCAATGTTAGATAAATATCGTAAGTAAGTTTAAGAGTTTGACCGATGAGTATGACATAGAGTTAAACAGTTTCAATTTTTTTTTAATGAGGTATGTTCATAGCGATTTTAATGTGATTTTTTTAAATAAGAAAATATAAACACAGGCAAGCATTTGCGGTAAATTGCGCACTTTACGCCTTATTCTTTCTTATTGTCTCAAATCTTTTACTAAAAGTAGGAAAGAGATACCAAATACTTTTAGGTACCTACGTCAAATTGAGTTTGAAAAAAAGCATAAATCAAAATCACTACCAGTGTCTTTGGGTACTGTAATACGTATAGTGAAGCATATTTTTCCGTATAAAATCTCGCATAATATCACACTGATAGGTCCATTCCATTCTCCTTCAGAGTTTCCTACCCTCTTTATGGTTTGTACACATGTTGCCTGTAATCCGATGTGTAAAGCTAGAATATCCTACACTAGAGTTCAACCTACGAGTCGCTTTATCGCCATGTTCGAAACAGCATTCTAAAACCAAAAGCTATACAGGAAAATAGAGAGAAGTCCAATTTACGATGAAAATAAAAATTAAAACCCTGAATATTGCCCAGTAGAATGGAATCGAAATCGTAAGTCGTAAATAAAGCCAAACAGAAGTGGTGAAAGCCAATGCCGATGCCAATGAAAAAGCCATCAAAGCTTCTGCCAGGAAAAGGAGAAAAACGTCATCAGCATTGGATGGTTCCAGTGACCCAAAACACGGCTATCTTCATTGGTGCAAAAGTAATTTTACGTGCTGAGTCATATTTATAATCGGTTCAAATAATGCCTTTGATTAATACAAAACAGGATATATTTTTAAAGGCACGAATCTGTCTGTGAATTTTGTATTGACACAACGAATGAGACTTGTAATTTTAATGTACTGACAACAGCAGATCAATGGTAACCCTTGCAATACGATTTTAACTCTTTACGACGCAGATTATAATAACGGTCCTAAGTGTTACAATTGATCTGCTGTTAGCTGTACATATGCGAGTAAAGTATATTGATATTGGCATCAAATGTTGACAGACCTGATGATTAATAAGTAGTCACTTGTTCGATTCCGGGGTGTCGCACGCTAAGTTTAATCGTCACTACGCGATGAAGCATATGAGTGACAGTGTCAGTTGCGCTGAGGTAGGATTGGATTGTAATGTAGCCTCTATACCCAGAAGAGTTGCTGGTACCGTTGTTGCCCTGAGGATTAAATTAAATATGTAATGCCTCGTGAGCCCCTGATTACACTGCCTATCTTGCACACCGGAACACATCAATGCTAATGCATTGTTAATTGATGGCAGAAATAGGTGTAAGCCGGACTCAGCACGGAGTCCTAACACTAAACTTTGTAATGCGGAACACAGCAGAAACAGGTCACATGGTTCCGAAACTCAACATCAGCAACGCCCTACCCACTACCGTGACGTACGTTGTACACAGCATGTGTCAAACACAGAGGCCGCTTGTTTAGCACTATGGCTCTAACGGATAGGTTTCAATTTTAGACACGTACAGGGGAATTTCGGACACCCATTAGCCAACAGCAAACATTGGTGCGGTTACCTTTATGTGACGACTACCGGACTGGCTACCGTGATTGATTATGTTGTATGACAATGTCGGAAGTGATGGAAGAGAATTTTCTAAAAAGTTTTTTCCGCTTTTATTATCACAACGCGAAGAACTTGGAATTGTTTGCATTCTTCATCTGTGATCGCCGTTTTTTGTCAAAGCTTTTATTTATTGGTAAAACATAGTTTGACAAGTGAATTGTACCAAATCACTATTAAATAAAACTCCTAGAGCAACACCAATTTTTTATAGAATATGTAATATTTGTATACAGGTAACATTGTAGATAAATAATAAATCTTTGCGGTTTTTTTAAACAAACAGCATTTTATATAAATAAAAATTAGTGTCATTTTTGTCCAGCTTGGTGAAGTTAAAGACAAGGCTGCTAAAGGTTAACTCCGATATCCTACCAAGGAAATATTATGTCTTGAATCATTATTTCTGTAGAGAAGAATTAACATAGCCTTTCTGAGTACAGTCTATAACAATACTTATATAAGTAATTTGTATAAGTGTTGATTAGTTAGGGAAATTGGGACGGGCTAGGAAACCCTAAAAGTGGTCTAAGTAAATTGACTGAGCATCAATAACTTCACCGCAGTGTCTGGATAAGGAAATTTATTAGAAATCCTATTTTGATTTTCATTAAACTTGGTGTTTGTACTGGTAAAAACATACACAGAACTTCGGTAAAATCCAATTAACAATCTGAATTTGTCTTTACTTCTCTGAAGTTGTAATCCTTGGTAGGTACGCGAAAATGAACTGAAAAGTTCGAAAAATAATCTGAATTGGTTTGAAATTGGTTCGACTCGGAGCGACAAGTAATTTTATCCTGACTCACATTTCGCTTGAACATGAAACTTTAATCAGAAGCTTAACCAAATAAAGGCTATTAATTACTGAAAAATAAGATTAAAGATTGATTTAATGAAAGTTTTAGAAGAAAATTACTTCAAACTGAAAAAAAGGCGACCATTAGATTATCTCTGAAGCATTTTTAAGAAGTTTACGAGAGTTGTACGAACTGCCAATCGAATTTACGCACTGTTTCGGGAACTCCTTTTGATTTAAAACAAGGTAAACTAACTTTCCCCAAACAAAACAGTCGACAAGTCAGTTACACCAACTTCTCAGAAATAGTTGAACTCATAAAAGTAAAATAAAACCACGGGCATCCCACTGACTTCCTATTCGCTAAGACAATAACCCAGAGTTGCAGTCCGTAACAAAAGTCGTTTGTTAGAGACACCGCCTACAGTGACGTCATCATAATGGCCGCCGTAAATTTAACGCTCCCAGCGATGCTATGTCACCGTGACGTAACAATTTATAAGTGGCGAACGATCTGAAAGGCAGGGGTCTAATTTGACGCAAGCTCCGATCGTGATCACAAATCAGGGAAGAGCCATTGGGTAGGATTTTGAAATTGATTGTCTTTATACATAACTATTTATAGTAGTTGTCCAACGGAGGTAATTGTGTAGATAATGCTCTATGGAGAAAGTGCAGCTAAAAATGTATACTTAATAATAATCTAATATTCTATTCTATTTTTATTTGAATGGCTTCTACTCTAGTTTAAGAGATAATTTAGCCAATGTCAAGTTAATTAGAGTATTCATGTAAATAGAAAATTAACCGAATAAAAAATCAAAACGCCATTCCAAAACGATGGCCTTGATCCTATATTAAAATAATCTAATAATATTTTGTTAGATATTTCTAGGTATTTTTGACATATTGGTATTTTGGGAAAAGGCCTAAGAGTTGTTCGCTTATCATTTGTCGCTTACACCGATGTATTTTGTTTATGTAGCAGTAAAAGTTTGTCGTTGACACACCGACATTTACAGGTCATTGTTTTAATGTTTTTGCGGTCGTAACAAACCCGATTTTGCGAATATAAATCTCTTAATTATGAATCCTGAAATTGAAATTAAGTGCAAAATTAGTTATTAACTTTTGACATAGTTATGTTTCATTACTTATGTAACATGTCAATTCCACAATTAGACCCCAGGTCGCAGGCAGCCAGAGTGTAGGCGTTGACCGCCTATTATAGAGGCAACTCTAGGGAAGGCTTATTCGCTACAGCCTTATCGGGAAGTTATAAACCCGGGTTTTTTAAATAGTTATGGGAAATCTAAACCCCATGGATATTATCTTTAAATTTGAGACTTGTAAAATTTAGTGTGAAATAATAATCCATATTTAGGGTTCCGATCAAAAACAAAAGGGAAAAAAGGAATCCTTTATTTTTTTTATCTTTTTTTTATAATGCATTATTTAGATTGGCCACCAGCATCTTAAAACTTGAGAAGTTTATACAGATGCTGATATCCTCACACAAACCACTGCATAATATCTATAACATAATATATTAATAATATGTAAAACTATTTATAATAATTTGAGCTGCTGTCGGTGCTCAGGGAGGTTCCCTCGCCATCATGCCCTCAATGATATCATCCGGAGAGCCTTAGTGTCAGCCAATGTGCCTTGTGTACTGGAGCCCCCGGGGCTCAGCCGCACGGACGGCAAGCGACCCGACGGCCTTACTTTGGTGCCGTGGCGGGAGGGGAGGTGCTTGCTGTGGGACGCGACCTGTGTCAGTACATTCGCGGCCTGCCACCTGGGCCGCACGACGCGTACGGCCGGGGCAGCAGCGGAGTTCGCAGCCGCCAGGAAGCGCGAAAAGTATGCCGCTCTCCAGCAAAATTATCTGTTTGTTCCGTTCGCGGTGGAGACGACGGGTTGCTGGGGGGCGGAAGCCATACAATTTGTCGCAGACATTGGCCGTCGCCTTAGAGAGAGGGGTCGTGACTCTCGCTCCGGGTCCTACCTGGTGCAAAGGTTAGCCATAGCTATACAGCGCGGTAACGCCGCAAGCGTTATGGGTACCTTTGCACCGGGTATGACAAGGGGCGGGTTATTTGACTGACGAAGGTTTACCGGATATTTTAGTTTTAAGTTTGACATTGTATTAAATTGCTATTTTAATAATAAATTTGACAAAATATTTCATAATTTTAATAGGTACCACACAAAAATTTACATTCAATAAATAAACAAGGTTAGTTTATAATAATTTAAAGATATATTACTTATACATTTTCTTTTTGTTACTGTGGGTGGAACACCGTTACGAACCGTCGCCGACACAGAGCACCTCACCTCACCTCAAATGTACCTACCTTATATATGATCAGTTTGTTGTTCGTCTGTCTGTCTGTCTGTCGTAGGTTAGAGCAAATGTTATAGTGAAGTTGCACGGAACCCTCGGTGCGCAGGTCCGCCAGCCGACTCGTACTTGGCCGGTTTTATTTTCTGTTTTATTTCTCATTTCACCTTTAACATGTCGTGTAAAACGAGTAACACAACCGGCTCGGTTATCCCACATGAAAACATCTGTCAGCCGGGCTAAAGGTCGCAGGTTCCGGCCGACGCCGGAAATTTAATGCTTTGGCCAAATATATTTCTGGAAAACATATTCGGGAAATTTGTTTGAGATACAGACAGTCAACCAGTCAACATACAACTTACGATGTAATATAAGAGAAATGTTTAAATGTTAATAAACTATTTTTTATAAATAATTTCATGACCTAATTTACAATATGAAACCTTTGTACAAATTATTTTACTTTATGTTTTCTATGTGTATGCTTCTTTGTGCAATTAAATGTTTATCTATCCCACCTATAACATGACATGTTTATTTATGCTACTGTTTTTAGTTCCAGAGTCCCAAAAAAAATTCCATATATATTTTTATTAAATTTACAATTTTTCAAAAATTTATTATTATTAATTTATTGTTTTAGTACTACATATAATTATTCCGAATAAATATACTACCAATATTTTTTTGTTACAAAAACAAATTCCCGTAAACGGAGTTTCTCGATTCTATGACGATGGTATTCCACCTACTGAATCCATATTTTAAAGTATTGCATAATTCAAGTAAGTTAACAGTAAATGTTTGTGTAAGTATCTTATTACAGCATTAAAATCGAACTTCACAATCCCTCGCAACCTCAAAAGGTCGTAAACAACAACATAACAGCTGACACCAAATTCAATAAATAAAACCGCAAACAAAAAATAGTTTAAAACCCGTATATCCCAGGCTTTATTTATGAGGCGTTTACAGCAATTTATTGGGCTATTTGTTTCGGAAACTGTAAGTCAGCTGCGAATGATAACAAAGTATAAAAGATTGATTGGAAAATCAAATACTTATTTATATTTTTCACGACACCTAAACGTAGACGGAGACTGACCGACCGCAGAAACTACTGATTTCCTCTTAGAATCGGAATAATATCGTTTATTGCAATTTTTGTTTGTTTATCCAATAAATTAATTAATTCAGCCGCTCTCTTGGGCATGGGAGCGACTTGGACGCGGTGTTCTGCCTGTGACTGGTACAGGCCAGTCAGAGCTTACCGCATCCAAGTAGGTACTTTTTATATAAGTATATAATTTTTATTTTCATAAAATTATTATTTTTCCCTTTTTATACCCTTTTTTAAATTCATTAATGTAAATATACAATAGTTTGTTTTACGCGTAATTCTTCAATAAATTAAATGCGATTACTGTATGTGATTAATCCAGCGTGGGTTTTAATTCTCATAACGATTAAATGATATTACGAAATGACGTGCATGCCATTAACATTGCTATCGCATTTATACATCATCATTGGGATGGGCAAGTATATGGAGATTCTTAAGACCATTGAAAAAACGGAAACTCCAGTATCTAGGTCACATCATTATGTGACATATGTCCCTGATTTCTGTTCCTCATTAGGAACAGAAATCAGGGAAAGATCCAGGGCAGAAGAAGGCCAGGTAGAAGGAGAATATCATGGCTCAAGAACTTACGCCAATGGTACGGCAAGAGTGCCAGGTCCCTATTCCGTGCGGCGTTGTCGAGAGTGCAGATTGCCATAATGATCGCCAACCTTCGTAAGAATACGGCACCTAATAAGAAGATTTAAAGAGGTTTCTAGGACGGCCATAACTCTACACTCCTGCTGACTCCTAAATATCAATCACTCCACTGTTGATATATCTCTGTTGTATTGCGTAGTCTATAAACCTCATTTCACCATTCAATGACTAAACATTGCATATTGCTGCGACCGTTAAAGGCTCGTAATTTCCGCGCTGTCAGTTTCATGCGCCTTGCCTATAGGTAATCTCACGTCTAGAGCGAGATCTAGCCATCTTTTTCATTACCGCATTGATCGAGAGAGCTAGTTTTAGCTTCGAACGTTCGTCCGAGAGTTCAATTGTACTGCTATTGACAGGTCGTGGTCTTAAATTGATCGGACTACGATATTCCAATTATTTATTGGGTCACTTGAATGCAGGGTTATATCGAAATTAGTCGTAAGGGTTTCTACAACTAATGTGAAAGAGTCGTGATGAAATATTGTGACGATATGACACTGGACTGCTCCGTGAAGCCATGAAGTCTAATAGCAAGATTACTTCAATAATACTTTGTTATTTCGTACTATGACGATTATTATTGAAGTAATTCTGCTATAAGACTTCATGGTAAGGCGCCTGATTAAGAAGTTGAGCAATAGTGAGATTTTCTCCTGATTAGACCTACTAATTATTGAAATGTCAGCTAAGTATTAAAAGAATTAAAATAATGTATAGGTAAGTGGCCTTTTCGCGTTGTTTGGGGTCCATTCGGTGGCGATTTTTGCCCACAGGTCGCTCGCGACGAACGTGGCGAGACGAACTTGACGTTTTTATGAGAGACTGGTCTGAGTCTGCGCAGAATAGAGATGAGCGGAAGGATTGGGGGAGGCCTTTGCCCAGCAGTGGGACATTACAGGCTATTAAATAAAATAAATAAATAGGTAAGTATTTATTTGATAGCGGTACTCAAAACACAACGTTTTTGCAATAAGGATATATTATGTCGTCATACTCAATTAATTACATTAGAAGATTGTAACATCCTCACACAGTTTTCTTGTTTTGTAAACATTAATAGGACGTGTAATTTGAACTTTTATACACAAATTACGCCTATTTGGCAACGGTTAAAAATGGTGGATGTTTCGCAAATACAATTATTTTAACAAAGTCATTTCCAAATTTCTCTTTTGCAATGTCGAAGCGTGTTCGTTCATACGGCATGAAAATGCGGACATGTCCAAAAAAAATTTGTAGCAAAATAGTCCCGGCTCGCCCGAAACCGACGTCGGACATTGCTTTTTGTCGCCCTGTGTTCCGGCGTCTGGTTTCAAGTTTTAATACTTATAGCTTTCTATACTATGCAATGAACGTCATTTTACCGACCTCAGAAAGTCAACTGAAATCATACAAAGTGATACATTTAATATAATAATAAAAATTGCATACCTATGTAGACGACCGTGTCATACCTCGTCATTGTTATTAATACAGTCGACAGCATATCAATGATAACACTTGCAGTACGATTTCAAGTCTTACGACGCAAATAATAAGAACTGTCAAAGGTAAAAAGTGTTACCATTGATCTGCTGTCGACTGTACCTACTTATTGTCACCACATTCACTTTTTTGAAAAATATATTAGTAAAAGTAATGTATAACATAGGGTAGGTACATTTGAGTAATTTCACTATTACTGGATAGATGTCGCTACCGTTCCTAAGACGAATATGGAGACAAAATTCACGACCTGTGTACGTTATCACGATGGCCCTGTTGGAATAGAGCGTGCCACGGAGTGGCGACGTCCCTGGTTCGAATCCCGGTCGTGATGAAAATATTTCTCCATTTATTATTAACATAGGGTCAGTTCAATTAGATAAATCACTCACTAACTCGCATTCCATGACAAGGTACCTATCCGCTATTATTGAATTATCTGAAATATAGGCAGGGATTTTTTTTTTACTTCAGATAAAACTATTTGATCTGACGTTAAACAAATACAATTCCTACCTATATTTCATTTTTTCCAGAAACTACTTAAGATTTAGAATTTTTGTGTTTGACATAATATAACTGGTTACCAAGATTTCGTATAAAAGCGTCATTGTGTATTAGTAACAAGGTCCAAGGAGTGTTTTCAACTCTCTATCTATATTATAGAGAGTTGGAAACACTTCATGGTAACCCAGTATAAATAAACCTCATTAAACTTCGACAAACTTTCATCAACATTCACGAATTCGCATTTTCTTTAGCATGCTTTTTTACGGGCGCAATATGAGAGAATTACTGCCTACCGACCGTTTTCTTCTTTTCCCATTCCTTTGTTTTATGTCAACATACGTCGCGCTCTCATTTTTGATGGAAAGCACTCCAATTCCGAATAGGAAGCTAAAAGAGGTATATCTTCACAATATGTCTTTATTACACGGACTATATACTCTTAAGTATCATTACTTTAAATATTTCTAAAACTCAACGCCTATCTGTTTGTCTTATTATAACTCAAGAACCGCTAGAAAAAGTATACGAGACTATGACATTCGACACTACGTACGTAGCTATATGCAGTTAGGAACGCGTCATTGTAACTATGTACCTAGCTCTCATAAATATAAAGAATTTCCATCCTATGAGGTATACTCATAATACTCATTTATTACACCTTAGCTACTCTATGTACTCTATATATGTAAGAGATAAAAGTTATTGGTCATTTTTAGTAATATCCGTACCTCCATTTCGAATTTCAGTTAGGTTTGTATAAATAAATAATAATGTAATTCAGAATAAGTGTGACGAACGATACTAATCATTTAGCTATTACACGAATTCGCTACGAAGGTCGTTTTTTTTTTATATATAAATAAATCATCCTCGCGTGAGTTTTCACTTCTGAATGTCAAGGAAAAACATGTTCTCAGAATTCAGTCAACCAAATTAGTGAAAAACTCGTCAAATTTTTTCGTTGGGAAAAGAAAACATAACATGCTCTTAATTTTTTATTACTTTTCTCTGTGCGAGTGAAAATATTTCTGGCTCAATTAGATTCAGAAACGGAAAAATATGAATTTTAATGTACACGGCCGTAGAAAATCGAGGAAAAACTCGTTTATTTTTAATTCCACGAATTTAGAATCTAAATAAAACCGTGAAAGATTTTACCTACTTTTAAATTAACAGTTATGGAATATTATTTATTACATTATTTTTATTATTATAAAAACACAAGACACTTAATTTCAATGATCATCATCAATTTAATTATTTCTAGAAATAGGTATAATGTTTAATATTCGATAGCTGTACAAAATTTGATGCGCCACATCGATCGATTTAACTTGAAACAATTACTGGTCTTAATTCAAACCAATTTTGGCTCTAAACTGGATTTGTTTAGGTTTAGTGGACGTGGTGTGGATGTTTGTAATGGAAACTGGCTCATAGATTAAAATTAGTACGCGACTTGCGCTGCTATTTGATTGAATTGAGAACTTCAATGTTCATAGTCTCTCAATTAAATAGTTATTAAAAGTAAAAAGTTATACATTTTAGTCAATGTATTTTAATGACTGTATCTAGTATAGCTGATTGTCCCAGTACCTAATTGACAGTGGGACTACTAAGTATCGTAGGTTCGATATTCGCCTCTCAATTAATGACATTTTAGTTGGAGTAATTGAGTAGAATATTAGTAGATAATAGTCGCATTACTAAAATAATGTAATGTTTAATTTAGAATTAAAACTGTCATCGCCATCATCATCCCGTATCAGTCCATTGCTGGACATAGACATCTCCCAAAGAACGCCACTCAACCTTTTGCATCTAGATTCTCTCCGCCTTTTGCATCCAGTCTCGGCCAGGCGCTTTGCATCATACCTCCATCTGGTTCGGGGGGCATTCCACGCTACATAATTAAAACTATATTATAGTGAACTTCAAAATATTGTACTTATTATTAAGTATACAAAAATTTAATGTTAAAACGTGGCTAATATTCTTTTTTCTTGAAATAATATAATATAGGCTTTAAAAACCGTTTTTACATCATGTTTATCACCGGAAAACAACTACTAATCTTACCACTGACGAGGGTTCAGACATCCAAGGCCCTGCATTAAGTACTGGATAAAAGCAAACATATATCATGGGTAGTTAACTGCGCTTGACAGGCCGAGAAACTTTGGCTGTACTTGAGACTTTTGGGACTGTTTTTCCGGGTTTTGAAGGAAATTGTTTCTAGATTATTAAAACGGTAATGGTTGAATTAACCGTGATATACATGTAGGTAGCGATCTGGTATGTGTTTTGAAATTTAGACTTTTGACAAATAATAAATGGTTTTTTTCTTATAGTTTTCCAAAGTTAGGTAATAGAACGTTAACTATAATCACTCAGTTCAGTTATTTGCTATTTTATACGCGAGTACGGCAAATGTATGACTAAGAAAGCAACCATGGCCCAGCTCCTTAGTAATGATATCACGGTGATAAGTTCGACCTTTCTCTGGACCATTATGTAGACTGCTTTTATTACAGTCGAAAGTACACTTAGTGTAACACTTTGGACTTTAAATATTTCTCACTGTTTACATCATAAAGGTTTAAATCAGACTGCAAGTGTTACCATTGACGTGCTATCCAGTGTACAAGATTGTAGCTTAGTTCTCGTAGTTGGGCAGTAAAAAATAGTAATGTGATATTATTGCTCATGTTCTTGTATCCGGAATTAGTACTTTACTCCGAAAACAGTAAGAAGGTATATAAAGTTCTAATCTCCTAAATCCTTTTTACAGGTAACAGAACAGCGTGATGGGTATTTTGCGTGAGTTTTAGTACTAAATCCGCCGTAAACATCTGTACGAGGTTAGTCCGGGCTGCAAGGTTTTTCAATTTGAAACCTTCGTAAATATACGATGGCCTGGGTTAAAATACAGTATACATTCGTTCTAAAATTAACACAATATACGGAAAATATGATAGAAAAAGAAATACGAATGGAAAACCTTTTAAAACCACAGTTTTTATTTAAAATGTAAATCGAAATACGTCATTGATATATCCTGCATCAGACGGACCGTTGTTTCGATACGACCAATATGGACTTGTCAGATACGATACACACCTGAACTCATTTCGGGGGAATATTCCGATGTTTTCTCTTACCTTGGTAACGCTATTTGTTTTTAAAATGCAGATATTCAGCAGTGGAACAAACAGCATACTCAGAATTTGAATTACGCATTATCCATGCTCGGTGAATAAATTAGAACATGAGGAAAAAATTCTTGCCGTGGGCAGGACTTGAACCTGCGACCTTGTCATTCCGTGACACGCTCTTACCAACTATATAGGAGCGCATCATCATAAATCGTGTTTCTAACCGAATGTTAGACATGGTTGTCGGAATACTACTACTATTGTCCGATGATGGAATTGCGTAACATACCCTTTAAGTATGTATAAAGCGATGAAGATTTTCGGTGGGCTCGGCGTGGCCTGTGGTGGCTCAGTTGGTAAGAGCGTTTATATATTTTTAAATTTAATCAGGGTGGAACCATTCATTTATCACAAGTTTTATTAACTTTAAACCTAAAAAAGCTAGTATTTGACACTTCTAACAGGCATTTGTTAAATAAATTGTTATCGGTATTGGTAATTTCAAGTTACTGTAAAAATAGTTTCCGTAAAATACAAAATATTTTGTAGGTACTTACTTAATTAAAAAATACAGGGACGTGAAGTAGTTTATGTCAGGGTACAATACTTAATGATTCGCGAATTTATATGGAAAGTTGATGTAGGTACGTCGCGCTTGGTGGGCGATATGAACTTCAACTTTCTATAAAAATGACTTTCTCGTGATCGAGGATCGGATGCCTCTCGATGGAACTCGTACTGAGACACCGGTCGCAATAGGATTTCTCTGGTAGTTAGGTATGGAGATCTGAGTTCTTACTTGAACTTATATGGAACGGCTCCTCACGACCTTAGCCTATGCTTTACAGTCGTAAAACTGTATCTCAGAGACTCAAATATCTTTCCCATTTCAGTGCAATTGCAAAGTGGGTCAGTTGAATCAGCATAATTACCCAGAGTCCATAGGAATACATTAGTTTTCATTTACATATTCAAATGAAGACCTTTTGCGGACATTATGGTTTAAACTTTCGACAGAGTTACCATTTCAATGTAGGTTTTTTTCGATTAAAGCTGTGGTTTTTCTAGCTGTTTCGTTACCACTAAATTTAATTTCATTAGTTTGTCTGTATCGAATTTATTTATCAATACTTTAGTTATATATTTCATTTGGATCTTCAATTAGGAGTTCGGTACTCTCATAAGTCACATAAGCCATCACTAATCGATCGACTTGCCCTTTCTATTTATTGCAATCAAATCTAATCCTAAGCCCAAACGCAACTGTCATTCATCGCGTAAGGGCCGATGCACAACGCCACGGAGCCGCCGCCGTGTACTACTCCTGTGGACGGCACAGTCCGCCGACACAACTCCGTCCGACAGCGTGCACTGGTGAAAGATGCCGGTGGACGACATGACACGCCGGCCGCAACGTGCTCCGGCACGGCGCGGCGCCGTGACGTTGTGCGTCGGCCCTAAGAGCGAGCGGGACCCCTCGCATTGGGACGATTCACTCTGGAATCGATACAAATAAATAAATCTAATTTTTGTCAAGACGTGACCTACAAAGTACAAATCATCAACAACAACAAAGTTGAAATCAGCAAAGTCTTTTGTTTAGTACAAGCCCATTTCGTGTTCAATCTGAAGTAAATAAATACGCAATGATTCAAAATGCATGGAGGCTGATAATGTCATGGTTCACAAAGTGCATATTCACTCATTCGTACTTTCATGGCAGCGGCATAAAAGGGAACAGCGTGTAGCGAATGTTTGGGACATTATTTATGTAGAGTCTGGGACACAGTGGTTGGGAAATTTAAATGTCGAAATCGAGATACCTACATGCAAAAAGAGATTAAATACGTAGTGTTAAATAATTGATGTATATATCTCTGGTTGATTAAGAAAACTATAGATAAATGATCGTTTCTATCTTATTGATAGAAATACTTATTGATTTTAAAGTTAGTTACTTTTGATTTTAGCAACGGTTCGTACGGGCATATAGATGTTGACATTTTATATGCTAACTGATATAAGTGAAGTTGAATACCAAATGACATTGCCACAATTCAATGGAGCTTTGACCCACCCACAAAACTACGTGACCATTTAAGCTGTACCTATCATTTTGTTGGGGACTTATTACAGGTTTCATATTGTATAATCATAATCAGTATCATTTTCTACTACTCTCGCAACTCCTATAGAAGAATAACAAAAACAATGAACAATTCGCTTCGAATTCTTACTATTTTCTAATTCTTAATTAAGCTGTTTTTTTCGACTCGCAACTTTAATTTAAACCAATAATTTTAATAAAAAAAACGGAGATACTTTTACATTTATTCGTTATCTTGTACATCAGGCGGTTGATGGTGGGGCAGAATCTGGCATTGTCATATAATCTTAACCACAGAGCGGTAGGTACTATAATTTCATTGCATTTTTCGAAACTGACGCACTTTGAGATGAATGTCGGTTTTGGACTTTTGGACTGACAAATACTTACCGGGAACAGACATCTTGACAAATGATGATATGAGACAAAATGAGACCGCAGTTTCATTGTTACCAGATACAATTAAAAAATTACAATAGGTATTTCTAATGCAGAATCGAGACCAACGCTGTCAACTTCTGCTGCATCCGATCGACGAATATTCTCTATACAATCGGACGACTATTATGATTTATAGCAAACACACTACACACAACTAATAATAACAATCTAATAATAAAAAATTAAAATTAAAGATAAAAAATATTATTATATTATGCTTTCTACATTTTATAATCAGAGTTTTGTACACGAAAAAAAAAACGATGTGGCGGCCTCCTTTCGCTATATATATTTTTTCATTTAAAAATAGTAATTAAATTTGAATTTTACAATGTCAGATTGTGTTCCTAATAAATGGTTGTTGTGAGTACACGGCAAATGATTTTTATTTCAGGATTTTAATGCTTAATAGCCTTCGAAGTACCTATCCGTTACATTTTGTGTCGACCGTGACAGTTTTCCTATAAGGTTTACAAGAAACCTTTAAACTTTCTACACACTGTGACGATCCCAACCCGCCCTAAAAAGCTACGCACCTCTACACCCCCAAAAAAGACTCTACGAAAAGCCTACGCAACCCTGAAGGGGTGAAAACCTACAAAAAGCTAAAAGAGACCTACCTAAATACTTACGAAAAGCACCAGCTCTGGAACCCCTACGTGAAAGCTAGATAAACCTACAAAATTATTAAGCTTAAAAGATACTTACCAAAGCTCTTACTAACTTCCTTACAATTAAAGCTATGTGTAGCTACTCAATTGACTTTATACTACTATGTAAAATATTAAGCTAATTGAAATAAAGTAAATTGGAACTAATATTAAATCATAATTAAAGCAAAATTAAGGATAATAGAATATTAAATTACTAGAATTAATAAGGCCAAAATGTGATCGTCTAACCCTACGTTGTTATTTCCTAATGTAGTAACACACAGAATCTTCAAGGGTTCAGCGGAGATCAGGTAGACGAATATAAATTAAAGCATAACAGGTTTATAACGAAAAGATATATTTATTGCGATAACCTAACATACAAAACTACTAGACTTATTACTAGCACGATTAATAAAACTTACGCTAAGTTATCTTAAATCTAAATGAGCGTACTGACAACTATTAAGAAGTTACTTAAGTTCGAAATAACGTCCCTATATAGAAGTATAAAAGGTTATTAATTAAAATGAGAATTAAATTAGATTATTTACATATAAACGAATTTGAAATTGAAGTTAATTAGCTACCTACCTTCTGACATACTTATTGACCATACCCAAGGCCTGAATACAATACTAAAACACAACAGTATACCTACAGAACTACCGTGACTATGAGTTAACCCTATGAAATCTTTAAATCAAAAGAACTTATACATTTTATATCGAAAATGAAAATAAATAATTAGAATCGAGAGAGGTTCTTACAACTAATATTAATACCGTAACGGAGTTTTCCTGCAACAGAAAAATAGGTTAATATCGACTTCAAGATAAGATTTACACAAAAGAAAGGGAATTACAGGAAAACAATATTAATGGTAAATAATGGAAGAGAACACAATTTATTGGTTTGGAACCCTGGATGGAAGTAAGAATATTACTCGGACATCAGAATCTCTGTAAGAAATTACTGTTAGACGTGAGAACATTTCCTGTAAGAGATTAACCTCTAAAAAAAAATGTTTTCACCCCCCTGGCTCCACACCACGCCACGAGGGGATAGACTCCAACCAGAATGCGAGTCTCCTCAGGAAAGGATGATGGAGAGGAATCTGATGTTAAAAGTTGCTATTTCGCAAACTAATAATCTTTCAGTCCCTCTCATTGAATTTCTTAATATTACTAGATTCATTCTAGTGGTTTCTGGAGTGCCCAGTTACTGATAGAAGTATTTGCACATTGTGCGTACAAAGGTAGGTTCAATACCTTGTACAACTGAAAAGGTAGGTTCAATACCTTTTCATTGCAACTGGAAAGGTAGGTTCAATACCTTTCCACAACTGAAAGGGTAGGTTCAATACCCTTCCACAAAATAAAAGGTAGGTTCAATACCTTTTATATTTCCTGTAGGAATAAAATAAGAATAGAATGAATTTTAGTAACGGTAAGAATAAGACAGACCGAAGTGATTGTGCATAAATAAATCATAAGCTACATTTAATCAGCATTTATATGCTTTCAGAAAGGAGTTGGTAGGAAGTTCAGAAAGATGGGAGAATGATTGTTAGGAGGATTATTGAAGGGAATAGATTTAACCTAAAGCCCAGCAGCTTACCAAATTATCATTACCAAAATAACCCTGGCCTAAATGAGTTTGGTGAATGAAGGTTGAAGGTTGAATAAGCTGTGTATTACCTCGCCTCCGCTATCACCGAATGTCAGTCTCAACCCATACTACGTCTGGTATTGTAACCCATTAAACTCCGCGATGCCACCATAGACCATTAATACCAGGGATCGTGAGTCCCCAGTATAGTTGGTCTAATAAGGCTCATATTGGCACTTTTCTCACTGCTGTGTGTGTATCCCTATCGGTGTATAGTGTAGGGAAAATTTGCGAGCTGCGTGTAGAGTATAGAGATAGTCCCAGAATACCGCATTCCCTAGACTATCTCCTGTTCACATTATTAGCATCGGTTAGCAACGATACCATGGAGTTACAAACGGGCAGGCTGTCGACCCGCTGGTTAAACAACTCTATGTCCAAACTAACTTCCACCGATAATGCTTCGAAAGCGTGTATGAGAGGGAGCGCCAATATGTAGATAACTACTTATTTACTTAGGTATTTTTACAACACCAACTGTATAGATTTTAACCAACACCGACAACAACTTTTCACTTAGAGGAATATTTAACGTTAAAAAGAAACAGATAATTACTGATATTAAAAATAATGAAACAATGTAATAGACGACTCGAAAACCAAAGCTATTTGTTGACTTAGATTTTTATAGCAGGTCATCATCATCATCAGCCCGTATAAGTCCACTGCTGGACGTAGGCCTCTCCCAAAGCGCGCCAATCAACCCTACTCTCGGCCCTCTGCATCCAGTCCCTGCCAGCCATTTTGCGAAGGTCATCCCTCCATCTGGTCGGGGGGCGTCCCACACTACGTTTACCCGTTCGTGGCCTCCATTCGAGAACTCGTCTACCCCATCGGTTATTGCTTAATTATTAACAACGCAAATATTAAATGAAACAAAATAACACACAATTAAAATTGATGACCAAATGCTGAAAGAAAATTAGATTAGCTTAAGATCTAGAATGAACACTGACTTTTCAACACCAACATCATCCAACCCAATTTGCTAAATGGCAACAAAATAGGTATATCTGCTTGAGACCCATAATCTAGGTTCTAGACCTTACTTACTTACTCACAGACATCTAGACTTTACTTACTTACTTACTCACATCTAGACTATACATACTTATTTCACTTACTAGCTCAAATCTAAACTTTACTTATTCAACAATTTATATAAATATCAGAGTTCGAATCTGACCTGAATAGTTGAACCTTTGTTTACCTAAACGCTAACTGGATAGGGTCGATATTAAGACTTCATTGCTAATTTCGTTAACTATTTCCCTAATGTAGATGAATACTTACATACATAAACCAACAATAAAACAAAGTCTAAACCTATCGGTTTTATAGCCTTGTTGCTTAGCAAAGACAAGCCAACCCACATCATAATTTAGTATAGACAAAGACGGTAGTGGCAATACGCCCAACCTCAGATCCGGTTCAGTAGTTTAGAGATAAAGAAAATACTATAAAGTCAATAATTAAACACTAACTATATGGGCTCGGATCAATAGCTACGAATCTAAATTACACTTACGCATACATACATAATCTCATAGTAATGCCACACCCCTAACATGTCAATAGACCTTACCTACTGTGTGAGCGTCTATACTAGGCGAGCGCACATGTGCGCATACGCATCATAATGATTGTCATTGCAATAATGAGATAAACTATTGACAAGTACTTAATATCCAAACCTAAGTACGAATCTCAATTACCCACACAACAGTGATAAAAATAACGAAACATTAAAATGTACACACAGAGCTAGACAATAGTAGCACTTACCCAACACGGAGAATAGCTGTAATAAAATATGATTAGTAACAAAATATTTAAACCTTACTCACGTCCGCTCAGCCGTAGGGGAATATATGAATGAATAATAAAGAATAAATAATATAATAAATAAGTATACATACAGTAAATACCTTTCTTCACTTGAAATCGCTGGGATTCCAAGCAGTTGGAACATGGGAACGTATAGGAATTAGGTTTACCCGACACTCTCACTCAGACTCAAGCAAGATTGTTATAATACTAACACAGGATAAAGGTGTCTTGTCCTGTATCGGGCTGGTTGGTTTAGGAGGAATTGTGGTCAGGAAAAAGGGTATAAGGTAGTGGAAATAGGAAGAGTTTGACCTAAGGGGCCCTACGGGGGAATATAATAAATAAATAAAATACACAAATTAAACTTCAATAGAAAGAAGTTTAAAATTAAGAGAGACTACTACTGCACAACAAATTGCGCGCCAAACTAAGCTAAGATCGCACGTACGTCCGGCAGCGGTTCCGCGATCCAAAGAAGAAGCCCCCGCCACGCTCGGTCATGTCTATTTAAGCAGGCGCTGCTTCCTCTCCTCTCTTCACCTCTCATCCCCTCCTTTTCGGCGCCGGTCTGTCGCACCAGCCACCTGTGCGAAGTGGCGTGACTTTCTGAAATAGTTCCTAATTAGACGTAACTAACATTAAATGCTACGCTACTATAGGCCTTGGGTATAGTAAATCAAAGTCCATAAAAATACTATGAAAGTTGAATGAAAATCATACGATCGACCACTGGCGCCTGCCTGTCGCATGAACACCTGTGTCGTCGTGGCGTGATCTCTATGCAAAAAACGCTCCTAATTAGGCTTAATTAACTTATCGGCAACTAGGCTTTATTCCTACTACACTAAAGTCGAAACTCGTTGTATTGACTTCCTATTGAAATTACTTGTGGTAGGCTTTATACTACAGGGTGATTTATTCCCTAATAAAATCTCAGAATTAAATGAATAACATTTAAATAACTCCTACCTAATAATCTAAAATAATAAATTTTACCTATATGGAACATTCCATTATAAAACTGAACGGCGGGAAATCCTACCTAGGTACATGTAAGAATGCAAAACCGAAGAAAATTCAGTAGCTTTTCAGTAGACAAGGTGGAAATATGAAAGCTTTAATGTTGTGAACTAAAAAGAAAATTAAATGAAGTATTTTCTATTGTAATTCCGGTATGACCGGTACACCACCCCCTGGAGAATTAACCGAAGATATTATCTATAATATCTGAGGCTTGATTATCCAACCATTCAAGGAAAATACTTCTTAATAGAATTCTAAGTAGAATTCAACACTTAACGTAACAATAAGCTACCTCCCAGCCTATCACAAAACCTACACATAATACGATGAAAGATATTATCTTTCTACTGCTAATTACAATTCACTACCTAACTCACGATCCGACCCTAAGCACGCCATATACCTACTCCTCGTCTATCATTTCCTAAACGTACATAATGACAACAGACGCGACGTCGATTAAAAAATCTACACGATAATAAATACTATCCTAAGCTTGATTATCGAAGCTAAGAAATCGAACGATTATGTTGAACCACTGTACGACTCACCGATTTTGAACTCTAAAAGACCTCCCTATTAACCATACTCAATCGGAAACCTAAGAAACAACGTGTTGCTGTAAAACCAACACGCCTACAACAAGCAACAGACTGTCCACTGCATGTCTGAACGCACTACAATTAGTATAATTAAACCTGAACAATTCCGAGGAATCTAATAAATATACTATCTATAAAAATTCACCTGAATTTGTAACTAATTCGCCAATCTGGTAACACCGATCAAAAACGACAACATTGTTTTCGACTTCAGGAGATAGGTAAAGGTCATAAGAACCATACAACCAAATACAAGTTTAAATAATTAGTGTACTAACGACAATCGAAGTAACACCTTACTCCACTACACAACTGCTACAATTCAATTAAACATCGACAATCGAACAACCCACAACGTCTGCAAAGTCTGCTACTTGGTAACAAACCTAAAACTATTTACCAAGGCCGATAGATGGCGCTGTTAATAAAAAATGACACGACAACGCTAGCTCCACCTGTGTTTATATCCACACAACTAACGATAACGGCGACGCTAGCTCCACCTGTGGTGATACACGCACAACTACCTACCTAATACAAGTGCAGTTACACATCTATCTATAACAAAGAAAAATATGAGGTCTGTTGAAAATCCTACCTACTGTGCGAGCGCATAACATTTAGCTAGGTTAATTTTATCGACATCATCACAAGTACTCCACTGCTGGACATAGACCTCCCCTAGACACGCTACACAACAAGACTTCAAAGTGACAGTGGCCCTTCGCAGATCTTCCGTCTATCTGGATGGGCCGCCCAACACTACATAAATTCGAATAATTTAGCAATAGGATAAGTACCTTAAAAAAAATATGATAACAACTAAGGTCACGGAGGCCCGGGTTCGACATCCAGGTCAGTCCGTACCTACCCTACTAGCACTGCAAGCAAAAATAACTTATCTTAACGTAGCACAGAGTACAGACGAACTTTAACTTGAAGCTTAAAACCAAAGCATTATGCGTTATATTTCAACTGGAACAACAACAACAAAACAAGAGGGAACAATCAGACAAATTAATAACAACCATAAAAAAAACCTAGCGGTAAACCCGTCCAAGTCCAGACCTCGCCGACAATTGCTTAACCGGAACGATTAGTGTCAACAAGTGCTAATAACATAACCCAAAATAAATAACTACTTATTCAAACCCTAGCTTAACTGGAACGATCCTTGTCATTTCTCAGCCAAATACCTAGTGACAAAACAACCAATCATTTATTTTTTCCTAACGAATTAAATCTTAACGGTCACCCATTCAAATACAGACTTGCCCAACGTTGCTTAACTTGAACGATCGATGTCAACGCGTGCTCGCAAATCGCACCTCGACTAGGAATCTCTAATTATTAACCAAACCTACCAACAATCAGAGTCAAAACAATTTAAACGTACATCTGAAAATGGAAGGTAATGGATAAAACGATAGCTTAACCGCGGCGCACGCGCTCAAACATCTACCTACCCACATACATAAACTTAAACTTGTTTCCCGTAGCGGTACCTAGACAGCGACGATGGACATATCTACCTAATACCCCTAAAACGGTGCTAGACATAAACGTGACTTAAAGTCAACCCATGGTTCAAAACATAGTCCTAATGGATTTTATAGTCTACCTGCCTAGTGCTATTCCTAAAACAATGCTAGACAAAATTTAACATTAACCCACGGGTTAAAATACTATCCTAATGGATTTTATAGTCTGCCTGCCTAGTGCTATTCCTAAAACAACGCTATACATAAACGCGGCTTAACGGTAACCCACGGGTTAAAATAAGATCCTAATGGATTTTATAGTCTACCTACCTAGTGCTATTCCTAAACAATGCTAGACATAACCGCGGCTTAACGTTAACCCACGGGTTAAAATAAGATCCTATTGGATTTTATAGTCTGCCTGCCTAGTGCTATTCCTAAAACAACGCTATACATAAACGCGGCTTAACGTTAACCCACGGGTTAAAATAAGATCCTAATGGATTTTATAGTCTACCTACCTAGTGCTATTCCTAAAACAATGCTAAACATAGCCGCGGCTCAACGTTAACCCACGGGTTAAAATAAGATCCTAATAGATTTTATAGTCTACCTACCTAGTGCTATTCCTAAAACAATGCTAGACATAATTTCTCGATGTAAGAAAGTTATGAACAAGTTTATGACTAACAACAACCTGCCGCGTATCTCCGCAGACGGATATGACGGACACACCTACCTTCTTAGTAAGCTATTCCTAAAACAATGCTATTCCTAAACATAAAACGACTTTTATGGAAATGTGAAAGTGTCAGAACAAAGTAACAGAAATGAGGTTAACCCAGATTTATGGCTAACAAGCAACAACACATTTTGACTTCAGTTTCCGCATACACAGAGAAAACATGAAACAGACAGACAGACGAACCTACCTAGTATTCCTAAAGTAAATACGTATTATTAGCTATAAACGCGACTTAAAATAATTGCACGATTCAAATCTAACCACGGTTCCTATCCTACCTACCTATCGGGTTTTATCAAAATGTAAAAAGGACTACGCGTGGTTTAACCATCAATGAACCTAAGTTTATTGCTAACGCCATTTTAAATACACGGCCGGCCTCACCCCCGGCCTGTGTAGCCGCTCATTTTGAGAAACTCTCAAGCAACTTACAATCCAACATACACTATTTACACACATACAATATTCACGCCAGCCTCACATGGTGGTAGGCAGCAACGATGGATATCCATCTGCTGCCATCCTGATTTCTATTTTTCCAAGACCTACTAGAAGTGACAAACGGACCGACATACATAAGTACCTAACCTATATGAGTAACTAGTGAGTATCACTTTTAACCGCATCTAAACTACATACAAGTGACAGTTATTAAGGGAGGGGGTCTCACCCCCACGGCTAGGTAGCTCGGTACCCATGTATCCTACAGAAATCTCTTGATCAACCCTAATGTAATAATACATCACACATCAAAATACACTAGCAATTAAACCTACAGGAATCGCAAAGAGACATATTCTGAGAACCCTTCTACTGTCGGTACGGTAGTCTGTTAATAAAATACAAATTAACGTAGTTAAACATGTTACAAATGAACCGACATACATAAATTCGAAAAACATTACCCTACTCCTATGTGCAGTCGGTTATAGCTATGATAGGACCGACACTTGAGTTACGAGCGACATAACATTCGAAAACATTACCCCGTCTCCTATCTGCAATCGGTTTAAGTTCCGATGGAACAGACATACTTAAGTAAGTAATGAGAATATAACTTTCAACCGCATCTAAACTTAACTTATTAAGGGTGGGGGTTTCACCCCCCCGGCTAGTCAGTCCCGTATCTATGTATCCTATAGTAATCTCTTGATCAGGATGGATGTACTCATACATCAAAATACATTATCATCACAAAAAGACATACATACACATACTTTGAGAACCCTTCTACTATCGGTAGTCTGTTAATAAAATACAAATTAACATAGTTAAACATGTTACAAATGAACCGACATACATAAATTCGAAAAACATTACCGTACTCCTATCTGCAGTCGGTTATAGCTATGATGGGACCGACACTTGAGTTACGAGCGACATAACATTCGAAAACCATTATACCATTCTATCTGCAGTCGGTTAATGACCCTACGCATTTATCCGACCAAAGCAAAACATTTAGTCTACAAGAAGTTACGAGGGAACCGACACACACATTCGAAAACATTACCCTTCCTATCTGCAACCGGTTAACTACAACCTACACATTCCTAGCAAGTCAAACCTTTTGCTACAAGAAGTTACGAGGGGACTGACATACATACGAAACATTACCCTACTCAACTTATACACTATCCTAATAAGCCAAAACTTTAGCTACAAGAAATCAGGAGAGAACTGACATACATACATTCGAAATACATTACCCCTTCTCCTATCTGTAGTCGGATAACCTACACATTATCCGACTTAACCTAAGTATCAGAAGTAACTAGGGGACCGAAACATATTCGGAAAAATATTTTTCCTAGAATATTAAATAGAGAACACTCCATATCCTACAGTCCCGACACCCCCCATTTAGTACAGTCCTAACACCCCCCAGTTCCTGTGATTACCATGACAAAATGACAGAATTACCTGAATAAACCTACGCAATGCAAGCGAATAAATACCAATACATAAACTCATGTCTGCCATAGTGCTGAAAGCGCTGACGGAATTCCGTCTACTGCGATGATGACATAACACCTTCTCCACATTCATCGCTACTTGTGTTTCCTACGTAACCAACTTCGCTGCCTAGACCCTATATTATTCACCTAACATTACCTAGTACTATTTACGAGTTACGACTAACCTTAGCCCTTTAGCCTCATAACCCTAACGCACCCCCGATTCCTTAAGTTTCCTAAAATTCTAACAAAATGTAATTTTACGTACCTAGTTTATTAAGACTATTATTAACGCGTGAATTTAATCTAGTAAACCTGTAATTTAACCTAATAAACCTGTAATTTAACCTAGTAAAACCTGTAATGCATCAATTCAATCCATCCACAACTGATCTCTTGAACCCCTCATTTGTTTACACGGAAACATATTGTGGACCGAAGTCCACTTTAAGATATACATAAATACATAATAATATACATAAATACACAATATAATATACGTTATACATAGATATATACAGATCCTGGGAATTTAGGCACCATATTGTGACGATCCCAACCCGCCCTAAAAAGCTACGCACCTCTACACCCCCAAAAAAGACTCTACGAAAAGCCTACGCAACCCTGAAGGGGTGAAAACCTACAAAAAGCTAAAAGAGACCTACCTAAATACTTACGAAAAGCACCAGCTCTGGAACCCCTACGTGAAAGCTAGATAAACCTACAAAATTATTAAGCTTAAAAGATACTTACCAAAGCTCTTACTAACTTCCTTACAATTAAAGCTATGTGTAGCTACTCAATTGACTTTATACTACTATGTAAAATATTAAGCTAATTGAAATAAAGTAAATTGGAACTAATATTAAATCATAATTAAAGCAAAATTAAGGATAATAGAATATTAAATTACTAGAATTAATAAGGCCAAAATGTGATCGTCTAACCCTACGTTGTTATTTCCTAATGTAGTAACACACAGAATCTTCAAGGGTTCAGCGGAGATCAGGTAGACGAATATAAATTAAAGCATAACAGGTTTATAACGAAAAGATATATTTATTGCGATAACCTAACATACAAAACTACTAGACTTATTACTAGCACGATTAATAAAACTTACGCTAAGTTATCTTAAATCTAAATGAGCGTACTGACAACTATTAAGAAGTTACTTAAGTTCGAAATAACGTCCCTATATAGAAGTATAAAAGGTTATTAATTAAAATGAGAATTAAATTAGATTATTTACATATAAACGAATTTGAAATTGAAGTTAATTAGCTACCTACCTTCTGACATACTTATTGACCATACCCAAGGCCTGAATACAATACTAAAACACAACAGTATACCTACAGAACTACCGTGACTATGAGTTAACCCTATGAAATCTTTAAATCAAAAGAACTTATACATTTTATATCGAAAATGAAAATAAATAATTAGAATCGAGAGAGGTTCTTACAACTAATATTAATACCGTAACGGAGTTTTCCTGCAACAGAAAAATAGGTTAATATCGACTTCAAGATAAGATTTACACAAAAGAAAGGGAATTACAGGAAAACAATATTAATGGTAAATAATGGAAGAGAACACAATTTATTGGTTTGGAACCCTGGATGGAAGTAAGAATATTACTCGGACATCAGAATCTCTGTAAGAAATTACTGTTAGACGTGAGAACATTTCCTGTAAGAGATTAACCTCTAAAAAAAAATGTTTTCACCCCCCTGGCTCCACACCACGCCACGAGGGGATAGACTCCAACCAGAATGCGAGTCTCCTCAGGAAAGGATGATGGAGAGGAATCTGATGTTAAAAGTTGCTATTTCGCAAACTAATAATCTTTCAGTCCCTCTCATTGAATTTCTTAATATTACTAGATTCATTCTAGTGGTTTCTGGAGTGCCCAGTTACTGATAGAAGTATTTGCACATTGTGCGTACAAAGGTAGGTTCAATACCTTGTACAACTGAAAAGGTAGGTTCAATACCTTTTCATTGCAACTGGAAAGGTAGGTTCAATACCTTTCCACAACTGAAAGGGTAGGTTCAATACCCTTCCACAAAATAAAAGGTAGGTTCAATACCTTTTATATTTCCTGTAGGAATAAAATAAGAATAGAATGAATTTTAGTAACGGTAAGAATAAGACAGACCGAAGTGATTGTGCATAAATAAATCATAAGCTACATTTAATCAGCATTTATATGCTTTCAGAAAGGAGTTGGTAGGAAGTTCAGAAAGATGGGAGAATGATTGTTAGGAGGATTATTGAAGGGAATAGATTTAACCTAAAGCCCAGCAGCTTACCAAATTATCATTACCAAAATAACCCTGGCCTAAATGAGTTTGGTGAATGAAGGTTGAAGGTTGAATAAGCTGTGTATTACCTCGCCTCCGCTATCACCGAATGTCAGTCTCAACCCATACTACGTCTGGTATTGTAACCCATTAAACTCCGCGATGCCACCATAGACCATTAATACCAGGGATCGTGAGTCCCCAGTATAGTTGGTCTAATAAGGCTCATATTGGCACTTTTCTCACTGCTGTGTGTGTATCCCTATCGGTGTATAGTGTAGGGAAAATTTGCGAGCTGCGTGTAGAGTATAGAGATAGTCCCAGAATACCGCATTCCCTAGACTATCTCCTGTTCACATTATTAGCATCGGTTAGCAACGATACCATGGAGTTACAAACGGGCAGGCTGTCGACCCGCTGGTTAAACAACTCTATGTCCAAACTAACTTCCACCGATAATGCTTCGAAAGCGTGTATGAGAGGGAGCGCCAATATGTAGATAACTACTTATTTACTTAGGTATTTTTACAACACCAACTGTATAGATTTTAACCAACACCGACAACAACTTTTCACTTAGAGGAATATTTAACGTTAAAAAGAAACAGATAATTACTGATATTAAAAATAATGAAACAATGTAATAGACGACTCGAAAACCAAAGCTATTTGTTGACTTAGATTTTTATAGCAGGTCATCATCATCATCAGCCCGTATAAGTCCACTGCTGGACGTAGGCCTCTCCCAAAGCGCGCCAATCAACCCTACTCTCGGCCCTCTGCATCCAGTCCCTGCCAGCCATTTTGCGAAGGTCATCCCTCCATCTGGTCGGGGGGCGTCCCACACTACGTTTACCCGTTCGTGGCCTCCATTCGAGAACTCGTCTACCCCATCGGTTATTGCTTAATTATTAACAACGCAAATATTAAATGAAACAAAATAACACACAATTAAAATTGATGACCAAATGCTGAAAGAAAATTAGATTAGCTTAAGATCTAGAATGAACACTGACTTTTCAACACCAACATCATCCAACCCAATTTGCTAAATGGCAACAAAATAGGTATATCTGCTTGAGACCCATAATCTAGGTTCTAGACCTTACTTACTTACTCACAGACATCTAGACTTTACTTACTTACTTACTCACATCTAGACTATACATACTTATTTCACTTACTAGCTCAAATCTAAACTTTACTTATTCAACAATTTATATAAATATCAGAGTTCGAATCTGACCTGAATAGTTGAACCTTTGTTTACCTAAACGCTAACTGGATAGGGTCGATATTAAGACTTCATTGCTAATTTCGTTAACTATTTCCCTAATGTAGATGAATACTTACATACATAAACCAACAATAAAACAAAGTCTAAACCTATCGGTTTTATAGCCTTGTTGCTTAGCAAAGACAAGCCAACCCACATCATAATTTAGTATAGACAAAGACGGTAGTGGCAATACGCCCAACCTCAGATCCGGTTCAGTAGTTTAGAGATAAAGAAAATACTATAAAGTCAATAATTAAACACTAACTATATGGGCTCGGATCAATAGCTACGAATCTAAATTACACTTACGCATACATACATAATCTCATAGTAATGCCACACCCCTAACATGTCAATAGACCTTACCTACTGTGTGAGCGTCTATACTAGGCGAGCGCACATGTGCGCATACGCATCATAATGATTGTCATTGCAATAATGAGATAAACTATTGACAAGTACTTAATATCCAAACCTAAGTACGAATCTCAATTACCCACACAACAGTGATAAAAATAACGAAACATTAAAATGTACACACAGAGCTAGACAATAGTAGCACTTACCCAACACGGAGAATAGCTGTAATAAAATATGATTAGTAACAAAATATTTAAACCTTACTCACGTCCGCTCAGCCGTAGGGGAATATATGAATGAATAATAAAGAATAAATAATATAATAAATAAGTATACATACAGTAAATACCTTTCTTCACTTGAAATCGCTGGGATTCCAAGCAGTTGGAACATGGGAACGTATAGGAATTAGGTTTACCCGACACTCTCACTCAGACTCAAGCAAGATTGTTATAATACTAACACAGGATAAAGGTGTCTTGTCCTGTATCGGGCTGGTTGGTTTAGGAGGAATTGTGGTCAGGAAAAAGGGTATAAGGTAGTGGAAATAGGAAGAGTTTGACCTAAGGGGCCCTACGGGGGAATATAATAAATAAATAAAATACACAAATTAAACTTCAATAGAAAGAAGTTTAAAATTAAGAGAGACTACTACTGCACAACAAATTGCGCGCCAAACTAAGCTAAGATCGCACGTACGTCCGGCAGCGGTTCCGCGATCCAAAGAAGAAGCCCCCGCCACGCTCGGTCATGTCTATTTAAGCAGGCGCTGCTTCCTCTCCTCTCTTCACCTCTCATCCCCTCCTTTTCGGCGCCGGTCTGTCGCACCAGCCACCTGTGCGAAGTGGCGTGACTTTCTGAAATAGTTCCTAATTAGACGTAACTAACATTAAATGCTACGCTACTATAGGCCTTGGGTATAGTAAATCAAAGTCCATAAAAATACTATGAAAGTTGAATGAAAATCATACGATCGACCACTGGCGCCTGCCTGTCGCATGAACACCTGTGTCGTCGTGGCGTGATCTCTATGCAAAAAACGCTCCTAATTAGGCTTAATTAACTTATCGGCAACTAGGCTTTATTCCTACTACACTAAAGTCGAAACTCGTTGTATTGACTTCCTATTGAAATTACTTGTGGTAGGCTTTATACTACAGGGTGATTTATTCCCTAATAAAATCTCAGAATTAAATGAATAACATTTAAATAACTCCTACCTAATAATCTAAAATAATAAATTTTACCTATATGGAACATTCCATTATAAAACTGAACGGCGGGAAATCCTACCTAGGTACATGTAAGAATGCAAAACCGAAGAAAATTCAGTAGCTTTTCAGTAGACAAGGTGGAAATATGAAAGCTTTAATGTTGTGAACTAAAAAGAAAATTAAATGAAGTATTTTCTATTGTAATTCCGGTATGACCGGTACAACACATATACGGAAATCTCTCTCAGTGTGCCGCTATCCGTTTGGTCGCTTCAGCAACCTCATCGTAGCAACAAATGGGACCTTTAGACGCCGCCGAGTGATACGCCCGTTGCAAATGAGAGTTCTTTCATACTGTTGTTTGGCTTCCCAGCCTATTTACCATGCGAAATATGTAGCTACCCTACCTTCTCTGTATAATGGTATTTTATAATGCTTATTATTCTAACACTTTTACTCTATCAATAGTAACATTTGAAGTTCAAGTCTTATGGCACTGACAATAAGATCGACACCAAATCCAAAATGTTATCCTTGATATGATTTCGACTTTAGTACATGAACTCCCATCAGGGTCACCTAGGGATGATAGATAGACTTTGGACTGCTGGGATGCTGTCTGGCATACCACTTTCGATTTCTTCCACATTCTTTAATCTCTTCATGCAAGCACGTCGAGTTAAACGTATTTTTTTACACATCGGTCTAATGTATTAATGAGCATAGAGTAGTTGACTATATTTTTATTGCCATAGAACGCAAGTGATCATGCTATGAATGAATGAATGAACGAACGAATGAATGAATGAAAATATGAATGAACCATTTACTTGTCAGATTTTTGGTTACAAATTAGGTGTTTTTTAAATATAATGGAATCACAAAAATCTGCCATTTCTGGCGTACAAATAAGCTAAGGCTAAGTATACATCTAAAATTACTTTATTCATATTGAATTTAACACCAATAAAGTGTTATCTAATATCAACCAAATAAAGCTTCTGTAAAACTCATATTAATAGACAATGTACTTGTAAGTATTTATTTTCCAGGGGGGAATTTTTGTTTTTTATCCAAATATTGAATAAAACTAGGTACATTGCCAAACCAAGATAGATTCCACAACGAGAATTTCGGTGCACCCATCGTGATGTCCAATTGCAACGCCAACAGTACAATCAAAGTAATTAATAAAATTGACCACTTCATGGTATTATTTTTTGATGATTTGCGAGGTCTGAAATTTGCGATGGTGTAAATTAGCCCTGCGCTGGTTCCCTGCACGGATAAAACATAATTATAGATGAAGACAATCTTTGTTTTCTATATACGAGTATTATTATTAAAATATCTTTATTTAAACTAATAAGTAATACTATAATATGTTTAATGTTTACAATTCAGTGACCAAGTCTAAGTATAAACTATCTTAAAGTAGGTAACACTATAACCGTCTTATATAAACTGTTGGCTTATTAAATAATATTTTTACAAATCAATAATTTGGATCAAGCATAAACGCCAGGATTGACATTGGTTATGTATTTTTAGATTTACAATAATAACTTGAGATATATAGAATACGAGTGGTAACTATAATATTATATCAATTTAAAGTAACCTGCGTGATATTGAAAATCATCAACTATTCGAACATCCGAGTACTGAGAAAAAAATTAATTAAAGAAAATAAGTAATTAGTAAATATTTGGAAGATTTATCATCGATAACTCTATTTTAAGAAAACTGGTGATAAATACATAATTTATATCACTAAACTACAAATTTTGACAACAGACTTGCAAAGGTCTCAATAATTATAATTAGGTGTTCTCCCACCAATTATGATACAATCGACAGTATCTCAACCTACACAAAAGTACAATTGTATAGATCGTTTAATGTCGCAAAAAGTTGTATATGCTGTAGACTGCTTTGGACCGTTCTTATTATCTGCGTCGTAAGAGTTAAAATCGCACTGCAAGTATTACCATTGATCTGCTGTTATCCGTACTACCTATAAATCAAATAATAACAATTCTACCAACCAAAGGCACGTCCGGACTGTATAGAGGTCACTACAGTACTGGCGGTAGCCGTGACTGATGTGTGACTGATATGTTGCGCCTACGCAACTTATAACTAAACGATATGAGGTGATGGTCAGATTATGAGCGCAACAAATTCTTTAAATAACTATGGGGCTGGGAAAATACCAATGCCACCCATAACGTGATTGTAACGAAACTGATCAGCACCGAAAAATCAAGATAAATATTATTTATTTAAAAAAATAGGTATTACACAAAAGAAATAGGCAATAAGTTTAAGAGCCTTCCATGAGCCAACTAGCGCCGCAAATGTTAAAAAAATAATATCTTCCAATATAATCAATTTTATTAAAAAAAAGCTATTTACAAAATGTTTATTACGATAAATACTATTTTTTAAATGCTTATTTATAACGTGATTCAATGCCAGTAAGTTGTAATTCGCATAATTGCGAAAAACGGCCGTTTTTGGCCCATTTGTGAACTACAACTTAGCTTGTCGCAATTATGCCATGTATTGTATATTGAAAAATAGTATTCATCCTAATAAACATTTTGTAAATAGCTTTTTTAATAAAATTGAATAAATTGGAAGATATTATTTTTCAAGATTGGAGGCGCTAGTTGGCTCATGGAAGGCCCTTAAGTCGCAATAATTAATAGTAACATGAAGACCGCTCCCATATTTTCTGTCATGCATGAATTACGAACTATATACACATGCAATGATATTTGGCAGCTCTCTATATAGTTCTGTGCTACAAATTAAAAGTAATAAAAATATCTATACTGTTATTTAAACCTAGTAAAGAGACCTAAAAAGAAGTGAGGTTTACTTCCTTTAAATCGTGTTGTCATGCTAAAAGGTTAAGATAGAAAGGATCATGGTGGCTAAACGGTGGTGTAACTTTAAATCACGTTTATGAATAACAGCCCTAATGAATAAATCTAGTGATGCAATTTGTAAAGGCAGTCTTATCCTTCAAAGTAATATCTTCCAGGTACACATAGGTAAAAAATAAAAATAAGACTGCTGTTAACGTCAAATGAATAGGTATACCTCCACTCGCAGATTCGATATCATATCTCGTAGGTAGAACCTTTAGATCTAAAGTTACTTGCCAAAGTTAAACAATGAAACCAAATATTCATATAAGATTTCCACCTTCTTAAATCCCCGCATTCGCAGACATTTCAAGATAAACTGTGAACACAAGTTTTACCGTATAACCTCGTACTAAATCATTCGTTTCCCTACCTTGATACCTCTTGAATTCCCAAAAGATATATGGTTGTTCTAATTCGTGCCCAGTTGGCTTCCAGCCAGACCATCCTCGGGCATATACTGCCTAGTAGGGCTGCGGTTTCACTCGACTAAAACTGTCGCGACCGCAACTAAACTGTAATCCATCGAAGACTATCTCTTAAGATCTCCTACCTAGCCTAGTTGTTTGGGTTTGTGATTTCTGCGATAGCTCAGGAAGTCAGTACTGAATCCAATAGGTAGCTACCCAGATACTGCTGTGCACACACAAATGGAGTTAGTGGAGAGGAAAAGCTTACGGTTTTCATGAATCATAATGAAATGTTGGTTGAAGCTGCTGGCTTCGATGTAATATGTTTGATTATTACGAGCTCGGTGGCTGATGATCCTTTGCACTAACTACTAAAAGTAAACGTCTGAAAAAAAATATATCAATCTTGGGATGTCTATATAGCGAGATGTGTGATCTGTGCATGGGTTCGATTTCCAGTCACTAAGGAGCTTGTACCTCAGGTATAACCACTGTTTTCAATGTAAACTAGGTTTATCATTATGGTTAACAGCAAAAGTCTTGAATCCGTCGAATATTCTCTCCATTTTTATTCAGCCCAGTCCTTCCGCCTCTAAAAATTAAACTCCAATTTAATCGCATTATTTTGAAGATTTAGCAAATCCATCTTTGAAATCCTATTAAGGCGATTTCACGCTACTTTAATCAGCTTGGGGTAGCCTTGTAAAGGAGAATCTTCAGCTTGAGCGTTACACAATGCACACTGGCCGCGCAGGGCTTTGAATTTTTACCGAAAATCTTTCCTTGTTATTGTTACAAAAGGCCACTTGAGTATATCCGTTCTAAGCCTTCAGAATTATCTGCAGCTTAGAAGAAACCCTATTATCTACTAACCTACAACATGTATCAAATTAACGTGTACCCCAAGTCCCGGAAGCGCTGGCCCCGTTGTATGAGAATCAAATATGAACGGCTACTCGTACGTTGCCCCACCACATGGCATTTCTAAACTATATCAGGCACCTTAAATGTATCACTGATCCGCAATGGGTGCAGTGAATTTTTTTACCCATTAAGTCCCAATAAGTACACTAGTTGGGGGGTTTCCTTAAAAAAACCGGCCAAGTGCGAGTCGGTCTCGCGCACTGAGGCTTCCGTGCAATGCAACTTAACCGTAACTTTGCTCTAACAAAAAGATAAACTATATTTAGAAACCAACTTATTTATTTATTTTATTAATGGACTCGACAGTTCGTCATTTGCCAATGCCATTTTACAGAAAATTCAATATAATACAATAGTCTTCTATCTTCCTCCAGAGGAGACGCAGTGGCGTCGTCACACTGGGTAGCCGCGTCTTCATGTCTTCATCCAGAGGAGTCGCCGTAGCGTCATCACTCTGGACGAAGCAGCTCGACAGTCACGTTCACTTCCGAGCTTGTAGCAGGAACTCTTGATAAAAGCTTGAAACTTCAGATCTTGCATAAATAATCCAATAACTTCACCATACTTTCATTGGCGAACATTTTCTGATTAATTTAACGTGATATTAAACACAAAATAGCCCCTGTAGACATTAAATGGAAAATTATCGAATAATTTCGCAACCGTCGTTTCCCGCCATTTTCAAGAGAACCTCGAAACCAACTTATCTTTGACATTATCAAAATTTTATGTCCATACATCAAAGTGATCATAAGGGTTCCATTTTTTCCTTTTGAGCCACGGAGCCCTATAAATGGGTCCAACATACTCATTTATGTAGATTACATACATCTTGATAAACACATTAATCATGTTCAACCTCTGGACCTAACGTAAGAAGAAAGAAGTATGTGCTGAACGCTAGTTTTATTTTAGGCCAACAGATGACAGACCAATGTGGAATAAATCTCACATGGGAAAATAAGTCCACTCCGGCAAATGAGCAAGATTTTTTTTCCCAAGCACTCACTAAGTGAGACAAGGACCAGACACTCAGTCCCCCTTTGTCTGCTTCATGTAGAGGGTGTGCCAGAGTGACATGTCGTCGAGTTTATACAAAGGGGTTGGAATAAACATTGTTTTGGTTAGGGTGAAACAGAATGACTTTTGGGGTTGCTAATTGAATAATAATAAACTATTCTACTTAGTTATTATTTTGATGCAATAAATCTTGCACCCTTTGCATTGTTTATGAAATTAAACGTATTAGGGCCTATGCACATGGCGTATTTTAAACGCGAAGAGGATGTACATTTTTGATGCGCTAGCTCCGAGCGTAATATTATTAATTATCTCCTCAGCCACCTCAACTAAGCTTAATTCTTGTACAGCTAACAGCAGATCAAGTGAAACACTTTGGACTTTGAACCGTTCTTATTTCCTGCGTCGTAAGATTTGATATCGTTCTGTAAGATTGATCTACTGTTGTCAGTGCAAGAAACAGGCTTACAGTATTCCAGAGATAGGGATCTAACTATTGCGACGGCGCTTGCGCCGCCGCAGTCTTACACCTTATCTAAGGTGCGATTTCGATCCACGCGGCAGACGGCGACGGCATTTGCCGCGACGGCAGACGGCATTGCTTTACAGTATTAATTTATGAGACCGTTTCCGACTACGACTGCAAGTGCCGCGCGACAGGTCGTAACAGGTATACCAACGCCCTCTGCCTTTGCTGTCTGCCTTCTGCCTAGTGGATCGGAATCGCAGCTTTAGCTACTATTGGTACTCGATTGTCGACCGCATAGCGTTCACACATTTTATATTTTAGTCGCGTTCGATGCGGGTCCTCTAAGCGTCTAAAATACGCCTTGTGTATAGGACCTTAATGATATTAAAACTTATTATATTTTTGTAAGTAATTTTTACAATATATTATTGCAATTAATTTTGTCTGTAACACTCACTGGGATTTAATTGTACCCTAAAACTGTGCTCTACATTTTTAAAACAAAGTGTTTTTCCTTTATATTTATAGATAAGTACCTATAATAATATATTGGTAATATAGTATTGTTTACCTTAGTGGTAACATATGAATTTTAATGGGTTTATACCTATAAATAAGAAACTGTTAATATATACATAGCTATAAATATACTTACCTATATTCGCCCATATTATGCGTATTAACAACAAACTAAACGCTCGTATGTTACGACGGGAGATAAACCTCCCCAACTACGTCGTAAAAGCGAAAGAGAATATCATATTACAATTGAGACCTCGGCAATAACATAAAAAAAGTTATGTTCATAAAATAGTTTTTGTGTAATATATTTAAGGCTTATCGTATTTAGAGAATTGTATAATTTTGGTTTGTAAAAAATATGGTTTTTTTTTTCATCAAAATAGTAATGTTATACTTAATTTAATGTGCCTACTAAACTTGTATTTAGTGGATTTGTTGGAAAAAAAACATGCCACCGATTGGCGATGTCTCAGGTTCCAATACTTGTTCCGAGGAACAAAAAAGTATTCTCAAAATGCGAAAAGTCGTAGAAAAAAAGGTGTTTAGTTACCGATACTGAATCCCTATTACGACTTTCTTTTCGTTAAACTCTATGGCTGTTAGCTATAAACGTGACAAGGCGGTGGTTTAACCCACGATTTTAGAATTTTCGTTGGTTTTCGCCATACAAAATCGCTGGTTTAGCTGTCAAAATAAGCCATCGTTTGGCGATCTATATGGCTACGATATACAGGGTGTAACGTAAAGGGCATATGAAGCCGAAGGGAGGGTGTTCGGTATCGGTAACTGAACAACTTTTGTTCTACGACTTTTCGATTTTCGCGATTTTTTCGACTTTTCATACATATCGCACCGGTCAGCTGATCGATTTGTATGAGACATTAATTTATTATTATTTTTTATTCGAAAAGTCGTAGAACAAAAGTTGTTCAGTTACCGATACTGAACACCCTCCCTTCGGCTTCATATACCCTTTAAGTTACACCTTGTATATGGCACGTAGAGAGATAAACTAAGATTATCTATCTACGGTATGGCATATATATAGAGCAAATACAACGCAAATAAAAAAAATCCCACTGGAAAATATTTACTACAAAATCTTCTCAGGGCTGTCAACATGAAAAAGCGGTTCCACGCGTCCACCTACAAACCCTCCACACGTTGTATTCAACCCACATTTATTTTCTGCAACCCAAAACATAGCTACTCGTAAATATGACAAGAGAGAATGATAAACTGTTTTATATCATTCCCGCACCGATGATTTCAGTATACAACTTTGGTATACCGCAGCCCAAATCACGTGTCCTATTTTGTAAACAAATAATATGATCGTCTAAATACCTGTTGTGATGTAACACTGAAGGAACTGATTGATCGAACCTGTTCATCACTGAAAATAAAGTGATCTGATCTAATAATATGAAAATAACTATGCAATAATCACAGAACAGCCTAAAATGTTAGTAGGGTAGGGTTGTTTTTGTTTACAAAATAAGACACTTGATTTGGGTTTCGGTTTATAACATGTTGCGAACATTTTAAAAGGGATATTTTATTTAAAAGGTTTTAATTTGCAAGTAATTTAAAATACTACATGATATTCGTATGAATTTGGTGCCTATGGTTCAAAACAGAACACATAACTAGCATGAAATATCATCATCATTGAACCGACATTGAGTTCGACAAGAGTTATACAGGGTGTTGTTTTGGTCAACGACGAGCGACTCAGGGAATATAGATATGATGTAGAACACTATCGTTGCTGAGGAGCTGGACTCGCTGGTGACTAAAAGGCTTAATTTCAATATATCAGAAGCTCTAATTTAGGTATGCTTCGTGCGTGGCGTTTACATTGGCAGAATGGTCGCACAGATCAAATATAAAATTAGTTATAGAAACATGGCCCGAAAGGTGGCCAGTCCGTAACAAGCTTCTTTTTGTTCCAAAGCCGCCGGTAGACGGCGCTGACCATTGCCATTACAAACAAATTATATCGCTCGCATAGAGCTCGATTCGATGACGATAGTGCTCCTTGCTAGCCCCACTGATCTCTCGAGTTCACGACCTATTCGCTAAATTTTCCGAACAATAGATTCCCGAAATCTTCCATAACTGGAAACCAGTCTCCCTCAGGGATAGGCGCGTATTCAAGACACGTATTACCCAGAAATATATTGAAACGAATCTACAATACAGTCGTAAAGCACACTATCTGGCGACTATCTCGGTCACACATTTTTCGCGTAAAGTCCACCGGTCCCATCTCGGTCTCGGGGGCTCGCAAAAAATATCGCCCACGATAGCAATGGGCGAGAATTCGCATTTGTCGGTTTTCACCTAGTCCGAGATGTTGAGGTGGTTTTACACTTGCATTTGTGGGGTAATCTTTCTTCGTTTGTGTTGGGTAAAAAGATTTATAAATCTTTTCTTCTAAATCTCTTTATATTACGTAAGTACCTACACCAGGCATTGTTGCATAAAGTATTAATACATTGACAAATATTGTAATTAAAATTAAAATTCAATCAATTTAACATTGAAGGTTGTTGACACGGAATTGAAATTAGTTAAAAAATAAAATGGTAACAGATATCTGTAAATCAGAAATCAGATACTAATATGTTACAGCTTACGTATTCCATGCAAACTATAGGTATATTTATTAAGTTCGTTTTGATAAATTGGGGTTAAACACGACTTCTGCCATTAATATAATATCTGAATTGTAATATGGAAACACTAATACCAAACGTTTCTTCCGTTAGTCGGCTAAAAAACTCACCGAATCAATGTGTTTATTCTTATTTTAAAATTTACTTTTTCTATCTATTTTACCACACAATATAGTACCACCCATTCAGTTTCAATGAACAAGCAAATGTCGTACATTCATTCAAATCTACTAGCGTTAACGAAAGTCATTACTTTACAACAACAATACATTCCGGTGTTTTTTGTGGTACGGGTTTTAGTGATTCTTGTTTGTTATGGGTTATTTTATTTATGTCAAATAACAAAACTTAGTTACGTATTTTGCTTGAAAAAAAAATTAACATTTTTCAAATGTATTAACATTTGAAAAATGTTAATTTTATATTTTTACACAAAAAGCAGTATGTTTCTTGGGTGGGATTTAATGAATACTGATTATTCGTAAAGCAAATTCTCTTAATCTGTTAAAAAAATTCTGGTAAGTTTTGAGTAAAAATATTACAAAAATATAACTTTTTTTTTTAATCCAATGTTCCGGACCACTTTCTTGGTGGGATATTATACAATGCATCGAGAGTCCATGTGTACTATCACGTCCAATTTTTATATTCTAGTTATAATTTAATTCGTTCAAAAAAGTTAGATTTATCGGACTACTTGGCTAGGGTCTGTAGATTATCTCCTTTACAGTTCGCCACCATAGTTTTTACCTCCCATCCACTTCACGCCTAACTCCTGTTAAGTTTCTTGCTCCCCCAGAGTACTCGTGACAACAAAAGAAAGTGAGGAAAACTCTAAGATTCAGGCAAGTGCTTCCGCTGTTGTAAGGTTGTAGTTTCACAAGTTTTATGAACAAAATGAACAGCGGCCATGTCTATTTATTGTAGTTACTTGTAAATTGCCTATAATATTTAATCGGGTTCAATTAAATGTAATAAATTTATTTACAGATGCAATATTACGTTAAATATATGTATCTACTATCTATGTAACTATTTTTAGTAATTAACATAAGATATCGAAAATAACAATTTTTTTGCCAGCTGTCGTTTTTATTTACACAAAATAGAAATATGAAATTATTTAAATGTTAAATTATAACACTAAGTCGATTACTCGGAACAAATGATAGAAATAATAATAAATACAATATTTTTATGATTTTATGAAAAGGACCATGAAATTACCAATTTTGTAGAAAACTACTTTAAAATTGGTACGCACAATTTTGCGATCCATAGATTACAGCAGTAGTGATTCGACTTTTGTTCTGCAAAATTACTTGTACAGTCGACAGCAGATCAATATTAACACTTTTTATTCGTAAAGCAAATTCTCTTAATCTGTTAAAAAAATTCTGGTACTATTTTTGACTAAAAAAATATTAGAAAAATATAATTTTTTTTTAATCCAATGTTCCGGACCACTTTCTTGGTGGGATATTATACAATGCATCGAGAGTCCATTTGTACTATCACATCCAATTATTATATTCCAGTTATAATTTAATTCGTTCAAATTTTTTTTATATATAAACGGATATCACTCACTTATATTGTTAAAGTCGGCAATTAAACCGACAGTTTTAATTCTAAAATCGTTCTAAAAAGCTTGATTTATCGGACTACTTGGCTAGGGTCTGTAGATTATCTCCTTTACAGTTCGCCACCATAGTTTTTACCTCCCATCCACTTCACGCCTAACTCCTGCTAAGTTTCTTGCTCCCCCAGAGTACTCGTGACAACAAAAGAAAGTGAGGAAAACTCTAAGATTCAGGCAAGTGCTTCCGCTGTTGTAAGGTTGTAGTTTCACAAGTTTTATGAACAAAATGAACAGCGGACCATGTCTATTTATTGTAGTTACTTGTAAATTGCATATAATATTTAATCGGGTTCAATTAAATGTAATAAATTTATTTACAGATGCAATATTACGTTAAATATACGTATCTACTATCTATGTAACTATTTTTAGTACCTAACATAAGATATCGAAAATAACAATTTTTTGCCAGCTGTCGTTTTTATTGACATAAAATAGAAATATGAAATTATTTAAATGTTAAATTATAACACTAAGTCGATTACTCGGAACAAGTGATAAAAATAATAATAAATACAATATTTTTATGATTTTATGAAAAAGACCATGAAATTACCAATTTTGTAGTTAAAATTGGTACGCACAATTTTGCGATCCATAGATTACAGCAGTAGTGATTCGTCTTTTGTTCTGCAAAATTACTTGTACAGTCGACAGCAGATCAATGTTAACACTTTTTACTTTTGACAGTTCTCATTATTTGCGTTGCTAGACTTGAAATCGTACTGCAAGTGTTACCATTGATCTGCTGTCGACTGTACCTACCCGAAATATTTTTATTTTATTTTTATCCATTTACTTACTAATGTTTTATGAGCATAGATAGACCGAAAGGAAACTTAATATTAGTTGCAATAATATTTTAATTTCTAGATATTTTATTAACATATTATTATGAAATGAATGATACGATAACGTAATCAAACGTTCAATTTAGTATTATTTAGTTAATTCGTGCCCTGTCAATTCCGATTAGTTTGTATAGCTCCCCTAAAGACACGATATCATTGAACCTACTTAGTATTCTACAAGCCTCGGCTCACTCAAACGAAAAGGTACTCTATTCCGTAGATATTATCGCATGAATCAATTATGTAAACGCTCAGATTATCACAGATTCCAAACAGAAATTCATCAATAAGCAAATGGCATTCCATTTTCAAATCTGGCGGTTGTCGACAAAAGGATCAGATAAACCTATTTCACGCGTGCCCGGGCAATGTAGGTCCCTCCGGGCAAAATTATTGCCTGCGCTAAGAACGTTTCGAAGGCTCTTTGAGGATTACCTCTTCAAGGCAAGATTTATTTGAAGTTAGATGTAAAGGTGCTCGCTCAATTGCATTGACGTCGGAAGGTCGGTAAAGGGTGGGTCCGCTTAGTTGTATTGATAGAACTGATATATCGAACGAAAAACTAATTTAACGGTTCAATATTGGTACAATATTAGAAATAAAATTATAATTTACTTGTTTTGTACATTAAATTAGCTTTCCTGAGAGCTTTCCAACGTTTACCTTAATTCTCATTTGTATAAAGTATGTATGCTATTTATTATCCTCCTCCTCCATGACCTCTCCAGGTATCTTCTTTTTCATAATAGAACGAAGATTCTGCATCATGAAACATCCAAAATTTCATAATTGTAATAATGGTGTTGAGATTGAACGATAAATGTAGATTTGCTACGGCTACGGCGCGGCGTAGCACGGTTTCGTAGCACGTGGATAATGGTTACCTGGTCGACGACGATTGGCTTCGATATTGAACCTTAACTAAACCACGATAAAAATATACACAAACCCAATTATATATAGACGACAGCACATGAACCTACCCAGAACTTTGCAATTTAGTCTTTATTATTATTAGGGTTAAAAGTGCTCATAAACTTGATATACTATTGACTGTATATGCTACATAATGCCCTCCACACACAACCGCGACCTAGCCGCGATCTGCCATCAGTTGAAACGCATGCCCCGCCTCATTTTCTGGGCATTTTAACGACGGCAGAAAATGAGGCGGGGCATGCGTTTCAGCTGATGGCAGATCGCGGCTAGGTCGCGGATGTGTGTGTCAAGCTTAAAGTAAATATCCCAACCGAATAAGTGCTTAGTAATGAATGCCTTCTATCGTTTACTGTCTTACTACTTACCTACAAACTCTCTTACTCCTAAGTCATTGTACTGAAGGTATGGCCCGAGGCGCGTTTCGCACGGACCTCTTAGAGCGTTCGCCGAAATGTACGTAATTCTGGTTCCCGCATTTGTGGAAAACAAACCCTTCCCAAATGGGAAGGGCTCGCAGTTTTAGAGCAAGACCTTTCTTCGAGAGCAGGTATTTGACATGCCAAATAAAATTCAGATCCATTCTTTCCCGAAATGTCAGCACGTTTGCTCCGACTTCGAAATGAGTTGTGACTGGTAATGCGGTCCTGACTGAGAAATTACTGGAAATGAGAATCATCCTAAACAAAATAGATGTTCAAAAATATGATGACTTACTAGCAAATATAAGTTGCTTGTCCTTCTATCGCAAAAGGTAACAATTTTAGTTCATGAAATAGACTTAGTCTGATTTTCTATCGGTAAATAGAGAGGAGGAAGTAAAATTTACCACGCACATTTTAACAATACAAATCTATTCGTCATATTTTTAGAAGCACAAATTTGTTAGGAATATTCCTCATTTTTATAATAAAACCAGGCAAAATGAGGCAGATAGGTCCAACTTGGTGCACAATAATAAGAATGTTTTGACATACAACACCTTTCCAACAACCAATAAAGATTTGTCACATTCACTTCATAAAGTTAGAACATTGATATAAGAGTATAAATACCCAGTATATGTCACCGTCATCGCCACACAGTTCGACACTGTTACGTCGTCAATGCGACAGGCAAGGGCGGATCCAGTGTTCGAATCAGGGGGGTCACATAGATGAGCTCCAGCCAGGACAAGCTTTAAAATTGTATTAGTAATAAAGTAAATGAAAAATAATTATACCCATTCAAGTGGAGGAAGTATGAGTTGGATTTACGAGAATGAACAATGGAAAAATACTTCTTGAATGGGTAGGTTTTTATTAAGGCAGAGAAGTGTCAGTCCAGTTAGGTGGTCTTCTACTATTGACGCTCTAAAACTGACCCATCATATAAGATATATTCAATCAATCAATTTATTTGCTGAAAGTAGGTATATTACAATGGTCTTAAAGTATTTTTTATACATTTATATTTGTATAATTAAAATCAATAAGCTAAATATTAAATATCAGAGATCGACCTAGGCCAAGCCAGGGGGGTCCAGACCCCCACGCCTCTCTCTGGATACGTCCTCTGCCGACACATAATATACGCTCAACTGGGCCCTGACAACATTCACGAGGCGAGGCGTGAGTGACGCCCGACACGGCTTTCGTTCCCTATTTCATCACGAGCCGGCGACATTTTAGACATGATTTATACTTATACGGTTACAAGATACCTGTGGGGGCCGATTGCATGCAAATTCAATGTCACATAGGGCGACCCTGAATTCCATTAAAAGTAACAAAAAAAAGAACTTTAATTGAAGAGTTGATATTATTCATGTGACAAGGAAGGTAAACTATAAATATGTATTGATCTAAGATAAATTGGATTTTGAATGTAATCGATAAACATTTAATTATTGCAATTTCTCAAATACCTTTTAATAGCCAATTTAATCAACGAACTGTAAAGAGAGTCTCTGACTTAAATAGTTATCAACTCCAATAATCCTTTTCATGGTAAGTTATCACTAGTTTAAGGTAGACAAGTTTGTCTGATTCTGAAACTTTCATTTGACGTCAAAATGCCACTTAGTAGTTACGAAAGGGTTATGTCGATATTTTGACGCTAAACCGGAAACTTTGGGCAAAATATGTCGCATGCGCTGGTAGAATAGTTTGAATTTATGAGGTGAAACTAAGGTGCTTCCTTGCTGCTTATAGTTGCATCGGATAATTTATTGATCAGGTTGAACGAAATACTTACTCTTTAAATGATAGAAGATTACTTCATTGACTATAATACATGTTCTGTAAATATTTACTTTAAACGTGTAATTGTTTTTATTATAATATGTCGTTGAAAGTTTATTGGCATTTTTTCTCCTCGGCATCGTTGGCCGTTACAAAGTGGTGTAAATGTAAATAAATAAAAAAATACTTGCAATAAACAATACGAATCTGAAATCTGAATCACGATATGCACAGTCGACAGCAGATCAATGGTAACACTTTTTACTTTTAACAGTTCTTATTATTTGCGTCGTAAGAGTTGAAATCGTACTGCTGTCGACTGTACGTGTAATACATGAATGATGACATATTTTGTAAACTAGCTCATCTATCCTGAACAAACTTACAAAATAGCTCTCTATGAGACATTGTCGGCAGTTTATAGGTTTCCCGTGGGAACTCTATATTATTTCGTAATAAAAATGAGATTAGCCCTAGTAAAATGTTACTCCCGAATCCTAGCTATATAGATGCAAATTTTGGTGCCAAATCATTTGGTGTTAACATTTATGCTTTCAATAAAAGAGAGTCTTAGCACTAAGAACTTACAACATTTTGAAATACTTTCACGTTACATTGTGAAACAATGTTCTGGGTTGAGAGCAGGGTCATTTGTTTATTTGATTGTAGCGACGACTGTCGTGGATACGAGAGAACTCTCTAGTATCTATACACCATGTATAACTGCAATACTATTGTAGAAAACTCGAAAGGCAATATTTGAATACTCTGGCCATAAATTCTATCACAAGTTAAATATAGCTAAATTGTTATAAACGTTTTTTTTTCTACTAGAAACTTCTATATCATGAAAATTCTATTGCTGAATGACCTGATTCCTTGTTTAAAAATATTGACATCTTCCCATTGGCCAGGGTAGTCTGATCATCAAGCTGAGAATTGACCAACGGGAATAAAAAAAAAGTTTCTAGGACTGGTCTGGCAATTAATCTGGCCACTGGTACACACCGATGCAAATATTATTATCTGTAGATTCATTGTCCAAATCCATTTATAAATATATCGATTATTATATGTCTATTTTGAAAAAAAAAGGCATTAAGAGTACTCCACATGTTTCAGGCGGATTTAGAATTCGAATTATGAAATATTAAAAAAGAAATCTCTGTACACCGTAATACCCCGAGGAACTTTGTTCCACAGACAACAAAATAACGCTACTTTCCTTATAATTCACTTCTCAGAATTTTATAGTGACTTTTATAGACCACAAACTGTTGTTACAAAAGAAGATTGTCAAGACGGAACAATCCAAATCGCTTTAATACTCCTAAAACAATAAAAACCCCATTCGGTTCCGGAGAAAAAAAGAAATATTTTTCTCACTGAAAACGAATAAAACATGAATAAAACTCAAGTAATGCAAGGAAATACAGTAGTCGTAAAGCAAGCAGTGGGGGGCGAAAGACACCATACTTAGGGAACCAGTTTACTGAGAAACTTGGAGCCTTTAGGATTTATTAAAAATAAAAGGAAAGCAAAAAAGATAGGGGTTAAGTGTAGAGGTCCAATTAAGCTGGGCATATTAATATTTTGTTATTTTGGTTTTGTTAAGAAAATGTAATAGCAAGCCGATTGTAACAACGCCACGTGAGGTTGGATAACGATAATTTAGCAGATGGTTATTTTTGGGTTCCAGATGCATTACAAGAAACCTAAGTAAATATTGCTATAAACACACGTATAAAGACTCCTGCTTCATTGAAATCTTCTAAAAATGAAAGTTGTTAATAAATTGCGTACAACAATTTTAATAACATCATTATACATTTTGTTCATAATAAATTGACACAAGGCGGTTACAAAAAGAAAAACACCACGTACTACAAGTACCTATTATGACAGCCTTATCGCTGAAAGCGATCTGAAAACGGAAATGATACAAGATTCATAAAACAGAACATTCTTATACATGTTTGAAGTAAATCATTATGAATCCTGTTCACTCCGAATGTACCAAATCTTACGTTCAATTTCCAAACTCTTCATACCTAAATTAAATGTACAAATGAGCTGAAACAAAAAGTTTATTGCCTAAGATTTAAACGAAATAAATAATACATACCCCGTGTAAACTGAAAACATATTCCCGGGTTAATTATCTCGAATATTCTCGAAAGTTTCTGCAGATGTCGATTTCAGATTAGTTCTTCAAAACTTTTAACGAGTGAGTAATGGAGAATGTACTCGTAGTTTGTGAAAGCGTGAGAATAAGAAAATATGAGCATTTATTCTTAACAAGTATTTTAGGTATCGATGACGTCATTCATAAATAAAAATATGTGTACTTACCTATACCGGAGCCCAAATCAAGTGGGTAGTTTTTGTTTACAAAGTAAGACACTACCCTACTAACATTTTAAGCTTTTCTGTAATTATTGCATAGTTATTTTCACAATGATGAACAGGTTCGATCAATCAGTTACTTCAGTGTTACATCACAACAGGTAATTAGACGTTTATATTTGTTTACAAAATAAGACACTTGATTTGCATTCTTAAACGTAAAAGAGTAGTAAATATGATTTAAACAAAATTGTTTAAGTACTTGTTTAACACTTTATTGCAGAACATAGGACAAATACACAAATAACATACATAAAAAAACATAATAAGCACAAAGGAATACCATTGTTTTTTAAATTCGCAGAAGGAGTGGAATTTTATAATAATATCAATAAAATCCTTATAAGTAGGTAAACATTTATTATCTATAAATAGATCAATATAAATAGATAGATATATCTATAAATAGATAAAACGAGTATCTATTCCAAGATGAAATGAATTTGAAGACATTGAGTGACTTCAAATTCATTTTAGTAGGTTGGCACTTAGTAGTAAACTTTGAGGTAAGATTGAAATAGCCAGAAGTTTACTAACAATCAATATTGTAGTAGCTTACACCCAACTGAATAGATATATGCTAACATTTTCCTACAATACAATATCAATATTAATTACTTTGATAATAATACACGAAGGATCACAATTTCATGTTGATAATAATAAGGCAATTTAGATTATCCATATTCAAGTGGTGTACATTAATTACTGGTATTCATCAGGATACATAAATAGGTAACTTGTTGAGTTTTTTAAAGAATTTACGTAGTAGATACGATGAATGATATTTTTATTTTGGTAAAATGGAAATAAATATAGAAACGTAAAAATATCTAAGTAAGCATTTAGGTAAAAATCTAAAACCGTATAGATATTCGCTAGGTTTAAGTTTTTATTGTTTAATTATCATTTTCCCAATACATTGGATTTTTTTATATAATTATTAAACATATTGTTACTTCATAGTTAGTTAAGTGAGTTACCTTAACAATTTATAGGTACATTTTACCATACCATATTTTACAATTCTAAAAATTTCACTTTTGGGGGCGGAAATGAGCTATCTTAGGCATATTAATCTGGCTTCATTAAAGCTGAGTAGGATTTGACGAGGCACGAATAAACTTGTAATCCTACTTATTAGAAACACTCTAAAGCGAGAGCATTAAATAATTTAAAACATCTTCAATAATTAATGGAACCTTTTTCATTTTCACCCAGACTCCGTAAAAAATCTATTTGTAAGATCGAAACATGCAATATTACCGGCATAGGGAATTCCCCAATCAAGTTTGCCCCAGGGATCCATTCCACGCAACGTGGGGGCTGAAATCTTGCTGGGTTCATAAAACATCATCTTTATTACTGAGCCTTGATGTAACATAAGGTGAGTCACGTGGATACAAAGTAACTGGACATGATTTACTTGTGAAGAGCCCTGCTGTTTTGATGGCTATGAGAATGAAGTTTTTTTGACGACTAGTTATCAAATTGAACTGCATTACAATTCACTGTCATGAACATGAATAGGCATATATGCATTTAAAAGACATGTAAAAATTTAAACTAATGACATACTAACTGCAGTGCACAAATAAATATATAAATATATGCAGTGCATAGATAGGCGTGGATTGTAGTTAAAATATATTTATTTCTGTACATAATATGCCTGTATACCCATTGCCAGAAAAACTGTATAGATATCATATTTCTTTCTCTGAATTCTTCATCATTTTGTTTTTACTGTCAAAAATCACAAACCTATATATTATAAGATAACTATTCCATCCTGTCGGAATATTTAAACTGTTATTTATAATAGGTACCTACTTAAGTATTATCATCTCGATTGTTGAAAGAGAGAATAGTTTTATTATTCTTCAGGTACCATCCGGCTACGCTCCCAAGAAAGGAAAAAAAATAAGACTTTCACTGGCTTGAAGACGCAACCTTAGCAATAAATTCATCAACGTTATTTATATCTAGACATAAGACGTCGAGCCGTACAATTTCAATGTACAAATAGCATTTCTAGGAACACATAATTCAATGTTCAAATACAACATTTTTCCCTCGTTGCGTCTTACTCTGGGTTTATCCCCCATCCTCCGGGGAACTTTTAGAGGTGTTTCGGTTATGACGGGGGCTGTGCGGTACCCATTATTGAGAATTAAAATGGGAGAATTCTTGAAATGAAAAATTTATAAGCACTCTTCTGATGATGATTTTTTTCTTTTAGGGTTCAGTACTGTGAAATTTACATTACAATGGTGATTTATCCAGTGTTATTGTAAAGGTATTTTGTATGAAAGTTCTAATCGATTCGATAAATCAAAGGTTAAACGGATAATCCGTTTTCGGTAGAAATAATGTAGGCATTGAAGTGAAACGTAATTTTCATAGACCTAATTTTTTACTAGCCATAGAGTTAACTTAAGGGCCTTCATAGAGCCAACTAGCGCCGCCAATCTTAAAAAAATAATATCTTCCAATATAATCAATTTTATTAAAAATGCTATTTACGAAATGTTTATTACGATAAATACTATTTTTAAATGCTTATTTATAACGTGATTCAATGTCGGTAAGTTGTAGTTCGCATAATTGCGAAAAACGGCCGTTTTTGGCACATTTGTGAACTACAACTTAGCTTGTCGCAAGTAGGTATGCCATGTATTTTATATTGTAAAATAGTATTTATCGTAATAAACATTTTGTAAATAGCTTTTTTAATAAAATTTATTATCTATGAAGGCTCTTAATATAATATATTTTACTAACAATAACTTTTATTTTTTTCAGATCATCGCATCTAAACTGACATCTAATATCGAAAGTAAGTAATGTAGAATTCAAAAATATTTTTTGGATTAAAGTCTTGTCAAAACGACTAGATGCGGATTAGAGAATATACAAGTTGGATTTTGTCCTCACAGATATACAGGGTCTTCATAGAAATGAAACAGGCGTATTCTAAATTGGACAACCCCAATGCCTGTACATACGAGTACATGATTGTATATGCCTTTTAAATTATACATGAGCCATCACGCTTCCGTTCATCGAGTACGAGTGTTATTATTGGAATTCGCAAACAGGCTCAATTTATTTGAGCCCATCAAATTTATCGGGAGATGTGTAAGCTCCTAGACCCCATTTTCCCTATAAACCCTAATAAATAAACATGAGTGGAGAGTTGACCGAATCGTAAGCATTTGAGCCAAGCAATAAAATATGACAAGTAAATTTATTCGCGAAAATTGTCCATCGTCAGAAGTCAGGCTGGGTCTTCATTTCGGGGACAATTGCCGATACAGTAGGTTATGTTTCGAATATAACTTACATGGTAGACAGACTAAAATCGTTTACTGAACAAAAAATCAGCAATCATATAGCAAAATTCGTAGTATGGCTCTTTTTATTAATCGAATTCCGAAAGGAGGAGGATAATGTTTTCATCGACCACAGTGCACTGTGGCATGTGGAAAAACCGCAATTGTAGCATGTTGGATCGTAATTGATACAACATGGTTCAGTACAATATAGACGATTATTTGGTAGATTCATTCGCTAGGTGAGCGAGGTTTCTCTTTAACTCTAACATGCCCAGTAGGTATAACATAATATTTACATATACCTTCTCGAAAATCCATAAGAATTTAAAAAAAAGGTCAGTGCAACCATGGATCATGGCTGCAGATCCATCAATATTAAGAAAAGGCCTGTGGTATGGTGGGAACATAAATTGTTTGTTGATGAAACTGAATAATCTTATTTATAGTCGCAACTTTTATATTATGCTCCCACTTCACTTGGCTTTTCGTATTCGCTATTGGATGTTTGTCGTATTTGTCAAATAGTGACATACATACAAATAAGACGATATTTTGTCAATAATACCAACCACACATGGCAATTATGACAAATACGCAAATACGAATAGCCAAGTGAAGTGCCACCATCTAATATGATATGTTTGTCAACATATTGTGTGTCTAATAGGCACACATACCAACCACACATGACAAGTATAACAAATACGCAAATACGAATAGCCAAGTGAAGTGGGAGCATGACATATGCCTACAAATATTGTTCTGAATATAGTATATAATTATAAAATCTCATTGTATTCCTAACTTTACAAGAACATACCATAAACCGTCACATGGAGACTAAGCTTAAGAGATAAGTGACACGCGGAGCAAAAAGGCGACCATGCACTATTGGCTTTGGCAAATTGCCGAATTCCGAGGTTCTGCCCGATCAGGCGATAGCAATTTTATATTTAGCCCAACTACATATTAAAGTAATGCTCAATTGGTTCGTAATTTGTTGTACGTGATTTCGATAAAACCAAAAATTATGTACGACTATGACTGTAAAGTTAGCGTTCGGGGTTGGTCTTGTTGGGAATGAAACACTGGTACACATTCACAACTATATTTATATAATAATATCTATACAATTTATAAAACATGAGACCTTGTACAGGAGCCGAGCACAGAACCAGAATAACATGGTTGCTAGGCAACGGCGTAGGTGGTGACCAAGGAGGTCGCCACACCACCCCCATAGGCAGAAAGGAAACCCATGGGGTAAAATTGAAGAAAAAGAAAGAAAAATCATAAACCTTAACAGAAATTAAAGATCGAAAGGCTGAGCAAAGCGTACCCTTCGTCCAGATCTTGTAGTGTATGCTGGTTGAGCTGTCGTCACTCCATCAGGAGCAGGAGCCGGCAGCGTGGTTGGCTGAGCCGGGAGTCCACAGTTGATTGGTTTGGTTTTGGTAGGAACAATCGGATCGACTGGAGATTCAATGTGGGCCGGTTTAACTCGATCGATGCTGACAACTACGTCGTGGTTCCTGATATTTAAGGTAATGGTCTTATCTTTGCGGTCGACAATAAGGTAAGGACCGGTGTAAGGTGGTTGTAGCGGTCGCCGAACAGTGTCGTCGCGAAGGAAAGCATGCGAAGCTGTTGCAAGCTCCTTATGCACGAAAGTAGCGCGCTGAGGACCGTGGCGAGATACTGGAACTGGTCGCAAGTCGGACATTTTACGTTTCAACTGCGTAACAAAGTCCGTCACGTCAGGTGTTGTGTCTTGTGTGGAGGGTACTATTAGCTCTCCAGGTAACCGAAGTGGTTCTCCGTAGAGAAGCTCTGCTGAGGATGTCTTCAGGTCCTCTTTGATGGCAGTGCGTATGCCAAGAAGCACGAAAGGCAAAGCTTTAATCCATGTGTCAGACGTGTGACACATTATAGCTGCCTTGAGTTGGCGGTGCAAGCGCTCAACCATGCCGTTGGCGCATGGATGGTAACTAGTCGTCCTCACACGTTTGGTGGCGCAGGTGTTCAAGAGCCGATGGAATAAAGCAGATTCAAATTGTCTGCCCTGATCGGTCGTCACGACACACGGTGTACCAAAACGCGAGATCCACCCGTTTAAAAATGTTGTGGCAACTTCTTCTGCGGTCATAGTGACCATGGGCCAAACTTCGGGCCAGCGTGTGTACCGGTCAACCGCTGTTAAACAGTAATTAAAACCGTTGGCGGGTGGTAACGGGCCGATGATGTCGAGATGGACATGCCGAAAGCGAGAAGATGGAATGGCAAAATTACCTAATGGTGATGATGTGTGCCTCGTTACTTTGGTGCGCTGGCATGGAATACATGATTGTGTCCACGCACGACAATCCTTCCGCATGTTAGGCCACACGTAGCGGTCGGCTACCAAGCGGGCAGTCGCACGTGCTCCGGGGTGACTGAGGTCGTGCAGTTTATCGAAGACGGCACGGCGGAAAGGCGGCGTGAGGTAAGGACGTGGTGTTCCAGTAGACATGTCACAGAGTAGCGTACTGTTCATGCCTGGAATTCGAACAGGTTCGATTTTAAGAGAAGAGCTGGAGCGAACTCTTTGAAGCTCGTCGTCCATTTCCTGTGATTTTGCAAGAGCAATGAAATTTTCCTCGAGCGAAATAGCTTCGACACGAGACATAGTGTCGGCTACAACGTTGTCGACACCTTTGATGTGTTGAATATCTGTTGTAAATTGACTGATGAATGAAAGTTGGTTGAGTTGAGTTGGTGGAAGCTTCTCTCGGCGTTGTTTGAATGCGTACAAGAGAGGCTTGTGGTCAGTGAAAATGGTAGCATGCTGAACCTCAAGAATATGCCTGAAATGTTGGACACTGTCATATACCGCAAGGAGCTCTCTGTAATATGCCGGCCATTCAGCCTGTTGAGCGTTGAGCTTTTTACTGAAGAAAGCAATGGGCTGCCAATCACTCTTGACTTGCTGTTGAAGACAGGCTCCAACGTGAGTGCTGGAGGCATCAGTAAAAAGACCAAGAGGTGCGTTGTCTACAGGGTGCACCAGTAATGTGACGTTTACTAGGCTCTCTTTGCAGGATTCGAAGCTGCGTTCCAGTTCCGGGGTCCACGGAAATGGTTTGGCGCCTTTTAGATTGGAGGCGGCTATGGCGTTTATAAGCGGTGACTGCGTTTCTGCTGCGTGCGGCAAGAAACTTCTATAAAAGTTCACCATGCCCAAAAATCTGCGAAGTCCTTCGACGGTCTTCGGAAGAGGAAAATTCTTCAGAGCCTCGATGCGATCTGGTGGAGGACAGGTTCCAGCTGCGGATATGCGATAACCTAAAAATGTTACCTCGCTGGCTCCGAACACGCACTTCGAACAGTTAATTACGACACCGTACTGCGACAGTCGCTGGAATAGTGTACGTAGATGCTGAGCATGCGTTGCCGCGTCCGGAGAGAAAATGAGAATGTCATCAACATATGGAAAGCAGAAGTCCAGACCAAGGAGTATCTCGTCCATAAAGCGCTGGAAAGTTTGTCCAGCATTCCGCAACCCAAACGTCATGTATGGGAACTCGTAAAGACCGAACGGCGTGATGATTGCGGTCTTGCAAATATCATCAGGGTTCACCGGAATTTGCTGGTAAGCCTTTACGAGATCAATGGTGCTGAAGATGGTACAGCCTGCCAAGTTATGGTTAAAGTCACCGATGTGCCTCACAGGGTAGCGGTCCGGAATAGTCCGCGCGTTTAGAGCGCGGTAATCGCCGCACGGCCGCCACGATGAGTCCTTCTTCGGAGCGAGGTGAAGAGCAGAAGACCATGGACTCTTTGACGGCCTCGTTGTTCCAGCCTTAATCATGGCTTCAAACTCTTGCTGAGCGGCGCGTAATTTAGGCGGGCCGAGGCGACGTGGTCGGCAGGACACTGGAGGACCTTCAGTGGTTTGGATGAAGTGGACTGTGTTATGTTTGATTTCACCAGGAACACCAGGTGGCCTAGTGACACTTGGAAATTCAGCAAGTATATCGCTGAAGGCAGACGCAGTGCTGACGGTAACAACTTTAACGCTCAGCTGATCGATGGTTGCGACCACAGCGAGCGAAGACAGCCCAGTTGTACCATCAAGTAGCTTCTTGTGTCTGCAGTCCGGCAGAAGGTTGTAATAGGAAAGAAAATCGGAACCGATGATCGGTGTCGATACGTCAGCTACCACGAAATTCCAGTTAAACTCCCTGCGTAGACCAAGATTGAGTGAAATTTGTATTGTGCCATAAGTTTGTATGGTAGTAGAGTTGGCTGCGCAGAGGTTGTAGTCTGTTGCTTGGCGTCGACCTTGCACTAGACGACGGGGAAAGCAACAAATGTCGGAGCCGGTGTCAACTAGATACTGTTGTTTCGTAGCAACATCTGTTACGAAAATGCGACGACCAGGTGATATGAATGAGCAGTCGGCTGTCGCCGTACCCGACTGCTTTGTTAGTTTTCCGAATGTGTAGAGTCGGACCACTTGCAGGGTTTGATGCACTTTCGTGCGTTAGATTTGTAATTAATATGATACCAACACAGTGGTGTATCCGAATTATTCGTAGTCGGTGGAGACATGGAGTCTTTAGAAAGCGACCGGGTTCCAGATCGATTACGGTTTTGTGAGATTTTTAGTAAAGCAATCTCCTTTTTCATCTCATCCAAGCGTGTGGAGAGGGAGGATAAAATGTTCGAAAATGTTTGCTCTGCTGTTGGTTGAACAGCTGAGGTGATTACAGAAGAATGTACCTCGAAAATGCGATCCGCAAGGTCAGCTACTTGGTCCAGAGAAGTGTCAGGAGCTTGTGCAGCGAGGATGGCCTGCACCTGTGTTGGCAGACGACGAAGCCACAGCTGCCGGATGATATTGTTGTCCGACAAGGCTGTACCAGCAAGCGACCAAAGATGGCGCAGAAATTGTGATGGCCGTCTGTCGCCGAGCTCTTCATCAGAAATGAGTTGCCGCACCCTTTGCTCCTCAGAAATGGATAATCTGCGGATAAGTTCGTGTTTGAGATAGCCGTACTTGTTCTCCTTAGGAGGGTTAGTTATTAGGTCCTCAGCCTCGCCAGCTAACCGTGAGTCAAGTTGACCAACGACGTAGTTGTATTTCGTGTTGTCTACCGTGATCCCAGCAATCTCGAATTGAGCCTCGATCTGAGCAAACCACACTGCCGGTCTGTCCATCCAGAATGGCGGCAGCTTAACTGATACCCTACAAATCTCAGGGTTTGAGTTGGGAAACTGGACGTGAGAAAAAGAAGGGTCGTTATGCTCAGTGGACGGTAATATTTTTGAATTTAGTTGATCTTTTAAATAAGAATTTTGTTGTAATAAAGCCGCGTTAGTTTCCTGAAGGGATTTAATTGGCGTTGCAAGCTTAAGCAGTTGATCCTTGAGAATATCATTTTGTTTCTCAAGGGCTTTAATTTTGAGGTCAATATCTTCCATTGTTGCGGCGTATCTAGTGATATTAATATAAATTTCAGATAACAAACTAATATAAAATACAAAATAAAATAAAAAGTAGTATAAAACACTTAAATATCCAACACAGCACTGCACTACAGATGGTAGTAGGATGGAAGTAGTAATCAGGACTCAGGAGTCGACTCTCAGTGAGCCGAAGTTGTAGGCGGCGGCGCGGCGGCGGCACGAGGACGCTGCAGCCAGCCGATGATGCTCGATGACACCTCGGTACCGCGACGACACGGTGAGTCGGCGCCGGCGGTGTTGTACTACTGGACAGTAGCGACCAGGCGGCATGACGATGCCATTGTAGTCGTGCTTTGAGTAGGTAGAGTAAAACCAAAAACCTCCGAAGTAAATGTCCGGGCCTGCAATGCGCGGCGCGGCCACGTGTGGGCGGCGCGGCGGCGGCGGCGGCGCACGGTGAGCGGGCGGCGGGCGGCCGGTGAATGCAGCGGTTATTTCAACTTAACCGCAACGTTGCGATCGATCTTCTGTAGTTATTAGGCGATCGGCAATGACGAATTTGCGAAAAACAAAATTGCTTAGTTCTGCTTGAAAGTTTGCACAAATAAATGTTTGTGTGAAAAAAACTTCACTTAGGTACGGAATTTCGACAAATAATAAAGTTCAAATCAAACTCGGGGTCACCAATTGTTGGGAATGAAACACTGGTACACATTCACAACTATATTTATATAATAATATCTATACAATTTATAAAACATGAGACCTTGTACAGGAGCCGAGCACAGAACCAGAATAACATGGTTGCTAGGCAACGGCGTAGGTGGTGACCAAGGAGGTCGCCACAGTCTTATTTTAGTTTCGATAGGGGTTCATCAAAAATCCCACCAATTCCTAACGCTAACGTATGTACATACTCTAGCGAGAGGACTTACTACAGAAGCAAATGGAAGTGGAGCTGACGTTATCGACTCGTAGTCGATATCACATCAACCAACACAACACCATTGCAATCTAAATTTTATTTCCAGTGCGTAGCGTGTTCGTATGTTACACTATCGACTGTACTTACGACGTCTTTATTCGATGTTCGTGGGATATGACTGTAACTATCGAAGTACCTATATTATACTCATAAAATATCACACAGACTGATTCTGTGATGAGGAAAACTTGAAATGTTTGACCAAGCGGAAAAGTTTAAGTGTTTACTTACAAACTATTTATCTGATTGAGACTAAACTTTTACTGGTGTATTTACATGGTGCTCTAAGTAGAACGCTTCTGATTTGCTTCGGGAAAACTTTCAACTGGCAACGACTGCTCAAGGGTGTGTCGGGTATTAATGCAGGGTTCTTTCTAACTACTGTGTCTGTGTAATACCCCATTAGTCTTTTGGATAGATCTCATCCACATATTCTGAACCCGTGAGTAGGTCAGCACACTTTATGCAAACTTTCTTGTTGCGTACCTTCATGCAAAGAGCTGCCCTTCGATGTCTTTTTACAAAGCTATGATATGGGATGCATCCAGAGAAACGTGAATAGACCCCATTAAGTTCGGCGGCGAATCAGCAACCAATTTTGTATTGCAGGTGTCATAGGCGATGATGCGCTTACCATGAAGTGGTTTGTTTGCTCCACTTTCCCATTAAAAATATTTGATACATTATCCATGGTTAGAGGGTTAGCTAAGTTGCAAATTACAAAATAATGATCTACAAAACTTTAAGCTTTTTAAAAACAACTTTGTGTGACTAGTTCTATTAATATTATTATTATTAGATTCATAAGGTGCTCCCCAGTGAGATACGGAACCCTGCAGGGATCACTAAACTTAACTTTTTATTCGCCTCCTCTCGAATCAGCCAGACTCCTTACAAAACTATGTTGCCGAATAGAGTCTCCAATTTCTTTGAGTGAAACATTTTATTATGTTCCATATTCATAGCGTCTCGAATGAGATGGGTCGGGAAATTGAAAACTAATATCGGATGAAACTTTTCAATGTATCTCGAATGTAAATGCTACTAAAACAATACGCTTGGGCGAATATAAAGGATCCTATTTAGTTCTTTGTTCTTGTACTTTATTATTTTTATCTCAGTGTAGAATGTCTACATAATTTCGTGTGTTTTTGGACGAACATCTATGTTTAGCTTAGACCAAAGAACTAAGAACTTTTATATTAGTTAAAACATACAATAAGGAAGGCGGTACATGAATTGGCGATTGCAAAAAACTGTATATTAATTTTTTTAAATAAACTTAACTAAAACATTGTTCAAATTGAAACCATATTTACGAGCTATTTAGTCTCGTTTTTAATTATTGCAGAATTGAGCGACAGAAGTATTTTCTAGTCTAAAACATTTAATACATTTGTTTGTATCAAGAAGTAGATAATATGGTTTGCCAAATATTACTACTTATCATATAGTACTGAGTGTAGGTATTTGTTCATATCTTTAATAAAAAATTAGACTTCTAGATATAACTGTCCTGTATCTAGTATATTTGGAAGTATCTAATACCTATGTGTTATTTATAATACAGTATGTATAGGTGAAAATTTAAATTTTTAAAATGTCTGAAAAATGTGACATGCAATTAATTCTTGGAAAAATAACACAGATTTTGCATGCTAAAGGTGTTTTAACAAAGAGCTTTTACAAGGAATTCTCTTATATTTTTTATCGCGTGTTTGTCGTCTCATAATTACTAAATGAACTACCTACATACACTTGCAATTTGCTATGAGAAATAATTTGTACATAATTGCTAATAACGAATAGGAGTTATTAATAACTTGTATTAATAATTTTACTTTCTTTACTTTGTAAATACTTTCTTTTACTTATTTTTCTTTGTATATTAAAATTTATTTTTTGATGATATTTTGTGAGAAGCATTTATTTCAAATATGCACAGTCGACAGCAGATCAATGGTAACACTTGCAGTACGATTTCAAGTCTTACGACGAACATAATAAGAACTGTCAAAAGTAAAAAGTGTTACCATTGATCTGCTGTCGACTATACAATAACCTGACCATAACAGAAACTTATAAAATAATAGACATGTAAACTAATTAAATACAATATAAACTCTAATAATAATAATTAATAACTTAATGCACACATTAAAATCAAACAGACATAGCAGCTACATATATGTATATAGGTACCTACTCGTACATAAGTACATATTTAAATAATTGTTTCTACTCCCATCAGAGCTGACACGACATTTAATTTCGGTGAATAGGTATATTTTCTTTTTAAAATAATTTGTACTATTCAATATTATCTATTGGAACATATTACCAATAAAATACACGAAAGAAGTACCCTATGATATTGCATTATTGCATTGCAAATTTTATTTTAATTAGGTATGATCTTTATTGACAGACTCTCATTAAAATAAGTTTAGCTTCTCAATTCGCCGCTTTTGTATTTTATTTATTTACGTGTGATGAAAACCATTGCGGCCAGTAGCGATAAATGCGGTTAGACGGTGATTTAATCCATTGTTTGAAGGATATAATGCGTTTAATTTATTCGTACAAAATCGATTGTTCAGTAACTGTTACACGGTACTTATAACGGGAATTGCAAAAAGCGGGCCAAAACAACCAAATTCCGTTCTTACCACCTTAAAAAAACACTTCAGATACTACACTTCATGGTCACTCTGTAAGCTCACAGTATTAGATGCTTCAAAGGAAATGTTTATGAAGTATTTGTACACAAATTGCAAAAGTTCTTCAATAAATCTCTGAATTCATATCCCGACGCGAGTGCCATTCGCAGGTCGTAATAAAAACATTAAATAAAAAGTTTCACCAAACTCAATGAACATCAGTAAAGCGAGGAAATAACCGACGAGTAGGTGTAGATACCTATTATATTAAAAATGATTTAATGCTGTTTTTATAACATTATGAGCAATGTGCCCGCGATCATAAAATATCCTTGGTAATGCTAATGACGAAGAAAACAGAGGATGTATGAACTGAGATCCATTTTGTAGGCACAAATAGGAAATCAGCAACAAAAGAAAACGCCAGGCATTATTTTCTATCATCACTGTTGTACAGTCGAATATAGAGATAAGTATACAGGGGGCCTCAATAAGGTTGAGATTTTCTAAAACACTACTGAACCAAATTTAAAAAATTCTTTTTCAGTTACGTAGAATTAACTTTTATCTATCAAACATTGAAAGAATCCTTGCAATAGGTCAAGTAGTTTTTAAGATAATCTCAACCTTAAAAACTCTCCTGTACACCTTTCTCTGTGTTCCATTGTGTACATAGGCCTCTCTAAGGCTTCGTATGCGCGGATTTACAGTTTTTCTATCTGGGATACGGCACTAACTACTAAAATAAAACGTCTGAAAAAATATATATAGCAATCTTGGGGTGTCTATTTAGGGACTAATGAATACCGATACACGATTGGACAAACTTCGCTCTATAGAAAAAAATCGCAAACATACCCCTTCCATGTCTTTAAAATGAAAATTATGTCTAAACCGAAATAGTTATTCATACAAAATATATATCTGTAGGGTACTATAAATATGAGAGTGTGTTTAGTGTGTTATATAAGTTTAAAATCAAAAAGGAAATCGATTATTTGCTATTTGAATATTTCAGTATAGTTATTTTATCTCTATTTTTGTCAAAATGCGTTGGAAATAACCATTGGGCACCTGTATGCACGTAAACACCGCCAGTGTTAATAGCTAGTACGTGTATTGAATTCGAACGAGGAAACTGCACAGATCCCCAGAGGTCTCCCTTCCTCACTTAAATATTTATCAACTGGTTATCTAACGGTCACTGTTGGCTCGTTATGACCTTTAATGTAACTGTCAATAGTATTATACAAGTTATAGATAAATGAAATAATATTTAAGAGAAAGACAGTTGTAGAATAGTCACTATAATCAATTTGAAAATGGTTTTATCATCAAATCCATAACAATGCACTTCTGAATGTAAGAATTAAAAAAAAATTATAGGTTAAAATCGCAATTTTCAAATTGCTTGCCAAGCCATGGGTTTAGATAACACATCATTCCACAAATGAAATGAAAAACAAATGAGGGTTATGGTAACAATTTTGTGACGTCATGGACCACTAACAGCCTCAATATAAAACGTATTTTATTTACATAATTCGATACTACTACAAAATGGCTGTTCACGAGACGACAACAAAAAAATACACTTTTGAATTTCGAACAGAACACGAAGGCTGGCCCATGGGAGTCGTCGCGACATTTTACGAGCGGCTCTAAGTAACGTGGTCGCAGAGTAGTTTCATTCCACCCCAGTTACTGCTTATGGGATCCCAAGTGACAGACAGCAGGCAGACATTACAGTCTCGCAATGTGCTCAGTGACAACTTATATTTGTCGTGGTAAAAGGTTGTAAGCCTTTAAATACAGCCCGTTCTTGTGTAGCGGGGAGATAAACTTTTATATATAAAAATAAGGTAGTACAGGCCTTAATAAAGTTGTGATTTTCTCAAAAACTACTGGACATACATAGTTTTAACTTTTATCGATGTAACAGTACAATAATTCTTGCAACGGGTCAAGTACGTTCTGAGATAATCTCAATCTTTAAAACTCTCCTGTACACTTTTCCCTAGACTTTTTCTTCTGTTAGACCGTACCTATACACTACGCCCTAATACTTTCGTATTAAAACGTCTCTAGCACTTTAAGGTCTATAAGACTATGTATTAGTTACTCATTTAACCCCAACCTCCTCATGCGAAGTTATGCCTGATTCTTTAGCCGCGCAGATAGAATTTAGATGCACACAAGCACCCACCAGCATTATGTAAGGGCACGATGACTTTAGTACTAATAGCCTGGTTTATTATTAGAAAATGTAGGGTACACAACTTTACGCAAAGTTTTAAGGACGCGAGACATATTTATAAAATTGTCGACAACAAAAGCGTTTTAAAACTTCTTAAAGGAGTTGTTAGGTTATAAAATGACAATGCCAGATTCTGCCCCAACATCAACCGCAAGATATACAAAATAACGAATAAATGTAAAAGTATCTCCGTCTTTTATTAAAATTATTGGTTTAAATTAAAGTTATGTACAAGTTGCGAGTCGAAAAAACAGCTTAATTAAGAATTCAGAAAATAGTAAGATATCGAAGCTTAATTATTCATTGTTTTTGTTATTCTTCTATAGGAGTTGCGAGAGTAGTAGAAAATGATACTGATTATGATTATGCAATATGAAACCTGTAATAAGTTCCCAACAAAATGATAGGTACTGCCAAATGGTCACGTAGTTTTGTAGGCAAAGCTCCATTGAAATGTGGCAATGTCATTTATAGTTAGTCTCATCTCAAAGAATCCAGTGACAGAAATTGTTCCCATAGCTATGTTTTACACAACTGCACAAGGAAAGGATTCATTCTTTACCATTTCATTCATAAATTTATAATATAATTATAAATAATTTAGTCGGATTTTGCTATGATCAACACAGCGTAAGAGTAATTTTCGCTAAAGCTGATTCAAATAATGGTAGGCTTACTACCTACGAGTAGGTAAATACTATAGGGAATTCTCTAGGTAATCGTCTGGTACTGGTAATTATAGACTCTCTCTGGGACAGGAAAGCTTAGTTAAAGCCTTCTTAGTTTAAGAGCCTCTTTATAAATAAGCCCTGACTCTATATGAGTTTGATAATTATCCACTAAATTTAGTATCGCTCCTAATATCTTTGAAATTTTGTTCCATTATTTAATAGTTTTATCTGCTAGACCGAATTCCAGTCATTTCATTATTGCATATTCAGAAAATAGATACAATTAGTAGCTGGCTTGTCCTCAATCTAGAGTTAGTTCAAAGCCTACATTTATTACTTAATCCTAGGGATTTAGAGTGACTGGCAGACAGATCTGTGCCAGGCGTTCGAAATCTCTAGGATATAATGTACGACTTTCATACTACATCGTATATAGTTTACTTGTGTAGTTTCATGATGTAAGGTTTGTATTTGGTTCATGAGCGGGAGGACGTGAGGAAGTTTTTATCCCAATTCACATTAAATCCTAATCGTTATTATTTAGTACTCAAAAGTTACTTGTCACTCATCTCACTCACTCACTCAAATGTCAATCTTAGGGCTTCGTATGCGCGGATTTACAGTTTTTCTATCAAGGCTACGGCACTAACTACTAAAATTAAACGTCTGAAAAAAATATATAGCAATCTCGGGGTGTCTATTTAGGGACTGATTAATACCGATACACGATTGGGCAAACTTCGCTCGATAGAAAAAAATCGCAAACATACCCCTTCAATGTCTTTTAAAATTAATATTATGTCCAAACCTAAATATTTATTCATACAAAATATATATCAAAATGAGTAGGTATTATAAATACGAGAGCTCGTTTAAAAAATCTGACTTTTATTGGCGTATTTTTATTTCCCTGCCAAAATTCATCCAAAATTCATAAAAAATACAAATATGGAGTCATTGTGCCGTGCTCTTCACTCCGCCGCTGCGGGACATCTTCTGTCTCGCGCTCGAGTTTGACAGCTGGCAGCCCCTTCATTATCAAAAATCTTATTTTACCAGGACGTGTTCCATTAATATTTTTCGTGACGTCATTGACAACTCCAACAGCCAAAAATATATTCTGTATGAAACCTAGCTGAAATCAAATCAGAAGTATACCCTTCCATTCATCCTTTCCATGCCATTTATTAAATATAAAAATATCTATTGACAATTTCAAAGTGCCAAGGGATAATATGATATCTACCCCATTTGGGGTCGGTTACGAATAAACGGGAATATTATTGTGTTTGTATTCGGAACCCGTCGGCCGATTCGCCTTCGAATCCAATACAGAAGGTACGGACTACAGCATATCTACGGTAACACTTGCAGTACGATTTCAACTCTTACGACACATATAATAAGAACGGTCCAAAGTCCAAATTATGTGCTTTACGATTTATTTTATTAATGAACTCGACAGTTCGTCATTTTGCCAATGTTATGTTACAGAAATTTCAATATGTAATAGTCTTCTATCTTCCTCCAGAGGAGTCGCAGTAGCGTCTTCACTCTGGGTAGCCGCGTCTTCTTGTCTTCATCCAGAGGAGTCGCCGTAGCGTCATCACTCTGGACGAAACAGCTCGACAATCACGTTCACTCCCGAGCTTGTAGCGGGACTCTTGATTAAAGCTTGAAATTTCAGATCTTGCTCAAATTATCCAATAAATTCATCATACTGTCATTCGCGAACATTTTCTGAATAATTTAACGTGATATTAAACACAAAATAAATTCCTATAAACACCTAGATACACAAAGGTCTTACTAAAACAATTAAAAAAAAAACATCCAAATAAGGGTCCATTGTTAACGTCCAAATAATGTCCAATAAGGGACCATTCATCCGTTTGGACCTTCTTTGCGCTCGGGCATTTTTAGTAGGCAGACTGTGTATCTAGTTGTTTATAAGGAGATCAATGCTGTAGACACTAAAATAAAAATTATCAAATAATTTTGCAACCGTCGTTTCCCGCTATTTTCAAGAGAACCAGTTATGTGCATTAATGTGTACCAAACAGTAGGTACGGTCGCGTACAGAGGCTTCTCGCCACTATTCATAATTGGGCGGTGTTATCGCTGCAATCAACGTCCATTTCGTATGTATTCTGAGAAGAACTTCATAGGAATAGGTTTTAAATTACAGTTCGCGACTGTACAAAACAAGTATTTATAAAATACGCGAAATTAAACCCTTCTGCCAATGCATAAAATTCACGGAAGTAAATTGAAATTTAATACTCGTATGAGTAAAATTGAAGTATATTTATATTGAAGTTACTATTTACATAATTAAATTATTCGCAATGGAAGCGAGACGAATAAAATATTAACGCATTTAAATATATCGGTATTTGTTAGCTTGGGTTAATTTTAACTTATTTTTTATCATCACCAATATGTAACAGACCACTGCTGTGTGTAGGTCTGTCTCACCACCACTCAACTCGATTCTCAGCTCCTTGCATCCAGTCGTTAGGCCCCTCAGAGGCCTACGGGCGGCCTAAATAACTCTAACAATAAATTTAGTCACTAAACCATACTAGAAGAGAAATCCTTCCATCCGACCCGATGTTTACCCATCGTGGTCTCCACTCCAGACCGTTTATCCTAACGCCCAAATTTTATTATAATACCTATTTCAAGACGAAAAATACCGGTAAATTGAATCGGTACTCGTGAAATACCGGTAAATTCGAATCGGTCGCGTCCCAGCACCTACAGCGTCTGATTGAATTTCTGTTCCGAATGATTTAGTGGTTATAAATACAGATTCTAACCCCCGGCAGCCGACGGGATTCTTTCATGTATGTGGCGGTGATGAATGTATCGGGAATTCGGTGGGTTGGGATTTTTTCGACGATATTTTTATTGTAATGGAATTTAATATTGTTTTGGGCCCGGAATTGGGAGGGTTAACAATTGAAATTAATTGCTGTTTTTATTCGAACTGATAATATGGAAATTAGTATAGCTATTGTACCGGGTATTTAAATTATGGCAGTTGACTCTTTTTTTTTACTTTCGGGCGACTCTGTAAATGTAGGTATAGTTTTGTAATCACAATTTACTAGTTATGTGATTTTGACGGATATTACTCAAAAACACTTACTGACCTGAAAAATTGTTTGAAAGACATTGCCACATTTCAATGGAGCTTTGCCCCACCTACAAAACTAAGTGACCATTTAAGCCGTACCTTTCATTTTGTTGGGGACTTATTACAGGTTTCATATTGCATAATCATAATCAGTATCATTTTCTACTACTCGCGCAACTCCTATAGAATAATAAAAAAAAACAATGAATAAATCGCTTCGATTTCTTACTATTTTCTGAATTCTTAATTAAGCTGTTTTTTTTGGTTCACTAATGTTTGACAAAAAACGTATGAATAATGATCATTTTACAAATTATTTTTGAAAAAGTAATCATTTGACAAACTTGTCATTTACTAAAGTGATCATTTTAAAAGTGATCATTTGACAAAAATCCATTTTATAAATATTTAACATAGCAAATGTTGTGAATGCTAAACCGTCATTTTGCAATTGATTAAATGACCAAAGTATTCCTTTTGCAAGGTCGCCATTAGACAAAATATTGGGTAAATAAGTGGGTATTTTATATGTATAATTGTTAATAAATGAACTTGCTTTTTGAATACAAAAAAAAAATCTGGTTAGAGAGTTAGTCGGGGTGTCCCTTCATTTGATAAAAAAAACAAATTTATGTATAATTGTTAATAAATGAACTTGCTTTTTGAATACAAAAAAAAACCTAACATCGAAGTCTCTGGCTTGGAGCGAAGCGAGCCTTCTGAACCTAAACATCCGTGTCGGATCTGGTTAGAGAGTTGTCGGGGTGTCCCTTCATTTGATAAAAAACAAATTACAATTACCAAACAATGCATTTTGTCAAAGGTTTTTATGCCTTGCGTTGTTTTATCTATTAACGTATATAATAAGTGAATAGTTTGTTAAGTGATGTTTTGAAGAAAGACACTTTGTCTCGTAATTGTTTTGTCAAATGAATTATTTATAGAACCATTACTTTGTACAAAGATGAACTTATGAATCATAATTTTGCCAAACGTTGTTTGTGAAATGAAATGTTTGTAATTTGTTTTTTATCAAATGAAGGGACACCGTTTTTTTTCGAATCGCAACTTGTACAAAAATTTATTTTAAACCAACCAAAAAGTTATCTTGTACATCTTGCGCTTGATGGTGGGACAGAATCTGGCATTGTCATTTAAAACATGTAATATATGATTGTGTATGTTCGATTATGCCTTTTCTCAATATATGAAGCAAAGGGTGAAAGTGGTGTTTACGCGTGTTTGTTTGTATGTGAGTGTGTAGTATATTATATATCTGTCTTTATCTCGGAGACAGGCCGAGTTTCATAAACAGTGTTGAGTGCGAGTTGAGTTTGAGCTAGGTCTTACGACTGTCAACATTGAAAGAATGAAATCAGACAGTTGTATGACCGAATTCAAACTCAGTTCGTACTCAAAACTGTCTATGAAACTTGTCTATATTGCTTAGAAGTTCGCTTCGTCATCTGATCCACTGTCCTTCATTACTTCAGGAACTCACATAACAATATTTTGTATCGTAAATATCACCCGCCCGATACAAAACCGCAGTAACTCGAAATGTGCCAAAACTAGCATGTCGAAATTGGAGTATAATAAGTTCTTGATGGATCTCCAGCCATGATTGCCTGAAACGAGGGAATGTCCTCCGCATGGCACCGGGCTTGGCACCAAACGAGGCACTGCATGCCAAAAAGGTTTTAGTTCAGCTTGATTTATATTACCGAAAAGTCGGTGGTGTTGATTTTAGTAGCGGCACTTTAAATTTTACGATTGCTAAGTTCCAGAAAAAAATTCTAGACATATCGACATGGTTCTGATAAATCACTGTTTTTATAGGCTTCCTTGGATTTTATTCATTTGTTTTTATTGAATTTCCATTTAAAAATGAAAATGAAAATTTCTATGATATCAGCTGTGTAAGTTACGTTAATTTGTTACATATTAATAACATTATTATAGCTTAAAGCGATAAGGCCGCCTGTCTGTACACTAGCTAACTTTGGTTTTATACGTAACTGATGTATTTTCATTTGTGTGCAAATAAAGTATATTTGAATTGAATTGAACATTAAAATTGCACAGAAATCCAACAAACCTATCCTAAAATGAATTTTCTTTACCATTTGTCGTCTATCAGTTACCCAACATAGGAACTGTGTCCTAATTGTGTAGCTGATATACCTTTAGACGAAGCCAATTTTGAAGACCGTTGCGGGTTTTAGTGGTAACATGATTTCTTGCACAGCAACCAAACAATGGGTTTAAAATAAACAACTACCTACCTACCTCTGTCAGTTACACAATACGGGTCGAGTCTAATTGATGTAAAATAATTTTCTTGACATTACATACACAAACTCCTTTTAACTTTCATCTAACTTCTGCCTTTTCTCTCTTACATCTCTACCTCGCTTATTCCGCATTTGTCAATCTCTTTCTCTTCCACTTTTTATCAGTCTCATAATGTTTTCATTTCCATTTTCTTGAAGCAGGGTACCGGAGAAAAGTATACCGGAGAGTTTTTTAGGTTGATGATTATTATCTCAAAAACTACTTGATCTATTACAAGAATTATTTCACTGTTAGATAGATAAAAGTTAAAAATATGTAACTGTAAAATAATTATTAAATTCGGTCCAGTAATTATTGAGTAAATCTCAATCTTATTGGGGCTTATATTTCTCTGTATTCGTGTTTACATAGAATCTAAATATCGAAACTACGTAGGTACTAAGTTACGTGGCATTAACGGGCAGCTGACGTCGACTAGTGGTCAGATACATGCTATTGGCAGTAAAGGCAACGCCACGTGCCAAGCATTACTTAGGATAAATCGAAAATATATATTAGTTAACCATACAATTTTGTGGTATATGAAATATATAATAATAATGAATTAGTCGAAAGCACTATTTAGAGAGAATTACATGACATCAACAAAAGTGTCGCCAGGCTTAAAATGCAAGCGACTTTTGAGTGTAGTTCATGTGAATGAAAGCAAATAACGTTTAAAAAAATCGTATCCGGCCACATTTTGTTACTGTGTCGCATTTGCTGCAATGTTGCTGGCAATCGTATGAATAGAGCCTTAGGTATTTTAAATTTTTTAACATCTTACGACAAAGTATTTTTTTCTTCACATTTTTAGGTGATTTTTTGGAGAAATTGCACTTGTTTTTTTATATTTTTTACCTTTGGGATAAGTAAATATAGTTTAATAGTTCCTAATTAGAATTCCTTTTACTTTCTGGTAAATTAATCAAAATTGTAATTGAATTCAGCTTATTACACCAATTTTGTATATTTTAAATGCAAAACCGAGTATTTTTCTCCAAAAACCAGGTCAATCACTTCATAAAGCCACGTGGACCGTGAAACGACCCAATCAAGTGTTTTTACATTTTCCTACTTACAACACTTTGGCATTGCGCCGGTTGGCGGTGCCAAAGCTATCATGACATTTCTATTGTACCAGTGTATTGCCTTTTTCAACTGCAAAATGCATGTGCTTGCAAGTGGGTCAGTGGTTTCCGTAGTGTAATTGAAAAACATTGTGCGTTTGTTGCATGTTTCCTGTACTTAGGCCGGGAGACTGGTTTTTCGATTCTTTAGATTTATTTAGATTACAAGAGTTCGATGTTTAGTTACGTACCGCAAACACTTTCATTCGCGCATAAATGTAATAAATAAATAAAAAATGTTAGTCATATTTAATATGACTAACATTTAGTGGATCCTATCCGAAATAAAGATAAGTAGGTAAGTCGGAGAAAGACAAGGAACTGTATAGGTTAGTAAGACTTAGATTTAATATACAGAAGTACGTACCAACAGATAACCATGTTGGGAGTTTTTAAAATATAGTCTTAATCTTTTTATAAACTACATTATTTTATCCTTTATTTTAAAATTTGATCAAATACACATTGAATTGAATAAACTGTACCAAAGATACTACTCATATGTTAGTAGATACTGCTTCATCTGGCTAGTCAAGTTAGCTAACGTTAATTACATTGACCAAATGAACAAAAACGTTCATAAAACTATAAAAATCTCACGAGAGGAACCGCGAGCAAAGTAGACAAATAAAAGTTCCGTTTTATTTCCACTCAGTTCATGAAGTACGCTCCGAAACTAATTAACTGAATTTTAAACTAGTTAAAATGTCGGACTGTCTAGTTTTTGAGGGACTATTATTAAAATTTTCATTTCATACACGTTTTATTTAAAACAATGTTGCAGGCAATCAATATACGGTCTAAAAATACTAAGCTCGCTGGTCTAACATAGAGAAAAGTATACAAGAAAGGTTTTTTTTTCATAAACTACTTGACCTTTTATGTAATCACATGATTGCAATAAAACATTTGACTTTGACTTTGACCGATACCGTTGAGATGGCACCCATTGTATACTTACTTTATTATATTTCCGTTTATGTGTTAATTTTTTAAGGGTACGTATTTATTCATGTTACTACCTCCTTTTTTATGCTTCAAAGACACTCGAAATATTGCAAATCATAATACCTATATTATATGTAAACAGAATACCATGTTTAGCCTTGTCTGTTAATTACTATACATCGTGTGGGTACTCTTTATTTTCAATATATTCTAGTATCCGGAAGCATTATAGGAACATTCCCATACATTAATTTGTACGATTTTTTTATTCTTTGCAAGCATCATAAATAGGCACTCTTTATTGCTGAATGACACAAGCTTCTTACAGTCGGCTCTCGGTCCAGTTCTATTATTAATCTTGAAATCAATACTCTACCCATATCTCTCTGCTATAACTTCTTATAGGATGTCTATGATACCTAATTAATATTTAAAAGATAAAAAATAAGATAAAATATATTCGTTGCGCAGTTACCTGGAAGGTATAGTTGAACGATAAGACCTCCTTTAAATGAATTAAACTATACCCAAATGACAATGCCAGATTCTGCCACACCATCAACCGCATGATGAACAAGAGAACGAATAAATGTAAAAATATCACGTTTTTTATTAAAATTATTGGTTTAAAATAAAGTGTTGTACGACATGCGAGTCGAAAAAACAGCTTAATTAAGAAAATAATAAGAAATCGAAGCGAATAATTCATTGCCTTTGTTATCATATTCTACTACTCTCGCAACTCCTACTGATTATGATTATGCAATATGAAACCTGTAAAACCCAACAAAATGATATATATAGCTTCAATGGTCACGTAGGTGACCGAAGGTGGAGCAAAGCTCCATTGAAATGTGGCAATGTCATTTTGTCTGTAATAATTTGCAATTCCTTTTTTATTTTTATCTACTTATTTATGCTCTAAACTCTATCTAAAGTTACTCCACGAAACATGGTCACGGACGATATCGCTAAATCCTCCATAAGTGATAGATAAATTGCTTATTCAACACTGTTCCTGAAACTTAGTTGGCTCGAGACCAGTAACTGATGCCAACTGGTATAGTAATACCTTCTCCGGCTTTGGTTTCAGTCATCGTTCGGTTACATTATTTATTAGCACCAATAATTACATATTGGCATGGTTGCCTGTAGCAACTAAGGCCCGTATTAATAGTCTGAGCTCAAACCCGCCCTCAAAAGCGAATTCAACTGATCACTCTCAAGACGTTATTACCATCACCATCAAGTATGTCATTTATTAATAAACCAATCTTGAGGGCGTATCACGTGATGTCTTTCTCAAGTCGCGGTTCGCCTGCAATCAGCAAATACGTTCTCAAGTGTGAGTTTGACAGTTCTCTTGGGAACTGAGTTTTGTTTAATACTCGCGTGATACCCGATTCCTAAACGCGCATCAAGTTGCGTTATTTAATAGGAACGCCATCTTGAGGTCGTTCTCAAGATTGACTTTTGAGCTGAGAGTGATTTTTATTAATATGGGCCTAAGTTTATTTATCTGTTGATTTCTAGCTAAAACAACTACGGCCTTACCAGTAAACAATAATCAAACAAAATAGCTGAAAAATTAACATCAATACCTACATTTGGCTATTATATCATATGGTAAGAATATCGTACCTATTTCTGATTAAGTTTTCGTAAATATATATATTTACGATCTTCCACTAAATCAAGGGATTTAGTTAAATCCCAGCTTTTGCAAAACACAATAGGTAGGTACTCGCATTTCCATGTAACCTAAAATAACGTTTACTTCCAATTGTTTGATTATGTTACGAAACTAAAGCCTGCGACGCCGTTTAGTGCCATTAGTAAAACGGAGGCGTAGTGGGTTTAAGACAAGGTGAATTATTACGAAAACAAACAAAAACCGACTGTTTTTTTGCATAAAATATATCCTATGTCCATAGTGATCAATCGAATCTGAGTATACTTACCTCAAAAATCCATTAAGCCGTTAAACTGCATAAATAAATAAGCACTCGAAAAAATTGCTCTCCACCTTTCGGCTGTCGTGTAATTAAATACCTAAATATTGCTTGCATTGAATGATTGACATTTTGACATTTGACATTTTATTAGCCAATTTGACATTTATTATAATATTAGAGGTATTTTGACATTGATTACATTAGTTTAATCATTAATTAATAAGTTATATAACTTTTTAATATAAATGTACCTATAAATAATGTGCACAAATAGTAGCTTCAACAAGTATTGCTGTGCCCTCACGGGGTGCCATGTTGTGAACTGGATCATTGTCAATTAACAGCTGTAACATACCATATGGTGAAGCAATAAATAATTTGAATTTGATTTATGACGACCATCACGTCATGTCTAACTCCTGTTTGTATCCGACTGCCGAAAATGAGGACGGTAATGGTTTCCTTATGACCTGTGTAGCCTAAATGTCTTAACGGATTTTGAGTATATCGTTAGATTCGTATTGATCACGGAACTGACATCTGTCCAAATGAAGCGTTTTACGCGCGAGTCGACCTGCGCCAATCACATTTTAGCCAATGACGTCGCGAGTTTTGATAACGACAATAGCGTGATTGCACGAGTAAACTCACGCGTATAAAACGCTTCATCTGGACATGGTCTTAGGATAGAGTTTATGAAAAAATGCAGTCGTTCTTTTAATAATATTTCATGTAGAACTGTGTCATATCAAACATGATTTATTATTTTAATGAAATTCGTTACATAACAAAAGTAATCGGCTTAGGTTGCAACTCACTTTACCTATGGGTGAAATGCCACCTTCTAAAATTGTTAGTGGTCGATACACCTGAGTGAGTTGACTACTTCAATGTGAAATGGTCAACTCACCCCGCTCCAAAGTTTACGTTTATGGAGATATCAAAATGATTTATTGTCCACATCTATAGGTCCCAATATTTTTATTTTCAGTTACCATTAAACAAGTTCAAGGTCACCTTTTATGTATAATCGGCTTTCCATGTAGAAAAGTAATTAGTGCAGATGTCCGCACAACGTTGACACGAAGGCTATCTCTCACCCAAGTGTCCGTAATCAGATTGACGTGGGACCTCCGCGAATTAAACATGTAATTAAGGGATGCGAGAGTTTCATTTTGGGCAGTTCGTCCTACATCTTTGAGGTTAATTGGGAAAATAATTACTGTCTAATGAAATTTGATGCTGAAGTACCTACTGATTTAACGTGTCTAGCCTAGGCTCAATTGAAAATCTAATCATCATCATCAGTCTATTTATATTGCCCTACTACTCGGGCACAGACCTTCCCTTACATCTGGGGCCATAATCCACCACGCGGGCTCAGTCCGGATTGGCGGATTTCACATGCCTTTGAATTTTTCTTCTTCTTCTACGGCATGCAGGTTTCATCACGATATTTTCCTTCACCGTTTTGAGAGCACTCGGTAATGTACGTAAGTTTTCCGTCGGAAAAACCGAGGATAACCTTGCACATATCGTCTATCCATATGGTTAGGAGTGTTACGTATTAAGATTAGCCACATAGAGGCGTTTCTTCATAGTCATCCTTTGTATATCATAAGTATACCAGTAGGTAAAGGGCGTACCTATCGTAAAGGAAGTGAGCAGAAAGGAGGGTTCAAAATGGGTAACTAAAAAACTGTTTTCTATGATTTTTTTAATAAAAATTAACTAATCAACATAAAATGTGTGGAAAAGAAAGTACAAAGTTTCAAGAAGCATTATGTTTCGATTGCACTATTTCAATTATCGTATACAGTCGTCAATAAGCAAGCAACAAGCGTATCAGTGAAGTAAAATGCAAATAAACAATTGATTCAAAGACGAATTGTTCAAAACAGACCCGTCACGATCCAGAAATAAAGTCGGTTATTACCAAATAATAACCGGCCAAATTCAGGACAGGCCCTCATTGAATATCCTCCACAAAATTTACACCCGACACCCGTTCTGAATGTAAATTAGAAATGAGAGGGTTATCATAAGAGTGCTTACCAAAGACAAAGTAAGCATTTTCCGATAAAGACTCGCTCGCAATTCGAATGAGCGACGAAATTAGGAATTGTCGTCACGTACGGAAAGGTGACACAGTTTATGTAATCATATTATTTAGCGAGTTGAATGGAAAGAAGTAAAACGACTATTTAAAATGGGGATAAATATGGAAGGATGGATGCCTAAAATTAATAATAAAATACAGCGAGAATGTCTAATAAACATGTTAGGTATTAGGAGTGGACAGAAAGACTAACTGTGAATTTACAATTTTTGTATTAGTCAACTCGACACAGAAATAAGTAAAGCCACAAATGCGACTACGCTTTTCAAGAAATATGGATTCGATAGCATGAAGGAAACTCCGGAATTAAGCAAGAGACGCTGTCATAGCTTGTGAAATGCCTCGTAACATTTTGTATAAATTATGCCCGGAGCACTAAAAACAAGTCGAACAACTGTCTTTCCATTTTAGTGTAACTATATGCACTGGAAATGTATCCAACTGAAAGCCTTATGAAAATTCTAAAACGGATATGAAATGACATAGAGCTATGCAAAGAGAATTCAGATAAGCGACTTTATGAAGCATGCGTTCGTGTATTTGAATTTCAAAGCGGTGTCATGGAAGTTCACTACAAACGGGAAGCAAAAGTCAACTCTTTCTTTTGCACGGTCGTGTGTCACACTGAAGCGTAATCTGGGAAGATTTATTTTATGTTACTTCTAAGAAGTTTAATGTTAGCTTAAGTACCTACTTGACGCAAGTCTGGCTTATCATCGGTTTAAGTACTTGTTTATGGGTTTAAACGTACTTCAATTCTTCTTTCTCACGTAGATATTTAAATCGAGTAAAAGTTATCATTCCAGTAGTATGGGACTATAAATATTGATCTGGGTTCCTTGACACACCTACCTACTTGTAGTATTTTAGTCTTTTTTTACGTAGCTGCCTCCAACTTCGGTTTACCTTCAATCTTTATAATTAATTTATTTCGTAACAATGTTGACCTTTAGTTCAATTGAAATACAATTGTTTCCATTCGCCTCGGTAGGTTAGTGCCCTCGGAAATAAAAATGATGCATTTAGTGACAACAATAAAAAGTGCCTTGTCTACCGTATCATGCTTAGATTTGTAAGGAGCTTTGTCGCCGAAATGTTGGGCAATTGTTTAGGTACATCCTGATATAAAGACGCGAATTATACACGTAGGTGGATCACCCTAAGGTTCAGATACCAATAAAGCTGCGCGGGTTCAGTGAGGATCAGAAACCCATTGGATTGGGAGCATATCGATGCCGGGTGCGCCACAGCACCAACAGTATCCTGAACGTGATCAGCGAGCGGTGGAACTTCCCCATGCAGAGGCACTGGATACGTCTTCACGTAACCAGGTAGCACGAGTGTGGGTGCCAGAGCCACCTACCTCATACACCTACATATTGCTGTTTTTATATTTATATTATATTATACTTACTAACCATCGATAATAAGTATTGTATTACTAACAACATATGGACTAAATAGTCCGAAATAAAGATGTTTGTATTATATTGATAACGATAACTAATTGAATAAAGCAGAGAAGAGAAAAAAAAGTAGGTAGTGTAATCGGTACACCATTACAGTTCCGTTAGATAAACATTCGAGATTACCAAAATGCACATGAAACCTGTAACAGCTGCAGTAAAAAAACATTATTCATCCTCAGTCCATTGCTGGACTTCTTCAAGGCGACTATTAAATATCATAATGTAGCCGACTGCTGTGCAATTCCCTTTAATCTCTCCAAAGTTCCTTGTCCCGTTTAAATGTCATTGCCATAAAATAATTAATGCAATGCGTACGCATTTTAATTGGTTAGTGTGTTTGACCTCATTATACTGTGCAGTACCACAACAGAGGTACATCGACCTCTAGCCCAAACAGATGACCTCCGTAACTAGTTGGTAGTATACCCGGTTTCTGTTATGGGTTCAATTCTCTAGATATTGCCTACCTTTAAGATTCGAGAGAGTCTTTGAATTGTTTTTATTAGGTTATTGCACAGGGAATTCTAGTTTGGGGATTGAGTCTGAAATGTTACTTAAGTTGTCTGTAGAGTAGACGGAACATCAATCTAGAGTCTAGACAAATCTGGATTCTAAGCCTGTGTGTTACAGTTGTGAGCGTAGCAAGTATAAGATTTTGGACTTTGAACTGGTATCACTATCTGCTATATAATAATTGGAATCAATATAATACTTGCGTATAAACCGTATTTTTCAATAAACAACGAATTTGAACTATTGATTTCTAATCGAGAGGTGGAGTAATAGCAAAATGATTACTCTAACTTAAATAGCGTGGAACAAAGTGCAAGAATAACTTTCAGAGTTTCCATTATAAAACTATGCAAATTAATATTTTGGACCCGGTCGTTTTTGCGGCAGCCCGGAACAAACTCGAAGCTAAATTCAATTGTTTTAGGAATATCGATAGATACTTACTCTGTTTACGTTTGGGTATAACAAGACTTTTCAGAGGATTATTGACTGTTGGATGGTTATTGTTCGCTAATTGGATGTCTTAATTCTAACATAATTTTGTAAAACACAATAATGACGCAGTGTTTTTTCGATCAATTTAACCTTTTTGTTTTTTGATCTCTTTAATGGACTTACGACAATAATAAAAAGATAAAACTCCTTCCCGCGGCTCATCTATGACCGCATACGCTCAGAAACATTTTTTTTCTGACGACATTTTTCAGGGCTAAATTAGTTCTTTTGAGTTATTTATGCACAAATAATAATCCTTAAAAACCTGGAAATCCAGTTTAGGGGGAAATATATACTTTCTTCATAATCCTACATATAGATAGAGTCGTTCTCTCGAAAGTAAAAATAAAAACTAATGCGTCCAACTTCATTGTTATCGCGAGCAGCATTACGCTACGATGTGACGTCCGCCCCGAAAATTCAAAAGAATATATCAGTTCCTCTCAAGAGATTTTCAGCAATAAATCTCTCCTGTATCAAGAGAGACCTTCGCTCTTTATCAAGATCTTGGCTCCGAACTAAAACACAGGAGAACGTTTGGAAGTGTCGCCGTTTTTTGTCTCAACCCATCGCCTCCCAAAGGGACGTTTAACGAGAAAATGGGGCACATTTCGGTACAGGCATTATTTAGATACGCGAAGTGGATTGATGGGACACTTGTAGGGTTAGGTTCTTCGGGGTTTGCGAGTGTTGATGTGGGAATTTAGGTCTTACTAGGATTTCTTTATTTTATACAAATAAGCGCAATGGAATGCACTAATTGGACTTAAGGAGAATATATCTGTACACAAATATTTATTGCGGTCTTGGCACTGCTACATTGAAGTACATGTATCTGCTCAGCGATGATATGTTCCGACAGTGTTTGGAAGAGCCAGTCCTCCGCCCTTCAAGGTCGGCAGCGTTCCAGCAACCCGAACTCCGGTGTTGCAGTTGTCTCTAGGCGACGATGACTGCTTACCATCAGGTGGCTAGTCTGCTTATCTGCCCCTGAAAAGAGGCAGGGGCCAATGGATCCGGATTGTCACTTGGGTGCTATCGGACGGTCACCGGCGATGGTGACGATATCATTAAATAAAGGGATGAATAGTTAGAGAAGGCTCAGGGCAGGGATCAGAGATCGGGGAGACCTTTGTCGTACCACCAAAAAATGGAGGCTACCTTGGAGGCTTATTCGCTTGGTGCAACCACGGTGTCCTAATGAGATAATGCCCTTAATGCTTAAAGTGACCGTAATTACACTGGATCTGTTAATAATTAATAGCAAGTGTATCACATGTTCTTGTTCATGTCATAGATTTGTATAAATCTGACTAACTGACATTGTTTGTATTTGTGATAATTATATATACTTCATATTATTATATATTGGTATATGAACTGTATTTTGATTCTATTGTAATTTTATTTTATTTAATAATTTATTTTTATTGTTTTTGACATTGATGCAATTTAATAATTGATTATGTTTGATTAGTTTTTGACTAAAATAATCTGTATTGAAATTGTAATAATTGAATAAATGAATTGAATAGCTATTAATTACGCTTTTAACAGTAGCCTTAACATCTAAATATTTTAACATAAGTGAATAAGGTTTAAAAATTATAGGTAAATATTTTCAGCTGAAAGTTCCTGATTCGCTGGCCGCCCTGATGAACTCTATCCACAATGATTTCCTTAAACCCGTGCCTAATGCGAATGACGCATCGAATGTTCGAACTATCCTAACAACCAATTTAACTATAATTAGCAATTGTGTATCTCTGACAAATTGTTACCAATAGCAACTGTCAGCAACTTAGAAGCAATTAGGTACGTCTTCCAACATACAACAGGATGTATGTATAGGTAATCCTAATAATATTAAGTTATTGCAACTTACAATGTTTACTAATAAGGAAACTGAAACAAATGAATGATGCGATGAAAAACCGAATAGTACAGTATAAGTTCGTAAGTAAATCAAATCCAGAACAGTCGAATATTTGTGATTTAGCCTAAATGGTTCGTTAACACGTGGTATAGCGATTAATGAAAATGAACCGATCATTTTCATTAGCCGGTATCCCACGTTCCGGAATGACTGTATGCGAGTTGAATCGACCAATCGAAATGCTTGTCCGTGGCAAAATGTGGTTTGATCTACAACTAAGTATGCACCAGTTCCCATAAGCGCGGGTCATTGGTATCCACTAATGAAAATGGGACGCCGTTTCCCCGGGCGTTGTTTAAGATAAAGATAAGATAAATATACTTTATTGCACCATAATACAGTATTAATTACAGTAATGAGAAGCATGTACAATTGTGGAGGTCTTATCTCTAAAAACGATTTCTTCCAACCAACTGCAAAGGATATTATAAAAAATAAATCAGAAAGAGGTGTACCTACATAGTAAGTAAATATAATAAATTAGATAGGTAACACAATTTACGATACTTAAACATGTAAATTGTTTATGTTTAGAATGCGTTTCAAAAAGAACAAGAATGCGTTTAGGGTGCTTGCGATGGTCGTTTCTTGACGACTAATGAAAATGTACCTTAAAACATTACTAAGTACTAGCAAGTAACTCAACTTACATTTGATACATACGTTAATTACGCAAACTCATTTGGATTAAGACCCATCTCGTCTATCTGCGCATTCATTTGATACGTTAAATTACATTCGGTTGCCGCCGCCGCCGCAATGCTGATTCTCTCAAAGGGATTACGAAATGTATTAACGCTGTTAAATTATTTATTTCGTATTCTGATTTCAAGGGCTTAAAACTATCTATATAATTGTAGCTGCGTTGTTAATGTTTAATGTGCGTTAACTCGTTGTGAGCAACCGAACTCGTGTTTCAGGACTTTCGGGTCAAATGAAACGGGGAATAAAATTGTTTATTTGCGATTCACGTTTGAACGAAAAGCCTCTGATAACTCCCATTTATATTGATTTAGTTATCTATTCGTGTTTATATTTGTAGATACTCGTATATTAATGGAACGAGCTGGTTTAGGTACCTATCACTTATCAGAAAAATAAAACAATTTTAGCTCCTAAAATATACCCGGCATACAATACTCGTAGCATGAAATAAATTACTCTTGAAATCGGAATGACCTTTCATCTTCATCAACGAATTCCAATTCAGCGTAATCCAATAAAACGCTTGAAAGTGTTGTTTTATTAACGTAACGATTTTCCCTTGTTTCAGAACGAAAATGGAGCCTCGAATTGCTGGGATAATGTACATACTCATAACGTTCGCTCTCGTAAATGAAATGTCAATTAACGTCTACGCACGAGACAACAACAAGCGACGGAAAGAAAAAATAGGGGGATTCCAAAAGAACATCTGTGACATCACAGACAGGGACTCAAAAGTGCACTGCTACTGCGAGAACACGAGGGAACCAAGGAATGCGACGAAGGCGGAATGCTGGGTATTCAACGGCGGCATACCCCGCGACGATCTCATCTGGCAGAGTTTCGCGTCTCAACCAAGTTTACAAACTTTGTCTTTTAACGTCCGCGTCGATGGCGCTTTGGGTTACGTGCCCACCAAAGCGCTCCATTACTTACAAAAGCTCCGATCCATTAACATTAAGTACGGCAACATTGCTGAGATCTCAACTTTTGCTTTCGCTAATCTAACAAATCTGAAAGAAGTAACACTATCTACAAACCAAATTGAAACTCTGCAGCAATTCGCGTTTGCCTTCCTACCAAATATAACAATGATAAATCTAGAAGAAAACATGATTCTGGAAATCGGTGCTGATGCATTCGTAACAGTGCCAAAGCTACAGAAACTTGTTTTAACTAAAAACAACATATCTTCCATTAAGGACGGGGCGTTCCGAGAGACATTCAATTTGCTGGAGTTGGACTTGAATAAAAACAACATATTCCATCTGAACCGTCGCACGTTTGATGGATTGGCTAACTTGAGGAAATTGGATCTGAGAAAGAACCGCATTTATAATCTAACGGAGTTCACGTTCGCCGAACTCTGGAACCTACAGGAGTTGCTACTGGGCAAGAACGACTTGAAGTTTATATCCGAAAGGGCTTTCGACGGTCTGTCTCAACTTCGAAAGTTGTCCCTTGATGATAATAAACTGGCTGCGCTCCCCTCGGGGTTATTCGAGGGGGTGAGGGGGCTGACTTCCCTGGATTTGCGTTCCAACGAACTACACGCATTAACTTTCGACAATATCAAACCCATATTGGACAACTTGAAGCCGCAGAACAGCAATTTGCTACTCGAAGGTAATAATGAATATTTAATACTTCCACGTGTGGAGTTGACAAACTTAAAACATACGTTGAATATTAAATGAGTGGAAACAGACGCTGTTATTAACTTTAACGTACTTAGGAAGTTTGTTCTTTTATGATCCCTTGGGGTGTTCTTGCGTTGGAGGTGTAGGGGGAATGAAAAGTTGAGACGAATGCAAAACACCTATATAAGTATATTTGCATAATTTTGTTTAATATCAATGCATCTAGACATATCGTATAATATCCAAGCATCCATATAATTTCTAAGTGTAACTCCCAATTCATGACTGTTGGACCTAAAATCCTACCTTTTATAAGAGTATAAAGAACCTCCCTAAAAGATTTTTATGATACTTTTTCACCCATGAAAACCTGAAGGCAAAGGGCAGTAAAGAATATATTTTATACGACTAGGCTGCCTAAATCTCTTGACCCTCTTAACTTTGGTTGAAATCGATTTCAAGGGGTAGATTAGATAAGCAGTAAGTTCTTTATATACCAATATGATTTATGAGACATGTTCTTCTTTTTACAGAAAACAACTTCGTATGCGATTGCAGGCTGAAGTGGATGCATGCGTTACGTAACGACACCAACAGCCAAAATACCAGGGATTCTCTCGACAGCGTAACTTGTAAAATGGATCCTCCAATAGTCAGCTCAGCTTACAACAAAATCGACCCGGTTGAACCAAAAATCGACTACAACCAAGACATTCTACACCCCGGAATATCTATTGAAACTCTAAATGCTAAGGCAAACGTAACTGAAAAGAAAGAAGACTTAAAAGACAACAGCAACGAAATTGGCACAGCTAAAAAAGGAATAAAAAGAAATGTATTAAAGATTCCGCCAGAAACGCTCCCATGCCCAAGGGAAACCAAAACAACTACAGACACGCCGCCTTTAGTAGATCCTGTTATACCAATCCAAAATGAGATGAAAACCTACAGGTTTCACGAAATGAATTATGCTCACGAACTTTCTGTAAATGGTATAGTTCTATTATGGAGTGTTTGCTTTGCATTTTTCTATACTTAGGCTATTGTTTTTTTCATTAAGTGAATCTAGTCATTAATTTAAGTGAGATAATAGACTTTCTTTTGAATACCTACTCTTGATTCGATTTATGATCAAACTAATTTAGGTACTATTTGGTGTTTATTTTGCTCGCTACGAACTGTGGTTATGGCAACTAGTCTGAATGAAGTTTAACTCTACTTTTCGTTAAAAACTTGTAAAAATATAACGTTAGACTAAAGATCATGATCAAATCGTATCAAGAGTACATGTTAAATAATTGAAAATTAAACGAACTTACCTGTTGTGAAGTTCAATTATAATTGTACATGCTTCGTCACGATATGAATATTATTATTGTTATTACTTGGTAAGTACGCCAATACCATCGCGTCTCAGCCGCAAAATTCAGAGTAAAAAAAAAACTGTCAAGTTTCGCCGCCATAGTCAAGTCTCCATTGTAGTTCAAAGTATAAGGACTGTTTCATGACTAGTTACTAGGGAGTGTTAGGGGTGGGTGGGATTATTCATATCGTGACGAAGCATGTACAATTATAATTGAACTTCACAACAGGTAAGTTCGTTTAATTTTCAATTGTACATGCTTCGTCACTGAATGAATATTATTATTGTTATTACTTGGTAGATGTTGAAAGTATCATCTATCATGAAACAGGATAAATATTCTAGGGCAACTATGTTGTTTTAATTAGGTATTTTGTTATGTTTACTTCTTCCGTCATAATGCAATATGGTCGTTGACGACACAAAAATTATGAATTATTATTATATGAATGTATGCCCATTTGCACATCAATCAATCTGCGTTATTAATTGATAGGTATGAACCCCTGTAAGTTCCAATTTAGTAGCGTACCACATTTCACAGCATGAAGTCACTGAACCATTTAATATGATATTGTGCTGATCAAGTAGGACCTAATGCAGTAGCATGGTGTATAAGCTAGGCTGGGATTAACAAGCTCTGGCAATTTGAATTATTGGAGTCCAATACGTCTCTATCATAAAATTTAGTGGATGTGTGTGTGATGACTCCATCTAGACAACCATTAATTAAAGTTATAATCCAATTGAATGTAGTATGTTGATGTCAAACCATTTCGCAGCTGATGTCTCAGCATGTCTAATGCTTTGAGCAGTAATTATAGAACAGTTCACACCACCAAGGTATATAATTTGATATATCTGCTAACAGATTATGAACCCTATGCCTGTCAAGGTCTCTTTTAACTTATTATTAGTATAGTATCAATTTACTTGTGAATTGAACGCGTTTATTTGAAATGGGTATGCAATGACTATACCTAATAGGTATGTAAGCAATATATAATATTAGCAATATTTCTGGATTAAAATTAAAAATGACATAAGTGAAATTTAGATGAGGTTATATTATTATAGGAGTGGAACTATTACTTAACAATTGGTTAGGCAGGGTTTCAATGATTTACACCCTTATTAAGGTCTGCACCTGGAGATACTATAAGGAGTATAGTATAAAAACTACTCATTATTAGCAAGAATCTCCAAAGGTCTCCTCATTAGAGAGAAGAAGAAAAAAAAAATTAAATGTTTTAGTCCTGTGACTGGATTCTGTATCCCAGGCAATATGTTGCTTAGGTAAAGGTGACATACTGAAGAATCAACCTTAAAGAAATACTTGATTAAGTCTACCCTACTAGGTCTACTTACTACTAAGTCTACTCTATAACGATAGCTTATTTGTGGGTGAGGTAACTTGGGTAGTACTGGGCTTCTGCACAATTTAATGAGCTAAGCAAACATATAGCATACTTAAAAGTGATCTGTGAAATAGAGGTATCATACGTATCCTCATCCAGAAATGCAATATCACATGCCGCTTGTCAGAGGCATGTATTGTACTGTTTTATACATATATGGTACTGCTTTGCTCAGAGTAAATCCTGAAATATATGAAGTACTTGGCCGATTAATTCCCATCAGCGCACCATGGGGTTATGGTTAATCCAAGGTTATGGGTAAATAAACACTGGGTCAATAAAATCATTTTCCATAAATTAATAATTGACAAATAAATAATAAATAATTGATAAATTAATAATATTTAAATTGTATGTATGTATGTACACATGAGGCAACAAATTGATTTGATTTGTAATCTTTGGAAACAGAGTTTGTTCCGAAATCATATTTTGATTGATACTTAAATAGAAAATAACGATAATAAGTAGTGGAAATGTAGGTACATAATGATATCCCATTTTGCATTGTTTTGATTGTTGCACGTTTACGAATCCGGTTTGGTGTGCCTGTTTTCGGCTGGATTCGGGGTCTGATTCAATATTTTCTTTTGATGACATTACATATGTATGTCACACTACATCTTTGTGACCGCTGTGACCCTTGGGCTTACACCAATACCTCAACATCAAATAATACGGTATGTAATACTATATGTCACGTATTTCGCTCCCTTGCCACAGTAGTTAATGTGGTTAAGATGTGGGCAGGTCCCTAATTGTGTACCTGCCATATAAGGTTCTGAGCATGCTATGGTAAAGGTATTGTGAACATTAATTTGCATCTAGACATGTGTCCAGCATATGTTTTTATAGAAAGATTGAAAGGATTTTTAAAAATACCTTATTGGTAATCGCGTAAATACGCGTACCTCAGCGTGGCAACCCTACGTCATCTAATTTTTATAATATTTAATAGGCACAGAACTTTTTCTGATGAACACTGACCTATTTATTCAAGTGAACTCATGTCACTAGTCGAACTCATCTTGTAACTTATGTGGTATACCTAATTACCTGATAATTATCTTTATATTATAGGAGACTGTTGTGATTGGTCCATTCAAATATCTTTGTATAATTGCCAGCCAGCTATAATAATTTTGCAATGCATGCAACGGTTCATGACCCAAGTCAGACCAAAATCTCATACTTTGGATTTATTTCGGTTATAAACCCATTATAACATTATGTCAGTACTTAATTATAGCCGATTTCCTTGTGGAAGGCTAATGTGGAATCACCTCAGATACTGGGTTATGCCCAAGGGCAGAGTTTTTGAAGCCATGAGACATCAATTGTTTGTATTAATACTTAATATAAAGCCAAATTTCCTAATGCTTTAGCTGTCATTACGGTAGCTTTATTCAAATATTTTGTACATAAGCATCCGAATATTTAAATTTTAAATTATTTAATTGCATACATAATGTCAAAATGTATGTTACTACATTATTAGGTCTTTAGATATGACATACACAACACACCCTGAAGGGCACAGCGATATGAAATGATATAGCCATTTCATACAATTACAATAAGAGAAATATTTATGATTCCGAATAAACTGTAGAGATAAGACCTAGTGATCCTAGGTAACATATCACTCATTACATAATTTTGTGACCACTCAAGGAACTGTATTTGAAACTGAAGGAATTTCTGGTGTCTTTTAAATATTTAAGTGTATGCAAGCCATAAATACAATGTCTGTTCATTAGCTTTACAAGTATGTATCTAATTATTTGAGATACCTATTTATATGTATGCATTAATAAAGGCATTGAAAGTGAAGTAGGTTAGAAGAATAGGTTTACCCTTTCTCTATTAGATTTGGTATTAACAAAATGAAGAAAAATTTGGCCCGGAGTTGGCCTATGCAACTTGTACGGCCGGGGAGTGATTACCCCATCAGTTGAAAGTTATCCTATAGGCGTTAGGCAGGTGAATTTCACACCTCGCATACGATTGTATGAAACGACTCGCATAACTAGCGGATATGCAAGAAAAATTCAAATGAATAAATTCACGTTTTTGATTTATTGACATTTAAATATGTATTATTGATATTTAAGTATGTAATACATGGCAGATTTATCTGTGATACCTGCTGTTTAAGGGGTATTTTATAATCCTCAAGTCATGACCAGGTGGTCTTGTCATTAATAATAAAATATTATATAAATCATGTATATAACAAGCACATATACCCGTGAGCCTACCTTTGGGTTAATGCGGGTAGGACTACCTTTGGGTTAATGCAGGTAGGACTGGTCTGGTGCCGTCCTTGCTTCTGTGTTCCATCCAATGCTGGTGGTAATACAGGGTTGCTGGTCTTCGTGCTAGGCTGTTCTGGTGTGCCTAGGTTCCACAGAAGATTTTAACGGATTCTTGTTGAATTTGTTGGCTAGGTATAAGCAGGTCACGGAAATTGAAAAGTTTTGATGTTGGTATAGCCAATATACTGTCTTTAGAAATGGTCGCACAATTGATTTGCATTCATTCAATTTATCAGACAAGTTATATTCAAATGATATTTATCAACTGCATCTGTGGTACAAGCGCCTATGCTAGACACATTTGTAAATGTTATCAGTCATATATATAATAGTTAGCCGGCATCACTGATACAATGGTGTTCAGGACTTTAATCGTTCCTTTTAGGACGAGATTAAGAGCAGTATCCACTGCAAAAAGAAAACACAGCCCATATGTTTCTGCTTTATTAAATCATCATCAGTCTATTTAGGTATATGTCTCCATGCTCGGGCACAGACCTTCTCTCACATCGAGGGATGATATTTATTAAATATTTAGTTAAAATTAAAATGTATTTATATTATTCTGACATCACAGCCTTAGTATTTCAGTTGGAAATAGGAACAATGTATGGCAAGTATAAGATTTCTCTGGATCAGGACATCTTGTTTCATTTCTTTATCTTGTGGCCGAGGTATTTTTCCCCATGGGCACCGCTGCGAGAATTCCCAGAACATTCTCTAATGGGTCTGTCTGTTATTGACGTTGTTCAAGAATCGACTGTGACATGTCGTCCAGTATGTATTGTAAGAAGGTACATAGTCATACGATCTACTGTACTTTGACTTTCTATGATTCATTTTAGGTTAGGTTAATACTTATCTGTTTAAACGCCAGACGTGACCTTCCTGAGGCAATACATATCGATTGTTCGCATGTATATCGTGAAAGGAGCCCAGGCTCTCAATACAGCCTCTCGCTGGGAGTGATAGATACGCATCAAATTGTTTGCACGTATGTTCGTGGTGGAAATATCATATATATTCCTCACCCGAGTTTGGACGTTAGACGTCACAACTATCACTCCAAATTACAACCCATCGCATGGGTGTACACTGTACAAGCATCACTAGAAGACACAACTCTTCGTCACTCAGGTTATTCGTAAACTTCACATAACCTCACTGCATTTGTTCGATATATTCTTCTCATCTTCCCCAGGCGATATCAAGCCGTTCGAACCAGTTCTAATAACTGATCGAGTACGAATTTTTTCGTTTTCAGCAAAATTTTCCACAAATTGTAGGAAAAACACTCCCGCGGCATCGACGCAAAGATTAGCAATGGAGACTTGACTATGGCGGCGAAACTTGACAGTTTTTTTTTTACTCTGAATTTTGCGGCTGAGACGCGATGGTATTGGCGTACTTACCAAGTAATAACAATAATAATATTCATTCAGTGACGAAGCATGTACAATAAGGTAATAGACGACATAATTCATGAGCACTTAAAACATTTACGCAAATATTGTGAATAGATACTCAATAATCACTGGTAAATTGAATGTTGTAAAATTAAATTAATGTTAGATAGGATCGCGTTTAAGTAAATTTCATTTTCATAGTCATTCATTGATGGTTGTAACTAGTTATAAAAACAATATTTTATTTTGTTAAGTAGGTATTCGTTATGGTAACATAGTAACGGAATATGTTTCTTTCACATCTTATGAATTATTGAGATGGTTCATCAAAGACTTTTGAATACCAAGGTTAAACATGTCTAATTCTTTTCTGGCTTTAATGAAATAATCGCGTTATTTTCTCATCTTCTCACTAACATATTATGTCACTGCACGCATCACAATGTATAACGTTGTATAAAAGTATTTTGACAAGGCGTTTTTGTATAAATAAATTAAAATAATTGTGTAATTTTTTGTATGAATTTCGTTTTATTTCACACCCAAAAATGAGCCTATCGGTCCTCCGTATTGGATCAACTGTAGTGTCGATCAAAAGTTTTAGAATCGTACAGTCGACAGCATATCAATGGTAACACTTGCAGTACGATTTCAAGTCTTACGACGCAAATAATAAGACCGGTCCAAAGTTCAAAGTGTTACCATTAATCTGCTGTCGACTGTAATTATTTACGTCCAAGCATAATAACACGTCTATGCCAGATTGTCTTCCAGGAACTCATTCTCATTTTTTTAGGAGCAATAATAAGTGAGTACAATTCTATGAGCCACTAATTCCCAGGCATTATACCCTCAGTAGTCACCCCTGTCAATGGAGCAAATTCGTCTAAATCTCATTTTAGAGCGAACAAATTAAGCCAAGGCTATAAATTTTATTCGAAGCCCGGGAAGATTTTAGGGGATCTGCGAATTAACTGTAGTAGCAGAATGGGTCGAGATAGTGGAATTATTCGGAATAAATGAACTGAAAATGTACGCATCAGTTCATGTATACTGTACGGGTATGGTCTGCAGCACCTCAAGTGTAACACAACACTCTACGTGTTTGTGATACGGTTTAGATTTCCATGGGTTTGTTCATATTGATGTGCCATCGACTGTAGTACGCGCTAGATGGTACGAGAGATTAAATGGCATTCGCAGTTTGTGTAATTTGTTTTAGTCAAGATTCTATTTGAAATACAGACGAGTATACTAAATTAAGTTTGTTGCAGAGGGTCAAAAAATTTCTAATAAAAAGTGTAGCGATTCCAGATTGCGTAAACTAATATTAGTCGCCGCTAAGCGTCCCGCTCGCTCTTATGCGATGTAGCATATGAACGACAGTGACAGTTGTGTTTAGGATTAGGGTAATAGGATTCGACTTAGTGGCCGCTACAAAAATAGCTAAACACAAAAAACTAAAAGTTTGGCATTCAATCTGTCAATGTGACAGATTGTATGCCAAACTTTTAGTTTTGCTTGTTAGATTGCCGTGAAACGGTAACGATGTCGTCCCCTGATTGGCTGGCGTGAACTACGAGTAGTCCTAACGTTTGAAATATCTCAATATGGGGTAGGTAGGTATAATCATCGAGGGTTAATAGTCAAACGCACGGTGGAAATAGCGGTCCATAGGAAATGGATGCCCCGTCCAAACAGTGTTGAAACTGTCTGCCAGTTATTTCAAATGTCATTGTAGTGGATTTGATGTTTCAGTGAATTGCGTAGACACACATTGATAATGAAATTTGGACAAGTATGACAACCGCGTTAAACAGCTGGGAATAAATTCTGCAAGCCTAATTCAAATAGGTACTCATCATGATCTTATTCATAAAATTGAATGTGAAAGACATCACACTCATGGCCCAAACTAGAATTCCCTGTGCTATATGGATCTAGAGATGGATAGAATCATGTCATGGTACGAAATTACAAAGTATCCTTGAAGTTATCCTGCTATAAGAGTTCTTGGTAAGGGGGCTGATCTAGCACAGGTGGTCTTATTTTCGACGATGAAGGTGCTTACACCTTCCTGACTGGGAATAGAATCTAGGGCCCCTTGCACAAAAGGCAGGCGTACTATCGAGTACGCCTCGCGGTCGTCGAAAATAGGACCACCTGTGCTAGATCAGCCCCCTTACCATGAACTCTTATAGCAGGATTACTTCAATAATACTTTGTTATTTCGTACCAAGACGACTTTAAAGTAAGCGTAAGGACGTCATGGTACGAAATAGTAAAGTATTATTGAAGTAATCCTGCTATAAGAGTTCATGACAAAGGGGCTGTTCGTCCAGGCGTAGTAATGTAGACGTAGTATGGTGATTGACGTGCTGCTTCAATCATGGGCTCCAGACTGATGTGCTGCTTCAATCAAGCGCTGGAGCCGACCTGGGAATGCTTCGACAAGTGCGAGGAGCAGTGATACGTTCACCAGAGAGAGAGAGCGAGAGAGAGATTCCTTCGCGTTGAGGAAGCCTCCGTGATGTTTTAGTAGGTGTAAGTAAACATTAGTAATCTGAAGTAGCAGTGGGCTATGTGGCGAAGTTTAACTTCAGCGTTCTATAATTCTATATCTGCCAGGCCAGTTCATCTGCTGCTTGAATAAGTGCGTTTCTATGAGGACCAGACGAGATGAGGTATGATCTCTGTAAGGTGGTTGTCAGGTACTGGATACTGAGCTGAGATTCAGTTTAGGCCTATGTCCAACAGTTGACTGATCTAAGTTGTTGCTGATGATGAAGTCAGGCATAACCCGTAGACCAACTGGAGGGTACAAAATGGAAGAAATGTGCAATATTAAGCAAAAGTGGATTTTATGTAAGTCCTCATGCAGAACTCTGACAAAAATCTTATAAGACTCAAAGGAATATTTAAAGAAGTCTTCATTTAAAATACGAATACTAGACATTCCCAATTCCCCCCAGTGTAATTGGGAAGACAATTCCATTATGGTCGGTGGGCGCTCGTACTTTTGCATGCCTCGTTTACTTCTTGTCGGTTGCTCAGTTTCATTTTAAATCAAAAAGTTTAGAGGGGAATCCGTTTTGTTCAGTGTGCCAGGCTTGACTTTTAAATCTGCTTATTGTTTTATGGTATTCAGTATCTCTATGGTGTTTACATCGTGTCCTCTTACGATTACCATGAGTTGATTTAATAAATTCGCTCGATAGCGAGTACGTAACAATTGATTTAATAAAGTAATCGCTAGCAAGTGAACACAGCAACTCATGGTAATGGGACTGTAGGTTATACAAGAAGTGGCTGCTAGGACTGCTACAGAAATCCAACCAACCTTATAGCTAACGTTAAAACGTAGTCGCTAGCGAGTAAATCTACTACTCATGATGGTGGAACTGAAGGTTATACAAGAAACACTTTTGAAACACAAAGATTAAGAGAAATCTTAGAACGTAGTTAGGATTTCTATTCATATATGTATAACAGGCATAACTATAAGAGGCAAATATTTCCATAAACAGGAAAAAAATATCTTTAAGTATCTAAGAATTTCTTCTTAATCTATGTAGATACATAAATAAGATTTGCAAAATAATAATCTATGCATTTAATATACGAGAGGCTATTTTCGTTATTTTAAGGAAACAATAAGAGCAATCCTCTTAAAAACCGAAGAAAAACCTCTGCCATCTTCAAGTTAAATAAAACTGCACAATAGAACTAACAAACGGAACAAACAATAGCAAACAATGTATGTCGCGGTGAAGGAAACCTACCGGACGCGCTGAGAAATGTCCGGGAACTATCCTGCAATTTTTACCGTTAGTTATCTGATCGAGATCTTGTTTATTTTCAATTTCAATGTAACGTTTGCATGGAATGAATGACGTTCTATTGAGTAAATGCTTTGGTATTGGAAACTGATCGTAATTGGTATTCAACAAAAGTACAGTGCGCGAGGCGTAAGCTCAGGTTTGCATTTGTGTGAGTGCACACAGATAGTGTAGAGCGATATTCGGCCTGAGGCCCGACGACGCGTCCTACGCATACAAATTTATACACAGCGGGACGCCACCCTGCCGCGCACGCACCGCACTTCACCTCTTGTACCGCTAGCAGCTTGGCGATCACTCTCACAAATGTAAACCTGAGCTTACGCCTCGCGCACTGTAAGTGATTTAAGAGCAAAATATTGGTAGCGATTCTATTGTGCGTTTTCTAATTTTGAATTAACTGAGAGTTCTAAAATAGCGCCATCCTTTTTATTAGTTTGGTGTAGGAATGGGATTAGATATGTCAGATTTAGGTAAATTTAAAAAAAAAATACATTTTACACTAAATTACCACTTTCATTTTAAAGAAAATAAAACATGCGGACAAATGTTGTTATTCATAAACCCAGTTAAACCTCCCTGGTAGTTAGCTCACCGCCGCGCCGCCCGGCGAGTAAGTGGAGTTCGCGCAGGAAACGTACAATGGATAGTAGGCACATTCCGTGTAAACAAAAGAGATGCAGCGATACTCGCTCGTCGCCATATATTTTATAGTTCATCGCTGACCGTGTGTCGCTAAGCGAGTACATCCCATCGTGCATCGCTCGGCGACAAACTAGTCGAGCGAGTACTCGCGGGCGGTGTGAACAGTCGGGGATGAACTATTAATATAATATGCATCTCTTTTGTTTACACGGAATGTATTATCTATTGTACGTTTCTTGAGCGAGAAAATAGCCGATAGTTACTCGCCGGCAGTGGGAAAACTGCCTTAAACCGTGTTGTTCTCCCTTTTCACACTTCGTTAAAAACGTTAAGCAGAATGGCATTAAAAATGATAAGGTAAAAAGAGACAGAAGGAATTGTGATACCAATAACTGTATTTGCCTATTTCTTTTAGTGTGATTATTTTTATCAGTAAGTATTTAATAAATAATATTTATCTTATTTTATATTATCTTAATCCTAAACGGTGGAATAACTTTAAATCACGTTTATGGATACGCGTTTTAGGAAGTATCTTCATTATTTGCCTTGAAAACCCCTAAGTTGAGTAAAAAAGTATGGGATTGACGATTCCTAATGTTAAACCAAATGTCAATCATATACCTTTTTCTTTCTATTCTAAAAGCGGTAATAAAAAGTCAATGAGGGTTGCAGGAATTGAAACAATAAATGTAGGCAAGTACAAGTCAGTTTAATATACATGTATGTTTTAGTCTGTAAGACAAATGGGCCCATTTGCCAAACTGCACAGAGTGTGTGGTCGCATAACATCGTCAACTTGACATTTGGCTGCAGTTCGGCTGCACTTCGCAACTTCAGCAGTTGGGCGTAACCGCGGCACGGGACTAAAGCCACACGCTGTTTGCTAAGGAAATAAGGTTTTAGGGAATTGAAAATGGAATTTAGATTTATTTATGATGTTAAGGTATTTTATATTTATTCGGATTAATTATAACTAGTACTATAACATTAAATCTATACATATAATAAGACTGTAAAAAAGTTGTGTCTGTACATTGGATATTTTTTGAAAATAATAATTGTAATGTGTTTCAGGATCGATACTGATGTCAAAACATTAATTTTTAGAATTTTTGTCTATTTGTCTGTGACTTTGTGCAAGTATCACGCCATAACTACTGAAGGGATTTTGATGGGAGTTTCACTAGGAGATAGCTGAAATATCCGGACAGCTCATAGGCTATAAGCCATGGCGGTATATGATGTGGAAACAAGGATCCAGAGAGGAAGATCTGCCTCCTGATCTCCTCTAGGTACAGCTAGTTAGTAATAAAAATATACAAATATATACTTACTTATAAATAGAATCGCTGCCCTGCGGGAGAGTGCCCAAAAGGCTGGCGACGTTACCTCGTTGTATAGCAAGCGATACGCTGACCGATGATGTTAAGGTCATTAGATTCGAAAACGGTTAAAAGGGTATTTACGGTTGGCACCCCATGTCTTAAACAAAACATGTAATTGAATAAAAAAAATCTGTAGAAACATAAAAGATGCAGCTACAAATTAGCCGTGATTTTTTTAATGCCTCTTGTTTCCAGTGCAGTACTTGCACTACCTTATTAGGTACTATATACGGCAATTGGGCAAATTAAGTTTTCTTGAAATGAATAGGCCCCTTAATATATGGTATTGGCTCTCTGTGGACCAGGAAACCCTGAGATCGCGCCACGTCGAGGATTCATGGAGAGAAGTGTGTCCATTAGTTGGCTGAGGGGGAAGAAGAAAGCGATATTGTAGCTAATTCTATAGCGGCCACTAAATCAAATCCTAAACCTAAATGCAACTGTCACTGTCGTTCATATTATGTAGGTCCACCGCGTAAGAGCGAGCGGGACGGAACGCCTCGCTTACAGCAGCGACCAATTATTAGCGTACCTACGCGAGAACACTGGAATCGACACATTTCAACCTTTTCCCATTATTTCACACGTGTATAAGAAAGCTTGGTATAATATGTAGGTTAAATAAATGATGATATCTAATCATATGTTACTATGGTTTAGTACTTACTTATTAACTTACAAAATAAACGAGTGAATATCAAATATTTTACTAAAATCATGAATTTTATAAATAAGTTATTTAGTTACTCACAGGCATGGTTGTGGTTATGGGTAGTACAGTGCAACATGTTCAAACATAATTATTTAAAAAAAAACTTGCATTGGGTAATTTGTATTAAATTTTCTACTATTCGCCACACCTTCGGGTAAAATTGTGTTGAGACTTATGTTTAATATTACATTCTTATTTATATACATGCAATTTAAGGCATTAATAAATGACATGAAAAATTTAGATGAGTTTGGCATTAGACAGATTAGGAACTTAATTGCACCTGCTTTCCATATTTCAGCAAAAAAGGATATAAAAAAATGCCTGATTGCCTCTAACTAAACTCCAAAGCTCCAACAAGCTATAAAAGAGAACTTCTGGATAGTAAACTAAGTATATGGATACATTTTATACACGTAAAATGTCTGTTTGTCCCCTCTAAACCTTAAATCTCATTAATCCGATCGCATAAATTTTATTTCAGGGGTGCGCAACGACTGGATTAGGAATAGACTCATTACGTTGTTAAGATGATACCGATAGTGGCGCAACCCTGTAAATAAAGGGGAAGTGGCTTTTAAATTTATTTGGATCGCCCTTGAATTTTAATTAATTCCCGCTAGAAATTTTAAGTACCCACCCACACTTCGTTTATTAAAATTTACTGCACTTCATTCGAATTAATTAGCTGATCGTTTTCAATGAAGAGACAAATTTTAAACAACCTGTTGTCAGTTGTTTAACGCAGGTAGTAAAGTCCGCAATTTTTAAAGCTAAAACTTAATTTTCATTTTGCTAATTTTAATTTATTTGCAGCATACCTACATTCCAGATTCAAGTGTAATTAAATGCCTAAATATACTATGTTACTAGCAATTGAACTTGTTAAGCTAGGATCTGAGAAACACATTCTTTAGTTTGACAATCTGGATCCCCCGTATCCCAGGCGGACTCTATCCACTAGATGCCATCACTAAAATTGTTTTACAATGTAACAAAAACATCGTAAGTATTTATAGGAAATCTAATTATCACATTCTACGTCTACGCCCCACGTTTTCTATTACGTAGTGACAAAGGCCCATTTTCATCCATTCTCCTTTTTTGTTACTACCACGATTTAATTGGTGTGTCGCTTGTGGTCGGAACATTGGAATGATATTGGATTAGTTGGAAAAAGGACATTATCGTAAGTACATATTGCCTACACATTGTACCAATGGATGGAAGATGATAAGAGATATTATTTCAAAAAGGTGATAGGATACTTACATTTTTTGCATGTCCGTAAATTCCATTTTTATTTCACAGAATGGCATTATGTCTAAATGTATAGAAACTGGCAACAGATATCTAAGGTTGACTGGTTGAGAAAGCCCCATGGCATTAAGTTGGCCTATACATTCACTATGTTTAAAGAATAAATTAAACGAAGTATTATAAGATGTTATAAACTGCATAGAAACGTACCTACAGATAAATGACAATGCCAGATTCTGCCCCACCATCAACCGCAAGTTGTACAAGATAACGAATAAATGTAAAGATATCTCCGTTTTTTATTAAAATTATTGGTTTAAAATAAAGTTTTGTACAAGTTGCGATTCGAAAAAAAACAGCTTAATTAAGAATTCAGAAAATAGTAAGAAATAGAAGCGATTTATTCATTTTTTTTGTTATTCTTCCACAGGAGTTGCGAGAGTAGTAGAAAATGATACTGATTATGATTATGCAATATGAAACCTGTAATAAGTCCCCAACAAAATGATAGGTACAGCTTAAATGGTCACGTAGTTTTGTAGGTGGAGCAAAGCTCAATTGAAATGTCTTTTACATTCAAAGGATAAGGACCGGAACGAAACGAAATACTTTCTACAGCCCTCTTACATAGCCCTTACAGCCCTTGAGCTTTTATAAGTTTACTTAGCTTTAACAAAGATGGCGCTATGAATAATAAGATATAAGGGTATAATTTCAAAAGTATAGGATAAAGGAAATTTAATAAAGTAAGTCCAACCAAACAAATTTCTTCCCAATATTCAGAACCTTTAAGGCAACATTTTACATTTAATTATGGGCGTTGAATACGAGTAGGTATCCACATCAAAAGCAATATAAGAATATTGTTAAGGTTATGTAATTTCAATAATAATTTGTCATAGTACTTAAGGGTATTTTAAAGCAGCTCAAAACTTTGTCGTTGGAGTAAATAAAGAACGTCGAACCTGTACCGGAGGTGGATTTAAGTTCACGTAAATCTCTCACGAAACTGAAATAGGAAAAGGAACAAGACTTTTTAATTTAAACTGCAAGTTTCTGTCGGGGACTTCTTAGTGGGGATTTTCTATTCTAAACTACTTACATGCTAGTTTCTCTAATACTTAAGCTTTCGGTACGAAATGAGCGTAAAAACACAAAGTATAGTAATTCTGACGTATTACATTTTTAAAGCCTATACCAAATCAGACAGGTCTAAAATGCTGCCTCTTTTTACCCGACTGCGCAAGAAGAAGGGTTATATTTTTCGAGTGTAAGTATGTATGTAATTTCTAAACAAAAATTATAAAAATGACACTATATCTCCTATAATAGATGGCACTACTTTTATAAGCATAATTTATATAAATTTAGCTTAAAATTAGAGTAAAATATTACTAAAACATTTGTTAAGGAGTGACCATACTTTCATTAATATAGGCGAGCTAGTTTGGATATTTTGTTACTTGATCAGTCAAGTTCAAATGGCATAACAGATCTAATCACATTCAAACGGCGTAACATTTACGTTATTTCTATTGACCACGGAGTACCTAATTATTTACCGTTGGAATCTATCAAATTCCGGGAGAATTTTGAATGAGAAATCATGTAAAAAAAATACCTACCTACCTACTTACTCACAATCTGACAGAGGAAAGAGGTTTAATACTTCAATACTTCCTTTATTCAACCTTAGGAGCTCTAGGGAACACTAGATTATGTAATAATTAATAACATAAGGTACAGAATAGAAACTAGGTTATGGCTGGAATTGGATGCACGAACAGAGAAACATGGCAAAGAACCGGTTTTAAGATAGTAATCATGGTTTCACATTGGAACTGCTAAATAGATAGTTTCATCTAATTAGGATTAGGTCCAACTTATGCAAATAAACATTAAACAGATGCGAAATTAACGGATAGGGAGCGATGCATAGCGAAAGCGAAGTGTTTGAGCGCACAATCAAGATATGCGGGAGACTGAACGGGAGCGAACACAGTTGAGCGGCTTGAGCGCTTTGCTTTTAGTAATGAGACACAAAGTATATAAAATTATCGATGTCGATATGAAAATATTTAAATTGAATTTAAAGAGTTTGTGTTGTATCGTGACATGATAGATGCCTGACATCTGATAAAGATCGTGAATCTCATTCTGTTTTATATTCTACAATCTAAAAATAATCGACAGGTCTATAAATCACTGGCATGTTTTCTTTCCCCTAGGGCACTCTAACTTAATTGTTATATAATCATACAAAAACTACGCTAAAAAAAGTGACACTTAAAAACAACAAACCAATCTAAGTACATACGGCATTTTGGGCACGTTGCCGGACAACGGGGATCGGTTGAACTATCTGTAATGCTAAGCCATTCAGATAGTTCAACCGACCTATTGTATATATAGTTTTTAGTTTAGTTTATATTTTCTAGGTTAATATTATAATTTTTAAGTAGTTTAGTTTTATTATATTTGTTATACAGTACATAATAAATTTACAATATTAACGTAATTTAAAAGTATTAATTATTTTAACGTATAATCAAAGGGGAATTACCGTGTTAAACATTTATTATGTTTAACATGGTAATTCCCGTTTTATCTAATTAATATGTATACAAACCGTGTAAGTTTAAAAAATTTACAATAATTCAAAAAAATTAGGGTACTCGGTGCAATGAATGAGATATGTATGTATCATCAATTTTAGGAGCTTCTACCTACCGATATATTATTTCCTATGCAGCAATGGACATGTTAGCGCTATTCTGTTTTTCATGAAACAATTTCGCAAAAACATAGAATTTAGCACCTACACAAAAAAGTGATACTCAATGTCGACATTGTAATTCCAATATTATCTTAGATGAAGCTACGTCACTATTTCCCTTATTGTTCGTAGATATAGGTTCAGGAACTCTACACGTATCTAAGGACAACCGCGTCACCGAACACAGCGTAAGTAATGATCTTGATTCGATAATCGTTTATCGAATGGACGCATCACTAATCGTAGACGCTGCTGTGAACTTCTGCAATATCATCATTGCACTGTGCTTGGACTTTAAAGGTGTTGTCATAGAGATGGTTTTGAACCGTATTGGAACGTGTTAACTTGGTAAAATCAGTAGGATTGAGGAGGCACAAGTGGAGTAGATTTCGGTTAGAGAGCGTTCGGGTGGGTTAAATTCGTTAGGCGTTTGAGTATTATTTAACACCTATGTTGAAACTAGTTTCAGCTGGTTTGGGGATCGATTGGTTCCAAAGCATTTTATAATGTTAGATATGAAGTCAGTATCAGTAACTCGAAGTATTGCCTTCCGAAACCCGATGATGTCATCATGCCTATCCTGCACCAACTTTTGCTAAATTTTTCCTTCCTTGACCTATTACAAAAATTCTTTCACTGTTTGATATATAAAAGTAAAAACTATGTAACTGTAAAATAATTTATTTATTTATTATGTACAAACTTACACCTAACAGTTAATAAACCATACATGCAAGTCACAATTATTAAATTCGGTCCAGTAGTTTTTGAGAAAATCTCAACCTTATTGAGGCGCCCTGTATAGTGTATATCTTCGACTGTACCTACTACGTTATCTACTGGTAACGGACATGAACAATAAAACAATTTAGGCGTAGGTAAAAGTTAATATCTCCTATATTAATTCCACTAACAGCCGAGTACGGTCGGAAAGCAAACATTGGCGCAGTTTACAAATGAAACAGTCTACCAACTACGCCATTATCATTTGTGATTGTTTCTGGACCTACTTTGAACTGTTTCCTAATTGGAAAAGGAACATACGATGAAAATGAAAAACGATTTCTCCGTCGACAATTTTCTTATTGTAGTTGTTTTAGCGTCATTAATAGTTAAAACATTATGTCTTTCTAATCGTAGATCATAGTGTTCTGTAAGTCTAAATACATGACACAATTATACAAAAACCCGACTGCTTTCGGGAGAAAAATAAAATAAAATCTTTTGGATGTTGTTGAAATTTTATATTTCTATTATTGACATTATCATTATTGCTATCTAAAATAATAAATTAATTTAATAATATGTACAGCTAACAGCAGATCAAGTGTAACACTTTGGACTTTGGACCGTTCTTATTATCTGCGTCATAAGAGTTGAATTCGTACTGCAAGTGTTACCATTGATCTGCTGTGGTCCGTACCTATAACTAAGATAATTTATGAAATGTGCATTAGTTTAAGACTGTAATGCTATACTTTTAAATGAAATAAATTGGATTTTCACTATTCTTCTTGAATGCCTGATTGGAAAAATCGTTTTCCAGCCCCCCAACAGTCAGCCAAGTGGTGGTTGACTTTCGATAACGTTAGCAGAATATTATAGAGAAAAATATATGGGATAAACATTTGCTTTTTCGATAGCAAATATCGATCCCTTACATTTTTCATTCTATTCTACTGGCGTTAACGAAAGTCAATGGCTACTTGGCTAGGGGAGGCAGTTCGTTTAGGTACTGGTTAGTTTTAGTCTGGCACACATTATATTGGACAACTTTGCTAATGGCATCAATTTGTGACCCTTTCCTACTTTTATTGCCCGCGTTTATTTTGATAACTGCGGAAAGGTTAAAAGTAAAATTTATAGGTGTATTTGTACTAATGGTGATGGCTTTTATTTATATTAACATAATATAAACGATAAAACAAATAATATTCAGCTTTTGCATTTGAACAAGCTACAATCCATGAATAATGTAAGTAGGTGCATTATACAGCGTTAAGGCATATTGTTGCTATTCTTAAACTACGCATTTCGTCGCGTCGACAGTGTGATTGGATTCCCAAGGTTAAATAAAATGTTGTATGAACAAAACATTGTAAAGTAATGTAGAGTTTTCAATTTTTAATAATTATTCTTCGCTGTGTTATACTGTGGCAAAAGCGTCTAGGTTGACATTGTATCAGACAAACTACTGAAAGTAATCAACTTTAGTATTACAGGTTCGTACTCAGTGTTATTTCAATTATCCTAATTTCATTTTGATTCTCTATTTGCCAATATTTTAATACACCATAAATGTTACATAAATTTAATTATAGTATCGTTTTTATGCAACCCGTACCGTTATCCACAACATATTATATTTAATTTATATAGGTACTTACCTACTAAGTAGTCCGAGTTGAATAAAAAAATCTGCAGCGATCACCATCTGATTCGTGAAATTAAATACTTAAAACATTTTATTACCATCTTGTAAATGCCAGTAATAATAGAGATAGTTATATTGTAACATCGATGTCTCTATTTCCGCCTCGTTGGCTAAACGTTTTCAAACTTCAGTAACCATGTAGGCGCGATTTGTTCTCGATTGCGGGATCAGTCAGACATAGGGTAATTTATGGGGCCCTTTAGTTTTAGCCCCAAGGGAGGGACCCCACGTCTGATACCTGATTACGTTACACGCGATACATTTTACAGACAAAGAGTTTTACCAAAATTGGTTACTTTATAACCAACCAAGCATTTAAGGCTCTGCTGCTGGAGTAGTAAAAGCGCAAAATGCACTTTTAGAAAGTAACCCACATGTCACGATGAAAATAGAATGCTGACTAAACTGTTACACTTATAAGTAAGGATTTATACAGAAATTTAATAATTTTATAAAATTTTAAATACAATAGATCCTAACACACTATTTAAAACGGACAACACGAACGGTGGGTTTTTGTGATCTTATAATTAATTATGAACCAAGAATTTATTAAAATTATCAATCATTCTTCATAGAACCGATAACCAATAGAGGGTAGACGAGTGCTCGATTGAAGGTCACGAACAGGTGAACGTATTGTAGGGCGCCCTCCGATCAGATGGAGGGATGACTACGCAAGGTAGATAGATGGTAGGTTAAGGATGCTAAAAGTAGAGAATCGTATCGCGCGCTTTGGGAGAAGCCTACTAGGCGAAGCACAGTGGACTGACACGGTCTGATGATGATTATAATTTATAATTCCTTCACTTAGGCAATAAATATCAATAACTCACGGTTTATTCCATCTCACACGATAGAAGTTTTGACTTCACGAATAGAAAAGAAGCTAGAGAGCCGACTCAGGTGGTGCAGACATGTCATGCGACGACCACCTGAACACATGTGGCATTATGCTGAGGCAGCTGACCCATTCCGGCGCTGCACATCAATGTCAGATTAGTTAAGGAGTTTGTAATATTTGTAATTGTGTATGTGCCTGAATAAATGTATTTTCTTTCTTTCTTTCTTTCTTTCTTTCTTTCTTTCTTTCTTTCTTTCTTTCTTTCTTTCTTTCTTTCTTTCTTTCTTTCTTTCTTTCTTTCTTTCTTTCTTTCTTTCTTTCTTTCTTTCTTTCTTTCTTTCTTTCTTTCTTTCTTTCTTTCACATGACGAGAAAAGTGCTTGACACAAGCACGCAGCCCAGAGGTCGCGGCAGGCCCCGTCTTACATGGATGTCCCTAATAAACAGAAACTTAAAGGATCACGACATTACACCACAACTGACCCAGGACAGACCGTCCTGGAGAAAAATGACCAGAAGGGCCGACCCCAAATAAATGGGAAAAGGCGAGGCAGAAGAAGAAGAACGAAGTCCTCATAGAGATCTAGTAGAAAATATTTTAATAATATTTTTATTAAATTGCAATAATAGCATTACCTTTAACAAGTACAATTAGAGATTTTCGCTTGCGCTTGCAAGAAACATTAGAATCACATGTACAAATTAGTTGCCGTGTATTCCTATCGAACAACGAATATAAATATAAACACGCGACTGAATACAGAATAGTCTATTAAGTCCCACAAAATGGCTACATGTTTACACAATATCGTCGTTTATACAGGGACGTATCTAGGTATATGTGGTGGCCCGCGCCGGGTGACAATTTTAGGGGGAGGTGATACCCTGACAACTGACTGACATGTTAATTAAAGCAACATTTAAATCGATCACAGCGACAAACGCAGATAACAAATATGGTACGTTAGACACATTTGTAAATTAAATGCATAGACGGGAATTTACAGAATAAATAGAGGGTACATAGACTGCATTGTTGTTGCATAAAAATTATTTTCTATTGACTCTCCATAGAGTACAAAATATCAGTGATGTATTATTATTGATTATTAAGGTGCAGTAATTATGATACAATAAACTATTATAAACACAGTTACAATTAGTGGTTAATATTATAAATGAACTATATAGTTTATTTCTAATATTCTGGTTCCAGTTTTAGAGAGGGCTAACAGCAGATCAAGTGTAACACTTTGGACTTTGGACCGTTCTTATTATTTGCGTCATAAGAGCAATTCGTACTGCAAGTGTTACCATTGATCTGCTGTTGTCCGTACGGTGGAACACAGGAGAGTTTTTAGGGTTGAGATTTTCTCAAAAATTACCTGACCTATTGCGGTAATTTTATGTACATAAACTGTTTACCATTTAAGATGACACCTAAGTCTCCTAGATAGGTCTCTGTATTTGTACCTTGCTGATATTTGTATATACGGTTGTTTGAAGGAGGGAATGTAAAAATATTTGACTGCGGCAAATAAGGCAAATAGAGACGTGTGTTGTCTATAAAAATGATTGTCGTTCGCTTTATTTGTTCTGTCTCGTATTATTGTTATTGGCAAATTGATCCGCTTCTTTCTCTTGTTGCCAATGAGGTGCGGATTATTATCGACATATTTTTTTGCTAATGTATCTAAAAGGGTGGCTTTTATGTGCTGTTGCTACTATTTCTAATGTAAGTACAGTCCATTTCAGAAAAAATATACGAGAGCTACAAAGTATGCATACAAATTAAACGATGAAAATTTCTAGTAGTGAACAGAACTTAAACGACCTTGTTTTTCCGTGGGACGCTCTTACCAACTGAGCTACCACAGGCCCAGTCCGACCACCGAAATCTTCCATTCGTATTTATACATAGGGTGTATTTTTCATCATTCAACTTGTTTCCCGAGCATGGCTGAATACTTAAAAATTAAATCTATGCACACAATTTAAAACCCTTTTAAAATTATATTAGGCTGTACCCTAAATTATGTATTATTTAGACATTTTTTATACTCGATTAAGTAGGTACTAGTTTTTGGGAAAATCTCAACTTTTTAGATAAAAAATTCCACTTGACCAGGATTCTAACTCCTCTCAGCCCCTTATAATTATGCTCTTATACAACAAGTTACCTTGACTCTCATTCAGTGTATTTACCCCTCTATGTAGATCTTAGGGACAATAGCGTCATCTATTGAGAAATATTGCGATGTCTATTATTATTGTTAGAAAATTATGTGGCCATATCCTTTTTTTTGTGGAGAAATGTCTGTGTGGCTTGGCTGCACCGGGACAGGACCACTCTGTACCTGCTGCCTTCCGTGCTGCTTTTCGTGGAGAAATGTCTGTGTGGCTTGGCTGCAGCGGGACAGGGCCACTCTGTACCCGCTGCCTTCCGTGCTGCTTTTCGTGGAGACATGTCTGTGTGGCTTGGCTGCACCGGGACAGGACCACTCTGTACCTGCTGCCTTCCGTGCTGCTTTTCGTGGAGAAATGTCTGTGTGGCTTGGCTGCAGCGGGACAGGGCCACTCTGTACCCGCTGCCTTCCGTGCTGCTTTTCGTGGAGAAATGTCTGTGTGGCTTGGCTGCAGCGGGACAGGACCACTCTGTACCCGCTGCCTTCCGTTAAGTGGCTATATCCTGCTTCTTTCGCCTTTTTATAATACTTTAATAAGTGTACTCCTTTGAACAAAGTCGTATTTCATACAAAATTATTACCAATCGCTTTCTTTATAAGGAATCTAAATTACGATACTTCCATGCTTCTATTACAATCCCGATTGTAAATAGTTTGCTTTCATACTCGTACACAAACATAGTAAGCAGAAAACTTTATTCCTTATTCCCCCCCATCGCATCCCATTCCGTATGGGTAGCGTACCCTCATAAAACACAAGAGCCTAATAATCTCTATTTATTAAACTATCCCAATCGGGTAGAGTTGACCACCAGTTTGTAGATTACTAGCTAACGAGATAAGTTTCTTATGGGCCGACGTCTGATCTTTACTAATCTGTGGGGCAGGCTACCTGGAATAAAAAAAGATATGGACAAGTTATTTGAGATTTTTGTTACAAATTTTTAAGTATTAATTTCTTCTGAATGGAAAATTGTTCTTAAGTAGGTATTCTCAACTGCATCTACAAACGTTACAAATTATAGGAACAGCCAAGGGTTTTGCTGTTTTTGTTAATGATTTCTTTTCCTAGCTAGTTAGTTTTTAACAATAACCAATCACTAGTTTGATTAATAGTTTGATAGGAAAACCAATAGCAAAAACAGCAAAACACTTGGCTGTCCCTGGTATAGTTTGTAACTGCAGTTGCGAACTTTTCTTTCATTGTGAAAATGAGACATTAATGTAATCGGGCCTATCTTACTTAGATAAAGATAAGTCAGTATAAGCTTGACTAACTATTTGTGGTGATTCTAGAGTAACGTGGGACAAAAATAATCGTTGATAAGCGAGCCATCCCGCTCTTTAGGCGATGTAGAATATGCGTTTAGGTTTAGCATCAAACTTGGCAACAACAGGACAGAATCACACCTTAATTATAACGCAACGAGATCTGTCTCAAATAAAAACATCCTACTAGATAAATTAAAATAGATAGTTAATTGTAATAACAGCAGCAGCGACTTCTTAACAAGAACTGACTTAAAATAACCTTACCGTATACTAAACAACTCTTTTCCATTCAATGTAATAAACAAAGACACAACTATTGATCCTTTAGCACAACTATTAGAAGACTTACCGCATCTAATGGTAACTCGCATATTTATTTTCCCAGATGCGTGATTCAGCATGAAACAAGTTTAACGAAACATGTGTCGGCGGAACACTCTGCTATACGTGGAACAATTTGGTCTATCGATTCTAAGGGTACGAACAAACTTCGTGACAAGCAACAGCTAGGATTATCTTTTCTATAAATATTATTTTTTAGAAATTCTGTAATTTATTACTGTTTGTCTGTTGAAATAAACTATATAAAATCGTAAAAGACGTTTAAATATACAATTTTATGTTATCATACATAATTATAAGCAAACAAATAAGACTGTATCTGAGTCCCGCCCCCGGTTGCTGTTTTTCGATAGCAGTCGGTTGTCATCAACTCTGACAATTGGTTTGGTCATTTGATCACTAAATCATACGAAAAGAACAATAATAAATATACGAGTAGGTAAATTTGATTAAAATTACAAAGTCAAGTAGAGATCTTCTACGATAACATGACCACCTTCCACAAATCTGAAAGTATCACAATAACGCCTCACGTAAATGTGTGTGTGCGTGTCAAATGTAAACAAATAGACGGTGCTTACATAGAATACTTACACCTAAACCGAAGCCCAAATCAAGTGTCTTATTTTGTAAACATTTTAAGCTGTTCTGTGATTATTGCATAGTTATTTTCACATTATTGATCGAAATACTTTATTTTACAATGAAGAATAGCCTCGATCAATCAGTGTTACATCACAACTGGTAATATATAATAGATGATCATTTTTTTGTTTAAATCTATAATTGTTTAGGGATTTTTGTACACATAACGTGACGATGCCAATCCCATCGAACCTATTCTAAATTAACTTAAATTTTATAAAAGATCGAGAACAGCATTTTAGCTGGGCCTGAAGTTGGCTCAGCTAAAATGCCGTGGAATATACCTACATCTAATTTGCATAAACCTAAACTATTAATAACATGTTCTCTTTTAGTCGCGTACCGGACACATTCCATCAAAATTATGTTGCAAGTCTTCCTTGGTCCCACAATCTTCGCAGTTGGGAGATTCAACTTTGCGCATTAAGAATGCAAAAGATTTTGATGGAATATGTCCGGACCGCAATCTATGTGCAGTAATTATATTCTGTCTACTTATTTATGATCATATTTGTTTACAAAATAAGACACTTGATGTAGGCTACGGTATACATACAGACTCCTTCGTAAGATATAATTACGAACTTTGAAAGAATAATTTGGCGGGCCATGTTATCGTAGAATATCTCCTGATCTCTAGCAGATTAATACACGTCAAACTCGGTGACTTCCATGACTTGTCTGAAGAAATCCTTAGCCCGAGAAACAACTTCATTAGGAAATAAATGGGATACGTGCCTGTTAGTAACTACCTAAGGGATTTCGGACAGGTATTGTTTCTTTATTAAGCTTCGTAGGAACGAGAGTGGGAATTAAAATAATATAGTTAGGAACACTAATTTCGATGTAAGTAATTGTGATTGGAAATTAATAACATTGACGCATAAACTACTTAACTTAGTAAAGAAAGCAGGAATTCATAAGCTATCATTATCATCAAACATCTCAGAAGTTCAGTGTCTTCGGCTTTGAAAAGTAATACTGAATAATTCACGAGATGAATAATATTTATAATATATTTAGTATAAGAGTATTTATACGTAATTTAAACGTAAAAAAAGTTTATTTCAAAAAGGTACAATATAAACTAAAAAAGAACCATTCAATATTTAAAAAACCTAATCTAAACTATTTTAACAAAAATAGTTACAGGAAGAGTACCTAAGATACTGGCAGCGTTACCTCGCTGGATCGCGATGCTAATCCGTTGCGCGAGGTAGCTGCCAGCTCTTGGGTCACCAGTGGCATCTACTATTCGTTTGCTAAGCTCTTTATAAAGCGACCAAGCGCCGTGACCCCACGGGCCGAGGGTCTCGACACCAAAAGCAACAAAGTTGTAAAGGGTGTCGAGACCCCTGTATTTTAGAGCTTTACTCTTCTAGGCCGCCTCAGCCGCCGCGCCAGCCTTTCTGGTAGTGTTACTTAGATTTCTAAAAGAATTAAATATATAAATGTAAAGCAGTTATCTATGCTGTGCCGAGCTCCCTTAGTTGTACATTTTTAGATTACCTTTACAATTTACGATCAAGTAAATTCTAATAACTGATAATAAATAAACAAAGCGGTTTCAATGATATCAAATAGCGACCTATCTATCTACTGTTAAATTAGATCAATAGTGTTCCTGGGTGTACCACGGGGACAAAAACTTCCCGTGGTACACCGAGGTGAACAGCCGACGTGGACCACGGGCAATAACCCTTCTAAGATTATAGCTAACGGTATGGTATAGCTTTCATCGTATTCTTCAATTCATAACCCATCCGTTATAGCCTCTTCTGTCATTTTTACTTAATTACCTTTACAGTTAGATGTTTCAAGTAATTTGCAAAGAGATATAATTAACGTAAAGTCATTATGCCAATAATCTTCCATTTGAATTTAGAGTAATTCCATATACTCGTACCTATGTTAAAGTCTTTGGGGATGAGATACCTGCAATTACACTTCGTACGGTCGAACATAAAGAAAGATGTACAAGAGAGTCATGAAGGTTTAGATTTTCTCGAAAAGTACTTGTGCGAATCTTATAATTTTTTTACAACTACGTAGTCCACACTCTATGCTATACTTGAAATAATTTTTACAATCCGTCAAGTAGTTATCGAGAAAATCCCAACCTTTACGAGACCCCCTGCATATAGGTATAAGTAACTCGGTTAGACGTACTTGTAAAGTCGAAAGTGCATAATATCGTAACCCAATCGTAAGGTGTAAATAGCCCAGACACAGCTGTGGTTACAGCGTGTAATGCCGTCAGTAGAGAGCTATCAAAACATAACTGGGAGATAAGCTCACTTCATGAATAGCAGTGTAGTGATAATAATGATATTGTTTATTTGTTATTGTTGGTGCAACAGTGTTTGTTTTGTGTTGTTTGGATTGTCGTGTAAGTTTGAAAGTATAATTTTATGGTCGCTTGGTGGATTTCATGCCGAAAAGAACTGGGTATTATATCTTATCCTGATAGGGTGCAAGTTTGGCGGCACTTCGACTGATCTCGATATTTTGTGTGCTCCTCTTTCCTTTACACTCTTTCCTCCTCCATAAAGATGTACTTAACACATTATGCAATTCATAGGAAGGCATCTATATAGTCTTCTAGTTCCGCATAGGCTGAACCCAGAAGTCTCATCCGCTTTCTAGCCAGCGAGTCACATCTACACTAAAAGTGATTCATGGACTCTGGCCCTGCAATTGGGAGAATCTGGTCCTCCGCCCTGTTTCAGGTCGTTTGTTGCGTGGTGTCTCGTAAGCACCGCGTCTGGTTCCTGTTGTGTTTCCAGATGCTGCACCAGCCTGTGTCGGTTTCACTAATGAAAAGTTTGGAGTGTTATAATAGCTCTCTCACACCTTTCTAATATCTGCGCCAGTATAGCAGTTTTAAGCTTTGCTGTGATTATGACATAATTATTTTCTCTTTATTAAATCTGATATCTTCATTTTCACAATAATTTATCAAATATATTCATTACATGCGTTCCCTTAGTGTAACACCACAACAGGTAATTTAAGCGAGCATATTGTTCACAAAATTGTTGCGGGTTGAGGTGTACATAATGGTGGGATCAATACTATGCATAAAGGCATAATAGCGGATTTTCGACATGTAAATAATCTGTTCGATGAGTCGAATAATTTGTTCTAAAAACAATGCAGTTTATATTCGGTTCGCTGGGAAACTTACCCAGTACGTGAGTGCTCGGAATGCGCTCACAAATCTTCCCGGTTTGAATGGAGCATCTAATGTATGCAGTGCAGATAAGAATTCAACTTAGTACGTGAACTTGAAGACTGGTTTAATTTGGGTTTCGATAATTGGGTTTGCGGTTTTACTCAAACTAATATTGCAAATGCCAATGATGTTTGGATAGATCTTGATAAGTCAAGCTGTGACCGCTCTATTGTTCAAAAGCGTCAATTGTATCTTAGAAAAATATAGGGTTGCCATGGAAAACCAAAGTCGCGGATAAACCAATATTAACTTTGGTTTACAACTTTACATCATTGCAAATGTATCGATTATTGCAACATTCTTTTGAAAGGAAGATGCGGTATATATTGGAATCGGACATATAAGAATGCAAATATAGTCGACCTCGCAAAAACTAATAGAAAGAACCACTGACTGTTCAGAACTTAGCTTTGCTTAATTCTCTTGTGCTGTAATTCATAGTATGTATGTACAGTCGACAGCAGATCAACGGTAACACTTTTTACTTTTGACAGTTCTTATTATTTGCGTCGTAAGACTTGAAATCGTACTACAAGTGTTACCATTGAGTCTCCAACCTGCAGAGCCTGTGGTGACAAAACGGAGTCCATGAAACACCTACTGTGTGAATGTGACTCACTGGCTAGAAAGCGAATGAGACTCCTGGGGTCGGCCTATCCGGAACCAGAAGACTACAGGCTCCTTTCCATGAGCAGCATAGCAGACCTACTGAGTTTTATCTTTAGGGAGGAGGAAGGAGCATAAAGGAAAGGGGAGAGCACAAAAGATCCCAATGGGTCGAAGTGCCGCCACATTGGCACCCAATCAGGATAAGATAAGATAAGATACCATTGATCTGCTGTCGACTGTACGAATGATAGCAGATCAATGGTAACAACCTACTGAAAAAATAAGAAATTATTAAAACGCAAGTGTGTGAAACTACTCTATCAATTACAATAATGCAACTCAACTCGCCCGTACAAGTAATGAACATTACTAGAACGATAACGTAGAAAATATTAGAACTTAACGTCTAAACCGGTAAGCCAAAACGAAATTTATGTTATTGCCCCCCTAAAGAAAGTCACGAAATATAAAAGGAGGTTTTGTTGTGTAATTAACTTATTAATTACTTATTTAGCGGAAATTTTTCCACAGCTAATTACAAATCCTACGGCAACACAGCAGTAACAGTTAAGCGTACAGCCAAGTTAACTGAAAGTTATATTGGTTGTGTGGTCTAAATTGAAATGAAAACTATGTTCGATGTTGGCTTTAATATAATGGAATATTCAATATTTGTTGTCCAACGAAGAGATGAACTAATCAAATAAGTATATTAGGTATATTAGACTCACATAATAAAGAAGTTTAAATGTTTTAATAATTTCAGTTTGTATCTGAAGATTATTAGGACAGAGGTAGGCCATAGAGAGCAAAATTGAAATAGATAAAACTATAGTAATATAAATCTTCGAATTTGAAATACGCATTATCCATGCTCGGTGAATAAATTAGAACATGATGAAAAAGTCCTGTCCACGGCAAGAATTTTTTCATCATGTTCTAATATAAATTTTCTAAATTATTTAGTAAAATTGGTGGAACACTCTCAATTTGATTGGGTGCGTGACCCACGTTGGGCGCCAGTATGGTTTAAAATTAAATGCTCGTTGTAAAAGAAATTAGACTTTATTAAAAACTATGAGTGAGAAATATATACGATATACTAATGGGGTTGATATCTTACCTCTTCATATGACGGTAAGTACCCACATATTTTCGAAAATTATACGAAGGTAGGAAAAAAAACCTCAACAATCTCATCACTTGTAACACAGGAAGCCGTTAGGTGAGACCAGCCATTAACAGTGTTATGGGACCGGTATTTTTTTTTCGTACCAACCACTAAGCGAGCGTTGGTGGTAGTCTACTCTTTTTTTCAAACTCAATATCCTGCTAAATTCCCGTGAAACGAAAGAAAACCTCACTGTTGCGGTAATTAACTTTGTTTATAGATAGATTGCTTGCAGATAAGTTATGAAAAGGAGAAAGCGCAATTTAACAGGAAAGGTGTCACAACTACAAATTAAAATGATATTGTTTACATTTTGAATTGTTCTCGAGAGGTGACGGTAAAACAGGTATTATTTAGGTTACCATAAATTTAACATCATCATTATTTGTATACAGGCATGTGTAGGCAGATAGGGCAGAATATAAATTTTAGCGGTTTTCGAGGTTATTAAAGCAAAGGTTAAGTTCGTAACCTTAAAAAGCAAAGCCTATTATTCTAAAAATAGTTGAGGACGTATGTAACGAATCTAAAATTCTGATTTACGCCGTCGGGAGTGGAAATGGAAGGGTTTTCCTGTCGGTGACAACGCTAGATTTATACTACCTAGTGGAATCATTGTAATATACTACGACAGGCCAGACGTGATGGTCTGGTGGAGAGTTTAGGTACTCAGTTAATATGGTGGGGGTTCGAATTACTAAAACAACAGTATTTAATTTATAAAGTCACTACGAAAACACCACTTCGGCTAAGTCCTATCTGCTATCAGCCGTATAACATAAACAACGGATCATAAAATATCAAAGAGACTCCACTCGATAGGAATACGGCCTTAATTTCATTGATTTTGTCTAGATGTTCAGTCTAGTCTAGACAATGCATCTAAATTATTTGCATTCAAAATTATTTTATTAAATATTTTCGCCACGAACTCTTTAATTTAATAATCATTGAATTTTGGGCAGCCGTAGCAACGAAGCTTTTCGTCCGCTAACCGCTCCACCCGCTAGTGAACGCTACCCTTCTCCTTTTATTCTGTTTCAGTTTTCGTCGTATAGCGACATCTATACAATTGTATCGGTAGCCACAGTACTCACAAGTATATGTAGATGTCGCTACTAGTTATAATCGTAACGGGAGCTTTCTACCTGAGATGAGGAAAGTTAAGGGGATTCCGGTGTTCAAAGTTACTCTTGATTTAGCGCGGTTACCCATAGACTTTGTTCACTTTGTTCACAATCAACTATGTGTTATCATCCAAATGCAATTATATATATTACGCGTTCTATTCACTTGTCTTGGAAATATTGTTTTCTGTGTTTGGGTGTAAAATAAATCTAAATATTGAATTGATTTAGGATTATTTAGTTTAGTCATAATTCTGATTAAATTCTTCAATTAATTTTGAATTAGTCCTAGTAACTAAATCAACAATGATTAAATTAATCATGATTAATAAATTTCGTTGATTTCCCCATACTATAATAAAGACAGCACGCCTCGACTTAAAAAAGCACTAGACCGGCGGAGATAAACTCTCATTTTTCTCTACTGATCCAATAATATTTTCATAAAGTTAGTCCGAACGTACGTTCTGTCGACTTCGTAGTCACATTTTTCTAACAGAAAACTTGCACGTCGCGTCGTGAGAGATAGGAACATATCGATATGACGAGAAAAGTTTATTCCAAGTTTGCAGATGCAGTCAGCTGCTAAATTACTTTGCGAAGGCTTTGGCTGCGTGCTGTATAAGGAAAGTCGGATGTTATGTAGTTATTAGAGCTTATTTTGAAGTTTGCTAGTTATGAGATGTCCTTTAGGAAAATCTTTGAGTCTTAACTTCAGACACAACTCAAGAGTTTAAGACTCTAGACTTACCTACCTTCGTCGGCTGCACATCAAGCACAAAACTATTGCAATCTATATCGTGTTACCGTTACGTAAAGTGCCACGTAGGTATTCTAGCAATGGGTATGCTGTCGATTGTACGTCTACAGCAGTTCAATGGTAACACTTTTTACTTTTGACAGTTCTTATTATTTGCTTCGTAAGACTTGAAATCGTAGCTGCCAGTGTTACCATTGATCTGCTGTCGACTGTACGAAAGAATTCTCTAAGTTTATTTCATTTCGTCTGTTGCTGGTTGTTGGAGATGTGTGCCTAGCACTCATAGAGTTCCTAGATAGTTAAAATGAAAGTATTATTCCCAATTGTTATATTTTCCTCAGTAAAACGCGAATTCTCGCAGTTTATCTCGCATAACTACAGCCTAACATCAAATAAATTAAATGCCCAACTAAATTGAATTTCTTAATGTCTGTTTCTCTTGTAGGAGCCACTTCGAACACTGTAGGTTTCCTTTAGTGGAATTTCAAAACGGCCATTACATGATCGTTTACGACGTCGTTTATGTTCCTATAAGCCACCTGATGTCTACTTTACGGTTACTGTCGATATTTCTGATAGATATTGTAATTTAATGTGTACTTCTGTCTACTCTGTCGAAATTTCGCATAATTACAATCATCTCATCAAGTCTTTGATAACCTCATAACTAGTCGGCCTTCAGTGCAAGGGGATTGCACTCAGGTTGATATCTCAGATGCTTGTTCTTAGGGTAAAACCACTTTTTCCGAGTTCCTGGTTGTAAATTGTAATTGTTTCGTTATAGTCTCTGGAAGCAAAGGGAATCTTAGTTTTGTGGATGTTTATGATATCTTTTTTCTAGCACAAACAACTGTACCTTGTGCGAAACCGATATTAGTAAGTATAGCTACTCAAAAACTAAATTAAAGTCGTAAACCCCTAAAAGTACACTGAATCACCAGCTTCACATTTTCGTTCACTACAAGTTACAGATATATTTTGGAACCAGTTCAAAGGAATAAAGGTTTTTTTGAAAGGAGAAAAGAAGAGTAATCTCTTTTAATCCTGTGGAACGGTTGCAGATTTACGTATTTCGGTTTGACAGCGTCCCTGCGGGATTTTATCTCTATTCTTTAAGAACTTTTTGCTCATGGATTTAAAACTGTCGAGGATAATAACGTTTGATTACTCGTATGTTCAAATGAATATCTAGACTAATTACATAGACAGAGATAAAAATAGATAATGATAAATTATTCGAATTACAATAAAGCCACACACATACATCAATCACTCGAAACTGTTGTTCTAAATACAACCAAAAACCTGAGAGGAATACATATTCCTCTCAGGTTTTTGGTTGTATTTAGAACAACAGTTTCGATTTCAAATTATTGTAGAATAAGTACCAGAAATTACAATAATAATGTAGTTAGAACATGATGAAAAAATTCTTGCTATGGGCAGGACTCAAGTCTTGCCCACGGCAAGAACTTTTTCATCATGTTCTAATTTATTCACCGAGCATGGATAATGCGTAATTCAAATTCTGATTAATGTAGTTTGTGTCTGAAAGTGAAACCGAATGTTTTAAAATAGATATAACAAACAAGAAAATGCCGAAAGTTAAGGCAATAATAACATTCTCAGACTGCCTAGTTAAATAAACAAAGTGGCACTATGTTACATCCAATTTTTCATGAAAGTCAGAGACAAATGCTTCATACAATTTAGTAGCAGCCTCAACAAAACCTAGATCTCATAACATTGAATTAAGCACATGTTGCGTTTGTGAGATAAGAACTTTGCTATTAAACTGTCCCTATTATTACATCTTACTGAATTATAGTTCATGAAATGGATGTGATAAAGTGAATACTTCTAAATGACATTATGTAGGTATCCAAGTTCAGAATGACTTAGTACTCAGATAACCAGCACCAAAGTTCAGAATAACTAATCATTCAACTAGTAGTAGAGTTCATAGTGACTACCTCAGTGCGGCTGTTGCGGTTCTCAACACGATCAAATCATACCATGTCATATCGAGCGTGACAGCGACAATGCTATTGCAATAGTATAGCGCGTCTTTGTTCGGCGCGCTATGATATGGTATGATTTCATCGTTTTGAGAACGGTAATAGGGGGGCAGATCAGTGAATATGTAACAAATGAACGCTTAACTAACCAATAACCAAGTTAACAGCAGTAACCAAGGTCAAAGTGACTATTTCTGTCATTGAGTAACCAAGTTCAAACTCACAACTACCAGTAACGAAGTTCAAAGTGACTATTCTGTCCTTTCAGCTCCCTAATTTTGGCTTCCTAGTTGACAGTATTTATTTTCGACTTAAGCTCTCATATTTAAAACTTGGGCTCAAAAGAAGCTCCAAATCTAGACATACCTAAGTTAGCTTATTTTAAAGATAGACTCTATTTAAATTACCTAAATAAAAGAGCGACAGACTGCGCCACCAATCATGCATGATGGATGAGCTTCGCACAATGTGGAACTTATTAAAATCGTAAAAGGCCCCGATAGAATATCTGGCTAGCCCACAAGTCATTTATACCGCGAGTCCGTGTTATGTAAAATATAAGTATAATAAAATTTTCTAGAATTATGTTGATTACAAAAAATATGTCAAAATTCAAGTTTCGAAAGTCTAAAAACTGGAAGATTACAAAGGTCTAGAAAAGTTATATTTTACGTAATATAGAGAGTTTGTGTCTTCACGGCACTTACAGAATTGCAATCTACCTACATTCGTGTTCTTCAGCACATATTACGCAGCCCCCTGACCCCTAACTTTCGTATATTCACCCCTAGCGGCTCCTTAGCGTAACTTTGCGGTCATCCGAGCGAGTCCCGCAAATGGTCCGACTAATTTATTTATTTACAACGACGGTTATGGTGACTGGGCCGCGACATACTTATGGAACTGCTGGGAAAAAGTTTGCGAGTAAATAAAATGTAATATCCATCCGAAATGACAAAAATACGCTCGATAAAACTCTTAGGAACCCAATACCTAAGGAGGACCTGAAAGCCAATACAAGTTTCTGTAGCAATACACAGATACCTACTGTAAGTAATAAGATCTAGTTTCCGTCAAAAAAACTATCAAATTGTTGTACAGCTGACAGCGATCAAGTGTAACACTTTGGACCGTCCTTATTATCAGCGTCATAAGAGTTGAATCCGTACTGCAAGTTACCATTGATCTGCTGTTATTCGTACATATAAAAAGTGGGCAGAGCACAGAATCGATAACTACTCAGGTTTTGAAATTTGGATAATAATTATGTTCTTACATGTTATCAAATTTTCAAGACCTTATGTTGTATAAAGTTATGCATGTACAAATCATTTAAATTACACTAACACGAAGCGTTTTTCTTCGTCCTCTATTGACCACCATTTGGTTGGACCAACTATTGGTATTTCCTGAACTATACATAATCTTCAAGACTAGGTATAAGAATAGTTATTATAACAATAGAAAATCCTTTACAAAGACTGGTGCGTTAACCTCTTTAGATATTCGTATATCTTCCACGCACGACTGACTATACCTAGTGGGTAGGCAATATTGTTTTCACGATACCTGCCTACGGTGTAAAGTTCTTATGAGCAGAATTTACGGGGATGGCTTACATCGTAAATAAGCTCCTTTTTCAAAGGGGTGGAAGTTTTATGCCAGCCTTTTGTGTTTTTTCATATATTTCCCGGCAAAGTAGTGTCAAAGGAAACAGCCTAGACCTTTAATTTAATATAAAATGGATTTGCTTTAGCAAAGTTTATAATATTATTAATTCTGATTAAAAAGTCATGAATGTATCCCATTTCATCTGGTCATACATTTAAGTCGTCTAAAATCTATAACAGACAAACCCTTGTCAATAATTCCTATCTTCTCTTCTAAATTCTTAGATGCGAGGAATATTTCAAAATCTAGTCACACATGCCAACCAGTTGCCATTTGGATTTGCAATTGTTTTTCTGTTTTGGCTGAATTTAAAGCTTTCCTCACACCAGTGTGGTACCAAGAAACTCAAGCAAGCTAATTTGCGACTATGTTATTCGAATACAATAAAGGGAACATGCGCAATATAAAATGGCATGAGCAGTTGGCATGTGATTGTATAATTAAGTTAGTTTTATGTAACGCATAGTCCCTAGCAATTAACTGAGGTGCGTCTAGAGAAATATATATCGCTTGTTTGAGACCCTTTTAGTCGAGTCGCACGTCAGTGAGAAGCAAGCACATGAAATCGGTACAAAAGACATTGCCACATTTCAATGGAGCTTTGCCCCACCTACAAAACTACGTGACCATTTAAGGCTGTACCTATCATTTTGTTGGGGACTTATTACAGGTTTCATATTGCATAATCATAATCAGTATCATTTTCTACTACTCTCGCAACTCCTATAGAAGAATAACAAAAACAATGAATAATTCGCTTCGATTTCTTACTATTTTCAGAATTCTTAATTAAGCTGTTTTTTCGACTCGCAACTTGTACATAACTTTAATTTAAACCTATAATTTTATTAAAAAACGGAGATACTTTTATATTTACTCGTTATCTTGTACAACTTGCGGTTGATGGTGGAGCAGAATCTGACATTGTCATTTGCAAGCGAAACATTCTGTCAACGATGAGCGCATGTAGACGAAGCCGAACAGGGGTGCCGTATTAAAGAGAAGCGTCCATGTCGATAAATCTCTAGGTTACATGTGTCGCGAAGGAATTTTGCGCTCATGTGCGGGCAGACACGGGCTGACCTGTTACAGGTCTATGGGGTAAGTGGTCTGTGGAAGCAAGCCATGGTAATTGCAAAAATGTCGTCGTTAATCCCGTGACATCTTTGCGTTCCCGGCAGCACACTCCAGTGTGGAGGAAGCATTAGAGTGCCCGCAGATTTATTCGCTGGCTTTCCAATTAGCCTCAGAGTGTGGTTTTATTTATCGTACTCTTTCTATTTTTCCGCACTTTTGGCTCATACGGCTTGTTTTCAACAGACGAGCTTGTTTTATAGTGATAAGACTATGAATTAGATTTATAAATCATTGGCTGAATTACTTGAGATGTTATTATGAAATGAGTTAGAGAGATCTAATATTATTCCAAAATATTCTTCGCCTACGCTGCCGTTAACTTCCCATATTGCTGGGGTTGTATGTAAGAGACCGCTTTGAACGATATACCTACATATTTATCTATCTATTAAATGACAATGCCAGATTATGCCCCACCATTAACGGCATGATGAACAAGATAACGAATAAATGTAAAAATATCTCCGTTTTTTATTAAAATTATTGGTTTAAAATAAAGTTATGTACAACATGCGAATCGAAAAAACAGCTTAATTATGAATTCAGAAAATAGTAAGTCGAAGCGTCTTTGTTATCATTTTCTACTACTCTCGCAACTCCTATACTGATTATGATTATGCAATATGAAACCTGTAATAAGTCCCCAACAAAATGATATATGAGCTTCAATGGTCACGTAGGTGACCAAAGGTGGGGCAAAGCTCCATTGAAATGTGGCAATGTCATTTTAATGCCTTATATTTAGCAAAACTTTCTTGTACAACCAAAAAACTTTATGTATTATAATATTATTTCTGGTTATTAATTAACTATTATTATTCATCTTTCAATATATCTTCCGAATATTTACTCCTTGTACAGCTACCAGCTTTGGACCGTTCTTATTATCTGCGTCATAAGAGTTGAATTCGTACTGCAAGTGTTACCATTGATCTGCTGTTGTCCGTACATAAGTGGTGGTACTTACAATCTAGACAGCTTATTACTAAAACCCCTTTCCTTACATATTTTGAAGGATATTTTAGTCTAGTTTTCATACATTCGTAATCGTTTTGTATTGGTAAAACTTATACCATAGCATATTATTATATGCATAGCTTTTTTTCATTTCTGGTGTATCTGAATTCAGTAGAATGTCACACGATACCTATACTTATTTTATCTGCCGATTTAACTCGTGAATAGGTACTGTAATTTCCATTCTGTAATCTAGTTACACAGGAACACAATGCTCGAAGTCCTTGTTATTTAGAAGGTGATAGTTTTCACCGAGGAAGAACGAGAAACACTGAAAAATTCAATTTTACCAAAGCCTTCACTTACAGACATTCTTTCGAGGAGGTAGTACTTTAGCTTATTATCACGATCAGGATACGACCTCCAATATCGTCGCCACTAAACGGATTTTCTCCCCTATCTCCCCGTGGTCACACGTTACTGTAACTAATGTGACTTTTGATTCAGAACGAAATGCATTTGGAAGTTCTGTGTTTTTGAGACGCGCGGTAAACAGTTCCTTGATTAATGGCGTTTGTGTGTTTTTACCTTGTTCGTACTCAAATACCTTCGTGTTTTACAGGGGTTTGCTTTCAACAGAATGTTTTAATTATATTTTCGATATAAATACAACAGGTTACTATAATATTAATTAGATAAAACGGGAATTACCGTGTTAAACATTTATTATTGATGTCTCGATATTTCGACAGTCTACTCGTGACCATGATGGCTGCAATGCTGTCGAAATATCCAGACATCAATAATAAATGTTTAACACGGTAATTCCCGTTTTATCTAATTAATACGTATACAAACCGTGAAAGTTTAAAAAGTGAGGTTGGGTCTCGTGAAAATGGCGGGAAACGACGGTTGCGAAATTATTTGATAATTTTCCTTTTAATGTCTACAGGGACTATTTTGTGTTTAATATCACGTTAAATTAATCAGAAAATGTTCGCGAATGACAGTATGGTGAAGTTATTGAAGAATTCAAGCAGGATCTGAAGTTTGGCGCCATGGTCAAGATTCCCACTACGAGCTCGGGAGTGAACGTGACTGTCGAGCTGCTTCGTCCACAGTGATTGACGCTACGGCGTCTCCTGTGGATGAAGACAAGAAGACGCGGCTACCCAGGGTGATGACGCTACGGCGACTCCCCTGGAGGAAGATAGAAGACTGTTGAATACATATATTGAATTTTTTGTAACATGACATTGGCAAATGACGAACTGTCGAGACCATTAATAAAATAAATAATAAATAAATAAGTGAGGTTACTATAATAATTCTTATTGGGAGTGGAATCAAAAATATCGATAAAAATTTTGACAGCACTGATTATATTAAGTCAACTGGACTGAAGCCTCATAAGTACGTGTTGCCAAATAATATCTCGGATCTCACATACGAAGCAGGAAAGGTGTGTGACTTGCCTATTGAAAATATCTGAGCCGGGAGATTTTGTAGGTTATTTTGTAGAAATTGTGAAATAAGAGAAAATGCACTTGAAGCAGGTAATCCGTGCTTCAAATTGTGAGAACATTTTATTTCAATAGAGCAGGTGCAGATAGTTATCAATGTAGCTGGGCAGCTGTTGAAAGCTGGTGAATTCCCCATTAAAACATTATTATTGTATATTTCAGTTACCGTGTCGAGATAGAATCATTTCTTTGCACGGGAATTAAAGCTTAATGCACAAAGCTTTAAGCTTTAATTCTAAGTTGTTTTATTGAAGTATTTATTTACTACATCTTATATGTTTCTCGTATCTATGTTTGTTGGTATAATCATTATGTAATTCTTGAGTAAGTAAATATGTAAATAAGAGTCCAAAATGAGTATTTGGACAACAATTTGTGCCCACTCACTTCAATAAGCAGTTAGAGTCCAGCTGTTAGAGTTATTAGGTATTGTTAGTTGTGTTAAAATTTAATTCAATGTACAACTCGCATAATTTAGTTTTCATAATATTTTTAATATAAAATAGAATTAAGGCGCATAATGAACATTTTGTAGGGTTCCGTACCTCAAGAGGAAAAAAGGAACCTTTATAGTATCACTTTGTTGTCCGTCTGTCTGTCAAGCCTATATCTCAGAAACGCGTGGGACGGATCAAGTTGAAATTACTACCTAATACTCAGGTCTGCATTTGGTAGCATCGCACATTTGTATGAAAATGCAAGTGAACCAAAACCTATAGGGTACTTCCCGTTGATCTAGAATCATGAAATTTCGCAAGAAACTAGGTCTTATATCACAAGTAGGTAAAGGAGAGAATCCGAGAACTTATTACAAACTTATATTACTTAGTGTAGTATATCTATCTGTTATCCATGTTTGTACCTTCTTTTGTGTAGGTATGTATTGTAGTGTGTTGCAGAAACGAATAAATGTTTTATCTATCTAGCTATCTATATTTGCAGTTGATGAAATAATTGCGGGTATGTCGATGTATTATTTTGGATTCGGCAAAGATAAGTTGGTCCTTAAATCGAGTTTATCTTTTTGTTAGAGCAAAATTACGGGGATAAGTTGCGTTGCACGGAACCCTCGGTGCGCGAATCCGACTCGCACTTAGCCAGTTTTTTTGTATAATGAGGAAGTTATAGAGCTTTATGAAAAAAGGATATTTTAGGAATATCTGAAAAATTCAATATACCTACCTAAGTAAGTATAAAAATCCAAGCTGTTTGTAAATTAGACCTAAGCAAATTAGGTACCTACCTAAGTAAATTAAATGATTTAAGAGTTGGTCTGCAACTGATACTACATTACGTTAGATTGTCAAAACAGTTTTTTATTTGGTTAGGTGAGTAAAAATTAACGTAGGTAAAGTAAGTAGGTATACAATATATACCAAAGCTGCTAGCAATAGGCAAGTAATGCGCATCAAACGATCAACTCAATCCGCTAAAAATCCCGTAACAATCGAATGAATACATAAACATACTCCGCCAAATCCTGAATAATATGAGCGTAACTGATATTTTATTCAAGACAATGCGTGTTTACCGCAATTTATGTACAGTCGTTTAGGTACGGTTATTTGCATATTCGCGTGGGAACAATGGGAGATTTATTTGTCAAAATCATAATATTGACTGTGGCTGACGGGAATTGCCGGTTATTATTTATTGTCCGCTATAATATTAATGCCAAAAAGGTAATGTCCCATATGATATGCCTCCGGCCGTCTTTCCACGGAGTTTCGGCGGCCTTGTCCTTGAAGGAAAAAATTTCGCCGTGCTCCGTGGATAAAGCTAATAATATGGTTGTCAAAAGCAAGAGTGAGACACAAGATGCCCCGCAGCGGTGGAGTGAAGAGCACGGCGCAGTGCCTCGATATTCGTATTTTTATGAATTGGGCAGGGAAATAAAAATACGCCAACAAAAATCAGATTTTTTTAAAACAAGCTCTCGTATTTATAGTACCCTACATTTTGATATATATTTTGTATGAATAACTAATTTTCATTTTAAAAGGACATTCCGATTTTTTTCTATTGAGCGAAGTTTATCCAATCGTGTATCGGTATTCATTAGTCTCTAAATAGACACCCCAAGATTGCTACGTTTAAGTTAGTGCCATAGCCTTCGTAGAACAATTGAAAATACGCGCATACGAAGCCTTAATGTATTTATTGGATGGGGACAGGATTCCGTCCGCCCTTGTTATTATTTTCACTTCCATACATCAGAAAGAGCTATTTTTTTATATATTTTTAAAATTTTATCAATAGAAAAACAAGTGAAAGACAGAGACGCGAAATATTATCATGCAAGAGCAGAGTTTGCGATGTAAATTAAACATGGCTAACTCCATCGGCGGTTCTATGCTTCATGGTCTACAGAATTTGGTATTTGTACGCAAACAGCAGATCAAGTGTAACACTTTGGACTTTAGACCGTTCTTATTACCTGCGTCATAGAATTTGAATTCGTACTGCAAGTGTTACCATAGATCTGCTGTTGTCCTTACATAAGAGCGATGAAATTAATTGCTAAGTCCTCGCCGATTACAAGAAACTACGAGCAAAAACAAAGGGAGAAGAACTCTAAATAAAAGTAGTGATTCCAATTAAATTCTTTTAAGTGTCGTCACGTACCTAAGTCCCGGACTTAATGGAAGTTCGTTGAAGTAGAATCCTCACTTTACGGCAGTTTAAAACTTTTTTTAAAGTGAATTTGTGTCCCCATTTAACCTTGGAATATATACTATATCTACTTAAGCTGTGATGGTTCTAGAGGTATTGTAGCAGTAATAATTACCGAAATTATTAAAAATATAAAGTTAACCACGTAAGTTCTTCACTTACCTACGTGAAAAGTGTAAAAGAAAAATAATGGCAAAAGATACGAAACCGGAGGAGATAATAAAAATGTAGGAAAAACTTTTATTATTATTAACCGACTTCCAAAAAAGGAGGAGGTTATCAATTCGTTGGTTTTTTTTTATGTATTTTCCCCGATTACTCGAAGACGCTTGGACCGATTTGGATTTATATTGCACGTAGGCTATACCTATTTTAAGGCCCTAGTACACACGACTTAGGTGGTAGCTCGACCACACAAATCTCGGCCGATGGTCGAGCAGCCACCTTTTGAAAAAAGGTAGGTGACAAGTCGACCACTCGACCACAAATTTCTCGGTCGATGGTCGAGTGGACAACTTACCTGAACTGTTAGTCGTTGAGTCGACCAAAAGCCCGAGGAGCCCGCGTCACCTTGAGAAAGATCGTCGAAATTGGTCGAAACTGTCGGTCTAATTGCCGACTTCAACAATATAAGTGAGTGATATACGTTTATATATAATAACGAATTATAATGATTAGTGGAAGTTTAGGGAAATGTAATGCCAAAGACTAATGATGGACTATTTCAGGGATTTGATGTCTTGCCTTTTAAAGAAACTATTTTGTAACGAAAATTTCTAAACAGCGTTGAATTAGTTACACAAATTAAGTCACTTCATAAAACCCGACCCTTCTTATGTAGGGGCTAGGGGTGGCCCTTTCCGTAATTATGTTTTATAGCCTGCGGAACCCTACGAGCTACGGGAGAATTTCGCTTCTCTATTACTACTTTGGCCTAGGTAAACGCGGGAATAGCCTCGCTTGAATAATCTAATGGAGCGTATACGGAAATAAAACTTTTTTTTACTTTATTGAAGGGTCTTTAACTTTCAGGTAAGGGTACGGACCTTTTCGAATAAGGTAGTTAGTACTAATTTATATCAGATAGATGTCTGATTGAAACAATATGAATTTACGTAAGTAAACGGCGTTTAATTTTCATAATAGTGTATTTTCACACGTACGGATAACAGCAACACTTGCAGAACCATTTCAACTCTTACTACGCAGATAATAAGGACGGTCCAAAGTTCATAGTGTTACACTTGATTACCACAGTCGAACCATATCACAGCGGCAATAAGTGGCCGATCAGTGGTTAATCGTCTCGCGGCAGCTTTTTGCAGTTACATTGAACTACAAAATGTAAGAGAAGGCATGAAGTTACTATTAGATAAGTAATCATTTTGGGCAGTGTAATTAAAATGGACACCTTTTCAAGCGTAATTCTAGTAACATTATGTAGTGCTCGTTTACTCCTGGATTAACATTCAATGGCTGCATTCTTTTCATATTTCATGGGAGCTTTGTAGAATTATCAGAATTTCTCCCAATGCATAAACAAACAAAAAAAGAAAAAACAAAGGTGACTCCGCAAAATAGACTGGGTATTATTTCAGCTCACTGCACATACTCCCCATTGTGTCGCGTTAATATACGGCGTGGCCCGGGATCCTATTGTTTAGCCTTTATTAATTAATTTACCCCCGACTAATCCGGGGCTATTTTTAACGGGGCATTTAAAAAATGCCCTTAATTGCTCACTGTGGGTGATAAAATTGTCATTTGTGTGTTGTGTGGGCATTAAGGTAGGTATTCCTTCCGCGTAGGTGAAAATATCAATAGCGATCATTATCCCACACGGTTCCACAATAATAAGCCGAAAATAGCCGGTGAGAATGGAGGCTGTATGTACTGAGATCCTTTGCCTTCAAGCCAAAAAACTGTAAGAAAATGGTATAAGTAAGTACTATAATTTTGTTGTCGTGATATGTAACAAATATTATTAAAATTATCGCGTCTATTTTGGTTCACCTTGAAGATTTATTAAAAGCCTCGGCGAAATAAAGGTTTATACCTTTAAGCGATCAAAGATAGGTAATAAATCCTAGATAGGTAGGTACCTAGTTATTTTATCTGCTCTTTTTAACTTTGTATTTTCTCCTAAATATATAATCTGTTACCTACTATATAACAAACGCTTTTAGGAATAAATGTCTTATCTACCACACTGATGAAAAAAATTAAGGATTGGTAACAAAGTAACAAAAATCTCAATAAATCTTAAAATATTTCTGATCTCGCATATTGTAGGTAATAATAAATAATATATTCAGACTTCAGAAGCATTTTTTAGCCGTGGGCTTGAACCTGCGACAATGCGTGACAAGGTCGCAGGTTCAAGTCCTGTCCACTGCTAAACAAAATAGCCTTGTATTTTATCCGATAATCCATAACCTTATACCAACAAACGCTAATAGGAATAAAGCTTTACTAGTATTAAAGGCACAAAGCCGTAAAATCCTGTATTAAGATGCGCCACTTAAATTCTTATTAAGTGCCGGCGCGGAGCGGCCGTTCAATAAGTTCCAATTTTCCCGATAAACCTATTCAGCGATTCAAATAGAAGTGTATGCAGGTATGAACTGAATAACAGGGTAAATACCTGTGTTGGGTGCGTAATTTGTATTATCTCGCTCTGGGCCGAATTTAGTTTTCAGTATCACTGGCTTCATTCTATTACTGACTCAATTATAGCATAACCCTTTGGGCATTAAATGAAATCCTGGATATAATTAATACTTCTTACGAGTGCTGGAAAATCGTAAATTTAATTAAGTTAAAAAAAACGATTTATGTTATTTACAAACTAATCATTAACAAATGTAAGCAATTATTTTAAGACTGTATCAAATAAGTGTGAAATAAAAATATAAACTTTCGCCTCGATCAGGATTCAAACCAGGTACAGTCGACAATCAAGAATAGCATACAGATACTCTAAGCAATGGTAATACGTCTTAGATTGTAATGGTTATGTATTAATAGCTTGCCATTACAATATCGTCGCTAAGACGAAATTTGGAGAGACTCATCGACCGGATTCGAGTCCGATCTACCTATTTAATATTATAAGTTTTATGTGAAAGAACTTACGTATTTAATTTCCATGAATCAATTCAATTGTGTTTGGTAAATAGACATGAACCATGTTTGCAGTTCCTACAATTAAGCCTCGATTCTACAATCCTGAGCTCTCATTCGGCTATCAGTGATGAGCAAATACGGCACTGCGAGTATTAACCTATTTAACGGTCGAGAATTCCACATTTCACCGGTAAATACCTAGCGATGTGCTCATAGAATTTTACGACGTCAGCAACTTTCAGAATTTGGGTGGAATCGAATTACGCAAAATGTCGTTTTAGGATGACGAAGGCGAAAATTATCAGAAAGTTTCCTTTGACGTTGGAACTTTTTCGTGCCATGTTTGGATATCTGTCACACCAATTTAGAGAGCATTGGACGTGGTTAGCGTTCAAGTTTATGTTATTGGCATCAAGGCGAATGAATAGCTCATCTCGACTTAAATTACAAAACACCGCGTACATTTAATTTTAATACACGATTGGCGCGAATGACTATAAAGGAGGTTTTTCTCTATCTTTTCATGGCCCGTATTAATAAATCACTCTCAGCTCAAAAGTCAATCTTGAGAACGACCTCAAGATGGCGTTCCTTTTGTTATGCCATGTATTGTATATTGAAAAATAGTATTTATCGTAATAAACATTTCGTAAATAGTTTTTTTAATGAAATTGATTATATTGGAAGATATTTTTTTTTTAAGATTGGCGGCGCTAGTTGGCTCATGGAAGGCTCTTAAGTTATTGGTACACATCAAGGTATAATTAAACCTATGGTTATTTACTTCATGGTTGTCACGGCTATTATTGTCAAAAAAATACTAGGTACCTGTTATCTTGTTATTTGGCACTTTAATAAATAACAATAAAAAGTTCGTTTGCGTGATACGGAACGGTGTAAAAATTAAAAACGTATAAAAGCAGCATTCCAAGACCCAGGTACGACAAAGAACATGCTTTTCGCATTCCACATTTAAAATTCACTTGGAGCACGATTAAGCGGTTAAAACGGGTGAAATATTTTATGTGCCATAGCTAGCATATTTTCCTAACATAGTACTTAAATACAGGATGTTACAATAAATTTGTTCATGTCAGAAATATGCAGTAAAAGAGACCGAAATAATAACCAATGACAATGTAAACATTGTCCATAACCTAAGAGTCAAAAATACCGAAAGAGCCAACAAAAGTTATAAAACAAAAAAGTATAAGTAAACAGAAATAGGTATGTATACCTATTAGCCTACGATTTAGGGGATTTTTGAATTTCTTTCTAATTACTTTCTGAAACTGAACGTTGTGTTGTGTAATGATACTATCCAACACTTATACTTGGATCACGTCTTACATGACTGGTGCTTGAGAGTTGAGACTGATTTATGGTATAAATAAATATAACAAAATCCTTATTTCGTATGTTGTTCGTCATTTGTTTTGTTATGATATTTATACCATACACCACAGTCTCTTTAGGCACCATCCATTCCCTGGAAAGCGACTGAATAACAAAAAAAAAGTATTTTATGTTATTCATGCGATCAAACCATACCACATAGGTAAATCAAAATCCATCAAGTTAACAGAAAGCGTCCAAGGAACCGACATACACCCGTTAAACATTACACACATTTACCTCCTTGCAGCAGTCGGGTAAAAACGGAGTTATGTCGCGAATGAAATCTCGATTAGTATAAAATTATCTATGTGCAACTGCAACTAACTCGCAAAGTTACAACCCTTTAAAACGCAGCCTGTGAATGTCACCTAGGTATGCGATAAGCTCACTTAATGCACAAAATTTGCACAATAACGACACAATAATTCAAATAGAACGAGTGAAACGACTCCTCGTACATTAAACGTCCGTCTGATAAGCCTCAATGTATGGAGAATTTTCGTATGATGCAAATTACAATTTAGGGACATACGCTTGCCAATTTTTGTCCTGTACGTAATAACATTTGTCTTGCATTACAGCGATGCATTGAATTGTGCCAAGAATATAGTTGTATTTCAAAATGTGTTTAGATGTGTTTACGATAATAGAAAGATGTCTATACACAATGATAACAAAGCCAGAATCACAGGACGGATCGAGCTAAGATCAGTTTTTAGTCAACTTAAAAATCCAAATTAAAAACATAAAAAAACGCTGTGATTCTGAGATTATATTTTAGTGATGAAACCTGTGTAATTATACCGTAGATAGGTATGCACACTATGACCAAATAATAATTGTGGAATTCGTTTAGGATTAGCTATTTACCGATACCGTTTTTTACATTGTACTCGTACCTAGCACCAAAATAAATCTTTATGCATTTAAAAAACTAGGTCGCATCTGCCATCGCTACACACACAAGGATGTCCTCCTACTTTGAAATACAGTTACTAGATAAGGCTATACCTAGATTTAAATTACGACAGGGTAAGGAACGATTTATGTTTTGGGAGACACAAATTATTATTCTTTAATTCATCTCATCCAAATTTTAAAAATTACATTTTCTTATAAAATTGTAATATAAAAATATTTCGCATTTTAAGATCGCACTCGTCGGAATATCTAGCCTATCTGGGACAAGCCTAGCTGGAAGGACGAGGTCGAGAGCTGGAAGGACCTGCACCAAATGTGCCTGCACACACGTGGCAGCAGTCGGTGTAGCTGGACGGACACGACTAACATCTTCGTTACAGAGACCAAGATCCACTTCAGGTCACTGAACCAGCCGAGTATGTAAGTGAGTCAATACCTATTACGCCAAATATAAATTAATACACAATTATAGGTCCTTTATTTTCCTATATTGAACGTTGGGTCGGAGAATACTAAGGCTCCTTGCGTATTAGACGGCCATGACCACGACCATGCGTTGGCCAACGCAGTTGTCCGTCGCGGCGAAGTGAGCAACGTTCATGGTTTCTTTAGTTAACCTGGTCGCTGCGGCCACTGACCGGGGACGTGGTCGTCGCGGCACGAACGGCGCGGCGCCTGTCGCGGCCTGTCGCCTGACCTGGCCTGTGAGAAAGCGGGCCGTGGGATACCAGTTTAAGCCGGGTAATATTTTTGTTATCCTATCCAGTACGTTGTATCTGTGGTCATCCCATCCATCGTAGCTCTCGTCACCGACTGTCCCAGTACTGGATTAATGAATGTGGATGCGTTATAGACAGACAGACTGAAAAATAGCCTTCGAGAATAATGCTGTATGGGAAAAAATAGTACCTACTTGAATTTACAATTTAGTTAGGTAAGCCGATGTGGTTATGTTCCTGCTATTTTAAAATGATGATTCCTCAATTTACATCATTAATTTAACAAATTGGTATACATATTATACTAATATAAAGCGAGGATCTCGGAAAATAAACTACTTTTATATTTGCATGACCATTTCAAAACTAAGAACTTTGTGAACCTGAAATATACTTAGGTGCATATTTTATTTGCTTATTATAGTTAAATTGACAATTTTCAACGTAAGAAAAAGCTTTAGATACTTATATACTTTTGGTGTAACCACCACAAAAAAGCTTCCGTTTCTACTCTATTTTCAATACCATCATGGGAAACGCACGCAGGTGGTTGATATTTGATGGTTCGATAAAAACTGCCGTAAAAATGCGGAACCCTTCCTTCTGGAGAATTTACGATTAGCATCAAGGAAGCGAACGGAATGCGAGTACTTTCCGAAATGATTGTGAAATGAGGTTCTTGCGGTAGGTGTTAAGGTTTTGTTTCGGATATAAAACACAAATTGGTTAAACTCGTGCGTTCGTTCTCACTAGTTCGATTCATTAGTTCGATCGTCGAACTAGTGAGACTTTTTTTTCTCATTTGTTCTACCGTCGAACTACTGAGCATTTTTTTTCTCATTTGTTCGACCGTCGAATTTATTTAAATCGGGAATTAAAAAACAATAAAGTAAACTTTAAAAAACATTTGTTTCGATTAAAAAGGTTTATATTTGTAGGTATAGGTAAATTATAATCGTATACTTTCATAATAATGTAGGCAACTAAATTATCACAATTTTTTAAATAATTAAACATCTTAAAAAAACCATTTGGCACATAACTTTGATGAAATATATATAATCAAATATATTTTTTCTCTGTCTTGCTTATCTCAATAAGCAGAGGGAAAGGACTATAAATATGTATTCCATCAAAGTTATTATATATGTTGAATACAATATTGATTTATATTTAGGTATATAATAATCCAAAAACTAATGTCATAATCAAATACTAAATATTAACTAATTACCGTAATTTTTCTAATAAATGTCTAACACAAATTTGTCTGCATATTAATAGTATTTTAGCATTAATATCGGCGTGTAAACCTATTGCAAATATTGCATATATTACGGGACGATTCCATAGTGTCTTCATATCGAAATGATATTCTCCAAAGACCATCCACGTCAAACAAACGTTCTAAAAGGAGAAAAATTTATTTATCCAATGACGATTATATAATTGAAGCTCAAATGCAATTAACATGCGGACAAATTTGTGGCTCACTATAGTTTTAATTCTAAAATTAACTATAACCGCAATTTTTCGAAAATATGCCATTTTAGAAAAATTGCGGTTATAGTTAATTTTAGAATTAAAACTATAGTGAGCCATTACTACAAATTATTAGTCGAAATCGGTCGAAACTGTCGGTCTAATTGCCGACTTTAACAATATAAGTGAGTGATATCCGTTTATATATAATAAGTTATAGTTAATATTTAGTATTTGATAATGACATTAGTTTTTGGATTATTATATACCTAAATATAAATCAATATTGTATTCAACATATATAATAACTTTGATGGAATACATATTTATAGTCCTTTCCCTCTGCTTATTGAGATAAGCAAGACAGAGAAAAAATATATTTGATTATATATATTTCATCAAAGTTATGTGCCAAATGGTTTTTTTAAGATGTTTAATTATTTAAAAAATTGTGATAATTTAGTTGCCTACATTATTATGAAAGTATACGATTATAATTTACCTATACCTACAAATATAAACCTTTTTAATCGAAACAAATGTTTTTAAAGTTTACTTTATTGTTTTTTAATTCCCGATTTAAATAAATTCGACGGTCGAACAAATGAGAAAAAAAATGCTCAGTAGTTCGACGGTAGAACAAATGAGAAAAAAAAGTCTCACTAGTTCGACGATCGAACTAATGAATCGAACTAGTGAGAACGAACGAACTCGTGGAGAGGTAAGTATTTGATAATAATTTTACCTTTACTTTTATATGTAGGTATACATCAGAGAACAAAAATAATTGACTTTGCAAAGGAGTTATTATATATAAACGGATATCACTCACTTATATGGTTAAAGTCGGCAATTAGACCGACAGTTTCGACCGATTCGGTCTTTTTCAAGGTGAGCGCGCCACGCCCGCGTCGCCGTTGACGTTACTTCGCGCACTGCGGACCAGCGCCCTCTGTGCGCGATCCGACATAACTTGTCCCGCCGCCGACGACGATGCGTTCGATGGCTGTAGCTGGATTCGTTGATCGATCTCACTTGTCACTTGTTAATTCTAAAATTGCAAAGGAGCGCTAAAGAGGCAGCGGGTTGTTCACATGTCGAAGAACCGATAACGGTGGGTAGACGAATTCTCGAAAGGAGGCTAAGAGATCGGTTAAACGTAGTATGGGACGCCCCCCGTCCAGATGGAGGGATTCCTTACTCATCTTTTATCTACTACCTTTATTTTCAGCTCAATGAACTATAGAGGTAGGCAAGTAACAATTTATTTTTCTATCTTAGTACAGCTAACAGCAGATCACTTTGAACTTTGGACCGTTCTTACTGTCTGCGTTGAATTCGTACTGCAAATGTTACCATTGATCTGCTGTTGTCTGTACAAACTTTTACCTTAGTTTTCTTTTATATTATTATTTTTGATTGATAGGATGAATCATTGATCATCCAATTAATAAAGTTATGGCGGATGCGGTAGATAATTTACAATCCTAGTACAATCGAAAACACATGAAGTGTACCTACACACTTTTAGGTGAAACCTCCAAAAATGCCCATAAAGAGGTTAGAGTTTTAAACCCGTGTATTTTACTCACCGCTATTCAACACAGATCAATTCCCTTCTGAAATACGAGTAGGTGCTAGTAATAGCGCGCCGAGAGGCGATGTCTGTGACCGTCGGCAAAACATCCATGATGTCCGAAAGGACTCGTAAATATGGACAAGAAAAAATTTAATGTGTTGTCCCTTGTCCCTAATAAACAATCTTCAGGTACTTTAAAAGCCTTAAGGAACGGATATAGGCAACGACAGCGGAACGGCAGCGGCAGTGTTGTATGAACCTCTATGAAAGATAACAGACTGAAAGCGCCGCGCGGCTTGCTTTGCCGCTGACGCTCCTATGCCGCGTTCATTCTGTCATCTTTCATAGAGTTTCATATATTACAACCACTGTACTGCATTGCCGGCCGTTCTTCTGCAGTTGCCTTTCAGCTGCTTTTTATTAAAAATATGATTCAGCCTTTAATATAGATGTCTTTATATTTTTATCGATTACCGAATGAGGAAGGGTAATTTTTTTACGATTGAATATATAACGGTGACTGTAAACATCGTGATGAAACCTGCATGCCGTAGATAAAATTCTCGGCAATGAACCCGCGTGGTGGATTATTACCCGAGCTCGCTCGATGTAAGATAAGGTTTGTGCCTGAGCAGTGGTAACATAAAAATAGACTTATGATTATAACAGCATTAAATTAACGGTTATGTCCCATAGTGTTGTCTCATGCTGGGACATCTGATACTATTTTGTCCCATTAGTCTCGGTAAAGTTGCAAGACGGCCAAGTCCCACTAGCTTGTCCTATTATTTTTATTGCGACGTTCATGTTCATTGTTCAGTCTCATTTCGACGACCTCTCGATAAAATCTCATTTCTTATTGTACCTTATCCAATTTCTGCATTCTTACATCCGGACTCAAGACATTTGCTTGCAGAGTCCTAACCAGTCCGTCCTCTTAAATCCAGTTCGGAAAATCGAACCCAGAACCGTTTATGGGCTGACGCGGCGATCCGGTTAAAGTTTAAATCAGATTCGCAAGGATCACTACTCAGGTGTCCCACTCCGACTTGCATCGTTTTAGGCATAAAAGAAAATAATTCGACGCGTTCCATGGAGAGAGTTAAAAGTATATTTTGTATGGTATCTGTCCTTATTGTCACTTTTACTCTCATATAATCAGAAAGGTTAGAAAAGGACCGAAAGCTTGAGGGGCTGCCAGCTGTCAAACTCAGGCGCGAGACAGAAGATGTCTCACAGCGGCGGAGTGAAGAGCACGACACAGTGACTCCATATTTGTAATTTTTATTAATTTTAGATGAATTGTGGCAGGGAAATAAAAATATGACGACAAAATTTTTTTTTTTTTAAACAAGCTCTCGTATTTATAATACCCTACATTGTGATACATATATTGTATGAATAACTATTTCGGTTTAGACATAATTTGAATTTGAAAAGACATGGAAATAGTGTCTTTGCGATTTTTTTGCTATCGAGCGAAGTTTGTCCAGTCATGTATCGGTATTCATCAGTCTCTAAATAAAACCCCCAATATATATATATTCAGATGTTTAATTTTAGTAGTTAGTGCTGTAGCCTTCTTAGAAAAACTGAAAATCCACGCACACCAAGCCTTAAACTGTGGAATAACTTTAAATCACAAATACTATCATTGAAGTGATGTTTATGTTATGTAACTAACTGTAAGTGATGATTTGTAGTGATCTACATAACAGCTTAAATTTTTTTTTTAAAGATAAGATTCATTTATTGCTACCTTTCACATTTGAGGACCTATAATTAAATTTAAAAGCCGAAGGCATTTAACATCCAGTTTTTTCAACTAGTAGTTATGTTATCTTTCCACATTCTTGCAACCGTTTCAAACTATGCTGATAGTTCAAGAAACCTTGTTATATAATTTTTGAAATACTAATAAACCGTTCTAAGACCACTACCAAGATAATTGCTCCATTTAAACCTCTATAGAATAGACAACCAATTCAAACCCATTGGAAACCTAATTTTGCAGAAGTTCTCAACTTGCAGTCCCGATGGAATATCGAAATGCAATAATCACTCGGGCGGGAGGACTGTCGTGGTTTCAGTTCGACAGTCAATTTATCAGACACGACTGCAGTTTGTAGTCGACTGTAGTTGGTTACCTAGAAAGATGTGCTAAATAAAAATAAGTTTTATTGAAATGAGACACTTTTCTCCTCTCGTATGATGACGTCTCAAGGGACTTATAATTAAAAGCCTTCCATGAGCCAACTAGCGCCGCCAATCTTAAAAAAATAATATCTTTCAATATAATCAATTTTATTAAAAAAGCTATTTACGAAATGTTTATTACGATAAATACTATTTTTTTAATGCTTATTTATAACATGATTCAATTTCGATAAGTTGTAGTTCGCATAATTGCGAAAAACGGCCGTTTTTGGCACATTTGTGAAATACAACTTAGCTTGTCGCAATTATACCATGTATTGTATATTGAAAAATAGTATTCATCCTAATAAAATTGATTAAATTGGAAGATATTATTTTTTCAAGGCATAATAACTGGAAATGAACTTAACATACCCACATTTACTTACTTGCCTACATCCGTCGTCCAGCAGTGGACTGTTACGGGCTGATGATGATGAAGATGAATCTTACTCAAATACATATACGGCTCTCAGCGACAGCTACATATATGCCGTTTGGTGTAGAGACCGTGGAGCCATGGGGACCAGAGGCGCGGCGAAACTGTTCAAAGAACTGTCGTCGTATATTGACTCGTCGGGTAGCCAAAGGCTGGTGCATACCTCGGCCAGCGTGTATCGCTTGCTATACAACGACATAACGTCGTTGTATAACTTTTGGGTATTCTCCCACAGGTTAGCGATTTGGCCTCAATTTTTTATTACAAGTATTTTTAATTTTAATATTGTTTCGTCACAAAATAAGTTTGTTAAATAAATTAATTACACAAAGTTGATTACAATAAAAAATACATGATCATTTCCTAATTTAGGACAAAAAATTCAATATTGCCCTGGGATTGGGAATAAACTTCCATCTGGCAGTAGACTAACATAGATCTATGTCTTAAATAAAATTAAATAGGTACAAATACTTCTCAATCCATTAAAAGTTCCATTCGGAGAGAACGAACACGGATACGTACCGTCCACGTAAAAAAAAACTATTAAAAAAATCTATTTATTTTACAACTGAATCCGACTATAAAATGCGGATGTAGGTAGTAGTCTGTCACTGGATTAACTAAATGGCTCGAGAGAAGCGGACATACAAACAGCACGTACGATCTAAATATCGATTGGTATATTAAGCCGTAATCGATTGTCTAGTCGAGGTAGATTCCAACTCTAGTATGTTGACTGAACATTTTATGTAAACGAAAAACTTGTTACACTTTGACGGCTTTTGAAATTTTGCCTACCGTTAGATAAGACGACCACGGAATAAAGATCATTATTCCGTGAAGACGACAAACATTCTTCATTATCTTAACCCATTCTCTACCAAGACTCTACAAGCCAAAGTTTTCGCTTGTTTTCAAGATTAGTGTTATGTATAATTTATGTAACATGTATAAATGTATATTAATCGTTTGCAAATTAATCTAAATATAAACTAAATCGCTATCTAAACGATGAACATACATGGCGTTTGTCGTCGGTTCCGCATGAAGGATAAAGTTATGTAATTACCTAGTTATTAAGTACCTTATTATGTTATCATTATTATAAAAGATGTGCTGCTGAGAGTTTTTTTGCCTCTTTTTTCCTCAGCGTTGGCACCTTTTCCTGGTGTAAATGTAAATTCAAAAAAATATGTTGATGTGCAAAAATGTACACAAAGTGCTTACTTGCAATAAACAGATTAGGATTTACCAGTGATACCTACTTACCTAGTCATTTCTGTTATTTTCATGAACAAAAATAACTACCACTTGAGATCGGTAAATAGAAAAGGTAAACAATTTTGCATAGGTATCTATTTTACCAATCACGGCTGGTCCATAATAAGTAGTTATTACTATAGCCTTGTTAAAATAATAAACTCTCTTTGTTCGGAAGCTCATTTCAGTTCCTGTGTAAATTGTCTGAATGCTATTTATGGTGCTATTGTGCAATTATCGCTTGAAAAACGATTCAATAATGTTAATTTATACTTTTGCGTAAAGCGGGTTTAATGTATACTAGGCTTGATTTTCTTTTCACTTCATCAAAAATTATAATAGGTTTATCTATTTATTGTTATTTGTCGGTCAATTATTTATTACTTTATTATAATTACGAGTATAAATGACAATGCCAGATTCTGCCCCACCATCAACCGCAAGTTGTACAAGATAACGAATAAATGTAAAAATATCTCCGTTTTTTTTATTAAAATTATTGGTTTAAAATAAAGTTTTGTACAAGTTGCGATTCGAAAAAACAGCTTAATTCAGAATATAGTAAGAAATCGAAGCGATTTATTCATTGTTTTTGTTATTCATCTACAAGAGTTGCGAGAGTAGTCGAAAATGATACTGATTATGATTATGCAATATGAAACCTGTAATAAGTCCCCAACAAAATGATAGGTACAGCTTAAATGGTCACGTAGTTTTGTAGGTGGGGCAAAGCTCCATTGAAATGTGGCAATGTATTTTAAACCAACGAGCTATCTGCTATCATTTTTGTTAATTTACTTTACTTACTTGAATAATCGAAATAAAAATCCAGATTATATAAATTTTAATTTAATTTATTGTTATTTTAATTTTAAGGTATGGATCACTGGGAAACACCGATATATTCTTTGCTTGTGTCATCATTTAAAGTGCAATAAAATACGTAGCGCACTTTATCGCGTATCTTCTTTGTATTTAAGTAAATATCAAATAAGTATAAGAAAAAAAAAATTTACAAAAATGTCAAAAGTTTGTAACATTTTTTTTTTAAATAAATAAATTAAAAAGTAGGTATTCTTCAACCAAATAATTAATAGTACTTTCATTAAGATTTAATATATTTTTTTACCAACTGTACAATTAAAAGAGGCCATGAAGCAAGGAATCATGTGGAGTAAGTTATACACGATTTTTTTCCTTAATGAAAGAGGCACTAAACTAAACTAAGTATAATATATTTCCGTTTGGTAATTATGTCAATGGCCGTTGCTGATCGCGGTCAACAGCCGAATTACTCGTGGGTACTTCAGGGTAATGACTTCACTCATGTTTATGTATAACAGCAGCAGTACAATATTTACTATTGACAGTTTACGGTACTTTACGCGTACTTTTATACATTACCTATTTACATAGTCGTATGTACACTCAACACCATATAAATGGTTCGGACAACAGCAGATCAATGGTAACACTTGCAGTACGATTTTAACTCTTACGACGCAGATAATAAGAACGGTCCAAAGACCAAAGTGTTACACTTGATCTGCTGTTAGCTGTACCTAACACTTTAAGTATGATTCAAGTCTTTGCTGCAGACTTAAGCTTGACACATACAGCCGCGACTTGCGTCCTGCGATCAGTTGAAACGCATGCCCCGCCTCATTTTCTGCCGTCGATACCTACTGGACGTAGATCGCAGGCCTCAGATCGCTACTTACTAGACATTAAATTGCCCAGAAAATGAGACCGGCAATTAGACCGACAGTTTCGACCGATTTCGGTCTTTCACGGGACAAGTCATTTCGGAACGGACCCAGAGGGCGCTGTACCGTAGTGCGCGAAGAAACGTCACCGGCAACGTGGGCGTGGCGCGCTAACCTTGAGAAAGACCGTCTAAATCGGTCGAAACTGTCAATCTAATTGCCGACTTCAACAATATACCTAAGTGAGTGATATCCGTTTGTATATAATAATATGTAGTAAGTATTGCATGTAAAATAATCTTACAACACTTAAACCTTAATTTCTCGAACATCACGTGGTTTGTTCACATTCGCTCAAGTTGTTAATTTTTTATTAGTAAGTACTTATAGTTTTAATTCTAAAATATTCAATTGTTCAAACTGCATTTGCATTCAATTTAATTAGTCCTGTTTCCAGGTATGACTCAATCAACGACAGACAATTAATGTTGTAGCTATTTAAAATATTAGAAACAATGAACTTAACACTTGATCCAGTAGTTATACCTAATTATAGCAATAACTATATAGTCGGTAATACAAGGCGTTTTAGTCTTTAAAATAATTCCTTTCTTTTAAGATCACCATCGACCAGACATATTTCATTGGAGCCTATTCTGTGTTAATTGCATATTTCATCGTCGGAGTAAATTACTCTAACCACTTCATTTATTATATTCCCTTTATTTACACATAGGTATTCTTATTTAATACAAAAAAAATTACTAAAAATTTACATTTACAGTATAATTTTACTAATGAACTCCGCACTAGGTTATACCTGTGTCGCGGTAGTTCTAATTTGTATTACTTTATATACATTTCAAAAATTAAATTTAAAAAATATATAAGTAAATATAAAAAATAGCCATCCGCCGGCAGCGGAATGCATGCGCATCCAAGCTGCCGGAGGTTAGGATCCCAGAGTGAGGAACCTCACAATGCGTGCCGTGTCCAGCAGCACTACCTTCTGTGTCCGACTCTTAACCCAACTGTCTAGCGAGAGTCTAATAAGATGTTGGTCGAGACTCTTCGCTATTAAACCGTTCACTGTTACGACTATCGGAACAATTATGGTTGAGTCCACATCCACGTTATTATTATGATTATTCCATATGCATTGATCTCCTATAAACAACTAGATACACAAAGGTCTTACTAAAACAATTTAAAAAAAACGTCCAAATAAGGGTCCATTGTTAACGTCCAAATAATGTCCAATAAATAAATGAGGGCCCATTCTTCCGTATGGACCTTCTTTGCGCTCGGACATTTTTAGAAGGCAGACTGTGTATCTAGTTGTTTATAGGAGATCAATATCCATATGCCCCTTTATTCACATAACGATCAAGCCTATAAGTACAGTAATTTAACTAGGTAAGTAGTAAGTACATACATTAAAAATAACTTATACCTAAATATATCTCCCTAAATTAAACTCTGTCCCAGAATTCGACACATACAATTCGAATTCTGAGTATCACCCTGTATCAAGCTTTAATTTTAAGGACGTTAATGTCATCATTGAAATTAAAATGACAATGTCTACCCTATACATGTATTTGTTTCTGTTAATTAACAAACTATTTAGGTACAATAGAAGCGTTTGGGTTCTCAAGAAAAATGCAAACCCCATTAAATTGTGGCGAGAGTCGCAAACAGGCAAAGCAAAAACGAATGTTTAATAAAATAGTTCAGAAATTTTATTTAGGAATTCAAATTATTGTACATAATACTAGCCAAAAAAATAATAATATTGTCTTTGCAGCAAAGGCGCCATAGATTTTTACTAAAATTTGAATTTTATCAAATACATACATATCAGAATATGCAGTTTATTTGTATTCAATACAATAATTGTTAATTAGATTTTCTCATACTTCGAGTAATTTACCACACTACGAGAAAAATAGAAACAGTCAAATAAAAGGCTCCTACTAATCCCTATCCCATTGTCATTATTAGGTCACATGTTGTAGGTATTGCGATCTCCTTAATAATTATGACCCTTTTTACAGTAACGTGCAACATCAAAATAACAGCGATAAAAATATTTTATTATTTGTACGGAACCATTCAAATTACATGTGCCCTTTTATATAAATAACGTTCGATGCTCTCGTAATGTCATTGTTACACTAGCCAAGACGTGGCAATCACATACTTTCAGGGACATTTTTTATTACTTTTCATTAAATACCAATAGATTTTAAAATCATCAACCATGGCCCCCTCTCCTCAAGAACCTGTCATTGCTGATGAGGCACCCATGAATCGTCCTATGTCAAGTTCGTTGACAGGTGAAGAGGTGGTTATCAGTGGAATGTCTGGAATTTTTCCGAAGTCAGGCAGCACTTCGGAGTTTATGGACAATCTTTATAATAAGGTTAGTTAATCTTTGAAATATGTGCTCGGTGGTGTAGTGACTGGAACATTGGAGGACTCAGCATAAGGAGCTGGTTCAATTCCCAGTCAGTTCTGGACAATCAATAAGACTTTTTACTTTTAGCAATTGCAAGGAAAAATATATATAGTATAGGGTGTAAGATAGTTAAATCTATACTCATTATGAACTATAAAACATAATGTTCTACCACTTTTAGCTTTGCAGGATTTTTTTATTTTTTGAACTTTTCATACATAGTTCGGATCAACCTGATCTATTTGTATATGAGACACATTTTACAAAAAAAAGAAGTAAATTTGTTCAGTTATCGATATTTAACACCGTCTTTTCAGCCTTCTGTACCCTTTATTTTACTTTATTTTATGCAATACGTTACCCACAAAACTAAAACATTTTTTTTTATATTTAATTGCTAAGTGACATCCCAATTAATAATAATAATCTAGAAATGGAGAAAACAATTTAGACAATGAATTTGAAAATAAATGTCAATTTTTAAAAATCATCTATACTGTAAAAAAGTTCTGTCTGTACATTGGATATTTTTTGAAAAGAATAATTGTAATGTGTTTTAGGATCGATACTGATGCCAAAACACAAATTTTTAGAATGAAAATGAAAGATGCCTTTAAATTATATATGTAGAGTGTAGAATAATAATGTACTAGTCTGCAATAACAATGTATCATCTACCAGGTGGATATGGTGGAAAAACATGAACGCTGGGACTTCAATCATCCCGAAGTACCCAAGCACTTGGGGATGGTGAAAGGCATGGAGAAGTTCGATGCTCAGTTCTTCAGGGTCCACTACAAGCAAGCATGCACCATGGAACCTATGAGCAGAAAACTGTTGGAGCATGCGTATAGTGCTATTTATGATTCTGGTAAGAACAATAAGTTATTATGATTAGTAGTTCTATGTCTTTAATGGGTTGAGGGTGTTACGAATAAATAGTAGGAGATCTCCCCACAATGATAGGTGGTATTCCTAAGAGACAGATCTGTTCAAGTGTAAAACAATACAACTTTGAAAACTTTGGTGCTTGTAAACATAGTGTCAAATAAACCTTTGTTGGGATATTGTGATGAACTATTGCGTTCAGCCCCCTTACCATGAACTCTTATAGCAGGATTACTTCCATAATACGTTGTTGCTTCGTACAATGACGACCTTAACAAGCTTAATTTAAGGTCGTCATTGCACGAAGTAACAAAGTATTATTGAAGTAATCCTGCTATAAGAGTTCACGGTAAGGGGGCATATAGATCTTTATAAGATCATGGTGGATCGGGTCACACAATTAAGTTCTATAAAGGGCAGTGGGATAGTGACTTTATCAGTCGTTGAATCAATAACCGAGGCATACGAGTTTTCGAATAGAAGCCATGAACGGGTAAAATTGATGTGGAACTCCGCCTGATCAGATGGATGGTTGACCTGTGCAAGGTAGCTGGAAGGATAGAATGGACGCAAAAAGTCAAGAATTGAGAGAAGCTACATACAGCAGTGAACTGATACAAGCTGATGATAGTAATGAAAAGGCTGTAAGCATGCTCTATATGGGCTATGTGTACTAAACGTAGGGGTTATATGTGTATGAAGAACCATTGTTGACGCATTAGATAGAAACATGGGTAACACTCGCTAACTGACAGTTACATTCTACTTAAGACTATCAGGAATAGAAATGCAATGTTGATATATGATGCGTGGATTCCAGGTATGAACCCATTACAACTACAAGGAAGGAAAGTTGGAGTTTTCATTGGCTCAACATTCTCAGAGTCTGAGAAGCTCGTCATCTACGAGACAATACAGCGTAATGGCTTTGGTATTACAGGGTAAGTACATAATTGAGTTTTAATTTTAGCGACTCCGGACGAAAAGTAAAATGGTATATATTGGTGCATTACAACTAATTTGATGATTTCAACGGGGATCGGTTGAACTATCTGTAATGCTAAGCCATTCAGATAGTTCAACCGACCTATTGTACATAGGTATAGTTTTTAGTTTACTTTTTATATATATTTTTTTAGGTTAATATTATAATAGTATTTAGATTTTAATTACTGTTATGTGAATAAATATCTTATATTTGATAGATAAATTATGTACACAATGTTGCGTATATTGTGTACACACGTTCTCTTATATTTCACTTATATGCATTGCCTATGGTTTCAAAATTACTTACACCGTCTCAACAATTAATCAAACCTGGATAACCCATAAAACAGATGCATTGTCAAGAGGTCACCAGTAATTCAAAGTGAACCAATTAATCAATTCCGTATTTGTAAATGCATACGAATAATTTAAATCAACTGCGTAATTGTTTATTCATTATTCTTTTGTAACAAACAAATACTTAAAATAGCAAGTTAATTAATTAATACAAACACTTGTGATAAACTACAACGCCGAAATTAACTTTAACGGGACTGGGGTGGTCGGTAGCCAGAGGCATAATTTTGATGACTTCGCTAAATTCAATTTCATGTTGACTAAATTGAGTTAAAGCACAAATTAGGATAACCAACATGAGGCAGGATTACATTATCAGAATATTATGCACTAGCAAGTTACATTCGTGTTTTGTCCAATTATAGAGTTTAAATCATAATACAGTCCACCACATCAAATTATGTAACACACGAGCAATCTACATGACAGTATAAGAGGGTTTGATTTGCATTATACTATTGTTGTTTTGTATAGGTTACTGTGCCTATATAACTTAGCAAAAGACGTTGGCTCTATATTATTTTAGGCATACAATTTTATACCGTTTATAAAATACTAACACAAATAACAGACTATGGCACCTGGAGGGCTGAGTTAGGCACAATGTGGATCCTAAAAGAATCGTAGAAATCACAAAATAATCTCTGCAAGACAGAAATGTCATGGGTCACTAAGTAGTTTATTTTTCACACAATCGAACCCAATGTTAACACACAAGCATGCATTTTCATCTATATCAAATGGAATTTTTAAAGTCCAATATGAAGGTGCACCCCGTAATAATTTCCGTTGTTGTTCTGTGAACGATATTAAATTTTTGAAACGCCACCGATGGCTAGCGAGGCCCATTGGAAAGACAACAAAAGACATTGGAAATTCAATAAGAATAAGAATGCTTTGGCTTCATACAAGACGGACGGACGATAAGTTTTCGTAGACAAATATTGTCTTTTAGTAGATGTGGTCAACAGTTTAAGGATGAAATTGGTTTCGAATATTTGTAGATGTCTTTCGTCGAGATTGTAAATTAGGTTTTAAAGATAATTAAACACTTACGTCTTGCATTTAGAATATCAAAACTTATGTGCATCTCTGATTTGCATATAGCTCCAAAAATGTAGGTGGGAGTAATTCGTTGATCTGGAGACTTGGACAAAATCTTCAAAAACTTAGTCCAATATTCGTGATCGTATCATCCACGTCAAAAAAAGAGAGTCGTATCATATAAATTAAAATTAGTTAGGTAATTGTTATTTAGCGCGTTTACTGCCGGCAACGCATAATATGCCTTGAACGCATCTGTGACTTCATTATAATTAGCGAGTTTGAGGCATATAGGAAAGTGCGGCACCTGGCTAAAGTCTAGGGAAAAATACCGGCAGTGAATGCGTTAAAATAAGTGCAAAATCTGTAAAAATAAGTATAAAATGTGTTTCATCCCAATATAAAAGGAAAACTTGCCACGTCTTAAATTTCTTAGTGTTGTCAACTGTTTGTATTACTTATTTTGTGTTACTTTATATAGGTTGTAAATATAATTCACGGCACACCTTAACCTCGGGTATATTACCGCTTTAATAAATGACCGAAATTGCGAAGTGGGGTGGCCCTTACTCATAATTATTTCCTTATTAGTTCTGTGGAGTGGTGGCGCCACCTGCGGGCGACGGCTTAGCCCAGGGATCATTTTTATATTGTTAAGCGCAAAAAAGCCTTTTGGGTCGGCAAAATAAAAAGAAATCAGGATTTAACACGTACGGACCATAATGAAAATTTGCATATTTCTAAGTAGGTATCCTTTTATCTGTCTACACTAGCATTTGTTCCCGAGTCTCCATGGGATTACGATAATTTCCCGTAGATCTGATCTGAAATATTATCACATTTTTTGTTTCGTTTGTCCGTTTTTATCCGCGTGAAAGCTTTTTAAGTAGCATAAATCCTCGATATTTGAAAACTCTTATTTTAAGCAAAGTAACGTAAACTTACAATACCTTTTCAGATAAGTAAATACTTATCGAAACTTGAACTCGAGCTTTCCACTTTAAAATGCTTTACTTTTAATTTACTTTGCTCTTCAGTATTTACAGATTCAATAATTTAAAAAATATATTTAATATGGGTTTACGCGTATTAGTGAAAACTTCAATGTGGAGTAATTAATAAGAGAGGTCGAAGAGAGTTGTGTGTCATCTAGCGAATCATGACGTCATCTAAGGTGTGGCAAAAATCTGTACTCAATCATCTTGCGACGTGATTCGTGAGGGGAAAGTTGCGGGACGTTTCATATCCCGAAATTATAGGGTATTATAACCTACCCGTGGTCCATCTATAAAGTTCAATCAACTGGTTGTACAGTTGAAAGCACATTAACATTAATGTGACACCTTGGTCTTTGGAACGTTTTTATTATCTGCGTCGTAAGTGTTGAAATCGTACCCCAAGGTGTTACCATTGATGTGCTGTCGAGTCTACAAATTAAATTATTTTCCCGTGTATGTGACTAAGAAAAATACGAGTAAGTTCCAGCATATCCTCTATGTCCAGTGCAATACTCCGTGGATCAAACCAACCAATTTAGATCCCAAAAAAGCCTATAACCAAACCAAGAGCAAATCACCTCCATAAAACACAATATCGTAAATCGAAACCGATGGAGCAGTCTCTCATATCAAAGATTTATTGTTTGCATCTAAAATAAAAAAAGTTACTTCGCTAAGTCGACGGTCCGAGAACCAGGACGCTTTAGACAAATGGTGGTATCTATCAAAATAACGATGGCCACTCAGAGGTTAAGGATACTTTTGCGATACGCCGGATAATGACCCGGATCGTGGTCTAGATTCGGGTAACGAGGTGGCATTCGTCAATCGGGATGCGAGGTGAAACCCGGGGAATTGGGTAGATCTACGAAATCCAGCAGATGAGGCAAAAATAATTGAAAACTACGTAGCATGAACACAAAAGCGTAGCGCTCTAGGAATTTTAAAATCACATACTTCATCATCAGTCTATATTTTTATGTCCTCACTGCTCGTGCGCAGATCTTCCCTTACATTGAGGGAGCTCGGGTCATTATCTACCATATTGGCGGATTACATGCCTTAGATTTTTTTTCAATCACCTACTTAATATTGAAAAATGTTATCGACTTCATTGTGACATCCTTGCCAACTAAGTCATCCGAAACAACGCCTTTTGGTGAATTATTCTTTTATACAGAGCTTCATCAGACTGGTTGATTTTTCTTTACTAATCTTGTGCGAAGGTAACTTGTTACGAGTAAACATTGTATTTCAATCTTTACCTACTCAATTTTAATCTACCTCCTCCACGTTTCTACGATCACCGCTGCAACCCTAGAAGTGATACATTTTCCCATTTCATTTGAAAGACTAAAAGGAGACGTGCGAATTTTATATGATTTTTTGTAACATGACTAAGACTGACCAATTAATTCAGATTATCATCTTACAAAATATCGAGATTTAAAATTTTTGTCTTTACCGTTATCCATCAAGTTTTCCGAACCGCGACTTTCCGTGTATGGTATGTTTCGCCTGGGAATATGTTATTTTACCATTGTAAAAAACTAACCTACGTGCTACAGACTCAGGCGTTTCCTCACACTAGCCAATACTTTGTTGGATAAAGTACCTACCTATTAGTATAATTGACCGTTGACCAAATACATTTTAAGTTTTCCTAACCGAGCATGATGTGGTCGAAGCATAGTATAAAAGAGTTAATACAACTGTCCGCGTGCATTAACGAAACTTGTACAGCGAATGCATTCGTGAATATTTTATTTGGTTTCGTTTGAATCGCGAATTTAAAACGACCTTTCTTTGGTGGCTGAAATCAGTTAGGTTTTAGCATTAAAAACCTATACATATAATTTTTGACGAGATTTGAGTGAAATCGTTGGTTCGATCAAACCAAATGTAGCTTCGATAAAAAGTAGTTTCGATGAAAAGTTGTCGATCAAAAGTGTTTCGACCAAACGTAATTCGCAATGGTCTACACCATTGCGAATTTACCTACGTAAACCAATCTGGTCAATATTACGCAAATGTCGGCCATTTATTTCTGTCTAGCCTTCAAATGATATCGGTCCCAGTAAATTATCTCACGTGCCAGGACCCAATATGTAGTCCTTTCTATCTCGTGTAGACTCTTTCGTTGGCATACAATAGAGAAAAGAGTATATCTTTATATTGTTATACTGATGTCAAAGTGAATGTATCTAATTGAGAATAAATGACGATTTTGTTCACTAGTGGTTCTTCGAGTTAAATGTAAAATCATCACAATTAAGGAACTCAAACAAAACTTGACTTATATTAGGATTATTTGCTTGTACTCTAGTATGCAGAGACCTGACTATGTCGAAATATCTTTTACAAATACGCGTCCATTCGCATAAATTTGTTCGAAATGTTCAATGTGATTTACCACTCCAATAGCCTTTTAACTACCGAATTTTATTGAGCACGACAAGTTTTTGTTCCATTGAAAGATAACATAATATACCATACATTCAAACTCTTGAATAATAGAAATAATATAAAGATAACAGAACGGCATCTTCCGCAAAACTAGATGTAAAGTTGATCAATTTCTACAATATGGATATACAAAGAGGATTATCTCCTGAGGCAGATCTCAGGCTACCGTTTAGTGTGCAGCATTAGTTTAACGACCTAACTTTAAAGATTTTGTAGATAAATAGTTTAGTAATATGCTATGCAACAAAAATAAAAGTGAAATACATACCGTGGAAAATATCACACATTCTAATATTTATGTAACATCTCACTCAATTGACGAAACGAAGATTTCTTGTCTTTACGTATTATCAAGATAATAATCATCTTCAGGTTTAAGTCTCGAAGTAAGCGGACTCTACTTTAGGATGTTTCTCTACATAGAGAATATACAGATAATAGGTATCTGTATATTCTCTATGTAGAGAAACATCCTAAAGTAGAGTCTATAGTAGAGTAGTAGAGAGTTTAGTATATACTACTCACATGTGGTCGGTAGATTTAAAATCAAACTAAATTATGACTTTTATGTTACAGATGCAACAAAGCAATGTACGCCAACCGCATTTCCTACTGGATCGATGGTAAAGGGCCATCGTATACGTTGGATATGGCTTGTTCCAGCTCTATGGCATGTGTAGAGCACGCGTATAGGTGCATTAGTACTGGACAATGCGATGCTGCTATAGTGGGTGGCTGTAATCTGTGCATGCACCCTAACGTATCACTGAACATGAAGAGGTAATTTTGATATTGCAACTTTTTAAAGACCATCATCCATATAAACGTAAAACTTTCTGAGAGCATAAGATGTTCAGTGGAGTGGTCCGTCGTCGATAATTCGGAAACTATGACGTATATTTAGTAGACAACTTTTAATATAAATAAAACCACGAAAAATTAAAATACCAAATTTAATATTATACTTTCATAAATTATTTACCTATATTTCCATAAAACTAATTTATATCAACGGCAATGTTTGAAAACCCCCTGTCTTCCTTATTAGCTGGTGTTAGATAGGTCTCCTAACATCAGCTTTGTCAATATACCATACCTTGTTTTATGCTAAGTTTAAAAACCAGTTTCTGCTTTTTGTTTACAGAGCTGGCTTCCTGTGCTTGGACGGCAAGACCAAGTCTTTTGACAAAAGTGGTGACGGCTATGTCAGATCTGATGCCATAAGTGTACTCTTTTTGCAGAAAGCTAAGGATGCTAAGAGGTAAGAGATATTTACTCCACTTTATTTACTAATGTATGTATTCGTATTTGTAGTGTATGTGTAGATAATGGCTATGTTAAAGTAGTTCTCATTTTTCTTTTCAAATGAGTATTGAGCTGTAATAATATTATGTTTTATTGAACTGAACGAGGTCTCCTCATATAAGTAGCTATCTATTGATACAATGTTGCCTATTTTCTACTATTGAAAATTAAAAAAATGTGGAGGTGTCTAAAAGAGAAAGCGATCTCACAAACAAACGTGCAGCCGTTAGGGTTAAAACATTTGCAATTCGTAAACTTCCCATTTGAATTTCAAATTTTTAAGTGGAAAACTCGCTTGACAAAAATTTTATGAACACTCTTTAAAATATTTCTACATTGAAATACTTTTAAAATTACCATTTTGGTCGGTCTCAAACATTTGTCATGTCGTGTCTGGGCTGAGCTTGATTTAAATTTTAATACTATTTTGTGTGACTGTCACTGCCATTCATTTTGTTACCTTATTTGTTACAAATACATACATTAAAAATTATCTTTTCTCAGCGAGTATTTTATCTATACCTATAATACACACTTTAATAATTATGTAAGTACCCCTAATTTATACTCATCGCATCAACGAACGTTCAATTATTGCGATTGAGTTATATGCAAAATATTTTCTGATTTTCCAATAGTGTTGAATAAATCATTATTTTTATTTCCATCAGCTTTCCAATCAGCAGTAACTATATGTATACTGGCCCCAAGTCATTATTCGATATGAAAATAGTTCATTCTCAAATAACGATAATGCAGTTGTTGACAAATATGTTGACGATGTCTATTCTCAAGATTCTAATCTTGATAATTTTGTTGCAGAATTTATTCAGAAGTATTTTACGCTAAAGGCCAGTACAGTTCGGAACCAAGTCGGGAATGGTTGCCCATACGTCAAACCAAAGACATTCAAGAGTTTCTGGAACAATTCTATTCTGATATTAACGTGTCTCCAAGTCAAGTAGAATATGTTGAAGCTCACGGAGCTGGTAAGAATAAGTCATTTCAGATTTTTGATGTAAGAAATTAACATAGATAATCTGAAAGGTCGCAGATGCAAGACCTGTCCACGGCAAGATTTTTTTCATTATGTTCTAATCTGAAAGATGTTACGAAAAGGGCCTTAAATCAGTATATTGTTGCGTCGATAGGAATATACATACTACTTGAATTATAAATAAAAAAAATCTTAAATATGAGAGGATTAGTTACAGAAGTAAAAGAAATTCATGGTTTGAAATCAAATATATCTGAATATTAAAAAATAACTTGTATTTCTTCAAAACAGGCATTGCGCAAGGAGATAGTAATGAGCTTGAAGCAATTGGTAAAGTATTTGCAAAGAACAAGCCAGTTAAGGTTGGAAGTGTTAAATCCAATATGGGACATAGTGAACCTGCTTCAGGAGCTTGTGCTCTTACTAAGGTAGATAACTCTAATGTAACTATACAATATAATTTACAACCAAGTTTGCAGTGTAAAACAATAAAAAATTTAGAAAACTTTGGAAGTTTTCTAAATTTCTACAAATTTATATTTTTTAAAGGTCTGCCTGGCGTACCACAAAGGGCAACTCCCAGCAAATCTCCATTTTACGGAATCCTTGGACAACGTGTCTGCAGTTCGTGATGGAAGGGTTGAGGTGGTGCAAGAGGCCGTTCCTTTCAATAGAGGTTTCTCTGCACTAAGCAGCTTCTCATACACTGGTGCTAATATTCACGTGCTTTTGAAGGGACGCTTCAAACCTAAGGTAGTTTGAGATTTATAATATTTTTAGACAAAATTGTTCATAAGTCATAACTAACTTAATAATTATTAACAGTATAGGTTATACTTTCGGATCCTTTCGTAATATAAGTTTCAACGGAACATTAAGCTTAGGGATTAATGATAAGACAGTTACCGTAATGTATCACTTCACTTTCAGGATTCTGAACGTTACAAGAGCAGCATCCCACATCTAGTACTGATTTCGGGAAGGCAAGACTCTTGTGTCAGAAACATTCTCGACACATTAGTGAAGCAGCCTATTGACCCGGAACAAATTGGACTGTTGCACAGTATTTATGAAAGTGATGTACCTGGCCACTTGTGTCGAGGCTATACCATACTTCGTAAGTATCCATTATATAAATTTCGAATCTAATTATTTTATAGTTAAAAGTCGGTTAACCACGTTTATTATTTTTGTAGAAACCAATGAACAGAAAGAAACGACGAGCATATCTCAGAAATTAGAGTACTATTCTGGTGTCACCGGACCAATTTGGTTCGTATACAGTGGCATGGGTTCCCAATGGGCCGGTATGGGTAATGATCTGATGCGCATTCCTATATTTGCTTCTGCTATTCAGAGGTATGTTCATAGACCTATTAACTATGTAGACATTATGTTTCTAACCACAACACTGGAAATCTACAAATAACATCATCAATCTATTTTACAGATGCCATAAAGTACTTGAACCAAAGGGTATTGATATTATCCGAATTCTAACTGAGCCTGACAAGAAAATTTATGACAATATCCTCAATTCCTTTGTCGGTATCGCTGCTGTGCAAATTGGACTGACTGACATATTAAGAGAGCTGCAAATCGTTCCAGATAATATTATTGGTAAGGAAGTTTCTATTTTCTATAAACCTACGCCGAGATACTGATAATCCACGATTTCTTATTATTACACAACAAATGATTAAATCCGTATTTTTGTATTTCAGGCCACAGTGTTGGTGAATTGGGATGTGCTTACGCTGACGGCTGTTTCACTGCTGAAGAAATGATTCTATCTGCTTATAGTCGAGGTTTAGTCTCTGTTCAGACTCCTTTTATTCGTGGTTCTATGGCTGCTGTTGGTCTTGGATATAAGGCTGTAAGAAAACATATATTTGCATTTGAAAACACATCTAAAATATATTAACTGGTATCGTAATTTAAATGAGTTGATATACTTTTGCAGGTCCTTGATCTATGCCCACCAGAAATTGAAGTAGCGTGTCACAACAGTCATGAATCTTCGACTATATCCGGACCGGCAGATATTATGAAAGAATTTGTTACTGAACTAACAAATAAAGGCATCTTCGCCAAGGAAGTCCCTTGCTCAAACATTGCCTATCATTCAAGATATATTGCTGATGCTGGTAAGTGGTCTAAGATAATAATTTAGTAGAGTAAGCATTTTAAGACTGATATGTATATGAGATTATATATCACATTAATTTCATTTTCAGGTCCTGGTCTCCGTAAATACCTGAGTGAAGTAATAAAAGATCCAAAACCTCGCAGTAAGAAATGGGTTTCCACGTCAGTTCCTCAAGAGAAATGGGACGAACCTGTAGCTAAATATTCTTCAGCAGAATACCACACAAACAATTTACTGGTAATTTCAATTTCTATATATTTACATAATTTCTAGAGAAAGTTCTGTTTTCACAATCAAAAATCAAGTTGAAAATTATTATTCAAACAATATCTTTTTTTTTCCTTCAGAATTCAGTACTATTTGAAGAAACGGCGAAACTCATTCCAGAGAATGCGATAGTAATAGAAATAGCACCGCACGGACTTCTACAAGCCATCGTGAAGCGTTCTCACCCTGAATGTACTCATGTCCCACTAACTAGACGTGGTCATGCCAAGCCAGTGCAGCTCCTTCTCGAATCTATTGGAAAGTAAGTTAGCATGGCTCTTATTTTTAATTTAAATAGAACTGAATGTCACCTACTTATATATCTGTATTTTCAGATTATACCAAGAAGGTCTGAATCCTAAAATAGAAAACTTGTACCCGAAAATACAATTTCCTGTCTCAACGGAGACGCCTCTTCTATCGCATTTCGTGGAATGGGTGCATACTGAAGATTGGTAAAATATTTTTATTTATCTGCTAAATTGGACTAAAAATTGTTATGTTAATGATTATGATTTTTAAGTTAAGTGACGGTAAATTAATTTAATGACTATTATTTATTTTAGGCCTCAAGCTCAATACAACACAAAGGCGAGAGTTGCGTCTATATCCCGTGATTTTGTAATGTCAATCCATGATGACGATTACAAATTTCTCGAAGGAAATGTTAGAGGTGGTGTTATCGTTTTTCCTGAAGCTGCATTGTTGGTTTTGGTTTGGGAAACTTTGGCAATGTACAATGGCTGTCATTACGGAGACTTGTCTGTTAGCTTTCGCGATGTACTTTTCCACACTGAGGCGCGTGTTAAAACGGAGGTTCCCTTTAGACTTGGAATTATGATACTCAAAGGAAACAATGTGTTTGAGGTTAGTATAGCTTTTTAACACAGCTAATTCAATACTTAGCATAATAAAATGTTAGGATCGTTCCTAACATTTTATAAACCTACACCTTCACAAATTTTTAAACTTCATATTTTCACAAATTCTGAATATACTGAATTTTAGGTGAGTCACGATGGAGTGAAAATTGTAACCGGTAGAATATATGAACACAAAATTCCAGAGCCACTCCCAACTATAGATTCGATTAGTGATGATGAAGTTGTCCTTACCTCGGAGGACGTATACAAAATTATGCATCTTAGGGGATATTCCTACAAGTAAGTGTTTGTTCATGTATTGTGGTAATTAAATACTACCAATGCTCTAAATATTAATTGCCGTAATTTTTTTTAATATGCCGTCATTAAAATCATGTTTTTGTTTTAACAGAAATCAATTCCAGTCAATTATGTCAACAAATATCAAGCGTGATGTAGCAAACATTAAATGGACTAACGAATGGGTGCCTTTCCTAGACGCCTTAATTCAATTTAACACATTCGCTAGAGACTACACTGGTATATCTGTACCGAAACTCATCAAGAAGTTGACGATAAACACGTCTAATCATTTAAATGACACTATGTGTCTAAACAAAAATGAGCCTTACCTTCGGGCACATATTGATGACGTCTTAGATACTACAAGGTTTGTACATTAATCTTAGGTATGTACAAATAATATAGGTGGCTGATTTTTTTTAGAAGTGTACCAATTCTTATTTACAATTTTTAGATGCGGTGGAGTACAAATTACTAACATCGCTTTCAATGACCAACCAATAATAGACCAAGAGTTAGATATATTGGAAACAGGATCATTTATTCCACATTTCATATTAGGCGATGTGGATGTGAGTATACAAAGCTACGCTTACTTAATAGGTGCTTACCACTTACATTAGTTGATGTATTTGGCAATGATTATAAATTATTTAATATTTTAGATGGAGACAGCTCTCTTAATAAATATGCAAATAATAGCGGATAATGTAACAAAAAGTAAAATAAACATAACAGAGATTGTCACTGATTCCAATGCTATGTCGGGTGCAATTAAAGATGCGGCAAAGAAAATTTCCACTGTGGAATTTAATGTGAATACTATTAAAGCTAGTACTGTAGCTTCCAATGGCAAAGAAATTATAAACAACACTGACGTATTTGTTGTCCATAACTTACTTGAAAATGAAACCGTAAGTATTAAACAAATCTTTTAATTGAGAATGATAATATTTTAAATACTTATTCACTTATTCATATTATTTAAATTTCAGACAAAGAGTAATCTCGGCAACGTGCTCTCAAAGAATGCTTTCGTCTTGACGCTAGAAAATCACAGTATGAAAATTGACCAAAAGTACAAACTATTCAATCTTGTCTCGGCGATGACTGTCCAAAGAAATAAGATCATTTTGCTGGGTACAGCACATAATAATGAATGTAAAAAAGTAACATATATTCCAATAAACCATGACGGTAAATTTTCATGGGTACCACAAGTACAAAAAGAAATACAGAACAATCAACGTATAGTTTTAGTATCCGAAAGGCAACCGTTTTGTGGTTTATTAGGTTGGTTAATTATTACCTAATAATAATTAATTTTGATAAGATAATCATTATTTATTTGCAATATTAGGTCACATTGATTTTTTTATTATTTCTACTACACAGGTTTGGTGAAGAAATTGAATAAAGACTATGAAAATAGGGTTGGATTGGTTATTGTAGATGATTACGACGCACCGCCTTTTAATCCAAAAAACAACTTTTATAAAGATCAACTGCAGAAGAATTTGACCATCAATATTCTAAAGAAGGTATAATAATCACTTTGCAATCTATATACCTAACTATTAAACACCCTAAACACTGACACTAATTATACATAAAAACCCTTTGTAGGGGCTCTGGGGAGGTAAATATTATTTGCCAACTCCAAAATCGGCAAACATTCAAAACTTCCATCTGATCACCGAAGTTCCTGGAGATATCGACAGTTTAACCTGGTCTGAATCACCAACGGATTTTGAAGCAAAAACAACAGTACAGGTATGTAGAATAAAAATACTAACGAAATAGTCTGCATTTATACAGAGAAACCGTCTCAAAATGTCATATTTTTATTATTAGGTTTCTTATGCTGGACCATCATTCAGAGATGCGTTGAAAGCTGTAGGAAAAGTCAAGAGCGAAAACAGTGGTTTTGGCATGGACTTCAGTGGCTTTAACAAGAAGTAAGTTAATTAGGATGTCACTTATCCAAACCAATTAAATCAACATAAACCAACGAAGCACTAAACCTAACAAAATATATTTGTCATTTACAGAGGCGAAAAAGTTATGGGAATAATTCCTAGTGGAGCAATTGCTAGTACAGTTGAAGTTGATCCCGATATGCTATGGCCAGTGCCAGAACATTGGAGCCTAGAAGATGCTGCTACAGTACCATTACCATACTTGCATGCATACTACTGTCTGGTGAGTATTTTAGACATTTAAATTAACAAAAATAACAATTAGGTAACAAACCTGTTAAATATAATATTATTTTTATTTTTATTATAGGCAATGAAGTTCCCACTAATCAGTGGCAGGGCAGTGTTTATCAACGGCGGTGCAGGAGCACTCGGTCAAGCTGTCATTTCAATATGCTTGGAATTAAACTGCACTGTATACACAATTGTTAGCGACATACAAAAGAAACAATTTTTACTTAAAATGTTTCCAAAATTAGATGGTAGGTTACTGAAACATATTACGGGTGTTAATTTTAGTTTGACTTGTATGATAGGATGTAGGTATAATTTTTACCTTTTCCAGAAAATAACATCGGCTGTTCTCGGGACGATTATTTCTACAATCAAATCATAACTAACACTAAGGGGAAGCGTTGTAGCTACGTTATCAATTGTCTTAGTGGGCCAATGAGAAAGGTAAATTACTATTCGAAAGTTTCATACCTTATTCTATAGGGACAAATTGAAATATTATTTCGTCAGGATAGCAATATTTATAACCAAGAAAGTGCCTTGGCCAAAAGTTATGAAAATTTTGGTCGAGGCACAGTTTTAAACTCTTATTTTTAATTTAGCCTGGTATTTCTCAACTTATATGATAATAAATTCCTTGTGACTATATTTATAGCCTTATTTTATTCTTATTTTTAGTCGGCGATGAAATGTGTTGGACTTAGCGGCGTCTTCTTCGATATCAGTGATTATGACATGAGAAAGAACGAGGATTTCAATATGAATTTCTTAGATGGAGAAAAGAATTATATATCCCTGAATCTCGCTAATCTGTTTAACCCAGCTCATGCAACAGACAAAAAGGTAACTTGATATCAACATTTATTATTTCTTGTAGTCATAATCAAGAACTATAAAATTACCAACAATTTAGAGAAAATAATAAAACAGGCGTTAATGTTGAAAATTTAACAGCATATCTTTCAAAATTAATATTTTGTTACTCTTCAGAGACTTCATCTTCTTATTGCTGAAGGGATAGCTAAAGGCATAGTAAAACCTATCAGCCGAGTGATCTACTCTCCCAATGACATCACGAAGGCCTTTAGGCTATTGTCCTCGAGCAAACAAAGAGGTCGAGTTCTAATAAGGATGAGGGATCCGGTGACTCTAAGCCAAGGATTGAAAGTGAAGCCAAGGTGAAAATTCTTACAATATACAATATTATGTATATACAATAATCGATTTAAGTATACGCAATGGTGGTTTGTGGTGGAGAGCTCGGTGGCTCAATGGACTTGCAATATTGAGGTCCCAGGTTTGATTCCCAGCCAGGGCAGCCATGTACCAGAGTTATCCTCGGGTTTTCCGACGGAAAACTTACGTACATTTACCGAGTGCTCTCAAAACGGTGAAGGAAAACATCGTGATGAAACCTGCATGCCGTAGAAGAAGAAAAATATATAAGGAATGTGAAATCCGCCAAACCACACTGGGCCCGCGTGGTGGATCATGGCAGAGCTTCCTCGATGTAAGGGAAAGTCTGTGCCCGAGCAGTGGGGCAATATAAATAGACTGACGATGATGATGGTGCTTTGGATAAATTCACAAATACATATTTTTACTAAATGTTTAGGTTAAGTTCTTTTATAACAAGTGAAAGCGTTTGTTTAGGCTGGCTTGTAGGTATTTGTAATCGTAACTATAATACATCACTTAGTTATGTTGCTACTTGTTAAGCATTTCAATCTATATCGCAGCCCAAATCAAGTGTCTTATTTTGTAAACAAATATGATCGTATAATTACCTGTTGTGTTGTAACACCGAAGGAAATGATTGATCGAACCTGTTCATCATTGTGAAAATAAAGTGATCCGATCTAATAATGTGAAAATAACTATGTAATAATCACAGAACAGCTTAAAATGTTAGTAAGGTAGGGTAGTTTTTGTTTACAAAATAATACACTTGATTTGGGCTTCGGTTTACGTGTTGTTTTAATATCGTACTTGATGATTTTTTTTTCAGAATGACTTATTCCTCGAATCACACGTATGTTGTCGTTATATGCGATGATAATTATCTCGGAATTGAACTTGTTGATCATCTTGTAAGAAATGGGGCCAGAAAATTGATTATCCATATGAAACCTAACTTGATTGGTGGATATTTCCTTACTAAGTTAATGTAAGTATTTAAATTAAATACTTATAGTTATTCGTATCGTATTTCTATCGTATTTCTAAAAAGTAAATTATTCATAAATTGTTGCAATATTTATGCTACACAATAGGCAAAATAATAAATTGTTAAACTATTTTAGTTCCTGGAGAAAATTGGATGCATTTGTACAAGTGTCCTCTGAAGATATTCAGACAGAAACAGGTTGCGCAAACTTACTAGAAGACGGGACCAAATTAGGAGCTGTACAGGGAATTTTCATCGTACAAAATACTAAAATGCAAGGATCTGAAAGTTTGGAACAAGAGATATTTATTTCAAAGTTCGACGAAACAGCGCTGGTTGTGGCAAATTTGGATTTCACGTCCAGGAACCTTTGTAAGGAACTCAGGTGCGTTAACTGACCGGAATTATTGTTAAACGTTTGAATTACTCTTTATGCTTCTGTCTTGTAAATTTGATTTTTTTAACGAATTTCACGATTTCAGGCACTTCGTATCAATCAGTGGTACTTCTGATAGCTTAGCTGACGAATACGCAGTATCAGTGTCCAGAACAATTTGTCAGTCACGCACAGAAGTTGGATTACCTGCTCTTGCTTTTCACGTTACCTTGTTAGATGAGGTAAGTCTAGCATTCCTAGTGGACCCTTCATTAGTGGTTCAACTGTAATATAATAATTTGCGGATCCCATACGTTGGTTTAAATATCTGTAATTTTCATTCTTCAGAATCAAAATGTTGATGATGTTCAATGGAACGTAAGAGCACAGAAAATTAGAACTGTGTTTAATTCGCTGGAAATCAGTTTGAAACTTAAATACGATGATGTCATTTCATTCAATTTGAAGCAACAGTCTGGTGGTAATGTTTCACAAAAAATTGCAAGAGTGTTAGGTAAGTGAATAACATTGACTATAATCCTAAATGATTCAAATAAGGTCTTTTGTCAATTAAACTGTATTTTTTTCTTTTCTTAACAGGTATGAAAAGCTTAGAAGATGTCCCAGAAAATCTAACCCTGAAAGATGTAGGTCTAAATGAAGTTAATGTAGAAGAAGTGCAGACAATCCTTAAGACACTCGAAATCGATTACTCTGATGAAAATATTCAAAATATGACTGTTGCAAGGTAAATCCAATTAACAGTAAGAAATGAGACATTACTTATTGACAATATTATAATTCTGCTAACTCCTCATCAGTTTTTAACATGGGCATTTTTTTTCAGCGTCAAAGAATTGAAGAATAATGAGTCACAAAATTCAAGTTGTGTCAATGGTTTAGAAGCATTCTATACATTCATTGATGAAGATGAGTGTATGGCAACAGAACACATGATACCCATGCCTACTAAACTCAGCAACGCTACTGAGGTATGTTGATAAAATGACTAACCAATTATCAGTTGCTTTGCAATGATGCTTCGTAGTTAATCAAAACATTTTGTATTTCAGAAAGAAGAAGAGATGGACCCTAAAGCAGACTACTTGATGTTAATCCCAGGATTTGAAGGACATCATCAGATATTTTCAACGGTCTGTGAAAGAGTCAAGATTCAAGCTATGGCGCTTCAACTGGGACCAGATATATTAGACAAAAATATTCAGGAAATAGCAGTGGATATTCTTAAGGTTATTATCAAAGAATTGAACGTTACAAAAAGTAGTACCTACCACCCTGTTACATAATATAAGTATTAACACAATTACCACATCTATTTTCAGTTCATGAAGAAGAGGTTCTACTTGAAATCAAAGTTCTACTTCCTGGGATATTCGTTTGGTGTCAATATCGCTTTGGAGTTAGCTGCTTTAATGGAAAAAGAAGGTAACTAATCGAAATATCAATTTTCTTGGGAGCCACTTGTTTAGGCTCTAACAAAATATAACTTTGTGGTTAAATATTAGAGCTTGTGAAAAAAAAACATGGGTTCAACGTCTTTCACATTTAGTTATTCGATAACTGTACTGTAATTCTTTTTGATATTTATATCCATTCATTTTATTTATTCTAATTTCTAATTCTAGAGATTTATAGATCTAACTTCATCATTTAAAAGTAACCTGTGCATACATGAGTGGCAAAATATTATATGGTTAAATATTAGAGCCTGGTAAAAAAAATACCCATCGGTTCTAACCCATGGTAAAATGAATTGATATAAATGTCAAAAAATTTACAGTATAATCATCGACTCACTAAATGTGAAAGACGTTGAACATTTTTCGTTATAATGCACGTTGTAATGTTAGAAATATTACTAACTAATTTGATATTTCGCAGGTTATGTCGGTGTCGTATATTGTCTGGATAGCAGCCCAGACGCACTGCGCACCCAACTAGATGCGTACGTAGGCAATCTGACAGACTCTGAACTGCAGAATAGTATTGTAGAACACATGTATCGCCTTATGGCTGGTAGAGACAGCGCAGAGCTCAAAAATGACCTAAAGAAATTTGAAAACTGGTCAGACAAAATCGAAGCGTGCGTTACTAGACTCAGAGGTATAGTAAATTACTCCAACCAATACAAGAGGTCTATTCTCAAATCCGCATACGACAGAATTAAACTCGCAAGAGATTATGAGCCTGATTTTAAGCTAGAGTCTGAAGTGGTGCTAATGAAAGGCATTCCTCATCCTAAAGCAGATGATCTCACTGAAGACTACAATTTGTCAAAGTACGCGAAACACCCAGTCAAAGTATTTAACTTAGAATCAGAGCACCCGTCAACTCCGTACGATTGCAGAGTTTCAAACATCGTGAACAGATTGCTGGATCCGAAAATATTAGAGGAATTCAAGAAACAGAACCTCTGTGAAACTTACTTGTCTGACCCAGTTAAGGCTTGGTAGAAAGTTGTTCTCATTAAGTTAATTATAATTTACGGCCACTTATTATTGTTTTAAGTAATTAATTAGGATTAAAATAGTTAACTTTGTCGAATGTGTCTTCGTTTTATTTCATAATCGACAATATCCTATTGAGGTACCGATTAATTTCTGTTTTTTAAAAATGTACTCTTCATGTCTCAAATTCAAATGTCACTTAATTCCTGCATATTATAATATAATAAACGGTCTTTATAAACTTAGGTAAAACTATTCGCTACGCATAAGCGTTACATATATCAGTGCCATAAATATTCGAAAAGCTTTCGTTTAACAGAAACTTTTGTGGGCAATACAACTTGATACAAACTGATAATGTATAGAGTGAACCTGAGAGGTGAACGTATAAATCTTCTGGACCCACATCTAGTAAATTGTGGGACCGATAGTCAACTTTAACCCGGGATGTTCCGAAGTGTAATGTCTTTCTTTATTGAGCAGATTTTTCTTGATAAGTACTTATCCAGGCTAGGTACGGTGGAACACAGAGAAAGGTGTACAGGAGAGTTTTTAAGGTTGAGATTATCTCAAAAACTACTTGACATATTGCAAGAATTCTTTCCCTGTTTGATAGATAAAAGTTAAAACTATGTGATTCTAAAATAATTCTTAAATTCGGCCCAGTAGTTTTTGAGAAAATCTCAACTTTATTGAGGCCTCCTGTATACTTATCGCTATCTTCGACTGTACCTACCTCTAGCAACCAGTAGTAGAACTAAAATCTCACAAATTACGAACCTCTTAACGTTATTACATAGTCGCTAATGAGAGAACTTATTATAGCATCTGTTTCCCGTTAGGGGTAGCTCCAGACGTTGGACTTTCATTTGCTGCAATCCTAATACCACTCTCGCATCCCCTGTATACTTATCTCTGTCTTTGACTGTACGTAGGTTGTTTGAAATATGTTAATAGAATGTTAACATTTGTGACGACCAACGTAAAATTAACTGTGTGTGAGTAATTACTAATTAGTACATTAAATATTCAAAATAGATATATTTAGGTATTTGACTGAAAAGAAAGTAATCAATTGCTGATAAACAAGTATTTAAAGTAGATAGTCAGAGTTTTGAGTATTAGTGGAGTTTAAGTTATGTCTTATAAGTGTCAGTATTCATACAATTTTGACAGTTGTAAGTACGAGCTCACGGAGAGTTCACGCTAAAAACTATCTAGAACTATTGACTGAAATAGTTGTGAAGGTTAAAACGTTTTTGGACTACAAATAATTGCACAAACTGGTATTACAATTTATTAAATTTTCACTTATTTGTTATAGTAGTGTAATGTATTATCATACCATTGTTATTAAAACACGATTGCGTGAATAACTTTTACCAAAATTTCCATAGGCCGAAAGAGGGGTTAACGCAATTAACAAGCGCTAAATGCGTTTAAAATCTCGTTTAGAAAATAATTTACTCGAGATTCGATTAAACATTGAATCAACCCCGTCTCGCTTCTCAATGTCAAGGGTGGGAAGTTTTATTATGTTTTATTATAGGCCATAGGGGAATTTAAAAAAGATCTGAGGCAAAATCGCTATATTAGAACCTTTGCGAGAATAATTGATAATTTTGATGACAAACGATTTGGTTATATTCTACTACTATTATCTCGCTCGTTTGCAAAATAAAAGGTGTATATATCCAAACAACAATGTTACAGATCAAGTGTAACACTTTGGACCGTTCTTATTATCTGCGTCATAAGAGTTGAATTCGTACTGCAAGTGTTACCATTGATCTGCTGTTGTACGTACTCACAATTTTTTTCCTAAATAATATCGAGAGTCGCTCCGCTCGTACAGAAACCGTACTCTTAGCTAAGAGCAGCAAAATGTAGAGTCGAATATAATTTTATCAACACGCCATCTATCGCAAAACAGTTGTATCAGAATATCTCATGTTCACCTAGTCGCCGAACGAATTACATTGGAGCTGAAAGGTATTATTCAATTGTACACTCTCTAGTTGAACACCTAACCATGCAGTATCATGCTCTGTAACTAGATACAAAAGGGTGTGGTTTTCTTTTCATGCCTACAGCTTATTAGCTCGTTTAGGTACATACCTGCTTGGATTTATTTAATTAATTAATGAGCTCGACAGTTCGTCATTTGCCAATGTCATGTTACAGAATATTCAAGATGTCATCAGTCTTATCTCTTCCTCCAGAAGAGCGTCACTCTGGACGAAGCTGCTCAACATGCACTCCCGAGCTCGTAATGGGACTTTTGCCTTTAACTCTAAACTCATCTTGCACAAATCATCCGAAAACTTTATCATATTTTCATTCACGAACATTTTCTGATTAATTTAACGTGATATTAAACACAAAATAACCACTTCAAACAATTTTGCAGTCGTCGTTTCCCCGTCATTTTCAAAAGTGTACTTGGATGTAGCTTTTGGTACCTATACTTACCTAGTTGTAATTTTTTCGTACTCAGACAAGTACCTAGAGTTACAAATTGGGCCTATGATAATTGACCCTGAAGGACCCGAGGTAGGGAAGTAATGCACGAAATTAACGTTGCCTAATTACCAAGCAAGATACCTCGGAGGTACGTACGATACACTAGAAGAGCCCAAAATGAATTAATGTTGGTAGTATTAACACAGAAGTGTATTGTATATAATAACTAGTGCGCTACGTTCTTACTATACGGTAAGTATTTTTTTTTTTGAGAAATGGTATCGTTTTGAATATTTATTCCTAAAAAAAATAAGAAAATAAAAGTATAATTATCAAAAACTATAAGATATTTTTTTTTTCGCGCCGGTACTGCTTATTTAATTACTGGTGGACTAATTTTCTATAATAATAATAACAATCTTTATTCATTTAGGCATTGTATCCCATATAAACTTAAAATTCAATACAATAATATAAAAATACTACTACTATTAATTTTCTATGCACAGCCCATAGAAAATTAGCCGTTAATTAATTAACCGTCCCGTCTCCTTTAAATTCTTAATTTTCACATATTTACATGAAAATTGGGTTCGCTTAGAATGTACGTTACACTTTATGTACTATCGACTGTACTAATAAAAACAATATCCTAACTAAAAATATAAGCATATATTACCTATATGATTAATTACTAATAATCTACGTACTACTACTAATAAATATATATAATTATGCTTATATGTTTGAGTTAGGATATTATATTTATTAGTACAGTCGACAGTACATAAAGTGTAACGGACATTCTAAGCGCGTGATAAATATTCGATACTTACCTACCTATATATTTTATACAAACCTATAAGTACTTAGATTAATTTGTTGTCCATCGTTTTTGTTAATTCGCAGTAGGTACCTATGCTCGCTGTTTAAAATAAACCGCGCTCAACAGCTCATCTATATAGCCACTATCCTTGTTTTATGGTTCACTTACTAATTACTTACGGCGCTCTCAGCTATTTTACAATTTATTTCCGCCGCTTCATTTGCTACGTAAGTCTTATATTTTTTGGAGAAAACAAAATTGTGTTATATCAGCTTATAGTGGAGCGGAATTGGATTCAATCGAAGGAAAGTATTTCTAGACTTAGGTACTTTTCTAGTATTATTATTTTTGGACCAAAAGTTTGACTTTAACACATTCCTGGAGAATTACAAAAATAAACTCTAATTTATTTTTATTCAATTAGGTATTAATTAATACGTTTATTATTACTTATTCATCAGTCTTTAATGTCCCACTGCTGGGAAAATTCCTTCCGCTCATCTCTATGCTGTGCAGACTCAAACCAACCTCTCTTACCCTATACGCTTCTAATTGCCGACTTTAACAATATAAGTGAGTGATATCCGTTTATATATAATAATTTGTAGTAATGGCTCACTATAGTTTTAATTCTAAAACGCTTATAATTATTATTATCTAAGAACTTGTTGTGACAAAACAAACGCATTTTATTTATTTGGGCATTTCTCTGATATTCACCGTCAGTCATGCGGCGTAACGCATGCATGCTGAAATTATGCGAGTTCTCGCAGGCGCGCATGCATGCTGAAATTTACCTCACCTCGTGCCACTTAGCTGCATGAAAACTTGATGTAAATTTCTCAAACGATGTTGCGCTTTGTGTTTTAGGCAAAGGCTTCCTCGGATTTACTGTTATGCTGAACTTTGCCTCTAATAAAGGTGTGCGCAGGTGATACGTAACGAGTCGACCAAAATTGGAGGCAAACTTATTGTATGCTCACGTTGAGGTACGGTGGAATGCATAGAAAGGTGTACAGGAGAGTTTTTAAGGTTGAGATTATCTCAAAAACTACTTGACCTAGTGCAAAAATTCTTTCACTATCACGATAGATAAAAATTTAAACTATGTAACTGTAAAATAATTATTAAATTCGGTCTTGTAGTTTTTGAAAAAAAATCAACCTAATTGAGGCCCCCTGTATACTTATCTCTGTCTTCGACTGTACTAGCTACAAGGTAAAGGAGAAATAAATAACCTAAGCAACGGTAAGCAAGTTGGCGAGCGTCAGTGGTAAGTGGTCACCGTCAACTATAGACAGGGCCATTACCGCCCGAAGACTGAGTTTTGACCATAATCATGCTGGATCCAGTTAAGGTTGTTTCATCATCCTATAAAGATGTAAAATATAATAAAGAAGAAATAGAAACAAAAAACCGGCCAAGTGCGAGTCGGACTCGCGCACCGAGGGTTCCGTGCAACGCAACTTAACCCCGTAACTTTGCTCTAACGAAAATATAAACTAGATTTAGAGACCAACTTATCTGTGCCATTATCTAAATATTATGTCCATACATCGACATATTCCTGATTAGTTAATCATCTGCAAATATGAGCTTGTAATAACAATAATTGTTTTGGTGGGGGAGGAGGGTTCCTTTACTTGTGATATAAGACCTAGCTTCTTGCCAAATTTCATGATTCTAGATCAACGGGAAGTACTCTATAGGTTCTGGTTTTATTGCATTTTCGTATGAAAATTTCTCGCATATTTGTATAAATATGCGAGAAAATGCGACATAATTTGCCATATATTTTGATTGCGTGGACGTAGAAGGTTGATTTTTTCACGTCTGCATGAGGTTACAGACCCAATTATAATATTTGGTATCAATTTCAACTTGATCCGTCCACGCGTTTCTGACATATAGGTCTTGACAGACAGATAGACTGACAACAAAGTGATCCTATAAGGGTTCCCTTTTTCCTTATTTTATTCCCACTTCTAGCTGTTATTAATTAATCATTGTAATAAAATATGAAATCTGTTTTGGCATACATAATTATTAATCTAAAATTGTTAAACTATATTTAAGACTGTTTGATTTCTGATAAATAAATAAATAAAAAAATAAATTATGAGGCACGAAACCCTAAAAAATATGTTTTTTTACAACTTGAAAGCAACTCTTTCATTTCCCTCTGTGCTCGTTCATATAGCATGTCGAATATCCGATGATACCTATCAAAATATCCTAACACAGTTAACTATGTTGCGAGTTCTGAACTTCACTGAATCGCGTGCATTACAAACAGGCAACTTGGAGAATGTTGCAAGATGTTTTAAGGCGACGACAGTCCAATAACAATTGGTAGCGATTCCATACATAACTGGCCACTTGATCACTTATCGTGGCTTAACTGTTTTTATTTTTCTCACGTGTGGTTTATCAAATCAATGAAATTAAATATTTTTATTGCATATAAAAAAGTAATACATAATAATCGTCTAGCGGTTCTTAAGTTAAAGCGCTATGAAATACAGGAATAATATTGTGTTTTATAAAATAGTACAGAAGGTAACATTTGAATGGAATTTTAGTGTTTGTTTTCCCGCAGCGAGAACATTAGGTCTCGGTAGTACCTACTATCGATTTATTAATATTATATTTTGGTTAAATAAAGAAATGACAGTAAAAATTTGGAAAAACTTTATATACAGAACATATAGGTATTTGTTCCATAAAAAAACAGTCGTAATTCTTTTGTCAATTCTCACAAAAGTATTACAACTGTTTTTGTAAATATTATGTTCTGTATTTCAGTTTTTCAAAATTTTACTGTCATTTCTTTATTTAACCATCGCTAGAGAACGAACTTACGTTGGCAAGTGGTAAGGGTATTGACTGGGTATCCCACACTACGTTTACCTGTTCATGATCTTCACCCGATGACCCGTCTACCCCAAACGGTGTACCTATTCGGTTCTACGACAAACTATGATCAGCCCGCTGCCATTTCACTTAGTAACTGCAATATTTTCGATTCATGTATTGGGAGTAGGACTTCGCCTTAATGATATGACGGCTTGTGAACTTGTCACACAGCGAAAGTTAGTTCAACTTGGTGCATCATGTGGAGCATGTGTAAAGCCAAAGAACGACTTACTTTAACTTCTCTATTTTAAGTATAATATGGGTTTGCTAATTAGTTGATAATTTGTATGTCTACAATTGAGCTCGGTGGCTTAGTGGTTGGGTCAATGGACTTGCGATACGGAGGTCCCAGGTTCGATTCCCAGCCAGGGCAGCCATGTACAAATGAGTTATCCTCGGTTTTTTCGCCGGAAAAACTTACTTACATTTACTGAGTGCTCTCAAAGCGGTGAAGAAAAACATCGTGATGAAACGATGCACGCCGTAGACTAAAAAAATGTAAGGTATGTGAAATCCGCCAATCCGCACTGGGTCCGCGTGGTGGATCATGGCCCCAGCTTCTTCGATGTAAGGGAAGATCTGTGCCCGAGCAGTGGTGATGAATGAAAGGTAGAGTCAATGAAGAAATATATTCAGATATTTCGGGTTTTATTTTCATCGTAATTGACTATTAATATTGTTAAAACTATCGCCTCCAGTTTAGACAGACATTGATAATTTATAAACTAATAAAAAAACATATAACTTATGGCAAAAGGTTTAGGCTTCAGCTGATGCTGACACATAGTGCGTCAGCACTGGTTTTCAGCCAACACCTAGTTTATTGTATTGTGGCATTGATCTGCTATAAACAACTAGATACACAAAGGTCTTACTAAAACAATTTAAAAACGTTCATTGTTAAGTCCAAATAATGTCCAATAAAGCAAATGAGGGATCATTCGTCATCCGTTTGGACCTTCTTTGGGCTCGGACATTTTTAGAAGGCAGCCTGTGTATCTAGTTGTTTATAGGAGATCAATGTTTATTCATTTTAATGTTTACAATAGGTTAAACATTAAAATGAATTGTAGATCAAATAATTTCGCAACCCACGTTTCCCGCCATTCTCAAAAGCCGAAAGACTCGTTGATACAATCATTGTTAGAAGCGTACAGTTAAACCGAAAAGGCAATAACTCATCCTGACCAAGGCTCAGACTAGATCAGCCTCAATCCGAGGTATGAGAGCACAAATCCCACAATATTGCTATATACGACCGACCGTGTGAATTGTCACTAACACTTTTGAGCTCAGCTGTATTTTTATGTACTGAATTTAAAGGATTTTGTTGCCTGTGCAGTTTCAAGATGTTTCAGTTTTATTTTATGGCATACGGACAAGGTAGGTACACTACATTGTACTTAAAGTGGAGTGTGGTTCTTAAATCCTTTCAGTTGTTTCAAGTTAAAAATAAAAAGTAGGTATCGGTCAGTTTTTACCTATTAAGACAAAAGGCGTATGTTTATTTCTATCACGATAATAAGGTGTATCATTATATAAACCTAGGCCCTAAATTTTTTTTTTAAGATGTGCGATCATGTGTGTCACTAAAACAGTGCATACAGGATGTGTGTACTGACTTCAACGCCCAGAGCAGGGTTATTATTATTAAGCCTTTATTTTCCACGTAATAATTGATGCATACATATAATTTGAATGTCATTCTTAGTATTTAAATATTTCATTAACATTAAATATTTAAATTAAAATTATAAAATTATTATACATTACATTATAAATCAAATTATCATATTATATACATTTTGTCGGCCACTGCGGTAATGTCATTCTTGTAATGTGTACTGACCCCAACGCCCAGAGCAAGGTAATAATAATAAAAAGTAGACAAACCATGTTAAGGTAAAAAAGACTCCGACCACCATGTCAGAGGAAAGCAGGCACAACATACATAAAAAACCTAGGCCCTGTTAGCCATAAACGTGACTAAAAACTAGCCTTTGTATTATAGATATATTACAATTATTAGGCTTCTTACACCAGTTTTACTTCGGTCATGCGGAAAAAATGGGAAGGGTTAATTAATCGTTTTTAACGAAGTGTAAAAGTGACAAAACACAGATTAAGGGAATTTAAACCCGGTTTAAGGCTAATTCTAAAGCTTACATTTTATTTTCCATGACAAATTATCCAGCGCGTTAAAGTATATCTCAATACTTACCTAGTTCAGATTAAAATGTTTGCAAAGATATAAACTGAGACTTAAAAGTAAATAAAAGACAGATTCGTAACGAACTTTCTTCATAAAACTGCTACGGCACAAGTTTTTAGATTAGGCAGAGCCTCTGAAATTATCCGACGCAATTTTGAAATCGCCCTGGGGATAGAGGGTCCTATTACGGAATCCCAATCATCAAAAACCTTTTTAGGTATCGCATATCAAAAGCTACAATGCTTCACTCGGCAATTAATAAAATGAAAGATTTACATTTATTTTATCTGAAGCAGTGTACGAGTAAGTGGTTTTAAAATACCTAATTATTTTTTTAAGTTTTGTTCTTTAAACACTTAACACTGCCATTAACGTCACACCAATTGTATCTTCATTTTTTTAGGCCAATATCATTGTATAGGTGGCAGCACATAAACTCTCACGAAACCATTGCAATATAGTCCGTATTATCATCGCATTTAGCGACCGTGTGTTACACTTGATTTGTTGTTTACTCTCCAAATAGTTCGTTTACATGTATCAGTGGTTTCGTGTTTGTGAGAAGGGTCCTTCGCATAACTCGGTAGTGAATGTGGACTGTCGAGTTGTTTAATTTGGGGTACTGGCTGAATGTGCTTAGGATTTAGATTTAATTGCTTCTGGTTTGGGCTGATGTGGCTGTCTACCCAATGCCTATAAGATTTGAGAAAAAAACGATACCTCGATGCAAAATGCATTGTCGCCTAAATCGGATTGACATGAATTTGCATGAGAATTCGGCGCTTGAGTATTTATTAGATTAGATTCTTTAATTCATTTATTTCAGATTACAATATCATTTTTACAGTTATGTCAATACTTAAAATACACATTAGTAATTTGATCGTCAAATTAAAACAAAATAATAATAACTATGTATATAACAATATTATGCATTGCATAGATTATGATTTTAACATTAATAAATCAAATTCCTTAAAGGAATACAATTCATTCACTATCCAATAAAGGGTATTTCATTCGGCGACCAATCGTTTCGTCATCTACTTCACCACGTGGCGGCCACACACGCTAAGGTCTACCTGAAAGGTGTACCTGCATAGGTATACCAGCGCAGGTAGACCTTAGCGTGTGTGGCCGCCACGTGGTGAAGTCGATGACGAAACGTTTATTCGCCGACTGAAATACCTTTTGCTGGATAGTGAATGTGTGTGGGAAGGTCTATTTGCAGAAGTGCAGTTTTTTTTAAACCTGCGCGAGCGACCGGCGCAAGATCGAAAATCAATTCTTTCGAGTGACACCGTACGGTGTACCTGGACGACCGCTTCGGTACACCGGAACGTTCCCATACACGCGGTTGACTTGCGCATGCAAACCTGCACAGGTAACCTCTTCGGTAGACCGTAGCATGTATGGCTTACATTAGCCTGCTGACAGTCTATCATAGTAAGAGAGTATTGTATTGAGAGTAAGTATTGAAAAATAAATTAATACTAGGCATTTAATTTATGTGCTAATAAGGCTGAAATTTTTTCCGTTACCTCTTTATTACACTTTGAATAAATTACTTAACGTAACTGTCGTCTCGAAGCGATATTTCAAATATGGCCGTCAAGAAATAGGCAATAAATTCTAGTACGCGAACACTGAGAAAATATTCACGATAAAAATGTTTACCCAAGAAATAAGGCAGCTATTATACATATGAATAATATTGCTTTGCCCGTAATGTTGATATGTTTCTAATGTCGGAGTTAGTGAGACAAATTGTGACGACCATTATTTTAAAACTCTACCAATACTCAGGTCTGCAACCTCCGTCGACGCAATAAAAAGATATCGCCGTTTATGTCGCATTTCCTCGCATATTTGTATGAAAATGCAAGAAAACCAAAACCTATAGGGTACTTCCCGTTGACCTAGAATCATGCAATTTGGCAAGAAGCTAGGTTTTATATCACAAATAAAGGAAAATATCCGAAAACTGAATTTGAAATTACATCTCCCCCAACCAAAAAAATAAATATATTTATATTGTTGCAGATGACCAACTAATCAGGAGTTTGTCCATGTATAGTATGGACGTAATATTTTGATAATGGCAAAGATAAGTTGGTCTCTAAATCTAGTTTATATTTTCGTTAGAGCAAAGTTACGGGGTTAAATTGCGCTGCGGCCAAAGCGGCCAAGTGCGCGAATCGCACTTGGCCGCTTTTATTAGTATGTTACCTACATACTAATAAAAGCGGCCAAGTGCGATTCGGACTCGCGCACCGAGGCTTCCGTGTAATGCAATTTAACCCCGTAACTTTGCTCTAACGAAAATATAAACTAGATTTAGAGACCAACTTATCTTTGCCATTATCAAAATATTACGTCCATACTATACATGGACAAACTCCTGATTAGTTGGTCATCTGCAACAATATAAATATATTTATTTTTTTGGTTGGGGGAGATGTAATTTCAAATTCAGTTTTCGGATATTTTCCTTTATTTGTGATATAAAACCTAGCTTCTTGCCAAATTGCATGATTCTAGGTCAACGGGAAGTACCCTATAGGTTTTGGTTTTCTTGCATTTTCATACAAATATGCGAGGAAATGCGACATAAACGGCGATATCTTTTTATTGCGTCGACGGAGGTTGCAGACCTGAGTATTTGGTATTAATTTCAACTTGATCCATTAACGCTTTTCTGAGTTATAGGTCTTGACAGACATACAGACGGATAGACAGACAGACGGACAACCAAGTGATCCTATAAGGGTTCTTTTTTTCTTTTTGAGGCACAGAATACTAAAAACCAAGTAAGTACCTGCCTGCCACATATCTAATGGTAGTGGTGACATTTTCTTTCGTAACATCACGGGTTAATCAATTGATGATCATCAACGCTAGTTAGCCATAAATGCTTTAAAGTAGGTAAGTACCTAAATCAATGAAGGTGAATGACAAAAACGTGGTTTAAGGGAAGTGAGGTAAAATTAGTAATAACCAAATGCCCTTACAACGATTAAACAAAATGTCTAAATAAACGTAGAATGTTTAAAAATAATTAACTCACTAAAATACAAAAAAAAAGTAAGAAAAAAAAGAGTACCCAAGTACTCATACTCATTTATTTTAACCTTAGGTACACAGGGAACACTTGGTTACGTCATACATTGTATAATTTATTTTATTTATTTAAATTACACTCCACAGCATAACAGTACTGAGACTAAAGCACTGTGAAATTACATAATATTAGGACACAATTTAGGATTAGTACCTTACTAGTATAAATTAGATTAGCATAATTACTAACAAAAATGAGTAGAACCACAGGGTAGGTAAACCTAAAAAATATGTGAAGTTATCGTCATTCATCCATCTCCTCACATAACCTCATGCACTCTTTACACACACTCGACCATCGACCAGCAAAAACATCACATGCCGGTGCTGATGCGAGAAGTGAGTTGAGATATTTCAGAGCGCGAATCAGCGGCATGTTCCTGTGCGACACTGTGCGTGCAGACGGCGATAATATTGTGATCATACGTTTTTAATAATGTATTATTACATGGCTCGATATACAAAGAGTATGGAGTAAGTGCAGTGTAGTAATAAGTGTTTTTTACTTCAATAGTTCAGTCGGCCGTGTATTGGTACTTTGGACCTTATGTACTTACTTGACTTTCATTTCGAGTATTTTCGAGAGAGTGGGTGGATAAGAACCGGAAGTAAAGAGTGGAGAAATACCCAGAAATGGGTTATTATGTCTGAAATAGAGTCGCCTGAGGCTTTTACCGGAATTTGAAATCAGTATCTTTCTGTAGACAGCTACACATCTGTTGTATTTCGCAGAAAAAATATTTCATGTTTAAAAAGGGTGTACCCGACGGTTAATATAAAATTGTGCCCATACCACCCGCAGCGTGGGATATCGTTTGTCATACAATTACCTCCGAGCTTGCAACCTTGTTAGTAAATGCCAGAGATATAGAACCATGGAAGAGACTATTTGAGCGCAGTATAAATTCTTATAGGATACTATACTCTTATATACCTAACATAAACGTGGTCGTCCGACGCGAATTTTTTTGTAAAGATATTTCCACCCGCTTGATCCTCGCCTCGGGTGACCCAAGAGCTGGCGCCTACTTCAGGCAAAGGCTGAGCCTCGCTATTCAGCGGGGCAACGCCGCCAGCGTGCTGGGGTCCCCTTGCCGCGCAGTGCGGAGTTAGACGGTGTATTCGGGATTTGATTGTAAATAGTATTTAGGTATTTCTTTTATTTTAGTTATATTGTATTATAAGTTTTGTTGTATTATCTATTTGTATTTTATAGCTTAGTTTAATAAACCTACTTACATAAACATATCAAGATATTCGATATCACCTTCGGCGTATTAATTAGCTGGTTGAATAAAATCTTGAGGATTTTTTAAACATCCAATGACTCTTGTTCATATTGGCACACGGGTGTGCCAACGCCCTGGCTTGGCCGGTATGCTGGCACGTGCATGTACGGACAACAGCAGATCAATGGTAACACTTGCAGTACGATTTCAACACTTACGACGCAGATAATAAGTACAGGCCAAAGTGTTACACTTGATCTGCTCATATACATGACTGTTGACCGATTTATGTACCTATCTCACCCTTGTGACAATCTCCATTTCTACAACTTCACGAATTCTTAATTTACTTCAATCGTCGTGAGTCGTGACCACCGTGAGTTGAGTGAGAGTGAGGTGAGTGAGAGTACCTAATGTTGTCGATATACCGGGACCTCCTTTTCTTTTCATTTTCACGTTACCGGAGAACGGGGATCGGTTGAACTATCTGTAATGCTAAGCCATTCAAATAGTTCAACCGAGCTATTGTACATATAGTTTTTAGTTTAGTTTATATATTTTTTAGGATTTTTATTATTGTTATATGAATAAAGATACATAATCCATTAAACCTTGGCACTAATACATATTTTCTTTTCTAATTTCAACATTGAATACCTTCATTGTTTTATAATTACTTCCGGTAAGACTCAAATCTAAGGCATTCTAGGGTAAGATTAATAGTAAACTAAATATGGCTCTTCTAATAAATCTAATTCAACGTGAAAACCTCATAAAACTTCTAGTTTAGTTTCAGCACTAAAACCAAGTTGAAAAATATTTTTACACAGTGAAAATTAAGTTTAAAACTGTTCGCGGAATAAAATAAAAAGATTGTACCAAAGTGTGAGGCCAATTTGTGACGCCTAGGCTCTTCGTGTTTTGGAGGTTCTTGAGGTCTATGATTTATGTTGGATGATAGACGGAGAGAAGATAGAATGGGGACTATTACGTGTCTTTCTCTGTGGATTGTTCTCATTTGTATTTTTATCTGACCGTCTAAAGGAGGAAGGTAATGTTTTTCGAGTGTATTTACACTCGAAAAACATTAACTTGTGTCGGTTCTTTTGTGGTGGCCTCTCTGTAAGCTAAACGGAATGACGGATTTTCATATAATTTTGATGGATTTATAACGTTAGATTCGTCTTGATCCCGAATACGTCTTGCAGCATTTTATGACATAAAAGCAGTCGAGTTTTTTTTGCTTTAAGGTATCCAATTCCGCTCATGAGCGGCTTCAGATTATGCGTTTTCGGCATTCTGCGTTTTATGCATTTTGCATTTCAGGCATAGCGCTCATGAGCGTCTAATTCACTCGTTATAAACAGGACTTAGGGTTTCTCTTGAAAATGGCGGGAAACGACGGTTGCAAAATTATTTGAAAATTTTTGTTTTATTGTCTACAGTGGTTATTTTGAGATTAATATCACGTTAAATTAATCAGAAAATGTTCGCGAGTGACAGTATGCTGAATTTGTTGGATAATTTGAGCAAGACCTGGGGTTTCAAGCTTTTATCAAGAGTTCCCGCTACAAGCTCGGGAGTGAACGTCACTGTCGAGCTGCTTCGTCCAAAGTGATGACGCTACGGCGTCTCCTCTGGATGAAGACAAGAAGACGCGGCTACCCGGGGTGAAGACGCTACTGTGACTCCCCTGGAGGAAGATGGAAGACTATTATATATTGAATGTTCTGTAACATGACATTGGCAAATGACGAACTGTCGAGTCCATTAATAAAAAATAAAAAAACAGGACTTATACCAGCGTTTCACTTCAATTTCATTCATGTTAACTGAAGATGTGCCTATAATCATTTTTAACGTACATCTGAATTTGTACCGTTTTCTTATTATCTGCGACATAAGAGTTGAAGTCTTACTTAATTGATGTGCTATCGACTGTATCACCAGAGGGCGACAAACTCCTCAATGTAGAAAATAACTTCGAATTTCCCTGTACATTTCTATATTTTATTGAATAACTTCATTACACTTCATCGAACAACTTCGATACAAACGATTGGTACTTAGACTTGTAGAAAAATGGGTAATAAATTGAACAGAAATAGACGTCAAATTGCGATCAAAATAATTGAAACTTGGAAATACAGTTGGCAATGGTGTATTAATAGTCCCAACACTATGGCGGTGAATGTTGGGTATAGAAGAAGAAGAAGAAGAAGAATGAGAAATTAAGGGCCTTCATAGAGATAACTAGCGCCGCCAATCTTAAAAAAATAATATCTTCCAATATAATAAATTTGATTAAAAAAGCTATTTACGAAATGTTTATTACGATAAATACTAGGAGCATTTATTGCAAATAAATGAAAGAAGAGTAACGAACGAAATACATGTGCGAAGGTTGATGAAAGAGTAGAGATAGACCGAAGAGGATATTCGACCAAAGAGGCGATTTTTTCAAATGGGGTAAGTGTGGTTTCTACAAACCGACGCGCGTGCATGAAGAGATTAATTAATGTAGAGGAGGCGAGAGTGGTATTAGGATTGCAGCAAATGAAAGTCCGACGTCTGGAGCTACCCCTAACGGGAAACAGATGCTATAATAAGTTCTCTCATTAGCGACTATGTAATAACGTTAAGAGGTTCGTAATTTGTGAGATTTTAGTTCTACTACTGGTTGCTAGAGGTAGGTACAGTCGAAGATAGCGATAAGTACCTATACAGGAGGCCTCAATAAAGTTGAGATTTTCTCAAAAACTACTGGACCGAATTTAATAATTCTTTTACAGTTACATAGTTTTAACATTTATCTACCACACAGTGAAATAATTTTTGCAATAGGTCAAGTAGTTTTTGAGAAAATCTCAACCTTAAAAACTGTCCTGTACTCCTTTTTCTGTGTTCCACAGTACAACAAAAATCCCAGCAATCACGATCACACCTTGTAGCAAAGGTTATTACACTTACTACAGAAACTCATGATAGTGGTACAGTCAACAGCAAATCAATGGTAACACTTGCAGTACGATTTCAAGTCTTACGACGCAAATAATGAGAACTGTCAAAAGTAAAAAGTGTTACCATTGATCTGCTGTCGACTGTACAAGCGTGCGTATCTGTATTCCTACAAATGAAGTTCATATATGACTATAAAAATACGTCACTTTAAGCCACTTTACATATTAAGCCTACGTTAAACCGGCGTACAACTTTAATCAGTCGGATTAATTGCATCTACTGTGCGGACTGTGTCGTGTCGCGAGCGGTTAATTCCTGCATTCATGCAATAGCCATTTCCACTGTATTCTCAACTCTACGCTATACAAACTAAGGTTCTGTGTAAGTTGGCAAAGGTTGCGGTATAAAAGACAACTTTATTTTAATCACTCGTATCGAACAATCGAATGGGACCGCAGACAATGAGTCGTAATTACGTCGTTCTCTCTTTGACTGTGCATTGTTTTATTCCTTTTTTTGTATAGTTCCATACATTCATGTTCTACTGACAATGAGTTCAATTCATTCTTTTTTTCAGTATTTCTTCTGAATATAAACGAGGAGAATGTTGTGATAAAATTACAGAGAGAAAATTTATTTTGGTTTTCCTACACCTAGTCCATTCATAAATTCGATTCCTTCATTGCTTTTGCTACGTTTACGTCATATTTGTTTAAAAGTTGATAACCTGAACTCATAAATGGCCAGTAGAAAATATTTTTAATTTGCTTTTTATTAGGTAGTATTACGTATAATTTGCGATAACTACCTATACCTATTATACATTTTATATAGACTTCTGTTAACAGTCCTAATCAACAAAATGAAAATGTTAAGTGATGTCATAACAATATTAAACTTCATACACTTTTCGAAATATATAGCATCACTTAAAACTGGGTGTGCGGTGCGCGGATTATCAGTTTTTATATGAAGGCTACGGCACTAACTACTAAAATTAAACGTCTGAAAAAAATATATAGCAATCTTGGGTGTCTATTTTGGGACTGATGAATACATAAACACAAAAGGACAAACTTCGCTCAATAGAAAAATTCGCAAACATCTTTCCGTGTCTTTTAAAATGATAATTATGTCTAAACTGTAAAAGTTATTCATACAAAATATATATCAAAATGTAGGGTTTTATAAATACGAGAATTGTAAAACAATCTGATTTTTGTTGGCGTATTTTTAATACCCTGACAAAATTCATCCAAAATTCATAAAAATACAAATATGAAGGCACTGTGTCGTGCTCTTCACTCCGACGATGCGGAAAATCTTCTGTCTCACGCTCGAATTTGACAGATGGCAGCTCCTTAATATTTTCATTTTCATCACGCTTGATCTCATGTCCTTCACAATGAGGAACAAGAAGACCAAAAAAAATTTTGGGTTGACTAATATCGTAGTACTTATTCAAGGAAATGCCAGCTATATTAATACTCTGTGAATATTATCACAGTACCTAATTTATCAACATTAGTACCCACCATCAGTGCACTCTGAATCCCTGAAAGCAAAATCTTCACAAAACATATTTGTAGAATTTGCATTGCATAAACTCGACGAGACATTTCCTACAGCAAAAAAACTATGACAGAGCACTTCTAATAAAATACCACATGTTCATAGCATCACATAATGTCGACAATATGCATAATGTCCCGCACACTCGGCGCGACCATGCGCTTTGAATTATTGCTCTATTTCGCTCACCTAGCACACATGCGCTTGTCCAAAGCATTGTACAAAACCTGGTTGAAAACCTCAGACCACTTACCTAATAGACATGAAATCGGTACAAATGACAATGCCAGATTCTGACCTACCATCAACCGCATGATGAACAAGATAACGAATAGCTGTAAAAATATCTCCGTTTTTTATTAAAATTATTGGTTTAAAATAAAGTTTTGTACAACATGCGAGTCGAAAAAACAGCTTAATTAAGTATTCAGAAAATAGTAAGAAATCGAAGCGAACTATTCATTGTCTTTGTTACCATTTTCTACTACTCTCGCAACTCCTACTTGATTATGATTATGCAATATGAAACCTGTAATAAGTCAAATGATATATGAGCTTCAATGGTCACGTAGGTGACCAAAGGTGGGGCAAAGCTCCATTGAAATGTGCCAATATCATTTGCAAGCGGAAAATTATGTCAACGATGAGCGCATAAAGACGAAGCGGGGGACAGGGGTGCCGTATTAAAGAGATGCGTGCATGTCGATAATATCTCTAGGTTACACGTGTCGCGAAGCCATTTTGCACTAATATGCGCACGCATAATATATAGGGTGTATAGGGTAGGTAAGTGGTCTGTGTTGGAGTAATAATTGATTTTATTTGTACCTACGGACAACAGCAGATCAATGAAATGAAATGAAATGAAATGAAAAATTTATTGATAACAGATGTTACAGGTCGTGGTTTGTGTACATTATACAATGTAGTTAGGTACATAATTAAATTCATACTTCAGAAATTATTAAATAAAATTCAAAATGTTATTATAATTAATATAAGTGTCGATAAAAATAAAAAGTGGTCATATTCGATATATTAAGATTAAAATTCAGTCATCTATATCCGTTTAATTAAACCAATATAGGTAGTTCCATATATTCCGCATAACTATATAAATTTATTTAATGCTAACGATTTCAACTCTACGACGCAGATAATAAGAACGGTCCAAAGTGCACAAAGTTACACTTGCTGTGCTTTGATATGTACCAACAACTTATAAAGAATGCGTGAAATCAGTTAAAATGGCAATATGAAATTCTAACAATTGACAATCTGATGGCAAGTAGTCGCGGTTGTAGCGGTTCCAGAGTGGTTATCGTCGCCAAGCAAGGCGTCCCCCCCTCCAAAGTGCAATTGCTACTGTCATTTGGCGGCCACAACTGAATCAGTGGATTTCTTATTTACGCCAAAATCGGAGGCTTTCGCGCTGCTGATCGATACACTATACAGATATGATAATATTTTATCTGTATATAAAAACTTAAATTATCTGAAAGTATAGTAACTACCTACCTATGTGAAAACAGAGTTACAAATTACGCTTCTCTAGAGCATGTACAGTCGAAAGCATATCAACACTTTCACATGGACACTCTACGCTATGGTAATGCGGTCCAGATTGCAATAGTTTTTATCTAGGTTGGTATGCCGTCGACTGTACCATTCTAAATCATGTTGAGGTTAATAATGACTCGTTTTATTTTTAACATATTCATGTAAAGGAGAAGCTAGAAAATACAAATTGCTCGTATCTAATATGTAGATTAGTTAATTTCTTAGCCTCGGATGAGTCCTATTTTTAGGGAAGATTTTTTATTAGATTTGTTTTTCTTTTAGGCTTTTAGCATTTATGCATAGTAGTAATATATCGGTACCATCTTAACTTATCACACAATACCTACTTGATTTTAGCTACAACATTCAAAATGTATTACTCACCTCGACATTTAGTATTTTCTCTCTAAAGCTCCTGAAAATCTGCGCACATAATAATAATCTTATCCATATATATATACTTCACTTCACTTTTTAAATTATGGCTTCTACCGTGGCTGGCACAGTAATTTTGCCAGTGTCGAGTACTTAGGTGATGACCAACGAATTGAGAAAATGCACGGTTAAACGAAATAAACCAAAAAAAAAAAGGTTAAGTCATCCAATAAAACAGATAGATGGCAGCACAGGCTTTATGCGGAAATTGCTTTATGAGGAAAATAAAAGGCAGAATAGAAAATAAATAAATAGTTCTGCGAATGGAACTATATAGAGGTTGAGAAAACAAATAAAATGTTACAATTTAATGTTGTCACTTTCAATAAATCTCGCCAGGATATTAACAATAAGGGAGGATGGGAAAGAAAGAAGGAATTAAAGCAAGAACCTAAGTTCATCGTAACCTTCGTTCTTCCTTTATGGACCGAACCGAGATTTTTTTTACAATCATAATGATAACTCTATTTGATAATAGAGTTTTCATTGTGATTTTATAGCGACCAAGATCGTGTAAGGAGGTGTACGTATAAAGAAATAGATTAAGTAATGTGGTTTTTTTTTTAAATAAGTACAGATTGGCTTCGCACTTCTGTAAAATACAATGTTACAGAAATAACCTAAAGTTTCATTTTATTTTTACGTTATTGAAGCTTTTCTCATTCAGGACTTTGAACATGGTAAGTATATTGGAAATCTCGAAGACAAAAAAGAATAGATAGGTACGTTTCGAGTCACTTTGTACCACCTGTATCTACTTATATCACAGACCACTTACCCCATAGACCTGTAACAGGAGGGTGCACATGAGCGCAAAATTGCTTCGCGACACGTTTAACCTAGAGATATTATCGACATGGACGCATCTCTTTAATGCGGCACCCCTGTCCCCCGCTTCGTCTCTATGCGCTCATCGTTGACATAATTTTTCGCTTGCAAATGACATTGCCACATTTCAATGGAGCTTTGCCCCACCTACAAAACTACGTGACCATTTAAGCTGTACCTATCATTTTATTGGGGACTTATTGGGGTTTCATACTGCATAATCATAATTAGTATCATTTTCTACTACTCTCGCAACTCCTATAGAAGAATAACAAAAACAATGAATAATTCGCTTTGATTTCTTACTATTTTCTGAATTCGTAATTAAGCTGTTTTTTCGAGTCGCTTGATGTACAAAACTTAATTTTAAACCAACAATTTTATTAAAAAACGGAGATATTTTTACATTTATTCGTTATCTTGTACCTTGCGGTTGATAGTGGGGCAGAATCTGGCATTGTTATTTGTACCGATTTCATGTCTATTGGGTAAGTGGTCTGTGACTAATATACACCACATGTCAAGATACTTAGTAACTACGGCAATAAAGAAAGTGTGGAGCTAAAGTGTGCAACAAGACAACCTACTTACAAAACTGTTCAGCAAACTTAACGAAATTAGTTTCAATTTGCACTTTCCTCGCTCACAAGTTGCTTAAAAGAATGTTACTAAGGCATTTTGTTAGTCTTGTTATTTTCTTGCATATGCGCTATGCGAAACGAAAATCTAAATGATAAATGGAGAAAAATTTTCATCACGGCCGGGATTCGAACCAGGGACCTCGCCATTCCGTGTCACGCTCTATTCCAACAGAGTTTAAGTTAGTATTTATGTATGCCACGAGCCTAACCATCCACTTAATTTTGTTGAATGAATTCAAAGCCATCCTGTACTATATTACAAGGGATATTATCACTTCAGCGATTCATTCAGTGAAATAGTTATAAACTAGAAGTTAGTTCCTACCTGTTTTTGGATCATTTCTGAGAATATTCTACCATGAACGGATAGACGGAAAATGTGAAGCCAGCAATATTGCAACTTGTTTTACAGTCGTTATTTTATTATCTCGACATTTTATGAGAGAGAATGGAGAGCTTTTGAATCAAAGTACCTATTGTAAATAATTTTACAAAGGGCCGGGAGCTAGCTCTACTAAGTACAGTCGACGCATCAACGTATACAAAACCTTTGCAAATTGACTCGAATTACCATTGCGTACAGTCCCTTGATCTTTTGTCGACTGTATCTCTGAATTGCAATGGGAATGGAATTTGCAACTACTGGCAGCAATGTAAATTGATATGTTAAATTGTTAATATTTCATTTCATTTATTTTTCATACACAATTTAATATAATGTAGAGGCGAACTGAGGTATGTAGGTATGTTAATACACTTTGATTTCAGCTGTTTTTATTTACGAAATTTGAATGGTTGAATTGAAATATTATTAAGTAAATAAAAAACAAAGTCCTCTACAGTAGAAATTGGTCCATACAATCAGTTAATAGTATGGAAGAACTAAAATGTATACTTAGATAAAGTTTAATAAAGCTTTTAACTTTTGCCAAATATTATTTTATTACAGCTAAGTCTGTATAAAGTAGATTTTCAAACAAATAGCGATTTAAATGGAGAAAATTGTTAGGATAATTAGGTATAATTGGCAGCATATCAACCTACAACGACAGCATTCAAACCCATTGCAATCTAGGCAGTGTTACCATCACATAAAGTGACTGCGCACATTATTTGTTTGAATAACCCAAGTCATCCGGTTTAATCCGGAACTGCGCACGGGCAAGTTAAAAGTAATAAATTGCTCTTCAGTGTACCGCGACTCTGCACTTCGGTGGTTTATGCCACAGATGAATAAAGAATTCCTCAATGCAGTTTGGATATGGCATTTAACAAAAATTAAAACTATAATATAACGCGTCGTTAGAGGCGCCTGTAAAGTTGAAAATAGGTTGGCATTACATTTGAAAACAAAGCTTTTGAAATTGACCCTGTACTAATTAAATAGTGACGTCTATTTCATCAAATTCTACTAGTTTATCTATTTTTCGTGTGGTTTTAGCGACCATACCTATTGTCAGAGTTATTCAAGACGGCCATAGGCCTTTCATGTGGCCTATAACGACTGCTGCCGAGTAACAGTAACCGGGACCAACAGCTTAACGTGCTTTCCGGAGGGGCTCAGATGAAAATGCCACTAACGGTCACTATCTAGGTACACGCCTCTTCCAACGTTGCTTAACTTGCACGATCGTTTTCAACGTGTACTCGCAACTGGACTACGAGCCCAAGTAAATTCATGATATCCTTACACTCCCTGGCATCTTGTGACTGCTTATTCCAACGTTACGATAGGGTGTCGTTTAATCAACTTCAGCGGTAGGCCACCGCTTCCCAAGTGTTTGTATGAGTGAGGATAGGTTCCACTCCAGAGCTATCTGACTCAAATACATCCACGGCCACATTGTGCCACATCTACAAGTACTTCACTCCTATTCGTGGATCTATGTCTCTAACAATGAATTCCTGTGAAGTTATCCTAGGACTAGGGGAACTCGCTAGCCTATGTCTAGTTAAACCGCTTAATTGTTTCTGTTTGCTGGGTTACAAGGCTTTCCTTGTAAAATTGGAAAACTACCGCTTACGCTACTGGCTGTTGCTTTGAAAGTAGTTTTATTCTCTCTTCATTTAGTAAACAGTGAGCATGGATGGAGATTGTTGAATGTACAAAGTATAAATTGGTAATGTGAAAGAATATTACTTAGTAGATATTTAATTCGTCACCTCTGATGCTTAGGCCTAAATCGAAAATGTGTAAATTTCTGTGTTACATTTTCTATATAGATAGATAGAAAATAGTTGTTTCTTAGTCGAATTTTGACTCAAACTCAGTTTTTTTGGGTTTATATATTTATGCGATATTTTATGAAAAGTGTTGTTTCATATACCAAAATCAATACATTTCCGATGAACATATTGATTTTTGGGATATTTTTTGGCATTATTGTTATTATTTATAATGAGACAAGATTATCTTGACCTAAGTTTTTTAATTAATAATTGAGATAGTCTCAAGATATGACAAACATGGTAAAAATAGAAACCGTGTGGCGTGCAAATGAAGAATGTATTCAACTTGCAAATGGATGAAACGCAATAACGCATAAGCCTTATTTAACTTTCAGACAGTTATTTGTTTTAGTTAGTTAGCACCAACTTTTCAGCACTAAAACTACATAGAGTGAAAATATTATTTTTCGCATACCTACAATCTACACAATATTTATGCGGAATTTTCACTTCGGTATAAAAAAAATACGCTCGCGTGTATAGGCAAAGATTTTTTTTACTACTTCTAAGAGCTAAAACGGGTTATATTTTTTCTTGATATCTAAAATGTTATCCATCACTGTCTATGATTATGCCCTCGTCAGTTCAGCAAAAAGATTATTATGGCGTTAAGATCGAGATTCTAAAAAAATGGTAAAATACGTAAAAGCTACGTAAAAGCCTTCTAATGTTGCAATATCTAGGCACAACATGAGAATATTTATATCACGTTAACTACTTATATTATAGGTACAGTATAAACCACAACCAGTAGAAAATTTTGAAGTTTTTGCTTCTTATTGTCTACGCTATGAAAGTTGAAATCACGGTTTACCGCTGTAAGCAATAAACATAGTTTAACCTCACTTCCCATCGCGGTTTGACACTTTCACACTTCGATAAAAATATTAAGAAAGAGACCGCGGAATAACTTTTAAGCCACGTATATGACTAACAGCGTAGGTAAATATTAACATTGATGTGCTTATATTATGAACAGAATATCATTTTGTAGGTTCACATTGTTGCATTTTATTTTGCCCACAGGAACTAAATTACTATATCTCTTTATCATGGCATTTAATAAGTAGTTAAGATAGCAGAAGTGGCTTCGATAGGTAAGTTCTCGATTTGAAAGGTACTTAAGGCCATCGGGGAAATTTATTTTGCCCTCGAAGCGGTCCGATGGCGCTTAAGCCTTATCATGGCCCTAATAAGTTTCCGCAGTAGCCTTTTGAGCCAATACGGCTTTAACTTTATCGTTTAATCAAACTTGAGCACAACAATCTAAAATTTATTTCGAAGAAAGTGTCCAATTAAATAATTCAATGAGTTTTTTGGCCGTAAATCATTGTAAATCGCATTCAAAAGTTTTAACTGTTCAAAAATGCCGTAAAAATTTAAATTTTAAGGATGATCTTAAGTGTGTACACTGTGTACCTATACACATATGTTTAACACATTTTTAAAACCCATATATTCTCGTATAGATTCCACAACAAAATATGCTACGTTATGCTTTTCGCCAATTCTTATAAAAAAATAGCGAATAATATTATTTCTCAAAATAATGTAGGTATATTTTAATGCCTACAACGTATGCAGATTTTATAAATTAGACATTAAATATAATATTCGATTTACCAAAGTCACAATAAGTTATTAAATGTCATCAGCAATACGCTGGCCAAAAGATTCGATAATAAAGGCGGCAAAATATATATAAATCTGATATAAGTACAGTGTCAAAAAACGTGATACGATATCCGGAAAAATCCTATCTGACAGCTATCCACTATCCATAATCGCGATGACACACGCACCGATTTTCACGATTGGATAAATTGGGTAACACACGTCCGACCACTGAGTCCGACCTATGTACAAGATAACCACTGATTCTGGCTTATTAGATAGCAATCTTGTATAGTATGTTGTGGCCTTTTATGTAGTTACTATTAAACAGCATATAATATGGTTATATTGTTATCGTTTCTATTCTTGACATACTATAAATTTGTCATACATTTAAATTTATATACATTTTACATAATTCTAATAATAACTAAATTTGACATGACTGAGTGCATTTTTTATCCTGAACTTTAAGAAAATATTGTTGTCATTTCAAAAAATATAATGTAAGATATGACGACACAACGGTACCTATTTAACTCATTATAATGGGAATTACCTAGATTATGGTCACAAAGAAAAACCAAATAAATATACTCACCTTCTCAATGTCGACTCTTTAAAAAATACCGAAAATGTTATGCCGGTTACTAAAACCTAATTGGCATAATTACCCTAGTCGATTAGTTTATAGATTCATATTTTTAATATTTTATTGAGCAAATCGGACCGTGTGTCACGTCCCAACCCATCACGGATCACGTCCGTAGCATCCGTGAGTGTGTCATCGCCTAACGGATGTATTGAACTGTTGTTATGTGAATCACGTCCCGCCCTTCGCAAAGGTTCCATCTACCATGAAAAGGGTTGAGATTTATAACCTTTGCCAACTTACGCCCTATATATCCTGTTATATCGGTGACACCTGCTATAATATGTTAAAACGCATGACATTTTTATCTATTCCGCGTAGATAGGTCAATTTATGCGGTTAGATTAGAACGGATTTATCGGTGCAACTTTGTAATGTAAAATTTGTGCCAATTTTGAAATACAATGTAATTTACGTAGAGGTTTGTACTTTAGAAAATTACCGTCAATAGCAGTTTTTTTATCACGCTATTGTAGTAAGTTTATCACAGTCATTAGGCGACGTTATAACTCAGAAATAAGTTAAATTACTTACCACATTGTCCAAAAATAAGAAATGAGCTTATTATACATCCTAACGCATTTTAAACCCAATTAAATTAAATAGTTTAAACGTTAGCATTCGCAAAAATCTATTAAAACCCAAACCAAGTACAATCGAGAACAAAAGCAAAAGCACCAAGCAATTAATTATCACTCCCGCCCGCCGCAACAACCAAAAAGTAAAAACTAGAGATGCGCACAACACTGCGATTGTGATAAAAACTGGACAAAAACCTACGAACGGTAGAAGTCTGAAGTCGCAAAGCTTTGTCCCGACTAAGTTCGTCGTGCAAGCTGATTCAATTTCCATGTTAATCCGTGACAGGACACAAAGGCTTGCCTTTGTAACACGCGGAGAGTTTTTCTGTCGAACTGTTTTTCGCGACTGTACCTACAACGTACGAGAAAATGCAAATTTTGAAACTATTTCATATTTTCTAGGTGTCCAAAAGGTAACAGAAACTTTATTTAAAGAAGAATTTTCTCTTCATATTAAATCATCTCACCCCTCACGTCTACCTGTCGTAAGGATTTCAATTGTTTTTAAAAAGAAAAGCAAATCATCCAACCGACACTAAATTTATACAAAGCGAGAAGTACAGTTGGACAAAAGGAAAAGAAATCGTCGAAAGATTAGGATAAATTTACGAGATCGCCCGCTTAGATAAAACAGAACTGTTGGAACTGGGCAGAGAAGTTCGGTCACTTATCTCGACTCGTGACAAGGGTGGAATCAAATTTATTCGCGGAACTGTACCGGTCATGTAATCGGGAGTTTCAAAACATAGATTTAATTTGAAACAAGAGTTTGTAAAAAGCTTGTATTACATAGGTATACTTACAATATATATAATTTTATTTTAAACAATATTTTGGCTTGATTGGCTTTTAGAATAACAATCAAACGGTATTTTAAAGTACTGTTATTACAAAAACAAGGAAAACTAATTGGCGATAATATCCTAAGTCAGTCTCCTAAATCAAGCAATACGAATATAACGATGCCTCATACATCAAAATCTAACCTAGGCCACAAACATTGATCTCCTATAAACATCTAGATACAGGTCTGCCTTCTAAAAATGAATGGACCCTCATTTGTTTTATTGGGCATTATTTGGACGTTAACAGTGGACTCTTATTTGGACTTTTTTTAAATTGTTTTAGTAAGACCTTTGTGTATCTAGTTCTATATAGGAGAAAATGGCCACAAATGAACATTGTAGAGTACACATACATACACTTTATAAATTACCCTCCTTCTTTAGGCAGTCGGGTAAAAATTGCTTGCCTCTCTCTCTATTTACCGATCGCATGGTAGTAGTGATTTTTGCTATCTCTAAATAAAAAAGACTATGTACCATCTGCAAGTACCAACAAGAATACAGAGGGTTTTTTGCCATATTCTACCGACTACGCTGGCCCAGAATAAAGGAGCTGGATAACTGAATTACCTACAAAAATATCTTTGTTTGAAGCAACACAATGAAAAAAATATATAATCTGGGTATACTTACTTAGTTACAGTTCACTTTTAATTCATTTACTGAAGAGCTTTCAAACATTGCTCTCTCGGAAGCCATGCTGTAATAAATTGGATGGGTAAAAGGACCCGGGGGTATGTCCATCATATAAATTGTGGCAAAAATGAACTTTGTTGTGTCAACGACAAGAGTTTAAATATAGAAGGTTTTTTCGTCAATCATGTTAATTAGAATCTGTCGAGAAGAGAATCTGTGACGAATCACGAATTTGTCGAATCCAAAATCTGTCCGGCATACCAAAAGGGCCTCGTGTTTGTACACAGGGTGTAACGGAAAGGGTATATGAAGCCGAAGGGAGGGTGTTCAGTATCGGTAACTGAACAACTTTTGATCTACGACTTTTAAAATAAATAAAAAATTAATGTCTCATACAAATCGATCAGCTGGCCGGTACGATATGTATGAAAAGTCAAAAAATAAATTCGTGAATATCGAAAAATCGTAGAACAAAAGTTGTTCAGTTACCGATACTGAGCACCTTCTCTTCGCCTCCATTATACCCTTTCCATTACACCCTGTATAAATATTGTAAAGATTTCCAGCCACCACTTTTGACGTCGTTTGAGGTGAAGAAAAGTCCATAATATACATTTTCAATATCTATAATTAGGTAAGTAACTTACAAAACAGTAGGTAAGCCGTACCGACTTCGTTTTGGTGTAAAATCCAGTCAATAAGAAAAATTCGTAAAAAGCCATCGCAACACGAAAATGGCTGAGAAATGATTAGCATCATTATCACACTATATTTTTCACATTATATTTTATAAGGACACTATCTATTAGGACCCCGTGATTGCGCCCCCGCTGAGTAATTCAGCAGACGTCACTCAAATAAGTTGCGCAATCAAGACACCATTTGTGAGATACCCTACTTCCATACAGCTGTTGAGCTGTATAAATACTTACATTTTTTTGTTGAAATATTTTATAGTCCTTAGGGCGGACGCACAACGCCACGGCGGCGCGGACGTCCGCCGGCGCACGTCAGCGCCGTGTACCGCGCCTGTGGACGGCGCCGCCGTCCGCCAGTGACCGACGCCGGCCGACATCGTTCACCGGTAGACAGTGCCGGCAGACGCCGCGCCATGCGACGGCACGGCGCCGCGCCGTGGCGTTGTACGTCGGCCCTTACCCCAAAATTTCCCAAACGATACGTGACCATCGCACCGTAAGAATCGTCGGTAAATAACTAACATAACTTCGGACATTAATCTACTATACAACAGAAAATAACTCTCGAATGTTAATATTGTTAATTCTTTTGGCTTTTGTAATAGTTGTTTATAAAAGTGCTACTTCATAAAAACATACTTTTGTACGTAAAACGTTAAAATACTTACCTACTTAAGTAATTTTATTATTATTTTGTGTTGTTAGTCATTCTTAAAAATGAAATTATTTAATAACGTCATTGTCATGAGCTTATTTTTATGACGCGACTCTAGTGCGGATTGGTGGATTACACCATGATTTTTTTATTGCTCAGGCATGCTTGTTTCCTTAGATGTTTTCCTTCGCTGATTATTAGCATTAACATAAATGTACGTAAATTTTCATTGAAAAAAAAACACCAAGTAAACTAATTGGTTCATGATCAGCCTGGGGTTGGAAGCTGGTCTTCCGGTACACACACGAAAACAGAGAAAAATATGCAGCTTAGGGGGGAGCTTTGGGGGACTTCAATAAGGTTGAGATTTTCTCAACAATTATTGAACCTAATTTAATAATTATTTTACAGTTACATACCTAGTCTTAACTTTAATCTAACAGTGAAATAATTCCTACTCATAGGTCAAGCAGTTTAAAAAAAACTCTCCTGTACAGTTTTATTTTTGTTAGACAGATATAAAGTAACTTATAAGTCTAACAAAAGACACGAAATGGAACAAAAATCCTCGACCAGACAATCCAGATATATTAAGACAGCGTTTTATTAAATTAAATATTATAGACTTTTTGAGTGAATAGAATAAAATATAACCCGCAAAGTTCATGAAAAATTCCTCTCCAAACTTCAATAAGCGACATTAATAAGACAGAAAAGAAGTTAAAATCCATTTTAACTGTTCGGAGTTTCATTTTGCCTTCATCTTGTCGGGCCACAAAACTAGGGGATGACAAGAAAATAAATACAAAATCAATAGTAAAATTAAAGCAGTTAAGTATATCTACTTGCAATATAACACGTACAATTACAAGACAGCCTACACAAAAGCGTTGCAATCTTTCTGCTTATCTTTTAGCGATGATCTAATTTAGCATTTAGACGTTCAGCTGTCATATACTTTTTTTATGTAAGACCTGCAGGGTTACTATCACCTCTTATAGCGATCCAGTTTAGGTTCCTAAACTGAACCGAATCGCTATTTGTCAGTTTAGGAACCTAAACTGGATCGCTATAAGAGGTGAGAGTAACCCCGCAGGCCCACATTTGACCTCAATCTCACCTGTAACTGATGATGATGATGAAGCATGCCCAATAAATGCCGAAGTAAAGATAATAATGTGATCACTGGAATATATTGGATTTCCGTGGGCAACGTATTTTCGTATATTGTCATTATGCGAATGTTCCATTATGTACTATATGTGTCATACCGCATACATTATTGCACGGTATTAGATTAAGTGTGTGATAATATTTTGTTTTACCATTGTTTGATTTATTTTCAATAGAAGCCGAAAATAAAAGCCAATGTGTTTTTCTGACGTATGAGAGTGATAGTGGCATACAAAATATTCTTTAAGCTCTCTTCATAGAGCGCAGCGTAATTTCTTTCATGGTAAAATCTCGTAGGTATATTTTGTTTTCCGAAACCGTGTATCTAGGAGCCCAACCGGCAAAGTTTAACAAAACAGTGGCCTACTTTTTGATTGACGTTTATTAATTTCAGGCTCACCTCTCAAGACAAAATAGAATTTTAATTTTGCAACTCCACTTCGTAATTCCATTTGTTTGGAGCTTGAGGAACCTTATTACATGCGTCGGTTTAATGTTTTATATTATTAAAAAATATCGTATTTTATTTGGCAAAGGTTCTCGTAGTCCGGAGTTGTGATTACACGTTGAAAACAATCGTACGAGTTAAGCAACATTGGGAGAGGTCTGCAACTGGATAGGTGACCGCTAATGATATCATCCTCCTTACCATGAACTCTTATAGCAGGATTACTTCAATAATATTTTTTTTATTTCGTACCATAACGTCCTTAATAAGCTTACTTAAAGGTCGCCATTGTACGAAATAATAAAGTATTATTGAAGTAATCCTGCTATAAGAGTTCATGGTAAGGGGGAAGAGCCCTTCGGAAAACACGTTAAACATATGGCTGCCGCTCTACAGGCCATGTCGGAGGCACATGGGCGGCCTCAACAACTCTAATAATAGTGGACTCTAACCATAATAAAGCTAAAAAACGGAGAAGCATGTTTCATGCTGCGAGTGTTGATTATTAACAATATTGAATTACAACAAGAGAGAACAAAGTAACATAAATTATAGGATAGTATTGTGAATAAGGTAAACATAATAATAAAATAGAATTAATATTCGTCCTTCACTGAAGTGCCTACCCATCGATTTTCACAAGCGTAACAGTATGCTTGAATAGAAAGTCTTTGATAAACAAATTCCTACTAGAGACTGTCATCAAGACAAGCGCGTATAATCAAGCGTTACAATTTGTAACACAATGCAAGAGCAATTAGTAGTATCAGATGGGACTGTGTACATAGTAAACACTGCCTACTCAGATAATTGTTGTAGAGATACGGGGGCAGGGATGTCTCTGCCAGGGGGCGCTAGATGCTGCCATAGTCGGGAACCTGGTTTCAGGGGCGCATGATTATGAGCTTTCAGTCCAAAACTCAGAAGTCAACCATTAATTAAAGCCACAACTATCTCCGCATGGCAAGATAGCGGTATGTTGAAACTTACACAAGGAATTAAGTGCACCTCTTGTACATTTGTTTGTAAAAGTTGAAGTTGTAAATAACGCACAGTGACTGATATTTACGTACAATTAGTGTCCGTGAAAATTACTTTAAATCACAGATGTGCACGATGTAACCAATACTTATTATAATACGTCTTTAAATTTTAATAAATTATTTCTGGATTCATGAATGTATAATGCAGGAGTGCAGAGAGAAATATAAACTGCATTTAAATCGTCAATAAGTTCATTCATTCCACCAACTTTAGAATGTTCGGATATCACAATTATATCGTTCTCGTCTGTCAAACACCTTTTTCAATTCAAATACTATTTTCAACTAGTCGTAATACATGTCCCAATCGATCCTTCTGTCTGTCCTCCCTCCCACATGTGAGTACCTATAAGCGGTCGGATCTTTAGCGCCCTTTTACCTTTAAGGGCGCAAAGCCGGGGCGTAAATATTTTATAGACGGCCCTGTTTATTGTACCCAGAGTCGTACTTACGAATTAATTAATTTACTAACCTACAGTTCAACTCAAACAATGTGGTATGAATTTACATATTAGGCTGTGTACGCTGTTTGCGTTTATCCTTACACAAATACAGTCCTAGAAGTTTCGATTGCTTACATTATCAATGTTACATAGTACTTACCGGTATAGTATCTTATCTTAAATTGCTTAAAAAAATGCCTGCAATTGGGTACCTATTTATTTGGTATTTTTATTGCATAAATTAACTCACATGAATAAGTCGAAGAAAAAACCGAAATTCGATCATATATTTTTTAAGGACCAGGCGCACACAGCATCCACAAAGAGGTCTCTGTGCGCCTGGTGGATGTGTCTAATAACCAGAGGGCTGGCGCGTACCTCGCGCAACGCATTAATTAGCCTCGCAATCCAGCGAGGCAATGCAGCCAGCCTTCTGGGGACACTACCCGCGGTCGCTGACCTGGGGCAAATTTTTAATTTATAGTTTTTTTATTATTATTACATATTACTGTCTTTTCTTAAATATTTTGTCGTTAATAAATAAATAAAGTGGTATTTTTGAGGATAAATACTTTAAATTATGACAAAATACAACTCACAAGAGAAGGCTATACGTAGGTACATTTTTCATCATTCGCACCCGTCAAAGCTGACGACTGGTAATAAATAACCCTTCATTCGCTTGACACATTTCAATATCTCATTTGAATTAAATTAATGGAGTTATTGTGATGTTGCTCTAACTGTTATATTATTAACAACCGGAATATTATTAACAACGATAATAATTATCATAACAATATCACTAATCTAAGCTCGTTGTCACCTACTTAATACAAATTACCGCCCTGAGCCATCCCCTATGGACGTAGAGCTCATAGATTAAAGAAGCTACGATTTATAGTTATTCATGCCTACACCTTTATAACTCTTAGCGGATAAGTGTAATACTGTAATCTGTGACAAATGCCATTTTCAAACTATTGTAGAAGTTATAACAAGACGGGAAGAAGTGAATTAGAAATGATATTAATAATACTGCATAGCTCTACGCTGTTTAGAAATTCAGGCGTTCTCTTTGAAAGAAATTTTAAATTTTTTAATCTTTCCCTTTGCCTTTAAACGACAAAAGGATATAAATAATTTAATTAAACTATGGATCAAGACGATACCCGTTTAATTAATTAGAAGAAAAATTGTTTACTGACTTGATCAGTTCCCAAGGTTTAATTTTAAATAGTTTTTAGTTCAAGAAATCTTAATAAATATATTTTATTTTAAAACAAAAGTTAGCAATGTTTTCGCATTACATTTTTTTCTCTCAACCACTTCAACTAAGCTAAAAGCTTGTTTTGTTTGTTCAAGCTTGTGATAGAAGCGGCCACCATAGACTGATAGTTCGGAGGTGGGATCAGGGGATCAAGGGAGTGAGACTGCAAAGGTTGCGTTGCAGTCTCACTATACGGATAAAAATTTAATACGGGTTTTCTATTATGTAAAAAAACATCAAATTATTTAATGCAAGGGGCATTAAATAATTTGATGTTTTTTACATAATAGAAAACCCGTATAAATTTTTATCCGTATACATGTCGTGTAGAATAACCTAGCCCAAAAGAAGATGCATGCTAATGTCATCATAGGTTACCTATTTTGCCTAACTGAAGTTTCCATAACTTAATCCTTGACCGGTGTCCCCACTTGCAGTATCCGGATCTACCTAATTAAGTGCTTGCAGTTAATGTCTTCAGGATTTATAGTCTACAGGGAAAGCTAACATAGATTATGCATATTCCAGATACGCTTTTTAGTACTTTAGTTTATGCATTATGAGTTTTTTGAATTTTACAAAACTTTTACAAAGCAAGAGGTAGGTTGCAGTTCTCATTTTGTAATTATTATTACAAACGTACTTGCTACTATAATTGGTTAAAGGGGAACGCATAATATATATAAGTTTTATGGCAATATGCTCGTTATTGGTAATCGTAATTTACTGTTTTAGAACCACCATTCTACTATAGTACTCGTAGATTCCTGTAAAAATATATAATTATTACAAAACCTAGATATCTTGAAAAATCCATGAAAATTTGTGGGAAATTTTTTCGAGCTCTGTAATTTCTTGATTAAAAATTTCTCTAAAAATTTCCTTATATTTCTAGCGGAACAAAAAATATCATGTTCCTCAACAATTTACAGTAACTTTTATAATTATCGATATCGTCCAGGTTTCAATATTATTTTATTGTGCCGTCATTCTGTCTGTAATCCATTAATTGTAACTAATGAGAGAATTTCTCTCATTCGTTTTTAAAATCTCATCATTGGTTTATAAAATGTTCACTTATTTAGCTTGTGCAAAGATAATGTTTGATGTTAAGTGCCCGATAGCTCCGCGATAATTCACATTACGTCAGTACATTATTGTGTTACACGGGTTAACTTTAGCCCGCGATTGGCGAAATAAGAACCTAACTAATCCTGAGACATTTAATACAATAATATACAATGTATATTTGGTTTAGAATGTTTATCTGAAACACGCCCGTATTCGGTCGGATCTATATCATAGATTAGGCGATCGCAGAGATCACGTTTAGGCAGACACATAAAACAGCAGTAAAATAGCACTTCACCGATCGCTGCGGTTGCACGGCGTACGAACAACAACGAATGAATAAAAGTTAATCTTTTAGGTGTATTGGGAAGTAATTTATGACTTCAAGGTTGGTTTGTGACGGGTGTACATAAAATTGGAGTGGATTTCCCGCTGTATTGAATATACAGAACCTAAACTAAACAATCAACTCTACGAGAGCAAAGGTAACTGTTGTATTTATTTTAATTCATCCTTTCAAGAATCATCCAACTTAAACGTTCATCTTTCAACATCATTTACATTTGCCTAAAACTTTTCATAATTCTGCTTGTTGCTTTGTTTACTTTCACTTCTGTTCTTGGTTTTGTATCAATTAAATAACCAAGGAAATAGGTAACTTTTGAAATGGAAATAATTTCTTCAAATTGATTACAACTTTCGGACTAAAGTCAAGTTTTTCCCGAATAGAAGTTTACAGACAATAAGCAACAGTTAAATAAACTTGTCGCTTTTCATTTTCCAATTTAAATGTTACAAAGAAGGTTTTGAAATAATGTATAGTCTGAAAATATGTATAAATAAATATTCAAGTGTCCAATATCATGTTATATAGTTTGTAAAGGGTACTTTACGACGATGGCGTCAAAGAACCACCTCAAGAGAGAATTTTATTAGAGATCTTAATGACCGGCGGAAGTCCAATGCCAGTCTTTTCCAACCGCGAATATGCTCGAGTCCTTTCCTTATTAAAACCATAACCATAATACAAAGTAATAGGTAAATAATACAACAGCTCTAGTCACACCATGTGCGATAGACCAGTTCTGAGAAACAAATAATCAAACAGGTAGCTGGGATGTCCCAATGGAATGACATAATGTTAACCAGATTGCCACGTCATAGGACGTGGTGTAGCGAATTATGGTAGTTGATAAACTTACCTATTACAACACTATCCTGTCATTTAATTTGAGTGAGTTCCATCATTACCCATTTGCTGACCACAATTACGTGAGTGTCATTCCAACCCAACGATTACTAGGTATATAAATTGAATTTAATACTTTTCGGTCACGTTTTTGGCATCGCGCAATATTTGTATTGGATGGCGGTCCAGAAAAGATATTTTTTTAAATATCTGTTTACACAGTGTAATGCTCCCACTTCACATTTTCATGTATAGTTTTAAATAATCATGATTATTATAATATATATTTTAGTATGTAGGTATATAATAAGCCAACTGTTGTCTACACAGAAAACGAAATCTCAGACCTCACTCAACCTAATGTGAGTGATGGGATAATCACTTTTATATTGAGATCATAAATTTTTACTAAATTACATCGTAAATTTAAATGATATTTTATTTAATCTGCTTCTTCATCATAGAGCCTGGTTGCCAATGAAAAGTAAGACCAAGTCGTGCTCAGCACCTGAAATAACAGATTAAATGTGAAAACATTGTAGATTCCTCCATGAAAATAAAAAGAATGAGAATAAGTCTTACCGAAGTAAAAGTTTTCAAAGTAATTGGCGCATATTTCAATGAAGTTAAACAGCATGGAATTTGCGATCTGGAAAAAAAATAGACATTTAAACTGTGACTGATTCCATTGTGTATGCCGATTTATTACTAAAAATATATATCTTAGGTAGGCGTGAAAATATTGTTGCACAGTAGGTACTAATTAGTTAAAAACGCGGAGAGGCCTGCCATTATTGGACTCATACAGATTGATGACTAATACCTACTTTTAATTAATTTAAAACGGTGGCGGCGAACTACAAGTTTAGTAATAATAATGGTTGAAATTATGAGGGAAAATCTTACCGGGGAGACTCTACAGACCACTTACCAAATAGACATGAAATCGGTACAAAGCAAGCAAAAAATTATGTCAACGACGAGCGCATAGAGACAGGGGTGCACTCCGTACGCTCATTAAAGAAACGCTTCCATGTCGATAATATGTCTAGGTTACACGTGTTGCGAAGCAATTTTGCGCTCATGTGCGGGCAGACACTGGCGCCCTTGTGTTACAGGTCTATGGGGTAAGTGGTCTGTGGTAGACTCCGAGTGAGTTGTAGCGAAAACCTACTTACCTTGTCATAACAATACACATTGTCTTTTGGTGACCAATATCACCTTTGTACCACAAGTTTTGGTACGCTGAATCTGCTACACCGGCACTCTGTGGCAATATCAAAATTACAAAATTTGAATTTTACTTATGAAGTAAATGCGCAGTAGGAGAATTGTCTTCAAGAGATTGAAGAGGAAAGCTCTACAAGATTTGCTGCGAAACTCAACAGCGGACTAGTCACTGGACTCGTACCGCGTAAGCCAATAGATAAATTCATAAAGTGCAGTTGAATGCCCCTGTAATAGATTGCGGCAAGAAAAGAAGTTTAAGAAAAAACTTATCTAGTAGATGAACATTGGTTAAAAATGGAATTGTGGTGAAAAAACTTACCGCTCCCGTCAACAATTCGCCGTAATAACATAAGTTGAAAATTGGTATCATTGAAGCGAATACACCAACAAAATTATTGACCATATCCGTTGGACCATGGGCTACCTAAAATCAAAATGAATTTAAAGTTGGATATGGGTGAAGCGAAGGTATTGTGCTAGCATCGCAGCAGAAGTAAGTCTATCGTCTCCACACGGGAAACCAATATGATCTAGCCTGAACATTGATTATATTTTGACTGTATTTTTTATGTCTTCTTTAAGATAAGCAAAAGCGCATTGAGAAAACAGATAGAGGCACTTATCACTTTTTTAATCATGATCTATAAACCATTTCTTTTGCAACGATATAACAACAAAGGAATTATGAAGAATCTACTCACTTTAGCGACGAATCCAAAAAAGCAGATAGTAATTGTTGCAAACAACAAATTGAAGAAAATCATCGGGTTAAATATTGCATCCAACTGTTGAGATAACCTGTGAAAGATAATCATCATATTTGAGAAACAAGGTACAAAATGGTCCACATTTTATATCGGGGATCTTAGACGATTTGGAAACTGTTGGACTATACATAATTGGATGCTGAAAATTTTGATAATAATGAATGCATATAGTAAAGGACTAAAGGATTACTACACTAAAGGATGCTCTTCACGTCGCCGAAGATAGGAACAGTTGGCGCAATATCATCAGGGAAATATGATCCAGAGGGGTCACGACCCTCAGCAATGAGGAATACGACGCAAGGAGGAGGATAGTAAAGGACTATGCAGACTTGGTAGGGCACTTATAATTTCAATTAGGTACCTGAATTGCGTTCACATATAATCGCTTTTTAAATTGCATACATCATACCGCTATGTGACAATGTTGTTTACCCTGTTTTATTCTTATCGCATGAAATTCAGTATTTGATGATGATACTAACATTATGAGCTTCTGATGTCTTCTAATAATATCTTTTAATCCCATTTGATGCTCATTGTACAAGCAAATGTCATCTTTGCAGTCATTCTGGTCTGAAGTATGTTTTGCGTGCCGTAAGTCGTATTGTAGCAAAGCGAACTCGGTGCTAAGATGAGCGCAAAGAGTTATCATGAGGAACTCAGCACCCAAGTAAATATATATTAAGTGGAGCACTGGAACAATCGAAAATCAAATCAAAGGCATTAGATCAAATCAAATCAATTTTATTTCCAGTTACAGGTTAATACATCGAGATGATATTTGATACATTGGTGTCACTGCAACTTACAGGGATGATTTAGCTTACCTTACCGTCAGATGAAAAATTCTGAAATCAATATAAGCGATAGTACTTCGCATACCTACTGACCACCGTATACAATACATAGCGGACATTACGCCGTCTGAGTTGAGACTTAGAGATAAGGATAAGAAAAACATGAAAAGCGAAGTGTTGCCAAAAAATATACCAAAACAGAGCTTAATATTATTGCTAAAGCATCAAAAGTTGCTGAAACGTAAGCCGTACTTACTGCTGTAAACTTCAAAGGTATAAACGGCAATATATCTCAGCCAGGTCTTCCTCGGGTCAAATGGGTAGCTGCACGCAAAGGGAAACAGCAGGTCGCATTCTTGTTGCAGTATAAATATGCGGAATAAAGTCTCAAACAGTGGCACGAGCATGTATTGCCATGTCCCGATTATGTTTAGCCAGTAGAACACTGAAATTTACATGTTATATGTTAAACAAATACGTTTAAATACTTTAGCTTTTGTAAGTACTAAAGAATATACTTAAAGTTTTCTACGTATAGTAGCTTACTCTACTTGGTCTAATTAATTTATTAAATTACGTCAATCTGTCGTGCACAAGATCCACAAGGGATCTGCGTGGCACAAAGTGGGTTCTCGTTGAATCATAAACGATTATATCAGAATCTCTGCCACTCAGGGATAAATGCCGTGAGTCCATAGTTTTGTAGAACTTATAAAAATTGCAAAGACTAAAGAAATTTATCTCAAAGTTACTCTTTAAGTCAAGAGATGATATTAAACGGGTTTAAATGTAAAGTAAATAAAGGTCTTAATAAATGTAAGTAAAGGTTTTAAATCGCGGACACAAAATAAACCCCCTTTACCTGAATGGCACAGATTCAAGCGTCTCATGAGTGCATTTTTCTTGTTAATCTGTTCATCCGAGAGATTGTTGGTTCTCCACATAGTCCCGAGCTGCAGTATAATGGCCCTTATCTCAGCCTTCTTAGGCACCACAATGGCCGATTTGAGTATACCTGAAGCATTTAACTGAACTAAGTAGGCACATTTTAAAAGTTATCCCACACTTAGGATTTTTTTTTAATTGCAATACTTATATGAATTTTTCATAAATTCCAGTGCTATAGCTTGCAATACGATTTTCCTTTCGAATTACTTAGCGAAAGCACCTACATATTCGTAAGCAATATCAAGAGTGGAGTCCCCCTGTCAAAAGCTTTTAAACGAATCCAATTTGACCTGCCTCGACCGCGGTGGATACATGTTTGGTCTCGTAATCGTTACAACTATTGTTTTTTTCAATCAATCAATCAATTTAGGCTATAAGATAAGTTAGCCACAAAAGAACGGTCATACATACATCATACAATCAGAAAATATTATAGATAGGTACCCCTCTGTCGCGAAGAGTGAGAATAAATGGAAATCGTTTGAAGAAATTGTTCATAGCAGGAGCTACATCGTCAGTCTGTTTAGTTACAATGATATTACAACAGTAGTCACAATTACGAGACGTCCTTACTTTTACAGCCACAGCCGTCGAGGCACTCTGGTCTCGTATGTTTATGCCACGCGCGTTTGAACGGTGGTGGCTAGCCAGCTACGCTGCCACTTATCGTATTGAAGAAATAGCGATAAAATGAGGGGTATGAGGAAGTACTAGTAGAGTAGGTAAATTTACCTTTATTTATAATTACTTATCTAAAACTGTTGCAGAACCATAAGTTGCTCAACTGTCCAATTTTGTTTTCTCGTGTTGTTTAGTGACCGAACCTATTGTCAGAGTTATTCAGCCCGCCCGTAGGCCTCTGACGTGGCCTAATGACTGTTGCTGAATGACAACAACCGGAACCAACTGCTCAACGTGATTTCTGAGGCTTACGAGCCTCATATGAAAATGTCACTAGCGAGCAGTCACCCGTCCAAGTACTGACCTCGTCCAACTTTGCTTAACTTGTACGATCATTTTCAACGTGTACTCGCAACTGGACTACGAGCTTCCCTGTCTAATACCTGTGTTAGAATCCACACCGATTAGATTACAACCAGGAACTCATTATTAAAGGTACCTACACTAACGACTAAAGTCGATGTTTTACGACAACGTAAAAGTAACTGAATCTGGTCGCTGTCGGACTTTTTAAACTTGCTTCGAACAATTTTAAATTGGGAAGAAAACTTTAAAAAACTTTCTAGATATAAAAGTTCAGTAATAGAGGCAGGTCGTCTATCACTGATATTTTTAAAGATGTTACCTCCACTTGATGAAAGTAGGACATTGACGTAAAGTAAAACATAAAGCTTATAAAATAAACAATAAGTAAAATCCAGGTGGCAGAAAGGTCTCACTCGGCCCGAGGCGAAGGCGAATAAGCTATACTCGTGTTGAATTACTTCTACACTTAACTTTACGTGCTTCCATTACGATAGTAAATCGTTGCCATATCTCTTATTTTTCAGACGACCGACGTAAGGTGACTGAAGATCAGGTTCAATGGCATATTCGTTAATACATTTCGTTTCCACGAACGCCATTTGTCTTACAAAATGGATTAAATTATTTTGCGTGGAAGGTCGGCATTAGCGTTGACCGTTTAATGATGATCTCTTCTTTATAAAGAACGTAGAAATCTATCAAAACTGTTAGTCTAAACTAAATAAGTACATGTTTTCCGAAAAATTACAAGAATTACTTAATTATTATATTTATTTGTATTGAAATTTAATACCTAGATTAAATATCACTGATTGACAAAATTGAATTTTAATTGTTTATCTAATGTTGCGGTGCCCTTAAAGGGTTTATGTGAGCACTACCTGTACTATCTAACAACCACGTTACCACATAATGCAATGAATAAATGAATTATGAATTATAATGTAGTCATAACATGCAAAGATTCTGAACCATAGCATCAACAGAATCAATCGATAGATCCACGAGATCCCGATTATTATCCCGATAGCTCAAGCGAAAAAGATCAACTCATTCATCGTCACTGATTTGGTTTCATTTTAATGGCAGCATTCCCTCAGTAGGGAAAAGTTAAGACAGTAAAGTTGTTGATATTGTTATACATACCCTGAGTAGAAACTAAAATAACTGGTACTGCGTCTACGAGCTCAAAAAATTTGACACCACCAGAGAAAGCCTTTGAAATGTAGACAGACAACGAAACGTGATAGACTATAGCACAAGTGACAAACAAGATAGGAAAGCATCGCCTTTTCAAGAACGACGCGCGTTTGTCAAAAATCTGAATACATGATCGATTTAATAAGTCCAAACATATTACGAAAGGTTTAACGAATTCCGTTGGAAATTCATCCATACTTTCCATTTTTTTCGGCTCCAAGGAACAAGGCAACTGTCGTACTGTATTGTCGTACTGAATTTGCGATTTTTCTCTGTAATTTAGGTATTCCACTATGCCGACTAAAGTATTCCACTACTTGCAGAAACCTTGATACGATTAGGTTGTAAGGCATTGTCTACAAGTTTGAAGTTTTGAACGTAGATTGAGTTTGCCTACTGCATCATGTTATTTGCACAGACTTAGGTTTTGATGTAGCACTTTAGAACTTAATCTAGGTTTCGATAGTACGTAGAATGTACGTAACCCTCTCCATAACAGAGATTATTCGATATGCATATAAGTACGTCACCGAAAATTAATCATAGTTTCATTTCGATCCCCTGTAACTATATAAAATATATTTTTATTCATGATTCACATGTGTGGTCCTCCCCCAAGGGAGTATGGTATTTTTTTCTGTGCTCCCCTACGCGGAACGATTTTGTGGGGGAGGATGGGAATAAAATTTTATCCTGCCCCGAATCATTTTATTATTTAAAATCCTATAGTGATATCAATTTTCTCCATTTATTTTAAATCTGAAATGTAAACATCGCCTAAAAGCCTCACATATTGTGTCATAAAAATTCAGTTACTTAGTACCTAATAGTGAATATCTTTGTGAATATGTAAAATGCGTTAGGTGTATAATTTTAAAATGAAACGTTGTTGCCTCATATGTTATATTTTGCGTTTAACTTTTTATATCCATTCCTTTTGATCTAGATATTTAGAATATAAGCAACGCTTAATGTGTTTTATCCTACATAATTGCCATAACCTACCATTTGGTAGAGCATACGTCTTATGATATGATGTCAAGATGGTCAAGAATGTCATTACAGAAATTATTTTTATCAATCTAAAATATAACTCGAAGCACACATTCTATCCATTTTCTTCGTCGACTTTTGCTTTTTCGACGTTAGCTAATGTCTTTTCCATTATATTTTATATATATTCTACTAGCGTTAACGAAACTCAATGCCACTTGGCTGGATCCTATTAGTATAGTAAAAGATCTAGATAAAATGTCGTAAATCCAAAAATATATATCTACACGTAAAATGTCATCAAGGGGCAACTTTAGGGCCGCATTGATCACAGAATCATAATCTCAAGTCTATTAACTAGTTCTCAATTTAGAAGCTGTGTAAGAAAACAACACCTGTACTTCATTCCTTAGCTCTTCCGGACAGGAAATTTCACGGAAACTATAAAGATAAAGGAAGGATAAAAGCAACCGGAACCTGTGAAAGCTTTTCTTTGTCCGTTTGATTTAAGGCATAAATAAAAATCTTTACATTTCGCAGAATTTTTAAATTAGCTGTCTATTGAATTTCGAATCTGGCTCAAGTATGGTCTTTGATCTTCCAAATAATGTAGTGTGAGTCCACTCATGTTACGTACGATTTATTTTGTTTGAAGAGAAAAATATTGTAGTTTGTTGACAATTCTATAGTGGGTCATATCATTATTAATAGTTTTTTGAATAAATTAGATTCTAGTAAGAAACATTGTTCCTTAGAACTTTTTCGTCATCTAACATTACATACCTCTCCATATTGACAGTATCAAAGGCTCTCAACCGTGTTAGGCTATGAAAACCTAATAAGTTAGGTATCTATAAATTTAAAGTAACCTAAGTATGTTTTATTTTATTATCGCCAAAATATTCAAAAAAGACAGTAATATGTAATTAAAAAAAAATATAAATAAAAAAATTGCCCCAGGTCAGCGACCGCGGGGAGTGTCCCCAGAAGGCTGGCTGTAACCTAAGTTACTTTAAAGGAACTAAATACCGAATTGTAAAACTATTATTGGTAAAGTTGTGCAGCTGTTATTTTTTTTTTGGCTTGTATAGGCACGTTTTTCTTGTTGTATTTTTGTAAATCCTAAAAGAATGTTAATTTTAAACATTGTATTTACTTGCAATAAACGATAATATGGAATTTGTATCTATCGACAATGAAACCCTAACTGCACTCGGCTTTTCCGCTTTTAAATTAACCCAGTACCGCAACATGAAACGATTGCTTGTTGCTCCTTAACTTAGTTCTTCGTAGTTTGTACTTAGTAAGTTTTAAGTTTACTCTATGCAAATTAATTAAGTTTACCTCCTTCTTTGCATCCCTTGTACTGAGTACAAAATTTAATGAACATCTTGCATTTGCCAACCGAACTTTAGTTAACCTGGTTTACTATAAAATACGTAACACTCAGGTAGCTAATTAAAGTTCAACGACGAAGTTAACAAAGTTCTGTTAATTCTCTTCGCATTTTGCATTCCGGTAAGGAATCGAAGCTACGAATCAGAGATACGGCAGGGGATGTATATAGTCTACCTCAGAGAAATGTATATAGATAGGGGCCTTGTTTAGGCTGAATTTTTTTCAAAATCACTAGTAGGTAGTTAAGAGTGCATACTATGTAATAGTAAATAAGGTTTCAAAATCAGTCGTGTAGAAGCTTAATTTTTTTATAGTAAGTATAGGTGTTTCATAGTGATATCCAATTGACTTTCTTCCAGATCCATGAAATAATTGATTGTAAAATTCGAAATTACCTATTTGATTTAACCTTAGACCTCAGACATCAGTAATAAGACTAATAAATAGCTCTTTGATCGTAATCGCTTAATAATTTTATCTAAATGTCCCGAAATCCCGGGCCATTGGTATACAGTACAGTCAATGTAAAAACTTGATTACAAATAATTACATACCATAGATAAATAAAGATTGTTTGTTTGTGAAGTATTATTTACGCCTAGACAGATACTTGGTTTAACTTTTGATTCTGGTAATATAGAACTCGACTGCTAGATATTTGTGAAATTCATTATAACCTAACCTAACCTTTATATTATAATATGTAATAACAATACCTTACACTGGCTCTTCCCTATTTAAGATCACTGCTTACATATTTCTTTTTAAAACTTTATATTACTTGACTTTAAACTTTTGATTTTGACTGTCTCTATTATACGAACAGCCCCGAGCGAAATAGGAATCAATATGAATGGACGACCTTTGCACAAGTTATGATTCTGGGGTTGATACCTGGAACCCCGATTTAATGACGTCTTGTTTGTCTAGGTCTAAAGAAAAATTAATTACTCTTTATACAAAACCGATTGGGAGCGATTTCTCGTCTAATAAATACATATTGCTAATTAAAAATTGTCTTGAGCTTATGCTCTAATAATTAAGGTTTCAAGAGAAGCTCAATTTCTCATTTTAATGGTAATAGTTCTTAGTAGTAATGCCGAGACACTGGTATAAAGTAGGTACTATTACTGCCAGTACTATCTACACAAATGATAGAAATTTAAAACATTAATTTCAATTTTTTTTAACTATAATACTTCCAGCGCGTCGTATCGAGGCAACGGGTTAGTCACCAATTCATCCCACGGATCTTATCCCACGTGGGCTGAGATGGTTAAACTGAAAATAAGTAAATTTTTTCTTTCCTCAACTCATCCCACGAATTATTTTACGTGCCCAGAACACTGGCAGCTTTACCTCTTTGTATGACCAGGCTGATGCGCTGACCAAAGTATCTGCCAGGCCTCGTCGACTCTACCTAAAAAATATTAGAGCTTAACTAGAATACTACTCAGCACTCATCTATAGAATGAATTTCGATCCCATGATCAAGTAGGTATATAGTCCTCCAAATTATTCATAAAACTAGTTACACTTCACTTCCTTTAAATCGTGTTGCTATCCCTTTCACACTTCGTTAAAAAAAGTTAAGATAGATGATAGATAGATGATGAAGTTATGATAGCAGGGTGGTTAAACGGGGGCGTAACTTTAAATCACGTTTATGAATAACAGCCTATAAGTATTTAAATATATTTCTACATTCGTCCTAGTATAGTGCCAATTTGTGAATGATAAATATGCGAGAAAAGAATATCCCATTGTGTGACTTACAGTTTTTATGTAGGTAGATGCTAAAGAAGCAACAAAATTGTACTTTACGTACAAATAAGTTTGAAAGTCAATTTTAATTTTTCCACTGATGCCTACATCTTTCCAGTGAATTACTCTTACCTATTAAAATAATTAATTGATAAGAAAAAATGGCGATGCTTTAAACTTAGAAACACTTAATAATATTTATTCTATCAGTGGAAAAATTAAAATTGACTTTCAAACGAGCACTGAAAGACTTTTTAATTTAATTACGAAATCTGCATAAAAAGTTTTCGCAGTTTGATAAAGTCGTTTAATAACTGAAATGTACGATCAAAGTTCGATCGTATTGGTTGGACAATTTGCATTATCGTTAGCAAGTTTATCTACCTGGGCCGTAGATTATCCGTTTTAAATTTAAGTTAGACTATTAATTGCTCAAAAGCTGTGCTCAAAATTCGACCCTTTTCGGGACGTTTCTTGATTTACAAGTGTGATATATGGAAACTTCTTATGGAATCTCTTCTGTGAAAATGAATATACCTACCTATTTAGAATTATTCCTATTAAAATAAAAAAGTAAGCAACAAAGATATTTTGTCCTCAGTTCTTGCTTAAACAAAACTTATGAGATCCGCCATCAATTTAGATAGGGCATTGATCTTTTACCATTTGTTTAATTGCCTATTCACAGATTATTCTATACTTTACAATATTCGCAAACAACCTGTAAATACTATGTAGGTAAGTAAAATAATAATTACTAGTAGGTACAATTTACAGATATCCTAAGCTTTAGAACAAGTAAATGGATAAATAAATTGGTATAAAATAAAAATCAGTTATGATACAGTTCACCTGAAAAATATATCATATTCTGTGGCTAAACTAAATAGATTAATTAAACTTATGTGGTGAGGCACCGACTGAATGACTAAGCACATACGTAATACAGAATAAGATAACGAAGTCCAAAAGTATTCAAGATTTTCATAATTCGACGCCACATAGGTACTTAAACATTCAAATCCCATTGGCGCAAATGCATAAATCTCACACTACACTTGTGCTACAAGTAACGAGTAAAAAGAAACTTAACTCCGAGGCGAACATAAAAAAGTTGAATAAAAATACTATTAGGTGGCGCGATCCGAGCCAGCTCCTCCTAGAAATATGTTATGTGGTACAAGAATGGTGGACGTTTCCGGTAGTCTATTGGTGGATATTGATGAATGAAATATCGTTAGATTCGTTGATTAGCAAATGTTTACGTTATCCATTACCCTATAAGTACATTTCAGTGACATTATGAATGATAAGATTTGAAGTAGCTACGATTTCAACTCTAAGGCCGATATTCATAGACAACATGTGCGATCTGAGTTCGAGTTCGGTCTTATAACTGTCAGATATCATACATTTTGACAGTAAGAACGAGCTCACGCTGAGTTTGTGCACAAAGTATTGTGCACAAACTCAGCGTGAGTACAAAACCAGTACAAAACCAATTTGTGTTGCCGATATTTATAGACAGTAAAGTATAGTAGTATTGTTCTATAAATATCGGCAACACAAATTGGTTTTGTATTGACGCTAAACAAGATAGTAAGCCTGACTTGACAAAATCAGTTACAGTAAGTAACTTACCTTACAGTACCTACAACACAGTCCCAGCAACACGGAGTTCCTGAAACGAGAAGACGCCTATGCAGATTCTGCACCGACTCACTTGCGCCCCACTTGTGAGCATACAGTCCGTCCAGATCCGTCGCTGGATAAAAACGCGCTCTATTTTAAAAATATATTGGTAACCCATAATTGTTGTGCCCCATAACACTGCTGTATTTAACATAAACGGTGCACGCAAAATATCCAGCAGTTCCAGCAGGAAAAATCCAAGAAACACTGCACTGCAATCACTGGTGGACTATTTGCATAAATAGATTCACAGTTTACGCTAAATTATTATGAGTATTCATAAATTGTCTTGATGATGCCTAGATACATTAGTAATGGTTGGATTCCGTCTAGATTCTGTTTGGGTACATAGCGCCCTACATTTGTGATCTATATTAAGTTCATTAGCATTGTTGTTTTCCAATTTTATGAACTAGATACTGATACACGAGGCAGGCATTACATAATAGTCCTGAGGGTGGCAAAGGCATCTGTAACTCTTCTATAGGCAGTGGTGACTTAGAAGTCAAGTTAAAGAAGTCTGCATGTTTTCAGACCCATATTATAATAATAAAACATAATTTATAAAAATTATGTAAATATTTAGATCACTCAAATCGGAGGTTAAATAATGTCTAATTCATATTCACTCATCAATAGTTAGAGTGGGCCTAATATCAAAGGAAATAAATAAAATATATGTAATAAATATTGTTTTTATTTACATTTAAGTTTTCACGTTAATCTAAGTACCTACTCTTTCCTATAACTGTTAACAACTAAAATAAGATACCACCAGAAAATGGTATAGAAAATCGTTACAATAACACCAACTACGACTTGGCCAGAGCCTGACCCCTGAAAGCAATCTACATTTACAATACAATATAAAGACATCACTACCGTGGCAATTATATTAATAGCAAGATGTATCCATATTCCCCATAAATAAATCATTACTAGTATCTCTACATTCCGTAGAATTCCACCCAGTAACAAAATACTAATAACGAAGACTTCAATGATAGTTAAGAACACAAAAACTAGATAGTAAAGTTCATCCAATTTCTTTGCATATAGAGCTTTCCAATGAGAGCGATTTATGACGAATGCCATGAACAGATAAATACCAATTAATCCATATATTAAACCAGATACAGCAATGGTGATTGAACCTATTCTTAATGGTATGCATAGTAAAAAATTATTGACATGCGTTTGATGATCCCATCTAGTGAGGCGCTCCCAGCTAAACCATTTAACCAGCCATTTCACGAGTTTCATTTGTCTGCATTTCGGTAAGATTTCGCGAAGAGGTCTTTTATTATGAAACACCACTGACTTTTGTTTAATATGCATACCAGAAGCTTTGTTGTGCTGCAGACCAGTCCTTCTATCATGGCTGTTTATGTTTGTAGAAGATCGAAGATTAAGCCGTGATCGCCGTTCGATAAAGCTCGATGATGTACGCACTTTTGATCTTGAATCTTCAGTCCGGGTATTATGTGTATTGGATATTAGACTACGGTCAGTATTTTTATCTGTAATGTGAGTACTAGCCGGTGTTCTAGAAATGTTACCGATAGAACTTGATGAATTCGGATTATTCGTTCTTAAAGAAGTGTTTTCAAAATGTCTTGAGGACTTCGCAGTGTTACTGGTAGGCATCATGTTTTGGCAAAACATCAAATCACTGACACAGTACCTTTTATACCAGCTCTGATTAAAAACAGCAACTGCACTGCAATACACGTGTATTTCTACGTTAATTTACATAAAAAAAACATCATGAATTTTTCATCAGTCGTGTCAACCTGAAGTCAAAATAATGACAGTTATTTATTTTTAAAACCACTCTTCAAATACTCTGTTATCTTCGCTTTTATTGGAATGAGGCTTTAAATATTTTTATGGCATTATTCATTCAGGTATTGGACTGCTCAATTATTTTTAGAATTGACATTGTATGATAAAATAACCGACTAATTGATTTTTTATTACTGTCCATGTTTTACTGTCGCAATAATTAATCAACCGCCATTAAATTAAATAACTGCTCAATATGTTTTCCAACTGATCATAATAACATTTCGAATATTTAATAACAGCTCAAAAAATTAGTTCCCTTTTTATACTTATGTACGTAGAGGGATCTCTCTCTACGCTTATGTACTTACCTACTGTAAAATAACTATTGTTGTATGTTGAACTTAAAGTTTAAAATTTTATTATGTTACCTATAAGTATCCAATATCCACTGCATTAAAGTTTAGCAAACAATTATTTCACTATTCATTACTCTATCGATACATCCATCCTATATTATGAATAGAATAATTTATCAGCGATGTAAATGCATTCTGTTTTTCATGCAACTGTTTCGCAATCCCATTCGTAGCCATCGCCATTGGACTTTATTAAATCTGCAATAATTGCCCTATATTTTAATACTAAGGTACTACATAATTCAAATTCCAGTTCTTTATGAACATATCCGTCGACATATCCAGAAACTGTTGCAATCTAAGTCATATCACCATGTAGTACATGTGTTACACTTGATATGGGCGTCCACCGTACCAACAGGGGTTTGCAGGGATTTTATGAATAACTTAAGCTGAAATGGGGCTTAATTAGCTTCAACCAGTTAATCCGCTGTTGCCTGGTATTTAGCTACGAGGCAAAGCGAATTTAGATTCTTCGTATTATAGGATTACATTTTCCAGTAGAGGGCAGCTGAATTATTATCATGTTATATCCGTTGTTTCGAGAATCCGAGAATATTCCTACTTCCTTCTAGAATAACATTGTTCGCGATTTCCGATTTTCCTATTGGAAGCTGCTATTTTCAATTATTTAGTTGTATTTGCCCGACTGCCCCAGAAGGTGGGTAATGTTTTTCGGATGTATGTATATATGTCCATTCCTTCCTGTCATCCTGTAGCCTAAACGCCTTGATGGATTTTGGTGTATGAGGTAGATTCTTCTTGATTACGGGAGTGTTATATGGTATAAAAAATTTATCCAAATGGGATAGTTTTTTTGCAGTCGGTTTTTTGAAATAATTTCTGCTCGTTTTATGTGATGAAAGACGATCTCGAATACTACAGGGATAGTTGAAGGAGGCCCAAGTAGGGAGCGGTGGAGGAGGAGGGATAAGACTTGTCCAGCAGTGGGACCATTTTACAGGTTTCAGTGAATTATTTCAAAAACAACTCGCTGTTTTAAATTAAATGTATTATATGTCCATCAAATGATCAGGAGGAATCTAATGATACTGGTACATCAAATATCCATCCTGTTTTTTAGGCTACAGGAGGCCACAAAGGAACTAACAGGCCCGACAAACATTACCTTCCTTTTGCTTTCTTTTCGGCAGTCGGGTTAACATGGTATAAAAGCAGATCAAGTGTAACACTTTGGACTTTGAACAGTTCTTATTTCTACGTCGTAAGAGATAAAATCGTACTACAAGTGTTACCATTGATCTGCTGTTGTTTGTAATATGGTGTTTACACTTTGCACTGCGGTAAAACTATGTACCTAGTCAATTTATTGCTCTGACCATATCAAATGGACCGTTATAAATACTTCATATTTCCAATTAGAATTACAGTATTTTATTGGCGCATTCATATGAAAACGCATTCAATGCCTAGTGAATTGTAACCAATTTAAGCAAATTGTTTACATACGAGTACATACATTGAGAAGTGTGCCTGAAAATTCAAATAGCTGTATATTTTAACCTATTTCTATAAGAAGTTGTACATACCGTGTATAAATAGCCCATATAGTTATAGTACGTACGCGTGTGCCATAAGAAGGAAAGTTCAATAAAAAAAAATCAACTTTCCTTCTTATGGCACATTTGTCTAAGTCATCTAATTTGTCAACCGTGGATAGACGTGCTCTTTTTTTCACTATTTTCTTAACGCGTACGTACTATAGCTAACCTTTCTTATTGACAAGGCACGAAAAACAATCTGATATAGTCAAGGTATGGCTCGTCGTCGCCTATACTCTGGTGATTTTAACGACCTAGCAGGAGCTAGCACATGTCTATCTCTTTCGTAAATGCAGCTGTGGCGTATGTCCGACCAATCACGAGCGACTGCAATTTCTCAGTGCCAGCTCGTTAAAATAAACAGAGTATAGATTACCCTACTACTATTTTGACAATTGTAAGAGTGAGCTCACATCAAGCTCGCACTCAAAAGTATCTATGAATCTCGATACTACGGTAGGTACCCAACCCAAAGCTATCGAGACAAAGTCATTGATTTAGAACGAAATATAATAAATCTATGCTCTCAGCCCATTTTTATGAATATTTCCAATTTGCCGCACGACTAAACTTGCAGTGACTGATGTCCCATAAAGCTGATGAAATATTGTCCGACATCTATGAAAAGAATGCCCTATATTCGGACATGAAGTGGAATGAACGATGGGGGATTCGCAAAACAACGACAAAGAGGAAAGATGCAATTTTAGGAATAATATGGTCCCATTCATTACATTACGTATGGAATACCCAGATTATAGGTAGTATCCTTATCTAGGAGAATTGAAGTAGGTACCGGTCTACATAAGTGGACATTCTTTTCGTGTGGTACAGTGGTATAAAATCTACTTATATTTGTCAGAGTTTTTCAGGCTGAAGGCCTCTAATATGGCCTAGAGACTTCTTAACGTTCTTTCCGAGGCACGGAGTGGTTCAGTTGAAAATGTCATGAGAGCTGTCACCCATTTAGGTACAGCTGCTCTTGTTAAAATTAAAATTGCACGATTGTTTTCCTGGACCACGAGACTTTCTTAAGTTATCCGTAATCGCAATACACGAATAATTTATACACGGGATCTACATGACGGCCTTGAATTCATTGGACAAAATTAAATGTATGGTTGAGCTTGTGACTTACATTAATTCTGCACAATATTTAAGTAAATTAAACAATGTAGGGAAAAATAAAAAAAATATTTGCAATAAAATTAACTATTTACTTATATTTTTTTGGAATTTGATGTGCATCGTTATTGTGCTTGGGAGTTTTTACATTTTAAGGTATTTTTAATTTTTTCAACGATTTCTTTCACTGGAATTTGACTTAATGGTCTATGTAAGGTCATTGTGTGACTTGTGACGTAGGTACTTAGTTAATTTTTTTTGCCGTTTTGATTTAGTAAAAAACATTACCAATTGAATATTTATCATGAGTACGACCCCCAGTTTCAATTTGTCGAATGAATTCAAGGACACCCTGCATAGTTACAGTAAATTAGGATCAACAAAAGTTTTCCCTTACCTCTACATTGATTGGTTTAGGATTCCGACCTCTATACTTGCTAATTAATAATAAATAAGCGCTGGGTGGACGATATCGCGGCAGCGGCGGGCGCGCTCTGGACGCGGAGGGCGCAGCATAGAGACGAGTGGGCCAACTTGGAGGAGGCCTATACCCGGCAATCGGAGACTCTCGCTATACTACCAATATTTTAATTTTATTTTACAATTATTGCAGTTCTTTATTTATTATATTATCGTGACTATCTATTTAAAGGAAATTTATTATGTATTAAGAATTATCAAATTATTTTTATTTTTATCAATTTTATCTTAAGAACTCGAAATGGACAATTATTATAAAATGTAAGATTAAATTAATATGACAACTTATAAGATGTAGTAATGTAGAGTCAAAAGGTTATTTTACTTGCTAATTAATATAATAATATTTAGTATATCGAGTTAACATTCGATTCGATGACGATAGTGTTTCGTTTGTTTTAAAACACAGTTTTCTTCGTATAACTTAAGGTCTCGCTTTCCTTAGAAAGTTATTATATTCCATTTTCCACACGCGTCGACCACTAACTATACGAAGACGTAATGTATGCTGCTTGTCCGTTCATACTTAGTACGTGACAAGGGTTAGAAATATTCATTGCCAGTTAATCGATTGCTGTCGTTGAAATGGGTCATATATCATAATATATTTTGAATTCAAAAGGGACTGAATAGGTAATGGCTGTTTTGAAAGGTTAACCTATGACATTATATTAAGTGAACATTTACATTACAACTTACTCTAAGGCCCGTATTAATAGTCTGAGCTCAAACCCGCCCTCAAGAGCGAATTCAGCTGATACATTCTCAAGACGTGAGCACCACCTCAAGTATGTCATTTATTAATAAACCAATCTTGAGGGTGTATCACGTGATATCTTTCTCAAGTCGCGGTTCGCCTGCAATCAGCAAATACGTTCTCAAGTGTGAGTTTGACAGTTCTCTTGAGAACTGAGTTTTGTTTAGTATTAGTTTCATCATTACTAACAAAATAACATAAGTAAGATTAAATAATTATACCCCCTTGGAAGCGCTTTTTAACCGACTTCCAAAAAAAAGGAGGAGGTTATCAATTCGCCGAATTTTTTTTTTAAATCATTAAGCATTTGTAGAAAAAAAATGTATCAATTCATGAGCCCGCGATTCCTTGTTAAGCGCGCGAAATGCCATTAGTTACTTTTTTGTGAAAATTCTAATTAAATACCGTTTCCGTGATATTTTGTGAATAATGATCACGTTAAGTTAATCAGTAGATGTCCGCGAACGTTTCCTTTTGCATAACTTGATGCTTGCGTGGATCATTGAGTTATTTCGTTTACGGGTTTGGGAGAGTTGTGCGTAGGTTTAGGTTAGGTTATCTTCGTATATATGTATGTATTTATAAGAATTCAGACATTCTACTAACATCAGACCAGGCTGTATGTCCTAGATGGCTTTGCCTTTCCCACTGGGAAGAATTATACGAAAAAAAATCATGAGCCCGCCCACCACGACCTCGCACTCCGTGGCATTCTTAATTTGTACACTAATGATGTTATTTATAAACCTAGTTAAACCTCACTTTCCTTAAATCGTGTTGCTATCCCTGTCACACTATGTCAAAAAAGGTTAAGATAGAAAGGGACAGGGTATAAACGGTGGCGTTACTTTAAATCACGTTTATGAATACGCGCCTATGATTTAATACACAGTGATTTCAAACACTGAACAAGTCCTTCATATTACTTAAAATACGCCGTGATCCAATTTTTCTCCATGTTTAATTCATAGAATAAATAATTATATTTCTGTCAAGAACACTGACAAAAAACTGAACTATTTGATTTGGAATTGGAACTCAATAGAATAACATTTCAGACTTAGAAGATAAACCTAATTCTAAACCCAAATAATGTGCTTGTTCTTTCAAAGTCAAATTTCTTTATTGCAAGTTAGCACGTTGAGTACATTTTTGCACGTCAATATATTTTTTGAATTTACATTTACATTTCATAATATTATTATGCCTTTATATGTCTATCAATTATATCCCAAATCTCCTTTACCAGGGACAAATTAGTAAGGACAGACAGTCCCTGGCAGTCCACTGGGATGTTCGTACAGGCATTGCATGAAAATCAGCGCTGCAGTCATGCATGGCACAACTGCGGCATTATGCTGAGACAGCATGCCTAGGTATTGCGGCCTAGCACACCATCTGAACCAGTAGTTTGAAGTGTCAAACGTTTATTTGCAATTAAATTGTGTTTATATGATATGTCGGAATATATGTATTTCTTTCTTTTAACAAACGATGGCGAGATGAACTTGACGTTTTAATGAGAGAGTAGTCTGAGTCTGAGCAGAATAGAGATGAGGGGAAGGGTTGGGGGGAGGCCTTTGCCCAGCAGTGGGATATTACAGGCTATTAAATTAATTAATTAACCTAAACGAAACCGTTACACATACAAGAAAACTCGCGCAAGCCTTGCATGTGTTACTTGCAATATTGTTTACATATTTTCTGTAATTTTCTGTTGCGACAGCGCTTACTAAGGAGTTGACACGTGCAGGCTGCTTTGTTGGACATACAGAAGTTTTCTTACAGGTGTAAAAGCGGCCTATACATCGCAAATGAGTAGGACGTTTCATTTAGCAACACCGCAGAATCGACACAATAGTTTGTCAAACACGGATTGCCTTAATCTAATAATTATTTTTATTCGTGTACGGCGCAAGGTAAACGTCCCAATTGTGACCTGATACAAATAGCGGCTTAATCCAACGATTGAGCGTGAACTATGGGGATCGTTATATGGATTCAACCGAGCGTAATAGTCCTTCTTTGTCGCTAATGTGCTATAAAAGGAACGCTGTCCTCGCGGCGAGCGCGGTTGACTCTCAAACGAGTTAAATGGCAACGAATGGGCGGTTTACCCTGATTTCAAGTAATGAATGATAGGTGGGTTTTTGTTTCAGTATAACTACTGTACTGAATTAAAATATAAAGTATATGTATGTTGTCCGGATCTAAAGTTATGTATACCGGAGCCCAAATCAAGTGTCTTATTTTGTAAATAAATATGATCGTCTAATTACCTGTTGTGATGTAACACTGAAGGAACTGATTGATCAGGTTCGATCATTATAGTGAAAATAAAGTAATCTGATCTAATAATGTTAAAATAACTATGCAATAATAACAGAATAGCTTAAAATGTAGGGTTAAGTAGCAGAATAGCTTAAAATGTAGGTTAGGGGTAAACTACCCTAGTTTATGTTTACAAAATAAGACACTTGATTTGGGCTTCGGTTTAAGGTCACTAGGTGTGTTTCTAGCTTGATCGCTAAATGGAATCCTAAACCCAACTGTCACTCATAATATGATACGTCGCGTAAAAGTAAGAGTGAGACAACTCCCTTAATGGCGATTAAAATTAGCGTGCAACACTTTGTAATTGCTTAATTAATTATTATAATATAAATTACATTTTGCGCCATTCAATACGAAATCATTTGTTAAAAGAACTCGCCGTGCCCTCTCACGCTGTAAACATTACACGTCAGTTGCTCCGTGAATTATATTCATAAATCTGTGTATAGAATTATAGAAAATTTTCCATTGGAGTGTTTGAAGAGGTTCATCAACCCCAAACTTTGTTTTTGTATCTCTAAAGAAATAACCTATAAGTACAGCCTTTGTATTCCCTTTTCTATTTTGCCTATTTTCGTATCTAATTACATATAGCGAAAGTTATTCCCTACCAGAGTTAATTCCGTAAATACAGGTTACAACCTAATTTTGGGGGTTAATAAAAGTAAGTAAGACCCTCGGGGAGCCTCATGCAGCTTTAAGACCAACAAAGAAACTAATCAGAAGGAGCCGAGTTGTGGGAAAGAAAACTTTCTGACATTCGCCAAAATTAAACTCACAGAGATACCCTCCTTGGAAAGATAAATGGGACGACATTTTTCTGTTCTAGATGTTTACGAAAAACAATTTCGTTGTGAGGAACTTTCGAACTTAAAGGAAACCGGGAGCTGCTGCTTCTTAAAAGTTGTCATCGCAAAACGTTGGTACCTCCTCGATGAAGATTCAGATCTAGTTTTCCCAGAAATGATACAAAATGGGTTGTTTTTACACAGTTGGAATTTACTCAGAATTTGTTTTATGCATTATGCTATGCTCGGATAACGAATTTAAAAATAACAAGGTCGCAGGTTCAAGTCCTGCCAATGGCTAGAAATTTTTCATCAATTAAGTGTTTGAAAATGACTTGTGGCTCTGTGGTAAGGACACCTAACTCAAGATATAGAGGTCTCAGGATAGATCAGTCATGTACAGTCGAAAATAGATAAAATGGGAGAGTCCTCAATAAGGTTGAGATTTTTTCAAGAACTTCTTGACTGATTTCAAAAGTTCTTTTTACTAGTTATTTATTATTTATTTTATTAATGGACTCGACAGTTCGTCATTTGCCAATGTCATATTGCCACAGAAAATTCAATATCTATCTTCTTCCAGAGGAGTCGCAGTAGCGTCTTCACCCTGGGTAGCCGCGTCTTCATGTCTTCATCCAGAGGAGACGCCGTAGCGTCATCACTCTGGACGAAGAAGCTCGACAGTCACGTTCACTCCCGAGGTTGTAGCGGGAACTCTTGATAAAAGCTTGAAACTTCAGATCTTGCTCAAATTATCCAATAAATTCACCATACTGTCATTCGCGAACATTTTCTGATTAACTTAACGTGATATTAAACACAAAATAACCACTGTAGACATTATAACAAAAATTATCAAATAATTTTGCAGCCGTCGTTTCCCGCCATTTTCAAGAGAACCCGTTTTACTAGTTGTTTTTTTTATTGTCAAGAAATGCATTAAAATTGTTGTCTGCGCTCTACCCAGAATCGTTATCAAGTAACATTTATAAGTATTTAATGGTTGTGTTGATAAGATAATAAATTAAATCTCATTTTACATTCTACCACTAAGCTTGCGATAGATCGCGTAATACGCGGTCAGTCAACTGTTAACTGTTTCAAACAGGTAGGTAAGTTTCAAACAGATATGCAATATTCACCAATAGCAGGCTTCTGCAGTATGAAATCCACACAAATTGAGTGTCATTCAGAATCCTCTCGGCAAAGTGAAATGACATTCAATTTGAGGCAGTAATTGAATGAATATTGCGCCACTAAATCTAACTTGTACATAATGTAACTATCGGAATGTGGGAGGTGTAAATCGAATCTTTATTGAATGATCGAACTGAAACCAGTCAATGTACCTAGTTACTTATCATTCATTCAAATGCAGTTAATAGGTAAATGCAATTTGGTGACAATTTGAATGGACAAGGAATTGACATAGGTTTAAGGTTCATATGCGCGTATTTTCAGTTTTTCTACGAAGGCTTCGGCAATAACTACTAAAATTAAACGTCTGAAAAAAATATATAGCAATCTTGGGGTATCTATTTAGAGACAGATGAATACCGATACACGATTGGACAATATTCGCTCGATAGATCGCAAACATACCCCTTCCATGTCTTTTAAAATGAAAATTATATCTAAACCGAATTAGTTATTCATACAAAATATATATCAAAATGTAGGGTATAATATACGAGAGCTTGTTTTAAAAAAATCTGATTTTTGTTAGCGTATTTTTATTTCCCTGCCAAAATTCATAAAAATACGAATATCAAGGTACTGCGCCGTGCCCTTCAACCCGCCGCGCCGCCCGCCGCTGCAGGGCATCTTCTGTCTCACTCTTGCTTTTGACAACCATCTTAACATACGTCGTTATAATAATACAGTCATACTTATAGGTTGGACGTAGGTTGGATTACAAAAAGGAATTTCCTGCACAACACCTTGACAGTACAATAGCTTAATAATTTTGATAATCAATTTGATGTGCAAGATCTTAAACATGTTGAGTGGTTTAAATGCGTTTAGGATACTGCTGAACAATATGCCGCCCTAAATCATTCATCCACGTACTTAGTGTTAAATAGGTTAGGCCTTAGGTCATGAAGAAAATATGAAGTCATTAGGCCCTATTGCAATTTGCCTAATTTAAAAATAATGACAAAATGTGCGCATCTGGCATTAGAAATATGATCTTTGCACCTATTTGGATCCTATTAGAATCGTAAAATATACTAAAATTATATCTGGCTGCACATGCCGATATTCCTTTCGGCAGTCATATACTAGGTACAGTCGACAACAGATCAATGGTAACACTTGCAGTACGATTTCAAGTCTTACGACGCAAATAATAAGAACTATCAAAAGTAAAAAGTGTTACCATTGATCTGCTGTCGACTGTACGTCTATTAGTAAAGTTTAGATCTGCGGCCAGATCCCGTTGATAAGCCAAAGGAGACATTTTAGCAAATTAACAAGATGGCCGCCAGATGAAGGGTTCATTTTCATACTAGCCTCCATTCCTTGATTAAAACTCTGCATTTATTTCAATTAGACTGAAAGCGAAACCTGAAATTAGGCTCATTCTGTGTAATTAATGGCCGGCAACGGCGGAAAAGTTTTTTTAAACACGCCCCCAGGGCAACCCAAGGTGTGGAACATTTAAATTATAATTTTCCAACGTAAGCTCTCAGGTGTAAGGTTTGTTTTGTGTTAAAAGATTTTTTGTAAAAATAAAAATATTGAAAGCGGAGTAATTAGTTACATATGAAAGAGCATTTAAAGAGCAGCTTTATTATAAACCTGAGTTCACAATTAAAGACAAATCCGCGCCAGCCAATCAAAGAACGCTGCCATGAAAATTGCGGTGAAGAATCGCGGTGTTAATTATGTGTTGTGAATGCAACTAATGCCAGCAGTGATCAGTAAAATGCGATAAAAATATCCTCCCCTCTCTATTTGTCGATCCAAGTTCGTAAATAATGTAAAATCGCTACCAATCTCATCTTATACTTATAGATGTAAAATTATGCTTAAATAAATAAAAACAACTGCATAACATTAGTTACTACTAAATCGTTATAGAAGTTAAGTTATGTATACAGAATCTTATAATTTGAGTACCTACCTATGTACTTTTTATACGTAGGTACATACGAAAAAAAAACAAAAAATAAAACATTGAATTCGGAGTCACCCTGTATAGAGGATTGCTCCATTTAACTAATTGGCCGCGTGTTTCCTCATAATATCCAGTTCACAGATCGGTGCAGGAGAGTAAAACCACAGTTTCAATTTACAAACAGTAAACCTATTCTCACACTACGCTACCCAAACGTCATTATTAATTTTGGTTTGCACTTATTTCAAACTCAAAAAACTCTCGTGCCTAAAAGATATAGGTACGTAATAGAGAGAAAGGCAAAAGGTATAGGTAGCAGTTAGCTATATCTTTAACAACTTTAGTGAATGAAAGAGACAGAAGTATTAAGCACGGGTTAAATTAAATACAGTATTACCTTTGGGGAGATTAATATAAGTATAGGCAATATGAACAAGTTTCACTATGTGGCCGACTAAAATGTATGGAACGGTTGCTTTGTAGGGAGATTTAAGATGAGGTCCGATAGTCAAATCCATTCATATCCTAAGATAAATTAACTACGATTACCGTCATAATAATTCAAACCTGGGTTACTGTAACTTTATTCTTATTGTATTCTACTTGAGTTAACGCAATAGTTTGTGTATAATATAGTTAATAATCCTAATTGTACTATTCAATTGTTTGCCGTTATCAATAGACTAACACCTACTGATTGCACGCCCATAAGTGTAATTGCTTGTTATTAATCCGGAGTTGGCTTACTGTTTGTTTTGATCTGACCATCTATGCTGTAGCTTAAAGGCTTGCTCTGTTGCAACATAATTTACGTAGAAAGAACAGTCTCGGTGTTTTTTTTATTAAAAATTAAGCTTAAAATTATGCTTATAAGGCAGAGCAGTTGCATACAAAATGCAGGATTATTTTATACTTTGTGTAGTTAAATGAAAGTGAGAAACTCCTATGAATGTTGGCGTAATATTATAATCAGGACACAGGCAGTTATAGATCAGGTCTACTCGGTGAATTTATTACCACGTGTTAAATTCACTCGCGGCTAGTACATAAATACCGTAGCCACAACGTTCGCCATTGGCTCGATGGACACCTACTTAGGTACTACCCGTCCTATAGCGTCTCTTGGTACTGTTACTAATGAGATACTGTCAGCACGTATTATATTATATACAGTCGACAACCTAAGACAAATAGGAGAAAGATTTATCCTATAATAATGATCCAAGTTACGTTAGTTTGGTTGAAAAAGATAGTGCCACGAAATGGTGAGGTAATTGGTTCGAATCGTGATCGTGACGAAAAATCTTCTCCATTTAATATTTAGAATGGATTAATGGAGGATGATTTACGTAAGGTGACTAGTTGGGGCTGAACGCCAAAGGAAGACCTTGGGAGAGGCCTGCGTCCAACAGTGGACTGATATAGGTTGATAATGAATATTTGAAATAATTGGTTTGTCAATTCTTAATGCTGAAAAAAATCATAAGCATTTAGGCAGCTAAGGAACAGATTCACCCACTCAAGATAAACAATTCTCCATATTCCATGCAAATTCTCATGGGGCTTTGTTGTTTTCCCTTAAATGTTGTTTAGCAAATAGTGTTGTCTAATGAAAACAACCGAATTCCCCGAAATCCGCAATTAGCATCCAAACCGAATGTTTACGTAATCTAAACGTTGTTTTGTGTCGAACTGACGTAGAGATGTGATACTGTTACTTTATGGAACTGATGTTGTTGTTGCTATCCGTATTTACTAGTGAATAGGCTCCTATTTTCAGTAATAATGATAGTTGACCAAATTACGTGATTAAGTTGAAATGAAGTTTATGAAATGAAATGTACAAGTAGAAATTATTTCATAAAACTAAAAACCCGACTGTTTTTTTTACCCCTGTGATATTTTTATAGCCTATGTCACTGCTCCATCAAGGCGAATCTAACAACACCTCATATGTTAAAATCCATCCAGGCTGCAGGGCGTGCCAAAAAATTACACATACATACATACTACACTCAAAAAACATAACCCTCCTTCTTGAGCAGTCGGGTAAAAATGAAAGTGAAATTGAAGATAAACCTGAATTTAGTTTTCGATTCCAATTAACGCCAGAGTATACAGGGTATCCTTGAATTCATTCGACAAATTGAAATTTTGAGGTTTATGATAAATATTATTTTGGTACTTAAGGTTTTTTTAGTAACCGCAAAAAAAATTGAAATATGTACGTCACAAATCACACAATGACCTTAGAAATGGTATAATAACCATTCCAGTGAAAGAAATCATTGCAAACTATTAAAACTACCTTAAAATATAAAAACTCCAAAGCACAGAAACGATACGTGTTTATACATTTTAATTTATAGTTGAATTTAATGTAATTTTATTTTTCCCAAATTGATTAATTTACTTAAACGCTGTGCAGAATTAATGTATGTCACAAGCCTAACCATCCATTTAATTTTGTCGAATGAATTCAAGGCCAGACTGTATCTTCTTCTTCTTACAGTGCCTCTCCACTACTGAAGGCTGGCCGTCAGCTCCGCTCCCTCTATCTTGAGCCAGTCGGAAAAGCTCTATCGCTGTCCCCTCCACAATATATCGGAATGGTCAAAGTGATGCTTCATTTGTTTTGGTAAAGTTAGTATATAATTATTAGTATTACGTGACGTCACGTTTTTCTATTAGGTTTCAGTTGTTTAATACATTGATAATCTGAATTATATCAGAATATTTTATTTTCGAATTAAAAAAAAATTGCAAGAAAGATAATTATACTTAACTATCTAATTAGTAAAATTAATTAAAATAAGTTTGTTTTCAATACGTGTTACCTTCCAATAAAGCGATTTTTATAGTAAATTGGATAAATTTATGTATGGAATGTTATCTAGATTTAACTACATATAAAATTATAATTTTATGTTGCATAGCATCTCTACCAAGGGAATTGAATAATATAAATAAGTAAGTAATCGAAACAGTAAACTTTCCTAATGAGGTTTCTCTGAAGAATAAGAAATTTAATAGGTCATAGAATAATATATTTTTATTATCTAGATTCTAGGTCTTGAATCTCGAAATACTCTTCTGAACTCCGTTGTTCACGACGATATGAAACCTGCCCCCTTACCATGAACTCTTATAGCAGGAATACTTCAATATTACTTTGTTACTTCGTACAATGACGACCTAAATAAGCTTACTTTAAGGTCGTCATTGTACGAAGTAACAAAGTAATATTGAAGTAATCCTGCTATAAGAGTTCATGGTAAGGGGGCTGAAATTGTTTTTTTTTACAATACTTTTTTTGTATTTTCCACCATTTTCCTCCGACATGTGGATCGGAGACTTTTTGTAGCTGAAAAGAGTCTTTTTTTTTAACGAACTTGTTCTATTAGTTGTCACAGATGCATCATTTATGCAAAGTGGTAGGCTTTCGTAATAATATGGGTGGGAAACGGGACGAAGACATCAATACTTTACGCCACGGTAATAGTTATTATATTGCAATGGCTTGGTCTAAGTTGACAAGACCTGACTAAACTCTGTCCCAGAATCCGGTACAACAACGTTTTTATACTAAAATAACAATTCTAGAAAGAAAGTCGAAAACACATAACCTGAAGTTCAATAATTCGTACCTTACACCATTCTATTTTATTTTTATTTAATCGGAGAACTTACAGCTTTTATGTATGTAATATGGGTAAAACCTAAATAAAGAAATTGATTCAGTAATAAGCTAAAAATACTTCATGTCAGCGCAATAAGAGTAGGAAACGTACTTCAATGTCGTTGATGTGCTGTCGAACATACTCTATTTCCCTACAATTTCTGCTCGATATGCTCAAATCCGAGGCGAAACAACGCAAATTGATCCTAGCACACCTCTCGGATCTCAGTGCTGCCACCCACATACATAAATCGCATTGTCCATGCTCGTCGAATCCTGATATTGCGAACTAACGGGTCGCAGATAAACTATTACGTTTTGATATGTTATTAAATGAAAAATGACAATGCCAGATTCTGCCCCACCATCAACCGCATGATGTACAAGATAACGAATAAATGTAAAAATATCTCCGTTTTTTTATTAAAAATATTGGTTTAAAATAAAGTTATGTACAAGTTGCGCGTCGAATAATCAATTTTAAAAGTTTTTGTACGTTTTGCTCTTAGTTTTTCCGCTAATCATTCATTGTAACGTGACATTTTTTTATTATTGTGGGTTTTTTAACATTATGAAATCGAGGCGAATTATTCGTTTTTTTTTGTTATCATTTTCTACTACTCTCGCAAACTCTTACTGTTTATGATTATGCAATATGAAATCTGCAATCAGTCCCCAGCTTCAATGTACACGCAGTTTTGTATAGGTGGGGCATTGCTCCGTTGAAATCTGGCAATGTCATTTACTTCTTGATTATTTTAGTTCGTGAAAAAGAGCATAAAAAAACTACCACTTGCGATAAGGGACAAGCATTTTTTTATTTTTTATAAATTATAATATGAAAATCAAGACTGTTCCAGAACTTGTATTGGGTGATAGTACTCAATCGCCTTATGAAAAGAAAGTTTGTTGTTTTATTTAAATGTTACAAAATGTATGTTTCCGCAATAATAATCGAAAAGAGTAATAAGGAACTACAGGGTTTAGAATTATGAAAATTACGATACACTCTTATGTATTTATAATTGACATGGGTAAGATTAGATATATCTACTCGTATGTACATATGATAGTATGCATGTTCAACTCTAGAAATGATATTGGTTTCACCATAAAGTGTACTCACATACGCAATTTTCAACACTAAATTTCGATATAAAATCCACTGTTAAAATTTTGTCTTCGTCAAATTGCTAATAAGACATTTATAGGCAAGAAGTAAGAAAGTTAAGTAAAACAAAACAAGTAGGTACACCGAAAACTCTCTCAGAGTTGTTACAACTCTTTACAATTTCTTCCGCCTACGCCAATTTGAATTAAACCTCACGAAACGAAAATACAGTTAGGCAACGAAATGAACTGTCTTCACAAGTGAATTATTACAAGAACAAAAAAACGTGACTATTTTTAGGTATAAAATATGTCAATGAATCTAACTACAACTCATTTATCAAAATCCATGAAGCTATTTACGGTGCCTACAAGAGGCCACCAAGAATTGTTCATACATACCAACACTCCAAAAACAATACTATCCTCCCTTCGGCAGTCAGGTAATAAACCACCACCCACCTATGTAACTGAAGTATGTAGTATAGACATACTTTAATAACATAATGTGATGAATTTTGACCAAATCATAGAATAGAATAACATTTATTGCCTATTAAGTAAGAAGAAATAAAAACAGTCTTAATAAATTACAGTGACAATTAACAAACATATAACTTAGGCAAAAGGTTTAGGCTTCAGCTGATAAAGCAATAAAGTATCTTTCTAAAATCGAAGATATCGTGATTCAAAGTCAGCTAGTAAAAATTAAATATTAGATTCAAATAACGTACCTGTATAAATAAACCAGCGTCAAAATTAATACTCGGAGCCATACTCGGAGCTATAACCCGGTGCAAGACGGCACCGACTAATTCTAGGCGCTTCAAAGAAAGGGATTTAACGAACCGTTAGTCGTTTCGTTTGAAATACAAGTTTGTTTTCCACTCCCTACTCGCTAAATTTGGGCCGAAGTAATGGCGCGACAGGGCTGCGACGAGTTTCGATAGCGCACAGTTCAGTCAACTTTGTTTTGTCGAAGTTGTTCAACCCTATTCCGAAAAAACGTGTTCCAAAAATGGGTTTACAACCAATTTTATATTTTACAATGAAAATGTCAAATGAAAGTTTTGTGACATCTATAGAAAGTATAACGTTTTCTAGGTTTCCAACCCACGCCCTTTTATTTGTGTCAATCGAGATCTAACAATGAATTGAAGTTATATTTCCTCAATTGCGACAGTTGTCAAAGCTTGCCATTTTTGATTTAAGCAGGCTCCGGGAAATAAAGTTTTTAACAATTCTTACTTAGGATCTTCTATTTTTAGAAAAGAGGTATGAACTTATTGCCTAACTTTATATAATTTGCGTATGTATGCCTAAGGGTTTACCCTAACGTAAATTATAAAAATCGTAAAGACAAAATTTGTATTGTGTAAATAAATGTACGTAGTAAACACGAAAGTGCATCTGTAATCGGAAAACATAATAAATAATAATAAAATAAGTACATAGCCGAAATTGAAGGCAGCTGAAGGCATAACATGAGTGGAGTCAGTTTATTAATGTATTTTGCGCGAATTCTGGTTCACCCTATACATTACCTGTCACCCTGTCTTAGAATTACATTTCAAACGAAATATATTTTATTAAATCAGTCAGACTGAACAAATTACAACACCGCAAACGAAATGAACAATTCGCGGTATTACATAAATTAACTGAACCAAGAGTAATATTCAAATTAACATAGGCTTTACAAGCATACCGTCCGAGCGGTGCCGCTTAAAAGAATCCCGCTTACATAACAAAAACTTGCCTTAAATGCTAATACAAGATATCGCAGTGCACCCGAGAACCTTCGACAATGAATATTTCATAGACCTCCATTGGAGACCAGTTTAGATAGATCTTCTTCAGCCACTGATGTACATTAGAGGAGCACAAGTGGTATACTCTTCGATGGATCAAGATAAACTAGTTGTTATTCAAAACCTACTGACGCAGATGTACGCTTATTTTCTCATTAATTTTTCATCTGGGTTTGGTTCGCGTTAAGTGGCGTTTGATCAAGCATTGAGATTTCGTTTATTTTAATTTTGATTGTTTATGAAGGCATGAAATTGACCGAGCTCTGCTCGAAATTGCCTCTCCTTTTCATTTATCGAAGATTGTGTTGTTTATTTACTGCTTTATATTATAAAATATTCTGCTACAAATACAATTACACTACGTTTACACTTCATCGCTGGCAAAAATCCTGTGGTTAAGATTGTTAGCTAAAATAGGTAGATATTATATTTATTTCAAGGACCTATGTTCTCTTAACGTACGTGAACCAGGAATATACTAAAAAATATCAGTCCTTAAATCATTTCGACATACCTTGTAAAAAATTAACCAAGTAATTACGTACGTATTAAGACACGATTCCTTGGTGCGTTATCGAGAGTACAGATTGGTAGACCTAATGATCGCCAACCTTCGTAGGAAAACTGTAATATAAGAAGTATAAGTAATTTTAGAAATAAAAATATATTTAGCTACAAATATGTAGGTATATGTTTTACACTCACTTTTTGGTTGAAGCAGGTCTTTAGAGCGACGGTTTTTTTCAGAAGATTTCCTTTGATTTTACAAATACGATTACACTAATAATAGATCTCAGAAACACTATCAACTGGGAGTAACAATAGACCGACATTGTGCGACTTCTATGCAAATTCACCGTGTCTTTAGAACTTTATCTACTCGTATCTCTTCTAATTTCAAAGTTAGCATCTAACCTCATATCAACCCACTCTGTGAACATTATTTTATTATTATTAATAATAATAATAACTTATTGATGGAACATATGTTACATGGTATAAAAAAGCACATAATTACATTGGCTTAGGCTTATAAATATATAAGTTAGGTTATCCTGTTTAGCAAGTCGTGCTATTGAAGTACACTAGCCTTATTATTATTTATTACTGGTGTTTTCCCATTTCCATCACACGTTATGTATACACACCGATGCTTCGTATTCCGGACTAGGTGGGGTTATACTACAGCTACATGCTTATTGATCTGAAGCCGTTAGCGCAGTCATTACCGGCTATTATTTATTAGCAAGGTTTGCGCATTGGAAACCTCCTATGTCGCAGCCAAATGGAATATCGGATGGTAGCTAGCAAACACGATTGTGCTTACACCGCGTCAAGTAGCTTTAGTGGGAATTCCTGGAATTGGAATAGTCTGAAAATAGCTGCGTATGTAGATTACCGTGTGAGCAGGGTGCTAAATTAGCAATAATGTTAATGTACTCCAGTAGTATATCTAATTTATTAGAGTATTGAACTCGTTTTTTATTCAATCCGTTAATGTGTTAACGGATTCAATAAATTAAAATTATTTCAAATTCATATAGAAGACTGAAAAGTAAAGTATGCACATTGCGAGTTCCATCCAGCGGCGACATTTGATACTCAATTACGACAAAGCTTAACTGTCACTTCCATAATAATGTATATCCTGTATTTCAAACAAACCTTATTGCCAGCGTCATAGCAGTTGAAATCGTACTGAAAGTATATAATGAAATTGACTGACCGACGAAGCTTTCGGTGTCGTGCGTGTCATACATTTTACATTAGAAAAGCTACGCGTACGTGCTACGCGACCGCAAGCTACGCGCTTCCACCCCCTGCCGCCCGTAGCCGTAGGCAATGCTACACGGACCATCGTAGAGTCAACGTTACCTTATATTTTCATGTCTATCCATTCTATCTCAATTAGCATATTCACTGGAAAACATTTGGTATTTTACGAAATGTATTATTGAAACAAATTAATTTTTGTGTTGAAAATATAAAATACTACGTCGCATATAAACTATAAATTAGAAATATTCATATTTTCTTTTGGACCAGATATTTGGCAACACATGTTTGTTTTAGTTTTCAAATTGCTTGTTTTAAGAGGAACAATCATAATTTATTTATGAACTATGATTTGAATATTTATTCAACGTAGGTGGAAGGCAAGTACTCTTGAAATAGATAACCACTTACAAGATATCCAATAATAAAACATACAAAAACTCGTAATAATGGTTTTCCTTCCTATAACGCTATTTCCAATGTAAATACCACAAACAAGAATATCTATTTTATGGAATTCCAATATTTTTAGTCCTTATGTCAACTAGGCGATAAGTAAAATATTCCAATTTCGTCCTTGTAAGGTTTCACAGTAAGGTATACAATCGGGTAAAGAGAAAACGCTTTTCAAGGTCTCAGGTGTTGGCTAAAGCAAAATTTGAACTCTAATATTGGACCGATTTGAAATCGAGGATTTTTATCACACCATTCCGATCTTAAAAACACGGCGATAGGACCGATAATGCAAAAATATTGTTTTTGGTCCTTTACTGGATTGGAAGGATTTAAATTGATATTATTAAATAATTCGAGCTCCATGGCGAATAGCGGCGATGGCGTAATAGCTAGGACACTTGACTTCCGTTACGAAGGCACGGGTTCGGACCCAATATCTGCCATATACAGTCGAAAATAGAGAAAACTATACCGGGGATTTCATTAAAGTTGAGTAACTACTTGACAGATTGTAAAAACTCGAATCATTTACTAGTATATAGCTTAGAATGAGTGCTATGTAAATATAAAGAAAGAATTTTAGAGTCTAGCGTTTTTCGAGAAAATCTCAACCTTAATGACTTTCCAGTATTCCTTTGCTGTTATTCATAAACCTAGTTAAACCTCACTTCCCTTAAATCGTGTTGCTATTATTTTCACACTTCGTTAAAAAAGGTTAAGATAGAAAGGGACAGGGGGCCTAAACGGTGGCGTAATTTTAAATCACATTTATGAATACGCGCCTTTGTGTTAGACGGTTTTTCGCTATAACTTATTTTTATTTCGACGTAAACATTACGCTTTAAATTAAAAGGTCATTGACATAGGCTGTGACCTATCCATTAGACGGGGGTCAATTCCCAGTTGTGTGCGTCGTAACGCCCCGAGCCGAGTGGTCCACAAACGAGCCGCCCCGCTGTAAACCCTGAAAATAATTTAATTACTGAAAGTCGAATATCTAAAATGAGGTATCAAGAGACAGTTATAGTACCCAAATGACAACGCCAGATTCTGTCCCACCATCAACCGCAAGATGTACAAGATAACGAATAAATGTAAAAATATCTCCGTTTTTTATTAAAATTATTGGTGTAAAACAAAGTCTTGTAGGTACATCTAGCGAGTCGAAAAAAACAGCCTATTTAAGAATTCAGAAAATAGTAAGAAATAGAAGCGAATTATTCATTGTCTTTAAAAAGATATGACCGATCCCAAGGCTCGACAGAAAATCACTGAACTCCCTACTCGAAAATGGAGGACCATTATCCGAGACCAATTGCTTCGGTAAACCCCACCTGGCGAAAACCTCACTAAGTCTGCTGATCGTGTGACTCGCGGCCGTACTCGGTACTTGGAAAACTTCCAACCACTTCGTCCGTGCATCCACAATTACCAGGTAAGTCTTACCGCACAGAGGCCCCAGAAAATCTACATGTATCCGTGACCACGGGCGCGTGGGCCACGGCCAGGGGCTGGGCGCGTGGCGGCGCGGCGCATCGCTCTCGGCGGCGCACACGGCGCACGCGCGGCACAGCGCCTCCACGGCCTCGTCGATGCCGGCCCACCACACGTAGCTGCGAGCCATCGCCTTCGTTTTTACGATACCCATGTGAGCTTCGTGTAGTTCAGCTAAAACCATACCCTTGCAGCGTTCGGGTATCACGACTCGATGCCCCCACATGACACAACCCAATTCTTCGTACAGTTCACCCCTTCGATTGAAGAACGGTTGCAACGATTTAATTTCAATCTCGTCAGGCCATCCGTCCTTAAGATAAGTCAAAACCCTACCTAGAAGTGGATCTCGCTGCGTCTGCTTCTTAACTTCGTTATAATCTAACAGTAAAGCGTTCTGAGCAAAATGGAGGTAAGTTTGTTCGGGCACACCGACAGGTTTAACTGTTCCCGGCAGCGGTAGTCGCGAAAGACCATCCGCGCCGTTCTGTTTCGTGTTTACGTACTCTATGTCGTATGAGTAAGCAGAGATCTTTATTGCCCACCGCTGTAACCTACTCGCGGCCATGGCTGGTGTACGCGCACGCCGACTAGGTTCTTTAATCACGTCGACGCAACACGGCCGACGTACGCGTAACACCCTCGTAGCTCGTAGGCAGCAAGATCCCGGTGGCGGCGGCAGCGGGGTAGACGGTATACGTATCGAATGAAACAGGTTGATGTATACTGATTTGAAACTTAGAGGACGGTGTATCGTATGAAACAGAATGACGTATGCTGATTTGAAACTAAGAGAACGGTGTATTGAATGAAGTGACGTTATGTAGAAATGAAACAATTCGTTTAGCTGGACACGAGTCGGCCACGGCCCCCCCTAAGATCTTCCTTGGGTTCCCTATCTCGAATCTTCTATCTTCGGCTCGTAACGCTTGAACGCCTTGCTTGCTCTTCAGCTCTTCTTGCTAGCTTTTTCTTTCTTCGGATGTTCTCCTCTTGCTGGTCGACGAAATACTAAACGAATTTTCGAAAAATACTCGCTTATATACCCCAAGGCATGAGCTTAAAGAGACTCGCAGCCGACCCGCCGTTTATTGGTCAAATTTTTAGTGTCGAGGGCGACCGCGGTGGGGAAGGTGCGCGGGGCGAGGTAATATAAAAATACGGGGCGCCGAGAGGCGCGCGCTCAGCGCTCAGTTCCCAACGCACGTTCGCCGCTGGCGCACGCCTGTACCTGTTTATGCGCAGCCACGCATGTACTACTGCTAAAATTATATTAGGAAATTATATTGATTGGCTCGTGCACCAACATTCTACCCCCTGTGACGAAGTCACACTACCGGTACACGAGCAGCACCTATCTGTCTATTACAAAATATCTGATTACTTAATCTTTTAATTGTGTGCAGATCTACGGATCTTTTTGACTTGAAACTGTGACTCTATAATACTTTACATGACCTATAATTAACTTTACTTCTAGATTTGACTTTACTATATAAACTCGATCCGTGGACCTACACCGTACAATACGGAAAAACTAAAATTGAAATAACACTTTACACAGTTTTCTTTAGAATATTACGAAATTAAAATTAACTTTGTTAAATTAAAAATAAGCTCTGACTTCACGGTTCTCGCTCTGTCTCTTTCTAATGTAGTAGCGACATCTCGCTTTCTCGCAACTATGCGGAGCTGCTGCTATTGGTCCGTAGAAAACCAAAGCTGATTCGTCTTACGAAAAACTGGTTGTAATTGTTACAAAACTAGAACTACTTAGAAAATAAAATAAGACACAAATTCACTGATTATGTTCATAAATTACTACCAACTTATGTGCTGATCTACGAAGGATACCTGATCCTGTCTTAATGTCCACTATTCTGACTACACCGTCTTTGGCGGGATAAACCTTAACTATTTTGCCTTTTATCCATACATTACGTGGAGCTTGATTGTCCACTACGATAACTACATCTCCTACTCTTAATTGTCTAGTTTGTGAACGCCATTTCGGTCTATGAACTAAACTAGGAAGATATTCCTTCAGCCACCTTTGCCAAAATCTATCTGCTAAATACTGCGCCAATCTCCATTGCTTTCGAAGGCATAAATCTTTCGAATCGAATTTACCCAGTGGGGCGTAAGTGGCTGAAGAAGTACCTAACAAAAAATGGTTTGGCGTTAATGCTTCCTCGTCTGCATTGTCTATTGAGACGTGAGTCAAAGGTCTAGAATTTACTGTTCTTTCTACTTCAACTAGCAGAGTGTATAGGGTATCTGGATGTGGAGCCTGTTCGTGCAAAATTACTGATAGTGATTTTTTTACTGAACGAATAAGACGTTCCCAGGCACCGCCACTATGCGGCGCCACTGGTGCATTGAATTTCCACTGAATTTTTTCAGGTCTAAACCTCTGTTCTATTTTATCGAATTCTATCTCGGATATACTTTTCTTGAGCTCTTTGTCCGCGGCTTTGAGATTTGTACCGTTATCGGAGTACATTATGGAAGGATGACCACGCCTACCAATGAATCTTTGAATAGCTTTTATCGTGTCATCTGTGTTAAGAGAAGGCGTTGTTTCTAAGTGAATTCCGCGGGTCGTCATGCATGTGAACAAAACACCGTAATACTTTTGCTTACGTCTGCCGATTGTAGTCATAACAGGTCCAAAATAATCCATTCCGCTGATTGTGAATGGCCTAACGTACGGAGTCGTCCTATCGATGGGAAGCGGTCCCATCAAAGGGTTGTTTGGTTTACTTTTTTGAATTTTACAGTAACGGCATTCACGAGCAACTCCCTTTACTAGTTGGCGTAAGTTGGAAATATAAAATCTCTGCCTCAACTCGTTTACAATCATCTCATTTCCGTAATGTCCTAACTTCTTGTGATAATGTGTAACTAATAATTTGGTAAAGTCGTGCTTGGGATCTAATATAACTGGATAGCGCACATTGAAATCGATTTCTTCGCTCTTGACACGACCATCGCTACGGATAATGCCATTTATTAAAATAGGCGAAAGCTGAAATAATTTGCTATCCTTGTCTACGAATTTTCCTGAGGACAGGGTTTTAATTTCTGATGAAAAACTGTCATTTTGAGCTGATCTGAGTAATAAATTTTCCGCCTCTTCATACAGCTCTGAATCAACTTTTACTTTGCGCTTTCTACACCTATTAATGAAACACAAAACGTAAGCCAACGTATTGACCAACTTTACGTAACTGGAAAATCTATTTACGTCAATCAAATGACTTTTCTTGCTATCTATGACGCTTAAAACGACATTCCTTTTCATCTCTAAATCGTTAAGTTCTTTTTTGTTAATTTTCTCACAAGTGGGCCACAGTTCTTCCGGTTCGAGCAAAAATGTTGGTCCCGTAAACCACCTACTTTCTGGTGTGAGCTCGAACTCTGAACTATCTCTAGTAGCATCGTCTGCTACGTTTTCGCGAGATGGCACCCATCGCCAACAATCTCTACCTACTAGCTCGTCGATTTCTCCTAAACGGTGCGAAATAAAGGCTTGAAAATTACGTGCGTCTGACTGTATCCAGCATAAAACGTTCTTTGAGTCAGTCCACATGACGGACCTGTCTATCTCTAAGTGATGTTCCTTTTTAATGTAATCTGCGAATCTACTTCCGAGTAATGCACCTTGCAATTCTAATCTTGGAATCGAAATGGGACGTATTGGTGCGACACGAGTCTTACTGCCAACAAAAGACACTAAAACGTTACCGTTTTCAAAAGTCGTTCTAAGATAGGCGGCGGCTGCGTAAGCACTCGAACTTGCGTCGCAAAATACATGCAACTGTCTGTGAAGGGGCTTATCGGACGTAGACATGAAGTAATGACGAGGTATTTCTATCTTACGTACTTCATCTACTAAGTGCAGCCAGGATTGCCATTTCTCGTATGCTTGATCTGTAATCTCCTCGTCCCATCCGACTGCTGATCTCCACACCTCTTGTAAGAGAATTTTTGATCTTACCGTTAATGCGCCTAGTAATCCAGCTGGATCGAAAACAGACATAACTAGTTGCAGCATTTCTCTTTTAGTTGGTTTTTTTGCTCCTGTAGACAATGCCTCTGGCAACTTCTTCATCGTAAGATCGAATGACATAGTGTCTGTGGTTGAGTTCCATATTAGGCCCAAAGTACGTACCGTTCGCTGTTCTGTTGTACCTGATGTCAAATTAACGACTCCCTGTGCTCGATCTGATATGGGTACGTTTTCTAACAACTTATTGTCGTTGGCTGACCAACTTGTGAGCTTAAAACCGCCATTTTCGTGTATCTCTCTTACTTCGTCAATTAATCTTTTACCAGCTTCCTGATCGTCGCAACTCTGCAACCAGTCATCCATATAAAATGAATGAATGATCGCTTCCTGCGCATGCGTACTCGCTACCTCACACTGCGTTGCGTTAATGTTGCGTACGTATTGTGCACTGCATGGTGAACATACTGAGCCAAACAACATACTTGTCATTACGTATTCACTAATGTCGCTGTCTGGTGTTTCTCTCCATAGAAAGCGCTGCGCTTGCTGGTCTTCATTAGCAATGTTTATTCTCAAAAACATATCTTCTATGTCGGCTGTAAATGCGTATTTACCTTCTCGAAAACGAAAGATACATCCTAGTAAGGAATTGAAGAGATCGGGTCCGGGAGAAAGTTTGTCATTGAAACTGACATTTGCTACGCGCGCTGCACAGTCGTAGACTATGCGGAGTTTTCCCGGCTTGTTGGGATTACGAACTGCGAAATGAGGAAGATAAAATGTCTTACTAGTAGTTTGCTTTGCCTCTTCATCTGATAATTTTCTCGCGTACCCTTTGTCGATATACCTCTGCATTTTCTCTCTATATGATTTTTCGAACTCACTGTTTGTTTTAAATTTCTTCTCTAATGAAAGGAGTCTATTTTCCGCGTAGCGTCGACTAGGTGGAAACTTAACCTCTTCCGCTTTCCACAGCAAACCAGTTTCCCACTGAGAACCGATTTTCTTTGTAGTAGTCTGTAAAATCTTTTCTTCGCGCTTTGTCACTTCCTGTACTCTCGGCTTTAGCGCCACGCCCATGTTTTCCAGAGAAAAATGCTGACGCATTAGATCGTCTAACTTACTTAGATCTCGATCACATGTCGTATCTAGACGAAGAACTGTGTGAACTTTTGGCCCACTGGATCTGAAGGCTATGTCTACGTGACCGTGCAGCACCCAACCTAACTTCGTTTCAGTAGCTATCGGCTCTCCTTTCTGCCCTTCCCGATAGCTAAGTGGTTTTATTAGGTCCCAGTGGTTGTGACCGATAAGTATTTTGGGTGCTTCTCTTACTGGGGGCTCTACTGGTATACCGTCCAGATGAGGCCACGAACGACGTTTGAGCTGCATTGGCTGCTGCGCGATGACGTGGCTTACTGTTCGTGCTTTGATTTTAAAACTCTCGTCGCTCTTCGAACCTCTGACTTCTAAATAAACAACTTGTGACTCTGGCTCACTGTGAACCATATCTGCTACGCCGGCCAACTGTAACTGTCTCTTTTCTCCTTGCAGCCCTAGGTGTTCGGCTACGCTTTTATCTAGAACGGTTATCGTAGCTCCTGTGTCTAACTGAGCTGGTATCTTTAACTCGCCATTTGGGCCTTTGGCGATGACGTAGAGTGTGGGCAGGAGGATATTGTCTGAGCCGTCGTCGTCGTCTACACTACCTACGAATGTGCTTGTGCTTGTTACTGCGTCTACTGGAGTCGTTGGTTGCCCACGTGATGCTGACTGATTTTGTTGGGCTGCATTACTAGACTGATCGGAATCTTGTCCACTGTTACTCCCCTGAACTGAAGGTTGTGTATCTGTCTGTGATCGTCGCAGAAGAGGATGTAATCGAGTACTGTTACCCCTACAAAACTTTCCTAAGTGCCCTGCTTTTAAGCAGCGGAAACAACAATGTTTGCTCTTTATGTTCTCCCAACGATCATCTACACTCAACTCTAAAAATTGTTTGCACTGTTTTATTTCGTGACCGTTTTTATCGCACAAAAGACAAGAATACTGCTTTTGAACCTGTTGTGACCTTTGCGGATTCGGCGCATTTTGCGCGGACTGATTATTTTGACTACTACTCGTATTTATTGTGTTACTATTTGCACCTACTGTTAACACTCTATAAGGCGCGCTCTTTTTCGTATCGGTACTAAGAATATCAATGCTAGGCGTAAATCCTGACGTCCTATACAAATGTATACTCTGCTCTAGGAAATTTGAAAATTGGACAATCGGAATGTCAGATTGGTGTGACTCATGCCACAACATCCATTTGCATCTGAGGTCGGAAGGCAATTTTGAAACACAAATATTCAATAATTCGTCATTCACTAAGTTATCACCGCGAAATTGAGATAAATGGCTGACTAACAAAAATATTTTGGTATGAAAATCGCTCACATCGACACTAGTACTCTTTTCAGGCAAAGATTTCATAGATCTAATATCCTGTACTAACTGTTTGATCACAAATTTAACATCACCGTACTTAAGATAGAGCTTCGATCTAATCAAAATCAAATTATCGGGACTATACAACAATGGACCTACGGCCTCACGAGCTTTCCCTTTCAGACACTTATTTAGTTTATCTAAAATATCTAGACGGTTACACATACGATTGTCTAACATATTATTAAAACGCAAAATAAATAGAGGCCAGTCAGAAAAATCACCACTAAAGCTAGGTAAATCAGAAGGTGGCTGCGCATAAACAAATAAAGGCGTACCTGCCATTGGTCCTAACTGATGAGCTGTCGCAGCGTCGGCGACCGGAGCGCAGCCACTCGTAACAGGCGGCGCCGTCGTAGATGTCTGTGTAGCTGTGTGCAGCCCCTCGAACGCCGTGGCGAACTGATGACCTGGCTCCTCCGTCTTGATATGTGTCGAAGCTTGATGTTGGTCTTCTATGACTGGAATGTGTCTCGTAGCTGGCATCGTCGTAGCAGAAGGCGTCGGCGTCGTAACAAAATGGATAAACTTCGTAGTTTCGTTATTTTGTGGGTTGTTAGCTTGATTGTACTGCGTCGATTGATTGACCCAATTCGTGGTTGATGCTGCCTTCTGGGATTGGCTGGTGACTGAATGGCCTTCGCTGCCTTCTAAATCTGCAAGTGCTAACTCTCCTTCGGCGTCGATAATGGCTTCTTCGATATTGTACTCTTCCTCCAGGAATTGTTTCTTCTTGATTAGTAACTGCTGCTTAAGTCTCGCCTTCTTAAGTTCGACTTCTGCCTTAAATCTTCTGTTCTTCTGACTTGATGTTTCACTCGGAGGACGAGAGTGTTGTGTTCTGAAGGGCAGTTGGCGGATTTCGTCGAGTAACACTGATAAACTGTCCGTTTTCGCAGTTTCAACACTCACGTCTCGTGACTGTGAGAAGCCCACCAATGCGTGGTTATTGGCGGTATGCGCTGACGCGGTAACACTTTGCACTTGACTCGCGATCGCGGTTCCATCGCGCACATCTCGTGACTGCGAGACGCCCACCAATGCGACGTTATTGGCGGGAGGCGCGGACGCGGAATTACTTTGCACTTCACTCGCGGTTAAATCGCGCTTGTCTCTATGCGGCGAGACTCTCAGTACGTCGTCACTGAGTTGCACGAACGCGGATACTTCACTGATACTAGATGCGCGCGATGCGAGAGGCGATAACCTGGGCTCGCTATGGGACGGTGTCGCGTAAGGCCTAGCTGCGCGGGCGGCAGCGGCAGTTGCGCGCACAATTGTTTCTTCGGCCGCGGCGCGGGAGGCGCACTCCGCAGCGGCGGCGGCGGCGATGCGCGCGGTCTCGCGGGCTGCTTGTTCTTCGGTGGCGGGGGCGGGGGCGCGGCCTTGTTCCCCCGCTAAACTGCGCAGATTGTAAGGCGGATCTTGCTGTCTTCTGCTGTGCGTCGACATTTTCACTGTCGCTGACTCTTCTATATCCGGCTCGAAGGACCAGATGTACGCGCACGCCGACTAGGTTCTTTAATCACGTCGACGCAACATGGCCGACATACGCGTAACACCCTCGTAGCTCGTAGGCAGCAAGATCCCGGTGGCGGCGGCAGCGGGGTAGACGGTATACGTATCGAATGAAACAGGTTGATGTATACTGATTTGAAACTTAGAGGACGGTGTATCGTATGAAACAGAATGACGTATGCTGATTTGAAACTAAGAGAACGGTGTATTGAATGAAGTGACGTTATGTAGAAATGAAACAATTCGTTTAGCTGGACACGAGTCGGCCACGGCCCCCCCTAAGATCTTCCTTGGGTTCCCTATCTCGAATCTTCTATCTTCGGCTCGTAACGCTTGAACGCCTTGCTTGCTCTTCAGCTCTTCTTGCTAGCTTTTTCTTTCTTCGGATGTTCTCCTCTTGCTGGTCGACGAAATACTAAACGAATTTTCGAAAAATACTCGCTTATATACCCCAAGGCATGAGCTTAAAGAGACTCGCAGCCGACCCGCCGTTTATTGGTCAAATTTTTAGTGTCGAGGGCGACCGCGGTGGGGAAGGTGCGCGGGGCGAGGTAATATAAAAATACGGGGCGCCGAGAGGCGCGCGCTCAGCGCTCAGTTCCCAACGCACGTTCGCCGCTGGCGCACGCCTGTACCTGTTTATGCGCAGCCACGCATGTACTACTGCTAAAATTATATTAGGAAATTATATTGATTGGCTCGTGCACCAACAGCTGGTATACCATGCTTTGGACCGAACAAACTAACCAACGGTTTGTGATCAGTCCGTAAAGTAAATCGCCTTCTATACAAATACTGATGTAGTTTCTGAAGACAAAAAACTATCGCGAGAGCCTCACGATCAATCTGTGAGTAGTTCTTTTCCGCGTCGTTCAGGGCTCGCGACACGTAGACCACGGGCCGCTCACTGCCGTCCGCGCACGGTTGGCTGAGAACCCCACCAATTCCCCGGGAACTGGCGTCGCAACTTAGAAATAATTTTTTTTTGGGATCATAGTGTTTAAGAACTTCAGCACTAGTTAAAATTAATTTAATTTTTTCAAAAGAGCTTTCGCACTTAGAGTTCCACGACCAATCTACACCTTTTTTTAACAAATTGTATAGAGGCCCCAATACGGTCCTTATATTCTTTACGAATTTAGCATAAAAGTTAACTAATCCTAAAAAAGATCTGAGTTCCGTAATATTTTGAGGCCGCGGAATCCCTATAATGGCTTCAATTTTGTCAGGGTCCACCTTGATACCCTCCTTAGATATGATGTACCCTAAGTATTTCACTTCGTCTACCAGGAACGAGCATTTACTGCTCTTAAGTTTTATTCCGTGGCTGTGCAGTCTATTGAATACTCTATCTAATGTACATAAATGCTCCTGTCTCGTCACCGAGCCTATAATTACATCATCTAAAAATACCTCCACGTTAGGGATGTCACAGAGAAGATTTGACATAATCCGCTGGAAAATCCCTGGGCTCGAAGCCAAGCCAAAAACTAGTCGGTTATACATAAACAAACCCTTGTGTGTGTTAATAACAGTATATTTCTTTGTATCGTCCAATTCGATCTGACTATACGCTTGCGAGAGATCGATTTTCGAAAATACTTTACAGCCGTTTAAACCCACCAGCAAGTCATCGATCCGCGGCAGAGGGTACCTATCGACCAGTAAGACGGGATTCAACGTCACCTTGTAGTCTGCGCAAAGACGGAGCCCCCCGTCCGCCTTCCGTACCGGTACCAGAGGTGTAGCCCAATCCGAACTGTCCACCGGCTCGATGACGCCCTCGCGGAGCATGTCGTCCAGCTCCGCGTCCACGCGCTCGCGCAGCGCGTAGGGCAGGCGGCGCGCGCGACAAAACACCGGCGCCGCGCCCTCGCGCAGCCGGAGCGTCGCCTTGCCGCCCGTGAACCGCCCCAGCCCGACAGAGAATAGCGCTTTATATCTGTCGAGTAATAACGATACATTGTTACGATCACTAGAACAAACGGTACTATTACAAGGTAATGTTGGAATCTTTATTCGTAACTCGGATAACCACTGACGGCCCAGTAACGAAGTCGTCCCTCCATCGATCACAAACAATTCTAAACATTTACACCGATCGCCGTAGCTGATCTCCGGTTTAATAATACCTAAAGGTTTAATTTTACTGCCATCATAAAATTTCAATATTAAGTTATTTTTTTCTATCGGTCTAGTCTTAAAATATCGATCATAAGTGGATTTACTGATACACGATACTGCGGAGCCAGTATCGATCTCCATCATTAAACTGATTCCATCAATTAGCAATGATACGCTCACCGGCTTATAACCGTTCAAACAGAGTTGATGCATCTCCTCCTCCACGTCCGACTGCGAACCGCACCCCGGCTGCTCATCGTCTCCCGACGCCTCGCCGCCGTCACTCGATGCAGCGTCACAGTGGTACACCCTTTTCCTGGACGATACATCCGCGCTCTCCGTCCATTTCGGGCAGACACGCCTCAGGTGGCCTCTCTGTTTGCATTTGCCACAAACGTAATTCTTGTAACGACACTCGTTACTAGAATGGTCTCGCGCTCCGCATACTCGGCACTGCGCCGGCTCGCCGCCGCTGCCGCCGGCCTGCTGGCGCTGCGTGGGCGCGCGCCCGGCCGCCCGGCCCCGCGAGGCGCGCGCGGCATATCCCGGCGCCAGCGCGTGTACCGCGCCCGCCGCGCCGCCGCCGCCGGCCCCGCCGCACTGCTCCACCGCGGCCGCATCGCGCTCCGCCGCCTCCAATGCACACGCTAACTTCACGGCACCCGCATACTTTAAATTGTCCTCGGCGAATAAACGTTGTCGAATGACGTCACTTTTTAGCCCACAAACCAGCTGATCGCGAAGATTGTCCTCCAAGACGAGACCGAACTCACAAAATTTTGCCAGTTTCTTCAGTTCGGTTAAATATTGCGCAATCGACTCATCCAACCGCTGTCGCCGCTGCCGAAACCGATACCGCTCCGCCATGACAGATGGTTTCGGCTCCAAGTGATCACGGAACAACTTAACCACATCGTCATAGGACTTATCCGATGGTTTCATAGGACTAGTCAAATTGCTAAGCAATTCATAAGCCTCGTCTCCCATTCCCGCAATCAGTGAGGGCAACCAAAATTCTGTGTCCACTTTGTTGACCTTGAAATACATTTCAAGTCGCTCAATGTACATTGTCCAATTCCCGGATTCGACACAAAACTCGTTTATTTTCCCGACCGACATTGTCACAATGATTTGCACACAACACAGTTCACAATAACTCCGATTATTTATCGCTCGTCGCCAAATGAAATGTCCATAAATAAAATGCGTAGTTCCGATTCATTAGTTTATTTCCAACTCCAAACTTACAATTACCCTCGACCGACACATATTGGTATCTCGCCTACCTACATATACTACAGTTATTCTTCTATAGGAGTTGCGAGAGTAGTAGAAAATGATAATGATTATGATTATGCAATATGAAACCTGTAATAAGTCCCCAACAAAATGGTACATCTTAAATGGTCACGTAGTTTTGTAGGTGCGGCAAAGCTCCATTGAAATGTGGCAATGTCTTTTGTAAACTCGATTGTATCTCCAATCAAATGTAATATAGGGCAAGGTAATGGTAGCTACACCTACACGACAGTAAAATTTGAGGTACGATTTCAACCTTTACGACGTAGACAATACGAATGGATACACTCAAAAGTGTTGCATATGACGTGCTCTATTACCTACTATACGTAACGTGATCTGCTTTCGACTGTAAAATTTGGGTCGGCATTGCGTTCAGATTACAGGATATCGTGTGATTTTGTCGCCTAGCATAGATTATCCTTACGTATAGGTAGGTAATTTGTACGTTGTTCGAGAAAATTCTGAAATGAATGTGCCGACCTTGTAGGTAGTAAATACCATATGCCTTATTAATCCCGCCTCAGCACATTACTTTACTATGTAGTAATTTATACCTAGTACTTATACTGTTAACACACATTTTTGCCTTTTTGATTTTTGCACAAGTTTGTTACATCAAAGAATGATAGTTGGATCTATACCGGAGCCCAAATCAAGTGTCTTATTTTGTAAACAAATATGATCGTCTAATTACCTGTTGTGATGTAAAACCGAAGGAACTCATTGATTGAATTTGTTCATCATTGTCAAAATAAAGTAATCCGATCTAATAATGTATAAATACAATAACCATAGAATAGCTTAAAATGTTAGTGGGGGAGGGTAGTTTTTGTTTACAAAATAAGATACTTGATTTGGGCCTCGGTCTACAATCTGTGCTGATGAAGAGCTGTCACCTACATCTTATAATTATTTCGCATTTACGATGTGGAGTGGAAGCTACTGCAAATGAAATACCTTGACATTGTCCCGGGGTCAAACTTTGTAATTTAGAAGATGACTAAACTAGGGATGCCTTTAGAAGCGGCTGCAAGAAACTTTGCTGTTCATTTTAAACGTCCATCGCCCACGAACAATCACTAAACGCTCTTCTAAAGTAGGTTAACAGGAAGCGTTGATCTAATTCGCGGAGAAAATTCTTGACTAAGAAATCTCGTTATCCGCTTATATTCGAAACATAATAGACTTTTAATTGCCTTGCAGCTATTGTATAAAATTATGTTACGATATTTTACATCCAGTTTAACAATTTCTCAATTGTGAAGACGTAGTCATGGATTATTAGGTTTATTGTTTTAATAAACGAGGTCGCTGTCGATTCGCTTGAGCCGATTTTATAAATAAACTTTACATGTAATTTTTGTTTTAACCTAAGCACCTGTGTAGACCAAATGAAATGATAAAAGCTGCGTTTAACATCGATATTACCTGATAAAAACTAATGACAAGGCCCACCACGAAATTTGGCGATGGAATAACAAAATGAAGAGAAAATTGCGCCTCGTGAGAGGCATTCGTCCAGTAGCGGATGTTTATGAAGATACATGTGGATGAAGGTTAATCATTTGTACAATAATTTAAAAACAGATAACTATTCATATGGGCGTAGTCAAAAAGTGTAAAAAAGTATCTAAGATGTAATATCACTGTCACATCTGCCTCAGGAATAATGAAATAAAGATTAATCATGGGAAAGCAGCCATCGGTATAACCTTTTAGCTAAGGCATTAAAATTCAGTTAGCGAGTAAATGATTTCCGCAAACATGATTTTATATAGGCATAGTTATTTTAGATGGTTTGTTATCTTTATGTTGGTGGTATTCTGATTATGCAAACTAGGAACATGTTAAGTTGAAGCAAACATTGAAATATTGACGAATCGAGTAAACACTGTTACTAATTTTAATTACATTGTTGCTTGAATATATAATATATATTCGATACCACTGAAGCATACTTTGGACATAAAAGGAATTAACATTAATTAATATTACTTAGGAACTTAGCAAATTTATAAAGGTTTATAAACGAATTATTTTATTACAAAACAACCAAAAAAAAACGACTGCTGTGTATAACTGTATAATACAGTTCCATGATCAAGACGTACTGTAGCCTACTATAGGTATCATAGGTATAGACATATTTATATCAAAATTAATCAGCCGTTTAGGCTATTAGGGGGCCACGTATAGGTACGAATATACATACTAGCACGACGGTCTACAATTATACATTCACATTAAATACATTACCCTCCGTTCGACTATCAGAAAAAAACTATTTTTATATGTATAATTTTATTAATTACTTTACAATGTATAGCTTATTAGATAGAAACATATATCTATAAACCTATGAATGAATTGAAATTATGCACCGTTTTTTACACAATTCTGTTGGTCTTAGATATATAACTGCATTGTAGGCATTTTCTCATCTTACTCTTACATGTATTTTCTATAGCTATACATTATAGCACCTTTGGTAGAGAGCTATTAACATTACCTTATTTATTACATAACTACAAAGAGGTCCATACAAGTCCTCGATGTCTCGCCTAACTTAATTACATACTAGACTTGACGTGCTCTTGATATGGGACAAAAGCCTTTTACTTCCTCTCAGAATAGTAATTGAAACTAACAATACCATTATCAGAATGAGGCTTTAGCAGTCTAATATATGGAATGTTGTGAAGAGTATAAGTTAAGTCTCTCCATGTTTATTAGCAGAAACTAAATATAGGTCATAATAAATTATTCCAATATCTACCAATCAAGAGCAAGTACATAATAAATGAAATAAAAGAAGACATTCAACTTTTTTAAACTACAAAGTACTGTACAAAGATAAAATCATTCTGTCTAACGAATTAAAGAAGTGACAACACAAAGACAATGCACCAGGGAAAGAATGATTTGTAACCGATATTAAACCGTTATTAAAGAAAACATGTGGTTTTCTAAATGACAATCAAACAGGTCGCTACTTACTTACGTTACATTATACAAATAATTAAACAAGCAAAATAGAAAAAGCAAATAATACAAATAATCTAAATAATAAATTCCGCATGTCGATTAAGAATTTCCGTCTTATAATTAAAACTCACATTGTAATCGTCTTAATAATATGCAGTAATAAAACACATTCTGTTACTTATTACGACATCGCTTATCTTTGCATCGATGCTATCTATGCCAACATATCCTGCATTCTAAAAAAATAACATCGATGCAGTTGCTACTATATAATAAGTAGCTGAATATGTCTACTACAATGTAATGCATCCATGTATTGTTGTCTAGGGTAGTTCCCAATTCAGTTCGTCGTCATACCGCTCCGAATCTTTGAGACCATCGAAAACGGGTAGTTTCGCTAATAAACCTGAAAACCATTCATTGTTAGATAAAACAACCAATTTTTTCTACTTCTTGAACAAATCGCTTCATCTGGCTAGACGTGATCTCACACGTCAAGGATAGGTAACCTATACATAAATCGTCTACAACATCAGGTTGTCCGCAGCAGTATAATATTGTTATCTTACTTAATATTTACTTATTTAAACATTAGTGTACATAAGGCGAGCTTAAGATTTCATTTCGTATTATATCGAAAGGCATTCCATTATTTATCTTAAACAAAAACGTTGTGAATCGTGTTTCAACAACTGCCAATTCGTTATGTAATTAGTAAGGCTTGAACTAACCTGTTATGAAGCCTGCACCTGAAGACAGGCCGAGTGTAACGACTAGAGCTATGAACTGATATAATGCTTGAGAATTCGCAGATCTATCGATATCCTGAAAATGGTTAATTATGCAAACGTTATTATAATTTGTGAAGGTAATAATTTTAATAAAATGTATCGAATAAAAGGCACGGAGGCGTTACATTGGATTTCATTTAATGCATTGATGGTTTTTCAATACAGGAGCATCAGCAACTGTTATGCTTATGATATTGTAGTGATTAATTTACCTTTTTCATTTCAGAAAATACAACATCCAAATCGGTGTCATATTCATTCCTCGTGGCAAGAGCAGCAAACAACACGGAGAGAAGTCCAGAGTATACCCCCGGCATACCGTGGAGGTTGTTCACACCGCATGTGTCCAGAATGCCAATCTTCGTAAGCAAAGGCTGTTGACAAAATATGACATGAATAATAAATTGGGTATGGTTCGCAAATGAAATCAATTTACTCTCTGAATTATACAAATTATGATGATCTACCTACTACTACTAATCTAAGTTTCTATCTAACAAGCGGTACTTAAGTGAAAGTACTTATATGTATCATATGTGTAGCATATTAGTGATGAAAACAGTACAAATACATCACAGAATTTCAAAGAACAATTGTTAATCACGTGTCTTTCGTAAAAACATTTACTGCCATAAGTATTGGAAACAATACTTTCTCGATCTGTGCATGAATACGGTTGTAGGTGATGAAATAAATTGCAGAAGAAAGGAAACGAAGGCACGACCCTTCTGAATACTCTAAACTTCCAGGGGGTTTGAAGTTATAAATGACGAATGGTACAGGACAACTTATGTTGTGTAACCTATTATCTATAAAATCTTATCGTCAATGCAATTATTACCTCAACAGGTGCCTTAGGGAATCACCCCCTGTGACTGCAGTGCAGCGAAGCAAACCGAAGGAGGGTTAGCCAGATGTTTCGGTAGCGGTCTGTAGATGCTATGTAACCTCAAGGACGAGAGTAAACACTGACTACAGGGAGTTGAATTTAGAGTAACTTAAAATTTTAACTAAAATGCAGGTAATTGTCTTCGACACCTAATATCTTACCGTGAGATATCTATACCCTAACACGCTAATCACTCCAGCGCCGATTCCAATAGCAATAGCTCCTCCAGCCCCAATGTGCATGTTACAGACAGATCCAACAGCCACACCGCCAGCCAACGTCGAGTTCTGCACGTGGACCATATCGAACTTTCCATGGTGCTTGCTCACTGCTGATGATATGATGAAGCTGGTTACCTGTGAATTAAGAGATCGAATAAAGAAAATATCATTTTCAGGGTAAACAGAGAGAGCCCCTAATATAAATTAAATTGACATACCTCTTGTTTTTTCGTGGTATCAGTTACTGTCAATCGTCGCGTCGTCTGTAGTTGTTGAGACAATTAGTCTTGAAGCGCCAGACCTTGCTTATTATAAAAAATATATTTAGCGCTTGCGCCCCTGTTCATTTTCATCTATCAGAGATTACTTACCGTGGCAGCAGCTAACGATAGGTAGGTGTTGACTACCGCTCTCTGGTATTCAGTGTTGGATTCAGTCAAACCAGAATTGAAAGATGGCCAGTAAATCCATAGGAATATTGAACCTGCAAATAAATTGTTGTAAGAAACAAAGACTTCTTATCTATGCATGGAAACCGACATTACTTTAATTTATAAGTAGTAATGGGACATTCTAAATAACGTAAAACGAATATAACGTTGTACATATGAAGACAGATAAAAGTATACATAGGGCCTCAATAAGGTTGAGATTTTCTCAAAAACTACTGGATCGAATTTAATAATTAAAAATTTGTCAGTAGGTCAGTAGTTTTGAAAATAATCTCAACCTTAAAAACTCTCCTATACACCTTTATCTCTGTTCGACCGTACCTATCATAGCAGTAACATCGGATGTGTAAGTCGGTCCGTTTAAGTCCACAGCCGGTGGAGCTTGTTCATTGTTGGCAACGGCGTCAGTCTTAGCCTTCCTGAAATTCAGTGCACAGCTTACGCCCAGACCGAAGTACGCCCCGAATGTGTGTATAGCTATTGAACCTCCCACGTCAGCGGCCTGAAACATTAATTACACTGGGGATAGAATATCGACATTGATTGAATGTACATAATACAATCTATTAAGAGTCCCAGTGATGGGCATATACAACGAATTTGTAGACCGTGAAGGCAATAGAGTGATTCTGTTGAAATACGAATTCTAATACAATCAGAAACTTCTATAGTGTTATCAATTTCCAAGAATCGTTGTACTCGTCCTTTACATCATAATTTTTAAAGTCCACTGAACTCCTACGCTCACTTATTTTAATACAAATCATAATAATATAATAGTCCGTGGACCGTGATGAAAGTTCTATGATGGGTTATTTTGACTAGGGTTGTCTAAATTGGTAAATTGTCTACCTTTCTATTTCGGTAAAGTTTAGAAAATAATATCGATAGATACATTAAATATATGTATATGTTACGTTATTTCTATATGTAAGACAACCATGTACCTACCTACAACATTGTGCAGATGAATAAATGTCTCTTTATTTATTTATTTATTTTTATTTATTTAAATTTAGTCTAATGTAAAAATCGCAAACCTTAATTGGCCCCGATGATTCAATACATAGTTTTAATTAAAATATTAATAGATCTTCAAGCTTATTTCTAATAACAGATAGGAGTAGCAAAGTACTTTGAAAATTTCCACAAAATGGATACAAAAGAAGATCTCACCTAATATCGAGTATAAAAGACAAATTTTAAGTAAGATCCTCTGTTACGTCATAACTAATATTTGTAGATAACAATAGGTACACGTACCTTAAATACATCGGCGACTAGCCATATATTTAGGCATCCTATAACGACTTCAACTATAGCAATGAAGAGTAACTGTATCCCGCTGGCCACGCCAAGTAGTGCCCCCATGGTTATGAGCACTGTCGCTGACATTATGTCCGCCTCTGTAACGATGAGTTATGTTCATGCTTTCGACAGAAATAATCTTCACAATCCCTTGTCTGATGACTGATCGGGAGAAACTTTTCTTTATTATTATCTAAGCATGCAATTATTGGGAACAAAAGTGGTTTATTTCGGCATATGCTGGTTTTGGATCTAGGTGTAATGTCTCCTGTTAAATGATAATGATTTGAGAAGTTTCAGGTATTTTACAAGTATCTTAATAAAACAATATCTCTGATTAGATAATCGCTTCGAAACAATCGTCGATTTCACCCTCTTTTCCCGAAATAAAATATTTTACTTCATCGTCATTGCTAGATGTAACTTAGGTTTCTTCCGGGTCACGACAATAAATATAATCATGGAATCTTCGCATACATTTAATACATCTTGCGTATATCGTCACTCCATATTATAACATTAATCTACATTAAAACGTTTATACTTTCCGGTATCAGTTTTAAGATAGATGTGGCCAATGACACCACTACCTATAGTATCATCAAGCGATTTCTTTATATTTACACGATTTATTATTATTATTATTATCATCTTCTCTATAGAACTCGTTTGCACCTAGTTATTTAGTTCCGTGACAAATATATACCAGCCCATTTACTTACCCAGAAGTACTTTCTTCGTTAGCAGAATAGTATTGTTTTCCATAGTAAAGAAATTTTGGCATAATATTGCCCATTGTATGGCTAGTGCAGCCAGGAGCCAGTTGAAGCCGAGGGCGCTGTAACAGTACTTCTTCAAAAATGTCATCAAAAATCCAAAACCGATGAAGATCATAACATGGGTGTCTTCGAAACCTGAAAAAATATGAAAAAATTCCGTAAATTTTTTATTGTGCACGGGTCAGATTTAAAAAAAAATTGCGATTTTTAATGGATCCACGTTGTAAGTACACCTCATCTTGCATGATAGGTAGTGCAGCCTGGCGGTTGCTTTTTTCTATTACCTAATAGATACTATTACCTAAATTATATATGCATATAATGTATATATTTGTAATATTAGGTATATATTTTATTATTTCTACAATATCTGTCTTTTTCACGAACCAGAATCATTAACTCTTTGCACAAGTTTCCCATATTTATCTTCACGACGACGTTTCGAATTAGGTAACCTATTGAGAGCAATATTAAAAAGTAAGTAATGATAGATGACGAGTTAGTGATCAAACCCTCGAATCACTCAAACTCATATCATAACAAAAGTTATATTTAGCGAAGTCTGTCTATAAGATAAAAAATGCCAAATAATAATATTTCTCTACATACATTATTCAACCATTTAAGGGTAATTTTAACCAAATTCGTAATATTGAATAACAACAACAGAGCTTGAGTGAATTCTAGAAAGATGGACACAATACAAAGCGCTCGAATTACCACAGCAGATCTGGTTAAGACAGCTCAGTTTCAGCAGGCTATCGAAATGAAAATGAAATTCGGTTAGTCTTTGTACCGTGAAATGAAACATCATTCAAATGTTGGTAGAATCGTATTCGAAACGAATTATTTTGAGCTAAATATTCCTAACCTCAACAAGGCTTTTTTTTTCTAAAAATTGCTTAATATAAAGTTTACCCTCATGTATCATCAATAAGCATAAACACTACATTTACTAGACATGTGGCTGGCATCTAACCTAGGTTGATTCTTTAGATTCGTTAAAGTTTAATATTATATAAAAAATACTGAAGTTTGCTGCAATGTCGTCAACATTTGCATTGTCAATGCTGCAAAATACTGTATAATACCTGATTATATGACATTAGCTCCCGAAATCTATAATTTTCGACGTGAGGGTAACTCTATACCTAAAACTGATGCTTTATAAATACCGATTTTCATTTATTTATCGCACTCAAATATCTTACTTTTGCAGAATCATTATGAAAGCTGCTGTCAAATGAAAAATTGTAAATAAAATCGAACAATACATTGTTTTGTCCGAAATGGGATAATGGTGATAAGAAAGGTTTTTCCGCAAATAAATTTTGTAACAATAGTATACATTTAACACTGTACACACATATCAATTATGTTTTAGGAGCATACGTCCTATCATAATCTTTCATCTTAATTAGGTACTTATATTTATCGTATATGTAGAATGGAATTAATTTTACTAGAAAATCTATTACATAATCGTGTGTATAAAGATGGTACAGTCGAAGACAAAGAGAGGTGTACAGGATAGTTTTTAAGGTTGAGATTTTCTCCCAAAGTACTTGACCGATTGTAAAAATTCTTTAATTGTTAGATATATGAAAGTTAAAACTATGTAACTGTAAAATAATTATAAAAATCCGTCATCAAGTAGTTCTTGAAAAAATCTGAACCTAATTTAGGCCCCAGTATACTTATCTCTGTCTTCGTGATACTAGTTTCATCTTCATCAAGTCAAGAAACAGAATTATTTCATCAATGTTATTCCGCATTACATTTAAGCTTCTTGAATGAGAATCAAATACTGTCTATCGAAAAAATGGGAAACATAATTCATAATAACAATGCTTTATTTATCCTTCATGGTTTTCTATCAATAATATTTCTGGTATTGTAACCATGAAGAAATCCAATTAACTACCAATCAATCAACGTCCAGTCACACATATAGTATCTGCAATAATATCTACTTCCGTTGCGGAAGTATTTCCATTTGTTTATCATGAACCTCAATCTTTCCATTTCAATATTACTTATAGGTACATGTCGTAGGCATTGTTTTCCTGTAAATAGAAACAAACAATCGTGTTATTGTGTCATCTTAAAGACTTCCCAAGCCTTCCGAAAGTCAAACTTTATAAATACTTTATTCAAATCTAGATTTCAATGTCGACACCGCTCGGTTTATTTATACGATGCTCTCCATATCATTGAGGACACACATGTCTCCTGCAGAAGGTTATCCTGACCTAATTGAGGAGCTCAATAGTGATGAGGAGGAGTCTTGAGAAGAAGGATATTTCACAAAAAATACCATTTTAGAACCATGTTTGGGTACCTGTTCCACTATGTTAGTTGTATCACCCTCAGAAGCTGTTATAAGTAGAACAATTCCTTGCACTAATGTACAATATTGTGGGATTAATTCGATTCCACGTAGATCCCGCCGATATCGGGTTTTCGATCATTTATTACTTATTCTTTCTGTCTAATAACGTCTGACTGGATGTTATTACGTGGGCGAGGATCAAAAGAGATATATCCCGTAATAAGGGATGATTGTTCTGAGTAAGCTGTGGATATCGGTTAACAATAGCGGAATGTATAGTATTTTGGGTTCAGTAATTCGTTCCGGGTGACTTCTCGTTAGTTGATTAAGTTTTGTGGACTACGAATGAATCTTGGGTTAAATATGTTAAACGAACAAATACACGGGTAGCATTGGTAATTGTACATTAAATATTTCTGATTGAAGTAATTATTGTTTTCAAGTCCTCAGCGTGGAATTGATGAGATGTTTGTTTAGAAATATTGCTAGCTAAAACGGTGCCTCATAATTAAGATTTGTATTAAAGTCTAATTAGTCGAGCTCGTTGATATTATGTTTACATTCATGAATATAAAATAAGTAACAAAAAGCTAAGATGGAAAAAGAAAATAAGTACAAAATTTCAAACAATTATCAATGATTCTATATCGACATCTTTTATGTATACCTAGGTAAGCCATGACTATATTCATAATTATTGACACTGACAAAAGTTCAAAATTTCGTTAAAACATGGTGATATACTTTCGTCACTATATAAACAAACTACTGCCAGCGTATAAAGTAAAATCAACTTTGTTTAATGTAGTAAACATCTAAAGCGCTGATAAAATTCCAATTGTATTGTTAGACGAGCTTAATAGAGGTGTAATCTTATCCAGTGAAGCGGAATCTGTTGGAACACTGGAGATGTCATTGCTGAACTCGCCCTGTCCTTAATGCATTTCAATTGAAATGCGGGATTATTTGCACTTTGCCTTCGCGTATAGATTTGTCGACGATAGCGGGTCAAGTTTCAGAAACAAAGGAATTCCAAAGCGTAAAACTAGAATGTTTGTTTTCACAGTGTTTGTTCTGTCGGCGTGTGAGAACTGTTTTTTCTGCAGGTAAGGTGAGGCTTCCATGATTTTAGACCAGTCTTAAATCGGGACATAGCGTTGGGCTGTGGCGGATATCTTCTACATTGCATGTGATCAGCAGATTGCATTTCTAAGCATGCCGTTGTTGCCTATAATTGGGGTGACACTTAGCATAATTATTTTGTGGACTATTACACTGTAATTGTTTTGGTGTACACCCTGTGGGTAACCTATTTCATAAAATAATATAAATAAAATAAAATCAGTAAAAGACCGCTCCTAGAATTACAAATTATATATAGGTATTATCCGATAGAATTTGCAAATTGATGACAAAAATATACGATGGTGAATTATTAATTAGTGGTCGTATTTGTAAAACTACGAAAAAAACGAAAGCACGGGAATCTCACTTTGATAATGATGTACTCAATAGGAATAATATTAGCGGTGTTCTAGAATTTCTCTATTTAAAATCATTTTAGTTAGGTGTAATCTTCATTTTGTAAAAACAAATGTTTCCATTGCCACTGAAAGTCCATTACGTCAGTTTCTGAAGAGTACTTGTTCACGTGAATGCCATCGCACCATAAACTCGTAAAATTGAGCAACTTTTATTAATGAATTTTTAATAAAGTACAACTTTTGTGACCTATCTAAGGCATTTGATTAACTGGATCTCGGCTACATTTGTAAAAAAAATGACTGCCACTTTTGATCAGCAAAGAGAGAGAGAGAGTGTACCGCTTTACTAAACTATCATGTGGAAGTGTCTTTCAGTTGTTATTTACAGTTAACAACGATATTAACTTTCCGCTACTCGCTCCGCTTATCACAGCATGCACTTCAAAGCCGAGCGTTGATTGGTTCGCCTCGACGCAGCGCGTTTATATTGGCCGTGTGAACGACAACTAAATTGAGTCCCCAGTGCGGGTCACTTAGAAAAACGAAACCGATCGCTCAGGCAGGTGCGCGCACGTTTTTAGTATTCAAACTTTGTTGCTTATAGGTACATTGTATTGATGAATTAAATGGAATGAAAGGTGAATAATTTGTTTGTTTCTTTTAACATTTTATTGCACAACCCAGATAACTACATAAATAACATACAGAAGGAACAAATTGGTACAAAGGGCGAGCTTATCTCAAAGAAGATTTCTACCAGCAAACCCGCGAAAAAGTTGATATTGGTGAATGAAAAGATAGTCATGAAAATAATATTTGAGCAGGCATTGACCAAATTGGCGATGTTGTTAAGAAGGGTCTACTAAAAACCGACGAGCGTGAATGAAGATATTAATGAACTTGGAAGAAGTGATGCTGATATCAGTATCGTTGTCCATGGAAGTCCATTTTATTTGCCTATAAGTATGTCCGAAAGGTGTTAGTTATAGTACACATGTAGTTGTAGGTATACGTAAAGAGCCACAGGTAACATTACTATCAAGTTTTATATCATTATGGCAACTGGCACTCTCGACAATACCGCAGGGAAAAGTGGCATTTAGCGTAAACTCTTCTTTCTGGCTTTCTTCTGTCCTTAATCAATCCTTGAGATATCGTTAAAAAAGAGCCTACTTTTTATGTGACGGAAATGTTTTTTTTTTTAAATTAGGTGTGACCTGTGTAGTTTTTTGGGTAGGTACCTAAATAATTACGAAGTGTCCACTGCTGAAATTGTCATAGCTACTCAATGTAAACAATGACATTTATGTTCCCAACTAGACTGGCCTTGCTATACTCCGGTCTGGATTAACGAGGAATTTCAAGTAAATTAATCGCGACAAAGTCCTTGCGAGAGACATTGTTTTAATTGACAAATGCTGTCATCGTGACATTTTAAAATAACTTGTCATTTGATTCTTTAAGATAGTTAATTAACTTATATATACCTACATATTATGAACGCTCCGACTTTTGAAAAGATAAGGAATTATATAAATATGACTTCAGCGATTAAATCATATTTTTTGCTTCAATACTTAGGTCCATTATGTCAATAAAGGTCATGAATGGGTAAGGCTTTAATTACGATATCCCGAAAATTCCGTAGCATATTCTGTAGTAACGAGCTGCCGTGACTTCGGATCTGGGCGGCGAAGTTATTACTTACATTTTAGCATCTATGAGTTTGAGTACTTACTTATTTAGGATTCATATCGTCGTATATATGCATCAAATGCAAGAGTGAAATCTGTAATCTTAATTTTAATTATAAGAGTTCGGTGGTGTTATGGTTAGGATACCGGACTACCGTTACGGAGAGCCTCTGGTTCGAATAAGTATTTCTTCAGGTTTTCTACGTTACTTACGTACTTTTGCCGAGTAGGTATCCTTAAAACTATGAAAGGAAACATTGTGAGGAAACCTTCGTACACTGATTAAATAAAATATATTAAAAAATTCCTGACAAAAAATAGATCGGAAGGTCAGCAACAGGCACATGTCATGCACGAGGGACTGAGTTTGTCACAAAGTGGATCCTATTATAATCGTAAAACCCCTAATAGAAGCGCCGGCTATATTGCGGATGCAAAGGATAAACTAAAAAGAGAGAAAATGCTCCCACTTTTTTACCTAAGATTAACCAAACATTAGGCGCGAAATTACGCTTGATCTCTGCGTCGGATTGTGCTCATCTTTTGTCATCTTGCGCTAATATTTTGTGCTCATCTTTCGTCATCTCGCGTTTAGAGGCTGGACGCTTGATATCTGCGTCGGATTGTGATCGTCTTTTGTCATCTAGCGTTTGGACGCTTGATATCTGGCGTCAGATTGTGATCGTCTTTTGTCATCTAGCGTTTGGACGCTTGATATCTGGAGTCGGATTGTGATCGTCTTTTGTCATCTAGCGTTTGGACGCTTGATATCTGGCGTCGGATTGTGATCGTCTTTTGTCATCTAGCGTTTGGACGCTTGATATCTGGAGTCGGATTGTGATCGTCTTTTGTCATCTAGCGTTTGGACGCTTGATGTCTGCGTCGGATTGTATTCTTTTGTCACCTTGCGCTTGACATTTGATTTTTTAGTTGGATTGTGCTTATATTATATTGTCATCTCGCGCTTAAAGTCGGATTTTAATATAATAAACTTACCTTTTACGTCATAGTCCTCTTTGCCATATCTGACGAACACGAAGAACAGCACCATCAATATTAATTGGAACACCATCACAGGCGCATACTTTAGCGCTGAGTATTTTAGCACCATTTTGGAAGCGGAACAACTGAGAAAAAAGAAATAAACCAGATCTTTAATACGAGTAGCATAATCTTCTTATGTTATAATAAAAACCTGAAATAAGCCATTAGATTTTAAATCCCATATTAGGTAAGTATATCTTAGTGAATCTTAAAAAGAATAATCCAAAAATCTTAACAGTTACAATATCTGGTTATTGGCGCATCAATAACATCAATAGCAAGACCATCTATAGTCTCAATCCGAAGCACAGACATGTATGATTGGTATGCTTGTGTCTCGCTCGACTCGAGGTATACTTACTTTATGACCTTTTCATAGCAAATGTCAATTAAACCTTTCCTTCCTTTACTGTTTTTTCCAGTGATTTATTATGACAAAGTTGAACACTATTTATTCGAGTGTAATGTTAAAGGTGACACTAGTGCTGTTATTCATAAACCTCACTTCCCTTAAATCGTGTTGCTATCACTTTCACACTTCGTTAGAAAGGTTAAGATAGAAAGGGATAGGTGGCCTAAACGGTGGCGAACCTTAAAACCACGTTTATGAATACGCGCCTAGATCGCAAATCGATATGGTCTTGATCTTGAACCTATGAGCTAACTATGTAAACAGCTGAAATAATTCGCATGTATCTGTATCACGTCTGCGCTTACCATTCCCGATAATTTGGGTTAAGAACTGTTAATTTTCTATTGACGCCTTTCACGTGGCGTTATTCGCGGTAATATGGTGTTATAAACTGGTTTGTAAATTATAAAAGTAGTGATGTAACTTCTAAACCTGATTACCCATAAATTTTAATAATAAATATATTTTATCATAAATGAAATAAATAAAAAGAGAGAGTTTACTTGTTCCATCATTTAAAGTGCAGTAAAATATAAATTTGTTTAAAAGTAAGTCTATATTTATTGATTAGGACTTTTTCCCTAAGCGCTGGTTAGGTACATTTCTAAGTATAGGTAATTATTTCCTTATAAATGTATTAATATTTATTATATATGTCGTGAATTATAAACATTTATAATCACGGTTAGAAGTTATGTCACTACTTTTATAATTTACAAAGTTACATAATTCACAACTTCCATACGTGTGTAATATTATATCAGCAGTTAAATAGTTATGAAATGACAATAACCTTGACTCTACTTCTAATTAAACTATAAAGTTTATCACTTGATAAAACTGATAACAACTACGAGTATGCAAATTGGGTTATCTCATGAGCAGTAAATCTGTTGAGAGTGCGTTTACCTGAGCGATTAACATATGTGGCATTTTACTGTTAAAATTATGAACACGGATAGACAAAAGAGTAATTATTATTCATTTCGATAAATAAATGGCATAGAAATTTAGATAGATTGCAAAACAAAGCGGAAGCATTGTGGAGAACAAAGTGTTTCCCAGTGTGTATACGATTTCATGATCTGTCTTATAAAACATATCATACTCGTAATTACTGACTCTACATACTCATTGGATTGATCCAACAAATATTCAAGCCTATGTCATTCGACCTCACGAATATTCCAGCCAGCGCAGCGCTTATAGACATAATGATTATCAGTCCCATACACGGGGTACAATCTATAGATACAGTGCACACAAGTTTTATTTTGGTTTGTTGACTATCAAATAAAAAGAAAAATCTCTATTTTCCGCATATAAAATTTAGAATTGCGGGAACTACTAAAATTAGCTTTAAAAACATTTTCAGTTTTGTGGTTGTGGTTATGTTTATTCAACAGATTATTTACTATACATATTTTATGTTAGTAAATTGTGTCGAAATGTAGGATTTATCGTAGATAGAATATTATTTAAATGTTGATTTTACTGCAACACATGAAGCCATGGTGCACACAAAAAATAAACCATTAGCCTTGTTGTATTGCAAATACTTTTCCGAACTATTTTTCCATTTTATTTAGTCTTTCAATCCGTAAACCAGTGTTAGAGTTTAGAACCGAATTCGGAATTGATTCTCAAACTTTGCGATAGAGTGGAAGTTAAACTTGCAACGTTTTGCGAAATGATGAATTGTATCCACTTGGACTGGTGTAATTTGAATTTAAACTGAGCCACCGATAGCCATTATGCAATCGATTGCAGTCGAGCGGTAAGTCATGAAAATTTAAAATTTTCGCCGAATCGTTTAGAGAGGTAGGTTTTAAAGCTTTATTCGTGGAAATATGTGTTACAGACTAACTAGAATCTAGTTAAGTTTATTCGTATGTGCTTTGGACTTGTGATTGATTTGGTGTTGCCAAAGTATAGACTCTAGACTATAATTACCCCCAAAAATGGGACCACCCTTGGGGCATCCTTACATATATAGGATGTAACGGAAAGAGAATAAGCCGAATGAATGTTCACTATTGATAACTATTAGTTATATGATTTCAAATAAAAAATAAATTAATGATTCATTCAAATCGATCAGCTAATCGTACAAAATTTCGCCCATCAAATTCGTGGAAATCAAAAAGTGATACAACGAAATTCATTTTTAATTAAGGATTTTATGCCGCCTGGGTTTAAATTTCAGGAATATTTTTATTATTATAGATGAACTCCTAGGCTATAAAAACTAAAAAACCCAACGGGAACACTCTTGGTGCATACGATATAGAAAAATCATTCTCAAAATCTGTTCACAAAAACGCTGAAGTTTTATTAAAATTTTGTTACTTTTTGAAGTCGTTTTAAAAAGTAAGCCAACCCTCTACCTATTTAATAAAGTCAATGGAGAACTCTAAATGAAATTACTATCATTGTTACTGAAAATTACGTAGAAAGGTAAAATTACTTACCTATTTAATCTATTAAAGCACTTACGAAATTGGATAAAATATGTTTTTCATAATAGTGACTATTACCTACTTTATTTTTTCATTTCAAATACCACTTAGGCATAAAAATTTCAAATAAGTATCTACTTAGAATTTAATATTAAATAATACCTATATCTATCTACTCAACTTTAAAATAATTTCACTAAGTGTAGGTTCTGAACATGATTTGTGTTTATATGATTTATATTTTTTATTCGATTACAAAAATTTCTAACACCGACTGTTGCCCAATATAAATTTTAATCACAACACACCATGGAAACTAATCGATATTATTAATTAGAACTTCGGAACCCATGAAAGGTATAGAAAAATGTCAAGGCTCTAAACTTTTTATATTTCCACAATTGTCTGTTATTTTAACTAAAAAATATTATTATTATTTTATTCTTAATTTAAATTAACTTTATCATTAAATTGAATGATGATTTGCGATTATAGAGTTTTTCACTTTTTCTCCTCAGCGTTGGCACCTTTTCCTTGCAAAGTGGTGTAAATGTAAATTCAAAAAAAATATGTTGACGTGCTAAAATGTACACAACGTGCTTACTTGCAATAAAGAAATTTGACTTTGACTTTGTTGACTTCAAGTTTTGTGACGTCACTCTACTTTACATCAGTCTAAAATAATGTGATATATTTTGCAACATTGAAACACTGTAAAAACAGGAAACTATTAATTTAGGGTCCCATTTAATTATACCAACTAATTACTGGGAGTAAATAGACACAGCGGGTCATAAACCTTGTCCCATGTAATGTTGTGCCATTACTTTTAAATGGGACAACCGGTTCAATATTTAAATATTGTATAATACTGTATTTTACTGATATTATGACTCTAGTTTTCTCAACTTTGATTCATGTTTTCTATTTTCCATGCCAATGTTTAGTATAATAATAAGGGATAATAATATATAATATATAATAATAAGGGAATTTATTAAAATTACTTATTGTACGGGTTCATCTTTTTTCTATGCGAATATAAATGATATCTGATTCTGGCAGGACTAAAATTAATTTAACGTCCTTTTTATCACCCCAAAAATTAAAAAGTAGATATTAAAACTCAAACCATACTCGACTCCATTATCGAATCTTTTTTACATACTTATGTAGGTATTAATAACGCTTTTAATTTAATTACAATATATTTATGGCAACACAAAAAACTACATACATCCAAATTAGGTTAAATTGAAATAAATATTTAATTTTTATCGTTTTAAACACCAAGTTTCAGTATTTTTAGGCATTTGTCTGAAGTATTTAATTATTAACACTTATAATTTTTTTTTTCAACATTATTTTAAATATCATGCACATAAAAAACTACATACCTCTAAACAAGGTTAAATAACTGCAAAACCCCCCACCGATCTCAAATGACTCCCGCGCACTGTCACTCGCCGAGCCCCCGTTTCTGAATTACACGAAGGCAACTACCGAACTAATATAGCGTTGCGGTAAAACATTGCACTTAGGAAATTTAACCAATTGTCTACAATTTTAAATTAAGACAATAAAATGATGAATGCGTTGCGTTTGTAATTATAAATGCCTTAATTGGAGTGGATGTGTAAAGTATTCAAAATAAAAGCGTAAATAATGCCTCTCTGAGAGAGCATAAATAAGGTGACGTCTTTGTTAATTAGTGAGTCAGCATAACTAAAGTGGAACTTTCTATATATTAATCAAATAATTATACCTAAATTAAATACCAATGTGGTACGATTACGAATAACCCCGTAATCGCAATACTGATGTGATACAATGATGTTATTGTTTCTATAGAATTTGATTATGGTATCTAGAAATTCTGCCTTCCCCTAATAAATGTACAATTTGGTATTGTACCTTGAAAATGCAGAAATTAATATAGAATTTAAAGATGACTGACGAAGGTTTACCGGATATTTTAGTTTTAAGTTTGACATTGTATTAAATTGCTATTTTAAAAATTTAATAAATATTTATTTAAAGATGATGGAACTAAAAATACAATCTAATTTTCGAATAAATTACAGAGCCGACTTTTTCAATAAAATAAGATATTTCAAATTACTAGGTACAACAGTTTTGAAAAGAATGTTCAATTACAGCCTAAATTGTCTCACTGAAATTATTCTTTTCATAAAAAACAAAATCTAGTATTTTCATCCAATTTCATCAGGGTTTAAACAATTACTACTAATTGTATTTTATTTTATAGTTGTGAAAGCGATTATTAATTTAAAACATTTTGTTCACTACAATATCCAGCAAGTAAAATTCGTATTGATTTTCAGTTTTTCAGTTAACATTTGACTGCAACATGTCAGTCTTTTTCTATTAATGTAACATAGTAGAGACAGACAACTGCTATGCATAGAACCACAGCGTATTAACAAACAGAGGTAACAGTACTGACTAGTACGAGATGTGGGTAACAAAGTGGAAGTTTGCCAGCTTTTATTTTGTAAATTTTCAATATTTTCTATTTATAAACCTTCTTCCGCATTGTCTTTCAAGAGACAATTCTAGGTCTTCAAGGTAAAGGATATTTGAAATTATTAGTGTTGTGTTGTTAATAGCAGGTTTAAATAAGATTGTTGTTATTTTGACTTAGGTTTGCCTTCAAAACCTAAACATGAAGTTCGTTTTAGTTTGTTGTGTAAGTGTATAAAGGCCAAATAGCCCTGGGCAAGGTAGAGGTAAGAACCTAAAACTTACTTGTATGTACCTACTTGATTATTCACAAGTACAAGTAGGTCTAATTTCAAACTAATATTACGATCGAAACCTGACGTATGCGACTGAGATTTTTTTTAACTATATTTCAGGCGAATTATTAATTGTTTTTGTTATCATCTTCTACCACTCTCGCAAGTTCTTACTGATTATGAATATGAAATCTATAATCAGTGCCCTACAAAATTATATGTGCAGCTTCAATGTTCACGTCCTTATATAGGTGGGCTCCTTTGAAAACGGAGGACCACAATGTATTTAATTACGTTATTTATTTTGTACACTCCTCTGGGTATATTGGATAGATACAAATACGTCACCCAACTTTTACAAAATAGAAGCATATCAGAACATAAGTAAAATATGGTTCATGTTACAAAAAAAATATGTTTGGGAGATGTAGGGTAGAGCCACTTTGTTCGACGTTTTGTAACAATTAGCGGACTTACTCTATATGTGTTCCAGTGAACCTTTGAAGACCTAGCGATAGTTTATAGGTACATAATGTATTTATCTGCTACTTTAAAAAGATGATAATTTAGTTTCAGAAAACTTAAACACTGGTTAAATCTACACTGTGTCATAAAGCCACTGCAGGGGCACAGAATAGTAATGTAGGCAGGGGACACCACTTATCACCTAGTTAGTATCGAACGCCCTTGCTCTTCAATATGTTATTAGGATACAGTTACAGTGAAATACTGTGTTTGTTTGTGACATAATATCTGTTATTAGGGACTATTTTGATCTACCCAAAATATGTACGATACGAGAAAATGTACTTTGTGATATAAAGGAAAAAATTAGGTTAGATTTTCGACTTTGATAAAATATTTTTAAACCTTTATTCGTGGCCTTGGGTGTGTTAGAAAGAAGTTTACATTATTGATAATTTTGAGTCTATGATAAAATGAAAAGTGTTGATAAGTTTTAAACAACGAAAACATAATAGGTACTTACCTAATACCGATTCAAAATACTACCGTCGGATAAAGTGCTCGTGTATGTGCTAGGTTTAAAGATTATTTATTCTCATTAAAGACGTGTTACTTGCAATTTGAACGTGCTGTCTACTGTAGTTATATTTGCGTTGTAGAAGTTTCACGAGTAATACTTTATTTATATGGAGTTCATCCTATTTAAAAAGAACCACAGAAAAGGCCTTATTCGCACAATGAATAGATGAAGGGCAGAATTTGCTAATGGCAAGAAAAAAGCTATTACGAGGAAAACATATCTATACAAACCAGCACCTGAGAATTAGGGAGAAGGTAGACAAATACATACCTACACAAACACATAGATAAGCTACATTAATAAAAAATCTAAGGCATATCTAATCCACCAACCCGAACTGGGCCGCGTGCTGTATCACGGCTTGAGCTTCCTCGGTGGCATGTGCCTCAACAATTGGAGCATTTTAATATTCTGATTAACACTAAATTGAAGTTTGGGTAGTCATCCACTAAAGGCTCTATCTGACTAGAATACCTGGATTTCATCTGAGTGCCTCGGAAAGCACGTTAAGCAGTTGGTCCCAGTTGCTGTTGCTTGACAGCAGGCGTTAGGCCACGTCAAAGGCCTACGGGCGGCCTGAATGAAATGAAAATGAAATGAAAATGTTTATTTTCGTTAACCTAGACTTAATATTAACATTTACAGCTTGTTGGGATACTCCTTTTGAGTAAGTGGATACTCGTGATAGGAGGCCCCGCTCTTCCAAATCCGTTATACAGAAAATATATAATACTGAATAACTTTGACAAATACGTTTGGTCACTAAACCACATGAGAAAAAGACTAGGATACCATGGTTGCGCCACCAGTGAGGGATTCGATGTTAACCTAGTTGTTGCGCAACCACAAGCGAACCGAACACCAGGTGAGGTATACATACAACTATATACATTTTGCTGGTAGCGCGACTGGTTGCGCCAATAACTGGTGTCCTAATGAGATATAACCCTTATACATTAACCCTGGCATAGTAGAACCCTCACCTCATATTTTATGTGAATAACGTCGTCGACAAAACCTACTTACCTACTTGTGTGTATGACTATGAGATAAAATGTCAACCCTCACATTGTTTGCTCTATGAGAACAGCAAATATTATTTGAATCGAAACCTGTTTACATTAACGTGACGAGCCTCTGGCACAGCCGATATCGTGACTGGCAGATTAGTATTGTCACCATGGTGACATCTATTGTGGGATATGTCGCTAATTTATTGTTGAAACCTTAATTATTTATATCTTACCTATTACCTACTACTGAGATATATCTGTTAGGGTCAGGACATCGGATCCAAAGTGGTCACTGTCCTCTAGTGAAACGCTGATTAGGCGCTGAAGGACACTTTAAAGCCATTTTCAAGTAATTATATAGTCAATGTGATAGAAGCGAGGGTAGAAGCAGATGGCAAGATCGCAGCAGATGGAATTTCATAGTCTCTGTCTAGTCCAAGCAGAAACATTCGTGAGGTGACGATGTATTAGATTCGTGAGGTGGTGATGTATTAAGCTGCAGAGCTTCGTCTTCCTTTCCCAACCTTTTGCCCGTCAGCGGCAAAGAAATTCCATTAATAAAAAAATAATTACAATAAATACCTAATGCAGAGAATCGACCTGTTTGTCAGTCTTCTGACAAAACAGGTCGTTTCTCTTGCTCTTGCACGAGCCAAAATCCACGCCACTGGCTTAATCCTACTTACTTACTCCACTGGCTTAGCGACTAGAAGTGGGTATTGGCCTCCAAAACGAGAAGACGCCAGTCACGTCGATCCTGTAGCACACCACGTGTTCCCGAGCATGCTTTTCACCAATTTTGAGAGCATTCGTTAAACGTACGTAAAAAAAAAGGAAAACTCATTGGTACGTACATACAATTCGAACCCATAGTAATGGACGTGTAGTGTCCTAACTCCTAACCACAGCGCCACAGAGCTCTCTCTCACTCTATCTCTCTCCCTCTATCTCTCTATATTATATCTTTACCATTAAGTCGTCTCCATTTGATAACTCATCTTCCTTCTAGTCACATCGAATTCGACATAAAACATCATCCCGCAATATTTGCGCCACGGGAAACACAAATATTTGAATCGACACCTATTTACATTGGCGTGACGAGCCTCTCGCCTACCCGATAGCGTGATAGACTGTTTAGTATTCTGTCACTACGGGTTTGGCGACAACGTGTCGTTAATTAAATTGTCGTTATTATAATCCAATGGGAGTGACAAATCAATTAGGTTTCAGGAAGTGATCAGGTTTATAAATAGACAAGTACATAGGAAAATGTTAGTTTTTAACCCTCGGCGGAACGTGAAGGGTTATCAGTTTGATGCCTAATGTTCGTCTGTGTTATCTTAGCCCCAGAAATGATGGTCCCATTTGAAAGCGGTTTTTATTTATGTTTGATAGGCGGTGTTGGCGAGAACGTTCTTGGACATAAAGGATCCAGGGTCTGATGATGACCATGAAGATAGCCTTGAGACCTTGTTCCAAGAAGGTGGTTTTGTGCAATTCCCCCGCCCTGTCAGCTCAAGCACCCCAGCTAACTGGCGCAGCAGGGTTGATAGTTGTACGTAGTTTCTTTTCATACAGTTTGGATATATTTTTAAACAAAATATAATTACATAGACTTCCCATGTAAAAGTACATATAGAATAATATAGGTATGTATGTATATTTTTTACGTATGTCTGGAGCTTATAACTCAAGAACAGCTCGACGGAAGTGATGTGGTGGCCTTTTTAATTGCTGTTATTCATAAACCTAGTTCACACTCACTTCCCTTAAATCGTGTTGCTATCTCTTTCACAATTCGTTAAAAAAAGGCTAAGATAGATAGGGACAGCGGGCTAAAACGGTGGCGTAACTTTAAATCAGGTTTATGAATACGCGCCTATGAGTAGGTACTATTAGGCGACTGTTTATAAAATAATGTCGGCCATTTTCTTATTCTGTTGTTTTAAGGTTAATCCCTGAGGCAAGATAAGGATCTCAGTCTATAGCGGTTGTCAATAGTGTTTGGTATACAAATGAAGTTTTATTCTCGTAATTGATAGCTATATAATTATTTGTCCACTAACAATCGTAAATTCAATTACAACGTTGTACATACTCTCGCAGACGAAGCCCAATTTCCCGGATTGCGGTAAATATTTACAAATCGTGGGTGGTGCGTGCTTTGTTTACATAACAATACTACATATTTTATTTATTTACGGTACGTAACAATGTTTATTTTGCATGTTTATGTCACCACGTCCTGCTGTGGAGTGAGTGGATCGTGAAAAATTGTCGTGTCGCTCCAATTAGCAATTATTAAATGTTGACGTCATAAACATATGCCATTTTAAAGTCACATTTAGTTTAAGTGCCGCTTAATGGCGAGTTGTACAAAACTTAGGCACAATTAATTAAAATTTTATTTTAAAAATATGCCTTGAATGAATTTAAGTTATTATGCCTATGTAAAATAGTAATACATATAGTTTTAATTGACGAATTAATTCTAAATTCACTCACTTTGCTGATTGAGGGACCCGAAGTCCAAGCTTGGTCTTGGCATTCGAAATGAGAAGACCCCGATCAATCGCGACGATCGTGCACCCATATATTATGTGGCTGCAGGCGCTTCAGGTCCTTATCCACTCATCCCATAACTAAATTCATAATTAATATAAAATAAATCATTAAGACAAAGGTAAGTACAATATTATATAATAAAGTATCCAAATTTTAAGTTTTTTTACACTTTTTCTCCTCCGCCTTTTCCTTGCAAAGTGGTGTAAATGTAAATTCAAAAATATGTTGACGTGAAAAAATGTACACAACGTGCGTACTTGCAATAAAGAAATTTGAATTTGACTTTTTGAAATAAACGGCCCAAAAAAGGTATTGTGAATTAAAAAGCACGTTTATTTGACTTCTTATTTTACCTTTCAACAACGGAACCCTAAAAAGTGTAGAAGAAAATATAATCCAGGAACCTATTTCGCATTATACTTGTATCACAAAGTTTTCTTTGAGATAATACCTATGAGGTAAGAAAATGGAAATTTTCGCAGGAATAGCTCTCGAGAATGACTTCCGCTATAACAGCTGTTATCATACTTTATAACATCATAATAAGGTCTAGAAAAGAAAGTTATAAGAAATGTTTACGCAGTTGCTGTTGCAGGAACATTGTGTAAGTCGCATTACATGTACTGTCTAACTCGAAGAAAAGTGTAGAAGAGAGTTCTGCAAAAACTCAAATGGTTATTTAAAATTCTTTTATAATTACGCCGGGGCAGACCTCTGCGTAGGTGAAGGGACGATGTCGTTAGATACAGGGATGGGTGGCTGGAAGAGGCTCAAGACAGGGATGGATGGAAGAGGAGGGGGGAGACCTTTGCCCAGCAGTGGGACGATTTATAGGGTAACAAAAAAAAATCGCATAGTCCGCGCTCTAAGCTATTTACTACATAGTGAAAGATTTTTTTACAATCGGTCAAGTAGTAGAGAATCTCAACCATAATGAAGCTCCGGTATACTTTTCTTTGGTTGCGACTGTACATTCAACAACACGTCAAGTGTAATACTAGAGCACCCGTTCTCTTGAAAATGGCGGGAAACGACGGTTCCGAAATTATTTGATAATTTTCATTTTAATGTCTACTATTATTTTGTGTTTAATATCAAATTAAATTAGTCAGAAAATGTTCGTGAATGACAGTATTATGAATTTATTGGATAATTCATACAAGATCTGAAGTTTCAAGCAATTATCAAGAGTCCCAATACGGGAGTGAACGTGACTGTCGGGCTGCTTCGTCCAAAGTGACGACGCTCCAGCGAGTCCTCTGGATGAAGACAAGAAAACGCGGATTTCCATAGCGATGACGCCACGGCGACTCCTCTGGAGAAAGAGAGAACCATGATATCTTGAATATTCTGTACAGGGCGAACTGTCGAGTCCATTAATAAAATAAAATACTAGAGCACCATACGTCGAGGTAATATAGCCGAGACTGCAATGGTTTTGTGTATGTTGTGCTTTAACCTTTGCTCTCATTGATAGGTATAATGATTTTTGGATCCGACAACAGGTGACAATCCTCGACTGATTTTAGCTAGAACATTTAAATAATGATTATTGTCAGAGATATTTCAATACCGCTTAACTGTAATTCCTATTTTTAAGGGTGAGTATTTTTAATACCTACTTCAAATTAATACAAATTATGCATATAAGGACAATTACGTGGTCAAGGACTGCACGAGATAGAGTGGCGTGGCACAGTATGGAGGAGGCCTATACCCAGATATGGGTGCCCATTAAATGAATAAATATATTTTTTTGTTAACCTATAAATTGTCCCACTGCTGAGCAAAGGTATCCCCCCTCCTCTTCCATCCATCCCTGTCCTGAGCCTCTTCCAGCCACCCATCCCTGTATCTAACGATATCGTCTCTCCACCTACGCCGAGGTCTGCCCCGACGCCGGCGACCGTCCGATGGCACTCATTCTGTGGCAGTCCGGGCCCATCGGTCAATCAGTCAAAGAAAAATAAATGAACTATAAATATAGAATGAATAAAATATACAATAGAGTCAAATGTAACAAACTAAATATAAATAAACAAATTGTATTGATATGTAAAAATTAGATATAAGTGACATGTGAAATATTTTAATGGAATAAATGGCTATAATAATAATAATGCATATAAACATGAGTTACATTTTCAAATTCAACAACATCATCATCATTCCAAAAGTAGTCATCCGTTTTAATATATCCCAAACTGATCCCAAACTTGCTGATGTTAGTAAGTCTACACTAAAGTTCTTAGTTTATATTCATGTAGACGTTACAAAGCCTGGTGATACCTAACGTTCCCAGAAGCACTCAAGCGCATAGCACCCTGTTTCCATCTTAAAATAAAATAGAATATTCTCTCGCTAGCCACATCTTATCTGCCGGCTCATACAATATTTATGCGTGAAGAACACCGAACGTCGATTACTGGCAACTGAACAAAGAAGCTGCTCCACTGGAAGTTACTAGATCCTTTGCATAATTTATTTGATGTCGGTTTTTTGACAAGAAGACGTGGATCGTTATTATTATCGGAAAATTGACAGGCAAGTCTTCATAAATATTACTACCGGTGTATTTATTTTAAGCTATGATGAGTAGTGCGGGCAACGGTAACACTTGAAGTACGATTTTAACTCTTACGACGCAGATAATAAGAACGGTCTTTGGACCGGTCGTTACACTTGATCTGCTGTGAGCTGTACAAAGCAAAGGGCTTACTAGTAATGTCATTAGGTACTGTTGTAGCCAAAATGTAATCCAATGAACACAGGAATATCCAAACTATGATCACGGCAGGAATCTAAAATCTTGCAATCAAGACTCTAGTCCTCTTTAGGAAGGATTTCGAAGCACGTATTTTAATTGCGATCGCCATAAAAGCGATAAGTGACGTCGCGATGCTAACACCGCCTAATGTGAAACAACTTTTACTTTAAACTGAAACAATTTTTATTGCGATTATGATAATTATGAGTTCAAGTTTAGAAACTATAACTACTCCATTATCTAGTAAATCCTTAACTATAAATGATCATTTAAAAAAAACAATTGACTTAACAAGAACTACGCTCGACTTTTACACTATTCTGCGCCCGCAGCCCGATCCTTTAACTCTAAAGCCGTGCTATTCTACCCATCTGATGTTTCCCAGGAGCGAGTGAGACAGCGATATTATCATACAACACTTAAGTTTTAAGAGGCTCCTTGTAATCTTTATTGAGTGGCGATAAATTGACTCCTTAAGAGCCCCCTTTGTAACTTTGAAGATGCTATGTCGAAGACAACATTTTCCCTTTTAATTTTATTTTATTTTAAGAGCGTATTAATCCTTATCCGTATGTACAAAAAAAGATCACGTGTAGGGATTTTATCTACGTATACTTATGCGCGAATATTTTCATCTTCTGCATTAATTTAATTTAGTTTAAAAGTCAAGTTGTAACTTCCTTATTAAAAATAATCATTTATACACGTTATTAAAATACATGGTCCAGTCAGATGTTTTAATTTTGTTCGTTTCGTAAAAGTTTTCCTTATAAATTTCTTTTTAAATCTCGTTTTCCTCGTTTATTTCGCACAGAAATACGAAACGTTCGGAGGTCATTTGATCGTACTTTAGGATATTATCGTCTTGTCGATTGTTTCTTCTGAATTTTTGTATTGGGGTATAATAACACAATTTATTAAAAAAATATTACATATCTACTAACCGACGAGCGTGCATGAAGAGATTGATGGATGTGGAGGAAGAGAGGGTTATGTGCCAAGATCGCAGCAGATGGAAGTCCATCGTATCTGCCTACCCCTAAACAAATATTACTATCACAAAAGTTACGTTAATCTGTTATTATATCTACGACCCAAACTACGATTCCAATTTTATTATTGTTTTATAATTAGTAATTATAGGGTTTATTTTAGTACAATAGCCCAACTGTCCTGTCAAGGGACTCAAATTATATTCCGCTTAAGTGCTGTGAATACGGTCCTCTCAAACAATCTCGATAGAGAGCTTGGCTTTTCTGGCTATATTTTATACTAGCTTCTGCCCGCGACTTCGTCTGCGCAGGATATTTATAAATTATAGCCTAAAGCCGCGTCTGATGCGACGTGTTACGGAGTTACAAAACACCGTAATATGTTTTGGTAACCGATTTAACAAAGGAAAATTGTTACGCCACGCCCCTAAATCGGATGTTATGGTGTTTTGTAACACCGTAACATGGCGCAGCAGACTCAGTATAAGGATGGTATACATAATCAGCGGTGCAGAGGCCGTTTAGACTATTTTACCCGGCTACGCAGCAAGGAATGGTTATTATCGCTACGAGATTTAATTTTAAGCCGGTTTGATAATTTCATTTATCTATAGGTACTAATGTACGAGTAATGTATTTAAGTATTATATTCATCTTAAATATTAACAAGTTTCCTGCTTGTTCCGCATATGTATTATGAAAGATATTTAGTTCCAACGATATTAATATATCTTATGTGTACAGAAATATAGGTAATTTAGATTAATTTTTGCCTAAGCAATACCAAGGTACGTTACAATAAACCACCTAAAATGTAACGGATATTTTCAGAATAAATGTTTTAATTTTCACGGTTACAAAAGATATCATGCCGTAAGTACCAGAACTAATCACATACGTCTCCACTACGAGTACAATGCCGTAGATATTCATATCTGAAGTAGTTTCAACGAATCCATCCGATTTTATCATACGAGTCCCTACATATTGTAAAATCGGCATAGAATCGTGTAGAGCGTTGAATCTCGGGTATCGTGGCAACAGACCTTAATTAACTTTGGTGCGGGATTCCTTTCAAACATGCAAGTCTAACGCTGAAATGAAATTCGAGGCATGTTTAGCAGTACTCGGTCGGAAGTTGTCGAGCCGTGATTAGACAGACTTTCTAAAGTCAAAATATCAAAGGTGAGATAGAATTTGGTCCTTGCTTGTCATTACAAAAATAATCTGACTGCTTTTGGTATAAAATGTATCATAATATGCCAATCTCGTGTTAAGATGAATATAACAACACCTCATACCTACCTAATTCATAAAGAACTTATTTCGATTACCTATGTTTTACAACTTACCGTCTATTTGTATTGTAATGTTATACTTTTGATGATTGTTCTGTCACTACTACATTATTTAAAGAGAATCTATCAGATTTCAACTAAATACTGATTCGTCTGTGCCGTACAACAAGCAACACCAATCCAAACATAACGATTGCTAAGGCGCTACTTACTTCTCTTTACTTATGTGTTGTCGACTGTATAAGTATACTTATTACAAGTACGGACAACAGCAGATCAACGGTAACACTTGCAGTACGATTTCAACTCTTACGACGCAGATAACAAGAACGGTCCAAAGTGTTACACGGAAAACATACCTACCTATAGCTACGAGGGTGCCGACCGACATATTTCGACGATGGCATTAAATTAATGTGAAAATCGCTAAAATGTCTTCATAATTCCATATCTTCTCATGCAAAATGTATTTCAAACGACGTGGAAATGCGTCTAAGTAAAAATTACTCATCTCGGAAACAGGATAAGTGCCTGCTGACTAAGTAGAGAAATGATTAAATTTTCATTACCCAAAATGCAAAAGAAAGATTCAATGAATAATTTGAGGATAAAATGAACAGATGGTCGGTGTCGTGAACATTGTTATAAATTCTAGAACAAGTCTTAGATCCGATTCTAATGGATTCAAAATTATGTCTGAGATTATGGTTATGATAGTACAATTCACATTTTATGTTTTACCCTTCTTCAGTATAGAACAAATATTGGATTCGACGGATTCATAATTTGGTAGATTCATTATTCGCTATACAGTAAAGTTGTGTACCTACGAAATAAGAGTAGTATGAAACGTTAAAGCGTTATGAAAACAGTTTTTACAAATGAAAATGATTAAGTATATTTTTTATATGTTTACAAAATATTTGGATTTACCAAAGCTAATGACTAAATGGAACAAGCCATTTACTTTTTAAACTATTAAGTAGGTATAGATCTTTATTCAATTAGCATTGTTTTCTTGTACTGAAATAACATTTTAAAGCAATTCAGAGTAAACTTATCCGCCTTTCTTTCCTTTGAATCTAGCTCAGAAACATTTTAATATAATTTACTGGAAATAGGACTTCACTATAATCAGATGTTTATCATAGATGGCAATTAAACCAACATTGAAGTTTAATTTTATATAGGTAATGGAAGCAAGTTTAATCATCGAATAGTCCAAATACACACTGTATACCTACCTAAGTCAGATAACGAATGTTACTTCATTTCCTATCGATGAATCTTGACGATGAACATGCATGGTGTATGTCGCCGGTTCCGCAACATACACCATGCATGCGGTCAACTCATTTATCGTTGGCAACAATATTATGTACGGACAACAGCAGATCAATGGTAACACTTGCAGTACGATTTTAATTCTTACGATGCAGATAATAAGAACGGTCCAAAGTGTTACACTTGATCTGATGTTAGCTGTACTAGGTATTCCTATCCAACCCTGTTGTTACAGTAAATGTCTGTCCACGGGAAAAGTTGGTCCAAAAACCAACATTTACGAGTATCTCAAAGGTGCTGATCTCTGAAAATGTCGATCCGGTAATATGTTAATAACCAATTAATCTGTCATTACAAGAGCCCGACACACACTTGTCCTTTTTGAAATTAAATATGCTAACTGAAACCAGAATATGGATGTCGAATCGAAATTATATTTACCGAGGTAAGCAAGAATCGATGAATATTATCCCCATGCATAAGTATAGTTGTAACATTTTTTTCCAAGTCTACCCGAACATACATCCAACTCGAGTCATTAATCTGTCGCTCTTCGGATTACCATAAATACTCTTTAAAGTCGTAAGGTACTTCTGAGAAACCATAATATATACCGTTATTCACCCCAGTCACGTAAGGGCAGTTAATTTAGTTGCTCTCCGGGCGCTGATGATAACGAATGAAAATATTAAATTTCATTCTTTAATTCGCTTGATTATGGTATTAAGAAGTACACTCACGAAATTTAGTCCTCGCAGGCTAGCCAGCGATTCTGTGATTCTAAAAGGATCTACTCTCTACTAAGTCTGTCTCATGCAAGAGCGCGTAGTACACGAGAGTACACGTATGTCAAAGTTTGGATACTTTGTTACATATAACGTTATAACCGCTTGCACAAAATATTGTACACTTTAGCGTATTCCTGGGATGATATAGGCTAGGTTGGTACTTTTTACACGTGAAAATATCTTGTTTCTACGGGGTAACACGAACAATGTCGAGAGGTACAAGAGAAACGGGAATTCGTGATATTTATTCATAGTATATAAATATTTTTTTGTGTGAAGTGAAAAGTGCTCACAAGAACACTACCACTCATGAACCCTCGGTTTCATACGTACAGGTTTTTACCTAGTTAGGAGTCAGATATTCACTGTTCGGTGGTTACCACTTGCAAATTGTAACTTACCAAATGTGAAATGTACTAAATAAATATAGGTGAAAAACTAGTCTAAAATATAAAGCTCAGATTGAGCAAACAGAGCTACAAGAAACGCAACAAAAATTGTTCCTGTCTATAAGATTTCTACGATGGGTTCAGAAATAACTTTCCAAGCGAGCATAATCTCGAGAGAAAATCTACCTAGTTATAACTTTATATAACTAAGGGGCCATCCATAAATTACGTCACACGAATTTCATTATTTTTTGACCCCTCCCCCGTCCTTGTCACAGTTGGTCACATTTGTATTTTGCAATTTGAATTGAATTAAAACACCAGTTCCGGGATTAAGTAGACGCCCACGGTGAATTTTGGATGCCAAACATTTGGCGAAACATGTACGTACAATGTTTACAACTGCCATCTTATATATCGTGTTTCGAGCAAATAACCACACCAAAATAAACACCATCCTGTATAGATACAGTTGTAAATGTTTTTGAGTTTTTCGTTTATAGTTCAAAGTTCATGTTTTACTTAGATTTTAGTAGATTTTGAAATGTGATGTCACGAAATTCAGGACCCCTCCCACCCCCTTGTCACACAATGTCAAACTTCGTCGACCCCCTCCCTCCCCCCTAACATGGACCTAATTTATGGATGACCCCTAATGTATTTTAGGCGGTGGTCAGATTGCGAGGTTAAAACCCCCCGAAGGTCAAAGGATTCCGTTCGTTCCAATCGATCATTGGTCCTCTTGGGACTAGAAACCCTTAGTTTTCATGTCTTATGTGTATTTTATGTATTGATATAACATTTGGCAGGATTGTCTTTTACTGATTTTGTTTTCTGATTTGGGAATCAATCATTGTTGTTAATTATGATAAAATATTTTTATAGAATGTGAGTGGAATATTTACCAGGAATGTGTGTAATGAAGTCAGGGCACGGATCATCTTTATTATTTTCCCTCAATACGCCGCTAATCCGTTACGAGAAAAGGGGACTGAAATGGCGACACATCTCTAGGAATATACCATCAAAGTATTGTATATTGTACCCCGAAGGTCTCCATTCTACCCTGTAATAAGGAGTTTCCGCTCCTCCTACAATCCGTCCCAAAGGCCCCAAATAATAAAATCCGTCAATTGTTTCTCACTGACGCCTTATTCGATTTACAAATTACTCGTAATACAATTTTGAATGAGAATCGGAGTGTTCAATACATTTGGACGTTGTAATTTATCGAATTTCGTCATTTCCATCGTTAGGTACAGTCGACAGCAGCATATCAAGTGTGATTATTATAGCTAATGTTGCAATCGAGATAAGCCAGTAGCAAGACTAAGGCCTGCATTAAAAGATTGAGCTCAAGACCGCGTTCAAGAACGAACTCAGCTGATACACACTCAAGACGTGATCAGAATCTCAAGTAGGTCGTTAATTAATAGACCAATCTTGAGCAAACACGAACTCAAGTCCGGCTCCACTCCGACTGCACTCGACAAATACGATCTTAAATGTGAGCTCGATACTGATCTTGAGTGAGTTTTTTTATTAATAATAGGTACGGCGTTACTCACGTGATACCCGAATTCTCAACGCGTACTTAAGTTTATTAATATTCATATAAACGCCGTCTTGAGATCGTTCTCAAGATCGATTTCAGAGTTGGTAATGGTTTATGAATACGGGCCTAACATCCCACCAATTGCATACCTCGTAGCTAACACGCACTCGCTCGCGAGCTTACTAAACCGAGGCCCAAATCAAGTGTCTTATTTTGTAAACAAAAACTACCCTCCCCCACCAACATTTTAAGTTATTCTGTGGCTATTGCAGTTATTTATACATTATTAGATCGGATTACTTTATTTTCACAATGATGAACTAATTCAATCAATCAGTTCCTTCAGTTTTACATCACAACAGGTTAGACATATTTGTTTACAAAATAAGACACTTGATTTGGGCTCCGGTATATAGCAACTCATGATAATGGAACAGGTTTGCAGACAAGTACCTACTTAAATGTAGGTACTTACCTTTTCAGATGGCTGACCCTTTTTCACAATCAATAGTACGAGTGCCTACATAAGTACGATGTAGACCTGAATAGGTTTTCTATGACGGGATCTCTATAGAAATGTGATTGAGAGACAAGCTATTAACGGTGTAGATATATTGGTGGGTAAGTTTACTTAGAATCACTTGAACCCTAATAACACTGACTGGTCTTAGGTATGATTTTTTTTAATATTAAGGTGAATCTTAAAACTCTGTTCTCCTTTACGACATAAGTTTTAATACTGAACCCGTAAGCACAATTTGACTATCAAATAAAAAAGTGTATAACTATATTCTCAGCATTTATAGTTTCATAATGTTGAGTCGCGGAAGACACTTCAATTTTATATTTTAAATTATGAAAATATAAAAATGAATGAGTTTTTCCCGCAATCCTATTAACAGAACTCCGAATGCGGAAATCGCTCTCATGTTATCTTATATTATATTCATTATAATAGTTATACACTAGAGAATTTTCTATGTATCAAAATCAAACCAAATGAGCATCTGAAAAGTGTAAACTTTACTGTACAGTCGCTTCGACAAACCACAAGACTGGTTTTTACGTTAGCTACGTTAAATATTTGGTACACACGAGTGAACATGAGCTTTGTGGCGCGTGTGGAGGGAGGACAAAAATGTGATAAACTTTCTCTAGGCGACCGTACCCGGCGATATGGAAAAATTGATACAATATTTTCTTTACTGAGTGACGAAGTATTGGTTGGATATATCAGAAGTTTAACGATATTTTGTTTAGACTGTTGGCTGTGCTGTTGGAGTGGCCTTGTGACATTACAAAAGATTGTATTGTAATTCCTGATTTTATTTAAATTTACAACCGCTAGTTTCCACACTAAAACTTGGGAATAGATTCCAAATACTTACTTTTTATGGATGCGAGTTATGTATCAATTTTATAAAATTGTTTATTAGCAGAAACTCACAATTACCAACTGTCTAATAAATCATCACAACACAACGTAAAACTTGAAAATATCTAGGTCCTAAATATTGGGAAGGTTGAAATGACAATGCCAGATTCTGCCCCACCATCAACCGCAAGTTGTACAAGATAACGAATAAATGTAAAAATATTATATAGTATAATAATAAAAATATTATATATTATAGTTTTTTTATTAAAATTATTGGTTTAAAATAATGTTTTGTACAAGTTGCGGTTCGAAAAAAACAGCTTAATTAAGAATTCAGAAAATCGTAAGAAACCGAAGCGAATCATTCATTGTTTTTGTTATTCTTCTATAGAAGTTGCGAGAGTAGTAGAAAATGATACTGATTATGATCATACAATATGAAACCTGTAATAAGTCCCCAACAAAATGATAGGTACAGCTTAAATGGTCAAGTAGTTTTGTAGGTGGGGTAAAGCTCCATTGAAATGTGGCAATGTCTTTTGACCATTGATTGGTCGATCAAATCCTAACAAGACATCTATCATAATGTTGCGATAACAACTTATATCAACCGGCACCTGATCACCCTGAAGTTATGAATACTTTCAGTTACACGTAAGGTACACATCTAACGTTCAGTGAAGGCTTTAATCCTTGGCGAAGCTGACCCCACCTGCCCAAGGCGCATCTCTAATTGGATAGAATAGTTGCGAAGTTTGGACAGACAACCCTGCCTAATTCCTGACTATTGCTTCCTAGCTCGCAGGGTTCTCACATACCGTACAGTTAGTTACTCGTACGATGTGGATAGTAAATAATATGATTTTCTGCTGCCGTATCCCAGTTGTGATCTTTGTAATTGATCCCGGTACTGTAGTAGTATTTTGTGCTATTTTTCACAAAATAAAAATACTTCATAGATTCCAAGTTTTTATGAATTGTTACAGGTATAGATAGACATAGATAAGACAACTTTTTTTGTTATGAAATCTGTACCTATTTAAAGACCAATTTACCTATTGATGCGTTAGCCGAAGCAAGGCCTTTCCTTGGGCAAATGCTTAGGCTTGGCTTAAGTGTTAAATTCTTAGGTATTATTTTCAGCCCCAGGTATTAACATATGCCTAGCTGCTAAACGCTTACAGATAGCTCAGTCTTAATTGTTGAAACAATTAACTATAGGAGGTATTAATTTTGCAGTAGAACGGCTCGTAATGGATATTAATGGATGTAGTTTGTTATGCCTAAATGTTGTTGTTATGACAACATTCAAATTGCATGCGGTTATTTATGAATACGTCTCGGTTTGTAATATGGCGATATTAAATTTCATATCTACGAGATTAACAGATACGCCTATTATCATACATACATATCCTATTTCTAAGAGGGAAGACATATTATATCTGAGATCAAAATACGGCATAGGCTAGCTCACATCCAAATATATGTGGGTTTTTTCCTCCAGCCGCCATCGCAATCGGTTTTCGAAACTGGTTGCGATAGAAATTCAGACCCATAGGTATAATTTATTGTACAAGTAAGATCTTTGTCTATAATCATTATTTATTGATTTCTTCAATAAATAAATAAATCGTTAGGTTGTGTAGATGTTGTGGAGTTGTACATATTTTTTAAGTAATTAATTAAGATAAACCAATAAACATGAGCCAAACCCCTTTTATTGAAATTTTCTGTCACAGATGCGCAATCGTACGCTTCATCATTCATGATAGCGTCACATAAGCCTAACAGCACTTTCAAAGTGTAAACAACACCAAGAGCGTTACAAATCATCGCACTAAACTACTGACACAACAACACAACTCACTGAAAGTTCTATAAAAGAGATGTGTATCAATTTTTCCAGGATGGTATTCAGGAGAAACCGCTGGAATAGAATATAAGCTTTAACATCACGACTGGAACAGAATATGAGTGCAATCTCAGCTCAAAGAAAACTAAGCTGTTGAGTAGTTGCAGGACTTGCAGGTCCTGTTGCCGCTCTGAGGACTAATGCCGAGATTCAGATACTTACAATTCTGAGAGTAAGCTCGCTCTTAGAATAGTCAAATTTTGTATGTTTGACAGTTTTGTAAAAGTTAGCTCACATCCATCCCATGCTCAAAATTGATTCTGAATCTCGGCCTAACATGTCTGTAATAAATAAATAGCTGTTTCGAATGGCTTTTTCAGGTCTGAGTATAATTTTACTTGAAAAAAACACTCATAACATATTTTATTTATTTTACTCATACTACCGGAGAATAGATCTTGTTTTCATTCTCCATGATCAGAGCATACCAAGGTTATGTATCAACCGAATTATTAATCAGTAATCATATCAACCATCTGATGATAGCGGTAAAGCTTATTCAGAATCTTGCAGCACCCTAGCAGCTCCGAACTTCGGTAGCCTACTCGTATTTTGTAATATTTTGTCGTGAATACGGCACTGGATTTGTTTACATCAAACGGCCTCTATATGGAGCTTTCATTTCATGCTTAACCCTTGTTTGCTGTTTTTGCAGTTTTAATAAAAACGACCCGGGAGTTAGGGTTGTCATTCTTATTAAATGATCTGAGGATTTTTTTGTCTTCAAAGAGAAAATGATAATTTCACTTCATAAACAAAAACTACATTTTCACATCATTTCACCCTATTAAAGGTACCTATTTATACATATTGGAAACAATAGAACAAATTAATTTCAGAAGATTGCATGGCAAATAGTAGTATGTTGTAGGTATTAAATATTGAGTATTATAAATATTTGATCGTATTCTTTTAATTGCTGATGCCAAGGATCTACTACGCGGGCCCAGTGAGGATTGGTGTAGGAAGTATTACATTATACCTTGGATTTTTGTGTTGTTCTTAGACATACCGCCTGATGAGGTGCTGACAGTCTCCGATTCATAGTAACAGTGACCAGAAGAAAAACAAAATGACAAAATAAACGACAATTTAACACAAAATAAAACAACATCTCATTCAGAGTCACAGTTACAGATCCAAACGTAGACCATTCGTGAAAATATTGTGTGTATTTTCATACGGAAAAAGTTGAGTACCTATGTGGTATAGGTCTCAAAACGACGTTATAACGTCACATACACATTCAATACCGTATAGATAGTCAAAGGCCTTGAAAAGGTATTCTCGTGAACCACATGGGACCTACGTTGCGGTAACCCTATCACAGCGTAGAGATAAAGGAATGACAGAGGCGGACACTGCGGATTACTGGGCGGTTATTTGAACATCATTTTAGTAGCTCCGTGATTGAAATCGATAGGGTTCCAATTAATTCCATGGCTAAATTCGAAATTTGTACTGTTAATTACTGGCAGATATTGAATGACCGTTTCGTTGCACAAGGTAAAATTACTGCTATCGATATTTTACTGATGGAATCAGAAAGGGGCACGGTATTTGATTGTAACCTCACCATTTTCTGTAGTCATACCTAAAATAATCTGAAACCTGTTGCATATATACAATAACTACGTACCCTAACCTAAATCTTGTACTACTATTACTATACCTAATACAATTTGACACCTTATATTACAAGTACCATTAGGTACTTTCATTAGATAGAAAGAGGGGAAAAGAAATAAAACCATTATTGCACATCTTAAATAATGTAGCGCCGTTGCAATTTCCTGACATCGAAGCTACACAAAACTATTGCAATGTAGGTCGTATTGTATTTAATAGTACTTTGCACATGATAGCATTTGACTGTACATCCGATTTTTTTTTTTAAATCAGCTTGTTAATTGAGTTCAAAGAGATAAACAGAACACGACTAAATAAATCCTCTTGCTAATCTTCGCTTATTAAAATCGAGCTTATGTTAATCTTACCCGGACTTGTTAAAAATAACACAATCAGGATTTGGATTTTTTAAATCCTTCTGGGATTCAGTGTCAGAAGCAGCTTTACAGTTTTCATTCAATTCAGGAGCTGTCAAAATATTGACACAATTTAGACTGAAACCGCTGATTTTGGCTGTTAATTCTAAATGCACTCATTGGATCGCAATCCGGATTACGATAAATATCGATGTGTAGACTTCGCCGTATGTTCGGATTCTATGGGAAGCCACTTTTAACGTAGGCTAAAAGCAACCTATTTCACTAAAGTGACCATGCGTAACATGCCAGTTTCTTGTTAAAAATGGCGCATACAAGGAAAAACAACATTCGGTTTAAATTATCTTCTTTCCGCCATTTCTTATTATACTTCTTAGTACTATTTGCATACGCAAGACATAGTGTTCAAGATATGAAATGATAGTTTATTTGGTTGTCCTATATCTTTGTAAAGTTCCTTTGGTTTTGTAAAGTGTTGCTTTAGTGCTACATTTCCTCACCCCTGTTAACGCGGGGCAAATAGGATGCACTTCGATCTGCTGCAATCCTGGTACACTTCTTTCCTTCTTCCATTCCTTAATCTTTTCATGCACGTTCGACGTCGGTTTTTTAGTAAATCATACGTGCTCATTAATAAAACATAGGCAATTTAGTCTATATTATATCCTTCTTTCTTCTTTACCTAGTATCTTTACGGTATCGATACCGCTTAAATTTCTATGCTTATTTTGTTCTTGGTTCTTTCATTCATCGGCCAATCAGCACATAACATACCTTTTCGATCCAGATTTCAGACCACTTACAATCTGTGATCACTTTATTTATTTAAGCATTTACAGGTTAACTTAATCTTTCTCTCGAAGTTTTCTTTTCGTGAGTGTATAAGGGATCCCGGAACCGGAAGGGATAATAAGGTCTTGACCTGGATATAGGTATAAAGTTGATAGAACGGCATTTATTTGACTTTCATTCTAACCTATTTTCGGCCAGATTTTCTTTAATTTCTTAGGTGCTTCTAAGAAAAAGCGAGTAATTTGCCTCTGACTGCACAGCGGAAGGTTAGCTTGACAGCTAACTGATGTTCCGCCTGTCTCCTTCTGTTTTGAGCTAGATGAAACATCATGGTTATACCATAGAAGGAAGGCTATGAGTTTTATGCACGGGTTTACAAAAAAAAAAATTTCTTAGCCCTGATTCTCCCACTGTTGGGCAAAAGCCATATCCAAATTTAATTTTTTTTTGTAGTAATAAAATAGTTTGATGAACAAAGTTTTTTCATTATAAACTAAAAATTAAAAGCATCAAAACATTTGCTGTATATATTATAACGAATTATTATATTATGTTTGTTCTAAGTAGGTTAAACTCACTTATTTGGTTGAAGCCGGTGTTTAGTTAGACCGACAGTTTAAAACGACTAGTTCTCAGAAATAAAAATTACGCACCAGTTTCAACTATTTATAAAGGGGCATTTCTAAAGGATTCTCAGTCTATTTCGTCACAGTGGTGTAATCCGTGGGCAGCGTATGTGGATGCTGGCTTACACGAGCCGATACTCGTATGCTCTCGTTATTTTCGACCAGTTGTGGATAGGTACTACATTATTATTACCATTTTTTATTCCGAATATCTTTTACATTCGCTAATATTTTTTACAGTGTTGGGTTTTCAGCATTCATTTTGCTGATGGACTAAATTCAGAGGTTTTTGTTTCTACCTGATTTGTATTGGTTCATTCTGGTTCATTAGATTCACAATCAAGCTCTGGCGAATTGTATTCGTATTTGACATTTCTTTATTTATCATTGTGATTGAAATCGATAAGCATTCAAAAGCTATCTAGGAAAAACGTACTGAAGTAGGTAAGTAACATTATTTTCCAACAGAATATTTTTTGTAATAGTGTAAAATCACAAAAATTGATTTTTTGTTGTTGTACCTACATAATTATGTTCATTTAGTTAGACAATAAAGTAGATATAAGTTATTGACGTATTGTGACTTTATTTATATTTATTTTTAATTTTATTTATTGTAGTAATATTATGGGTACTAATTACCTGAAAATAAAAGATTATTATTGTTAAAAGTAAGTTTTATTTTCAACTGAACAAATGTGAAATTTTTTCTCACTAGTACAGTCACCGGAACTGGATAACTGAACTAGTGGGAATAAACGAAAAATAAGCCTATCGTTAAAATAGTTTAAAAAAAGACTTTTTGCCCAACCCAAACCCAACGCAAGGCGTACTTGCATTATAGAATATTAAAAACATATTACGAAAACACTTGTAACTTCTAACTGCTATAGACAAACTTCCATGCAATTTTAACATCAAAGTCTCCGCTTACAAAAGTCTATCTAACGAGAGAGCAACTCGTCTCGGATATACAACATTACCGATATTCCACGGAAGATTGAAACATTTTACGTGATATAATAAGAAGTATACTGTAACATTAAAATTGCTTCAACATTGTAGTGACTAGAAGTGCCTTGAGCTTAAGAAAATGGTGTCATGTCACGAATTTCATGAATTAAATTACAATCAAAATTCGTCCGTTCGCCTTTCATTGTGCAGTAAAATAATATAGGTTAGCATCTATATTTACTGCCTAATAAAATTTCAGGGCAGATAATCCATCTTGTAAGGCAAATTTTATAATTTTAAGATTACAGAGTTGAGAGCATTTCAAATATAATACTTTGGACTTTGTACCATCTTACTATCTGCGACATAATGTTGTTAATCATATATACAGGGTGTAACGTAAAGGGTATATGAAGCCGAAGGGAACCCTCCCTTTTCAGTATCAGTAACTGATTCTACGACTTTTCGAATAAAAAGTAAAAATAAATTAATGTCTCATACAAATCGATCAGCTGACCGGTGCGAAATGTATGAAAAGTCAAAAAATAAATTCGCCAATATCGAAAAGTCGTAGAATAAACGTTGTTCAGTTACCGATACTGAACACACCCTCCCTTCGGCTTCCCCTTACGTTACACCCTGTATACCTAGTTTGACTTCACTACCCTTGTTTTTGTCCTTTTCACACTTCATTAAAAATGTTAAATTAGAAATAGACTGAAGGTTTTAACGGTGGACTAACTTTAAATCACGTTTATGGCTAACCGCTTAGATCATACTTCAAGTATTACGATTGATGTGCTGTCGCAGAACTAATGATATATTTATTATTTATAGATGAGAGGTCTGAAATAATAATAAAAATATTTTCAATAAAAAAATAAAAGTATTTGATTGATGTATTTTTTTTACGTAACAAATCTTTATTAGGATAAATAAAAAGCTATTTACAAAACATACATGAGTGATATACATATTATAACTTAAAATAATGATGTTAATTACTTAGACTTACCTATTATATTATCGTTCCCTATGTGACCTTAGAATAATTTATATTTGCTATAAGTAGTAATAGTAAGGAAATATGCACGTAAAAGAATTAAGCGAATAGAAAAGTGCAGTACATTTTAAAGTATAATCAATGTACAAGATATACATATTTTCTTATGTCTATGGCTGGTTCTAGCGATACTGATTTTTAATAAGCGACCCACTTTTAAAGAAGATTAGTTTCTGTAACCGAGCGCTGGTTCGCTGCCATCCCGGTACGAAGACTGGAAAAGGTGAATAGCGCTAAATTGCCGCTGGTTCCGTAAGTATAAATTAATGAATTCCCCAGAGAATTTTATCTTATTGTTATTCATTGACTTCGACTGTATCACCGCTCGGCTGAAGCCTTCCCTCTCCAAGCTTATGTACCTGTTCTTCTGCAGATTGTAGATATACCTGTGTTGTGTCCATTATCATTATTCATCGCTCGGATATAATATTTGCGCCATTATTACTAAATAAACCAATCTGCATTTTATCCGACTGCGCAAAGGAGAGCCATTTGATAAATATTCCAACAATTGCTACGGTGCGACATGTACGGCAAAAGTAAGTCTGTACCTAATAATGAAGTTTATTATATCTTTCAATAAACGGATATTGAAAGCAAATCTAAACTGCGTTTGTGTATTTATTAATCATAAAAAAATAGTTCACATATTTGAAAAAGAAAATGCTAATTTCCTTCTCAGCCACTCTAAATAAAAGTCTGTGCTAAGATAAGTAGAAGTTTGTATAAAAGTACAATCTTGCAACACTTGCGCCGCAGTTTCATATCATAATCTTCAAGGACAAGAGCAGATCAATGGTAACACTTGCAGTACGAATTCAACTCTTAGACGCAGATAATAAGAACGGTCCAAAGTGTTACACTTGATCTGCTGTTAGCTGTACTATGGTTTGAAATTAACTATTAGTAATGAAAATATTGTAGACACCACAGCGATTTTAAATACAGTTGGAGTTTAATAAAAACTCACCCATATTATTATTCACAACATAATACAATAACGTAAGTTGGCAAAATGAAAACCTAAAACAAACTACCTAGATATAAGTTTCAGGGAAGCCAGCTTTTAGTTTTGTATTACACTGGCTTTCGTACTTTGTTATGTAAGTATTACAACATTGTAGTTGTTACTTATTACAAGTATTAAGATATAGAATACATTATTACATAACCACATGTCTTACTGTATTAGTTTTAGATTACCAACTTATATATTTGTAAGATAGTTAAAATAAAGAACATTCGTGCATAATTCATTTATTATTATTAGCCTAATGTCAATAAGTTACGGAACCCCAAAAATGTTAAAGTAAATAGCTATTTTCCTGCTTCGCCGCTGCCGGCTTAGTGGCAAGAGCGGTATTTTCAGCAAAACAGAGGTCAGGCCTGAAAAAAATGTAAAAAGAATTATGTCTAAGTAACATAGGCGTTTACAAGGGCGACATGGCGACGAAAATTCAGAATGTTATCTTTTTTCTCATACTCCATTAAGCCTTTGTATTTTTCAGCCCTTAGAATTTGAAGGTTGTAGTATACCTACATACAGGGTGTCCTTGAATTCATTCGACAAATTGAAACTGGGGGTTGTACTCATGATAAATATTGAATTGGTAAGTTTATTTAATTAATCAAAACTGCCAAAAAAAATAGAACAATTTATTTTTTGACTTGTCAGCTGATTGATTTGTATGAGACATTAATTTATTTTTAATTCCATTCAAAAGTGATTCCACTACCGATACTGAACACCCTCCCTCCAGCGTACCTTTTTCGGTACAGCTTGTAAAGTGTCGTTTTTATTTCTTACGAAAATTCAATTCAGTATTTCAATAATTCTTTGTTTTAGAACCAGTCAGCCTTCAGAGGCTGACGAAGAAAATAAAGTTTAAAACAGATAAAAATATCACATTTCCAGCGGTAGTTTTTCAAAGTGCATACTCTCAGGCACGCCTGGAGCTCTGCGGGCAAACAAACGTCCCCGGAACAATTTGTTCCGTAGACGCAGAGCCAGCCGACTGGATAATGCATTTTGTCCCATATCTGCGTGGGGACCAATATCGTGGCTGAATTCGATATTAAAATGCGAAGTGTTACATGTACTCACTATTCGTATTGCTTGGCATACGTTTTATGTATGAGTTTGACCCCAAATTGACCTATTTCTGGGTTTTAAATGGAACGGAGAGATGAGATCCATATAAAACTTGTATATTGTGATGCATATTGGTATTCAAAAATAATTTGGGAACAAATTTAGTCGCTCTATAAATAAGAGAGAAATGCCTCCAAAATGCTAATTTACACAACAATTTTGTCGCTATTGTGAGATGCGTGTAACTAAATCATGCAGCAAAAAACGCCCTGGAGTAGGTAATCCATAACGTCAACAAAAATTGTTGTGCTATCACAGGGTTCCATATTACGTACTGGCAAATGGCATGTAGGTACTTAACTTACCTAAAAACATTTTAACCATACCTAAGGTGGAGCAATAAATGAGACTCGCGCTGAAATGACATTGCCACATTTCAATGGAGCTTTTCCCCACCTTCAAAACTACGAGACCATTAAAGCTATCATTTTGTTGGGGACTGATTACAGATTTCATATTGCATAATCATAATCAGTAGGAGTTGCGAGAGTAGTAGAAAATGATAACAAAAACAATGAATAATTCGCGTCTATTTCATACTATTTTCTGAATTCCTAATGAAGCTGTTTTTTCGACTCGTTTGATGTAGGTACAAAACTTTATTTCAAACCAATAATTCTAATAAAAAACGGATCTATTTTACACTTATTCGTTATCTTGTTCATCATACGGTTGATGGTGGGGCAGAATCTGGCATTGTCATTTGTCTCTGAATGTCAGGCTAAGTATCAGGTTCACATAGTCCGTCGTATCTATTTGTGCTTATTGTTATTACAACTTCTATGATCTTGTTAAAGTTTCCCTAACACCTCTGTGTCTTGAGCAAGTGAATATTTGCATGACATTATTACATATTGACTGTAGGGTGCCGTTCTCATGAGCTGTGGGAGTATTCAGAATTACTTTAGGGGCTCGCCTGTGAGTAGTGCTAAAGACTTATGCTTGTCGCCAGAAATATTGTAAAGCGGTGGTTTATATATAGTTCTTTTATAGCTAGAGTTTTATTGTGTCAGGCAATTTGTTATATAAAGGAATGCACACGTTATATTATATTTTGTTGATAAATGGAATTTAATTTCAAAAAAGGAACAAAAAAAAGAGACATTCAATATTAAAAAAAAAATAAACTATTAATAAAATTTTGAATTATAGGAAGAGTACCCAAGACACTGGCAGCGTTACCTCGCTGGATCGCGATGCTAATCCGTTGAGCGAGGTAGCTGCCAGCTCTTGGGTCACCAGTTAATAAATATATTTGCAATTACATCTACGTGAAAGTAACTGAACATGGCCACAGTCCTGTACTAATAACATTCGAATCGAATAACCCCAAATTCACCAATAAAAGCTCGGATAATACGAGTGATTGCAATAAGCCGAATGCGCTGGTTTCACGGCACGTAGGATATTTCCACGGCACGTATGTTTTTAAACTATATTGATATCGAAACCGGTTTAATCTATGAAGGTATTTCGTAAAATGTTATACGAGAGCTTGGTGGCGTAATGGTCTGGTTATAGGATTTACGAGACGGTGGTCCCAGGTTCGATCCCCTGTCAGATCAGCCACACATCAAAGCATATCAAGTGTAACATTAGGCCATTCTTATTATCTGCGTCGTTAGAGTTGAAATCGTACTGCAAGTGTTACCATTGATCTGCTGTTGTTCACCTATGAGTTTTCCAAGGATTTTTAGAAAAAATACCGAATGTTCACAAAAAAACATCGCGAGGAAACCTGCATGCCTCAGAATAAATCTAAGGCACGTGTAATCCACCAATCCACACAGGGCCGCTTGGTGAATCATGACATCAGTCGATAATGGAAAGGCCAGTATCCTGACAGTAGGTACATTGAGCGCAGGGGCGTCGTCCAGGCGTACAACGTACGTAGCAACAAACACAAGGATCAGCTTGTGGCCGCGCCGCACACACTGGCCAAATCGATGCGCTCAGTGTATTACATGGGTCCGCAGGTGTATAACCGCCTCCCGGCGCACATAAGGGTTGCACCTTCTATCCAAGCGTTCAAGAACTTAACTTAAGTTAATCAGAAACTGTTCGCGAATGACAGTATGGTAAAATTATTGGAGAATTCATGCAGGATCTGAAGTTCGGCGCTATGGTCAAGAGTCCCACTAAGAAGCTCTGGAGTGAACGTGACTGTCGAGCTGCTTCGTCCAGAGTGACGACGCTATGGCGGAGTCTCCTCTCAATGAAGACAAGAAGACGCGAATACCCAGGGTGACGACGCTACGGCGACTCCCCTGGATGAAGAGAAGACGATATGATATTTTGAATATTCTATAACATGACATTGGAAAATGTAGAACTGTCGAGTCCATTACTAAAATAAATAAATATTATAATATTACTTACCACAAAAATATAATATTCTTTGTATCGTCTTACTCATCCTATACCAACACATAGGTAATGTGTGAATACACGTATTGTACCGAAAGTAGAAGTAATAATAACCTTTCTTATGTGTTTCATAAAATGGCCGAGGGAGGTAGTAAAATAAACCTGTAATTTTATTAAGGGTATTACGGAGGCTTCTTAATGCGTTTCGGTAACACACGTGTTCATGTGTTCAGACCTCATTCGTACTGTCAGTAAAGAAAGTGTTTTTAAAACAGGCTCTCATATTTAAAATACCCTACATTTATATATACATCTTTTGTATGAATAACTATTTAGGTTTAGACATAATTTTCATTTTAAAAGACATGGAAATGGAAATGTTATGTTTGCGATTTTTTTCTATCGAGCGAAGTTTGTCCAATCGTGTATCAGAATTTATCAGTCTCTAAATAGACATCCCAAGATTGCTATATATTTTTTCAGGCGTTTACTTTTAGTAGTTTATTAGTGCCGTAGCCTTCATAGAAAAACTGAAAATCCACGCACACCCAGCCTTAAAATAGGTACGTCTTGTCAATCTGCCGCAACTTTTGACATTTTTCATGACAACAAAAGAAAACTTTGCTAACAGAGTTTATAATTTTCCTGGGTTTCTAAAAAAAACATCTGAGGAATTCTTTGTACACGAGTTGACTCCAAAAATTAAGTCATGAAGAGTAAAATATGCCTGAGGGAAGGAAGCGTAGGCGTAAAGGAGCGATCTCGCACGGTAGTGAAAGCTCTTCAATAAATTACAGGCGCTTGAGGACGTCAAAACGAGGTAGAAACCAAGTGGCATTTTGACTTTCGTTTGCTAATAATAATGAAAATAAAAATATGTATTATGACATTTGCACGAACAGCAAATTAATGTCAATCCCATACATTTTACTTCCTATTCAAAGTAAAACTCAAAATTCTTTATTGCAAGTACCTAAGCACGTTGTGTACATTTTAGCACGTCAACATATTTTTTTTGGAATTTAGATTTACATCACTTTGCAAGGAAAATGACACCTGCAAACGCGAAAGAAAAAGACACCTACCTGCAAAGGAGAAAAAGTGGCAAAAAACTCTCAGCAGCACATCTTTTAAAAATATGATAATGATATTTCTATTAACGTAATAATAAATATTGTACCTAAAGGTATGAATAGACATCTAATGCAACACATGCGTTACAATTTGATTACAAATACATTGTATGGGGCTGCATGCCATACTTCGAGACTCTAACTTACCTAATAATGTAAGACCAACTTACTACTCTGGTAACAAAATATTGTTCCTACTATTACAATACATCATAAGGAAAACGCGGAAACAGGTGCTTGTTATACACGAATGTACAACACCAGTCTAACCAGACCTCTCCCGCTGATAACTCTTCTGACTACACACTAAATGTCATAGTTCGACTTAAAATGGCCGGTATTTTACTCCAAGAAGGGAAATTACTACAACCCCGAGGCATACTTCCAAACAGTGGGATTACTTAAGATTATTGGAACGGTTGAACTTTAAAACCAAAATCCAACCCTTCTAGTTTCGGGAGTGATTCTATTGTTGTTAATTTAAGTTAATTAGTGTTTTATGTAAATTAACGAGCCTAAACGTGGTCATTAATCTTGGGTAGATCCTATCAAAAGCAGTAGTGATCTGGCAGAAATTTGGGGTAACAATCTAATTGGTATGTATATTTTTGTTCATCTTTCCCGTAGGTTGTATTGTCTGATGTATATTTTAGTATAAATAATAAACTTTCGTATGCACATACCCTGGCCTATACAAATCTGGTGGTCGACGACCTAGTCTAGCCGATAGTGTACCTGATTTTTGAACTAGGGGTTCAGATGTAATCAAGGCTTCTGATTCTGGGTCTAATTTGTGGTCGTATTTGTTGTATGTCTCTGGACTCATGGTACAGTCGACAGCAGATCAATGGTAACACTTTTCACTTTTGACAGTTCTTATTATTTGCATCGTAAGACTTGAAATCGTACTGCAAGTGTTACCATTGACCTGCTGTCGACTGTACAAGGAATCTTAATTTGGAACATTATTGTTTTTGTTCTATATGCTTAGAATACAATAATCTTTATTTCGGACTATTTAGCCTATATGTTGTTACTAATACAATACTTTTATCTATGATAAATATCTACAGAAGAACAGCAGTAGTATATAGCCTTCAATTTGTTTATTTTATACTTGAATATTTATGTATCTATCTATTAGGTAACTTACATGGCGGTGAGCCCGACATAACCAACACGCTCCCCCGGGCGTGGTGACACATGATTTGCATGCATGTTTTACCTGGGTTAAAAAAAAAAGGTAACTTACCTATTTTATACCAAGCGATTACAGTATATGTATATTTGTAAACTTGATATACTACCGACTGTACAGTTAAAAGTGCCATAACGTTAAAACCGAAATGTGCCTTTGTATAAAATACTGTTCGATTTAATATTGGTAGACACAGTATTAGTAAATGAACATTAATTAACAGCGAGAGCTTTTTAGTAACCATCAAACGAATGGCTTATTTCTCCGTATTTCTGCAAAACCCAGAACTTCGAAACTGTATCAAAGACTGGACAGGCGAGCAGGTAGCTTAATTTCCGGCGAGCGACAAAATGAACCCAACTAATTAAAATGGCGTTAAAGTTTAGCCCTAGGGCGCCGTGGAAACTTTGTTAGGCTGTAGTAAAATGTAATATGCTTATACGTGTGAGGAAGTAGATTGGCGAGCTACTGCTAGCTTTGTCAAAGATTGGGGCTCGGCGAAATAATGTTTACTTACCTGAAGCGTCTGTCCATTTCTTGTTTGTTTGTATGCTCTTCATTGTACATACATAAGTAATACACACTAACATTCTTCTTCTTATGTACCTACCATGCAATAATACTTACTTTCAAGCAAATTTCTTCTTTCATGAAATTATAATTTGGGAAAATTTTCTTTCTAAAGTAAAGTAGTACGTAACATTATTCCCCAATTCAAATATTCCCCATTCAATTTTACGTACATATATTTCCCAACTATTTCCTATACACAATTTCCTTGTTTGCCACATGAAATACATAATAAACAACGGGCTAGAATATTATAAGAGGCTTAATAACGGTTGCATAACTCATCTTTGAGGTTTGTTTGAATTTGCTGCAAACTGAATACCTTGTTAGAGTTTGCAGATTATTTGCAGTTAGTGCATTCGGTGCCTCACCATGTATGTACGAGTATAATGCTTCCTGCAAATTAACTTTTAAACTTAATTAACCTTAGTTATCTTGGTGATGGCTTTGTTTGGGGTATTATAAATCTGACTTCAACCCTCCCACGCTAACACGTGACCCGTTTCAAAGTTTAGTCAAATGTTTTATACTTACCTACCTATTCGTAGTGATATTTCTTCAAGGCGTTTTCACAATTCATTCTTTCATACACCTACAATGTACAAAATAAATTTTAATATATATTTAATAATGAACATATTTTTCATATTTTATTATTTGTAAGAGTATGAAAAAAAAACTAGGTACCTACTCTCAGAGGGGAAAAAAAGAAATATATAATAAAGTCAAAAGCACGTCAAATATGGTCTTTCGTGCATAGGAGTATACTGATGTATTTTAGGTTGATACCTAAATGTATGAAAGTGAGGAATTGATTAATCGCCTTTTGTTCTTTACTAATCAAAATGATTGTGATGTGCGACAATTTGCAGTCTAATTGTGCATATAAAATAGGAATTATACCCTTACTATGCCAAAGTTATTTATATTTATGAGTACTCGAATGCCTGTAAAGGACCGCTCTACTTTTCCTCCCACCATCAAGGGCGGCGTTATCAAGAGGCTTTTAATTTTGATTAGAGCCCAGGGAAGGGATTTTAATTATAACTCCTCTCATAAAATAGGTGCTTGATAAGAAAGTCTCCACAGTTTCCAACATCAACCTTTAATGAAATTATTTTAAATTAATAAATAATTTACAAATGTTTAAGTTTATTTACGTACTTACACTTACTTTACGAACGAACATAATCACGAAATTTTTTACGTAATAATACTAACAAGATGACAAGTTATTCTAATTGTATTTACAACTTCAAAATTACCATTTTGATATACAACTTATATCGATCTGCACCTGCGTCGATGTTTTAAAGAAATAAGTTCCAAAAATCATATCCTAAATGTTCGAAAATGTTTGAATCTTTTAATCGGTATTTTGTAACATTGTATAGTAGCCTAAGCCTATTATAATTATGAAACCACCACAGAGCAAATTTCAAATCTCTAAGGATTAATCATACAAATCCCTAATTTCATTAATCTAAAATCCACCGTGAGCACTGCAGACATATTCTGACAAATTTAGTTAATAACCCAATTCTGGCAGTGTACACTTGGTGAAATTTAGAGCTAAAATTATTACGAGATCTTGATTTGTACGTCGTAGGTACTGATGATACATTCAGATCTTTGACGCCTTTGCAAACGTATCCATCATCGGAAAATTAAAATAAATATGTCATTAATATTAATTCAAGAGTTCTTTTCAAATACTCGTTTGAAAGTACTAGCAAGTATCACTCTTGTTTGATACAGTTTCACGAATGGGAATAATATATAATCCGTACTAATAAAAAAAATTGTATCATTTTGTCATATTTTGACATGTTGTCTCGAAAGGTATAACAATAATTGTTATACTTTCTAACCATGAAGGAGACTAAAATGAGATGATTATATACTTTTTGCCTAGCACCTATTGTTGTTTTGAAATAAACTGAAGTTGCTGAAGTGCAGTTGAAAGGGAAGTATATATTCTCTGGGTTCTCTTGAAAATGCGGGAAACGACGGTTGCGAAATTATTTGATAATTTTTCTTTTAATGTCTACGGGACTATTTTGTGTTTAATATCACGTTAAATTAATCAGAAAATGTTCGCGAATGACGACAGTACGGTGAAGTTATTGGATTATTTATGTAAGATCTGAAGTTTCAAGCTTTTATCAAGAGTTCCCGCTACAAGCTCGGGAGTGAACGTGACTGTCGAGCTGCTTCGTCCAGAGTGATGACGCTACGGCGACTCCTTTGGATGAAGACATGAAGACGCGGCTACCCAGGGTGAAGACGCTACTGCGCCTCCCCTGGAGGAAGATAGAAGACTATTGAATATATTGAATTTTCTGTAACTTGACATTGGCAAATGACGAACAGTCGAGTCCATTAATAAAATAAATAAATAAATATATTCTCTGTCGATTTCCAAAAATCCCTCTCATTTAAAGTTTAGCTATTAAATGCGAGCCTGCGTTTGTTAGTAGTTAGTTGTAACATAATCCTCACAAAGGAAAACTCTGAAATGTTGATTTACAATGGTTTCGCAGTATTGCTATCTGTGGAAACGTATAGCGAATGTTCAACTGAAAATGTTGAACATTGATTAAATTTTTACCTACATCAATATTCTGTATCAAGCTAGGAAAATCTTTGAGTTGTAATGTATCCATACAACTGCTTCAGAATTACATTCCATTTGAAACTGTCAATGATTTTACCGAAATTGAATATTCAACTCACTCAAATACATCCATATTCATACAATATTCATCTTCCTAGAGCTACTTAAGTTAGGCAGTTAGTTTAGTACCAATGATGTTGTGATCTATGCTCTTTAATTCAATTAACATTTCCAACATTATTCGTAATGGATATAGATAGAATAAACATAAAAAACATAACGTTTTAACATAATTTAAATACATTCTTTACATACTTATCTGATTAGGAAGAACTTACACTTAATTTAATGAAGTAATAATATTTTGCTTATTTATGTGTACTTTATACAGATTCAATTTATAGGAGAGTGATAGTGGTATTTACAAAATAGGTAGTTAAGTATTTGAGTAAATACCAATTTTTAGATTTTAGAAGTTTTCAATATTTACATACTTAGACTTTTTTCCAATAGATTTATAACATGAAAAATAAGTTTTAAATTTTATCTTAGGTTTTTTTAACAAAGTCAATAGGTACATTTTCCTTATAGAAAAGTTATAATCAAATTATTGTTAAACAAATAGGTTAAATTAATTACTCTCAAGTCCTCATATTTTATGTCTTAAAATTATATCACATTTCTTTACATTACATTATTATTTACATTTTCATTTGAAATTTTATTTCCACAATATCTGACTACTTTGTACATAGAAAAGTGTATAGTAGTTTTCATTATTATTATACAATTAAAACCTCGTTCACAAGGAATAAATAGGCAAATAAAATGAAAAAAATAATATATTCTATGTATTCAGTCGACGAAAAAAACAAAGGAAGAGAGGATAAAAGCATTACATAAATAATGGATAATTCTATAATTTTGTTTTATTACAAGGAATGGTCCGTAATTTCAGGAAATTTGTCGCATTTTACGTATGCAAATAATTCAGGAACAAAATTAATGCGAGCAAAGGAAACAGGAAGCCGACGAAGTTCACTTCAATAGCCGTGGAAATTGATGCTTGGATGAGATTTCTGTAATCTTTGGCTTCATTCTGCGACGGATAAGTATATGTCCTATCTGTAACAGTTTTGGCATCCTGAGGGCAAGGCAGCAATTCAACCGGCATCTGAAGCAGCGTTCTTTCATTTTCCTTTTTAATTATTTTTGGTTCATCGACGTAAACATCATCTGATTCCTCATGAAAAGAATCGTCTGCGCTCTCCGAATATTCTTTTAGATCACTTTTATCATCAATCTCGAACAAATTGTTCGTATTTATAACGCTCCTTTCAAAGTAAGCGAAGTGTGAATTGAGTGCGGGATCAATATTGAATTTGCAAATAAAATTTTCAAGAGACGTGCGCACTTTCACGCTCTTAGCTTCATGCCGGAGACGATGCATCCACGCCAGGTGGCAATCGCAATTGAAATCGTTTCCTGTAACAATCAATTCCTTAATTAATTTTGGTAGTCTTTAAAGTCGACGAGGGCTCCTATGCGGATGGACTATTATGTTATAAACTAATTGGAAAACAGATCGAACGTTAATTTGGAAATTGGTTATTTCATTTTGAGAATTAAGATTATGTTCGAGATGTTTCAATGAAAGGATTTTTAGTTAATATTCACACTTCGTTAAAAAATATTAAGATAGAAAGGGACAGGGGGGGCCTAAACGGTGGCGTAACTTTAAATCACGTTTATGAATAACAGCCTTAATTTATAAGAAAACGGGTAAATTCTCGAAGCACAACTCACCTTCTAAGTAGATGTAACTATTCTTATTCTTCAGATTGTCATAAATCGGACGTAGATTATCAAAAGTGAATCTTTGTAATTTGTTGTATCTTATATCTAATGCCGACAGTCCTCTGACGCCCTCGAACAGTCCACCAACTAAAGTAACTAGTTTGTTATGACTTAGACTTAACTTTTTTAATAATGATAATCCATCAAATGTTCTTTGCGCCATTAAATAAATTTCATTATAGTCTAACAATAGCTCTTGCAAATTCCATAGCTCGGTGAATGTGAATGAATTCAATACAGCTAATTTATTTCTTCTTAGGTCTAAACGCTTGAGATTAGCGAGACCATCGAAACATTCTTTCTTCAGTTCACTTATATTATTTCTATCCAACTCTAATTCTAGTAGATTAACAAGATGTCTAAATGCTCCATCTTGTATAACACTAATATTATTACTAGTTAGATATAGTTTTTGTAGCGATGGTGTTTCGTAAAATGTATCAGTCACAACTTCTGTGATTTTATTCTCATCTAAAGTTAAAACTGTCAAGTTCGGTAAATTATAAAACGAATGTTTACCCAATACTTCTATCTTATTCTTGGTTAGTGTAATTTCATCAACAGATGTTATATTTACAAATGTATCGGTATCTATCCTTGGAATGGAGCTATATTTTATGCTGAAATTTTTTAGCCTTCTCAGGAACTGTAGCACTTTTGTTGGTACAAAGTCGAGTCCGCCGTCCGCTCTGACGTTGAAAGCTAGCGTTTCTATATTCGATTGTGAAGAGAAGCTCGTCCATAAAGAGTCTGTTTTTTGAATTCCTCCATTGAACACCCAGCATTCTGTTTTGATCGCTTCGTTGATTTCTTGGCTGTGTTCACAGTAGCAATGTACTTTGGAGTCCCTGTCGCTTATGTCACAGATGTTAATAGCAGCTGTTATAACTTTTTCTTTCTGCTTTCTTCTATTTGCGTCAAGGGCTTCTATTGCGAATAGCAACAGTAGCAAGGTAGCGGGTACCCTCTGAGCCCGCATACCTTCTACCTGGAACAAACAAATTGTCAATTTTAATTAAAATTCCTTTAAAATGTTTTCGTGTCGCAATTTTTGTTGGAAAATTCTAATCCCGGACATAAAAAAGGGAAATTGCACATGTATCTTGATAATGTCAAGTTAAAAATATTAAATTGTCTGTGGGTCCTGTTACTTAATATAATGTAGAGGCTAACAGAATCCACCTTATTTACAGTTCCTTCAGTCTACTTAAATTGGGCAGATTGGTTTGTGATAATTTTTCAAAATATTTTTTTGTGGAGTTTTGTAAGTAGTATAATAGTCCCTATAAAGTTGAAAACAAATTGAATTGTTGTGAACTTTGCGAATTTTATTACAATTAAACAGGTAGGTATTAACGGACGATTCATGGAGATTTTTAATGAATGTCTGGATATCAGCTCTTTTTTCACTTTCTTTAATGGAAAAGAGAAAAAGTAGGTCAGGTGTAGGTTTAGGATTCGCTTTCGTTTCAGTAGTCATAAGAACGTATTCGTATTGCAATATAATTTAAATTGGTTTTCATTGTAAAAAAATAATTATACTAATATCTGCGCCAAGAAACGTAAAATAATTGATACAGGACATAATAAGCTAATAAATAATAATATCACTTTGACGGATATTGGACAGGATGTACCAGAAGTGGGCATTTAAATCGGCGATGATTACTGCGGAATGCTATTCACTTCTAAGATGATCCAGCTTCATAATGGCCTTACTGCTATAGAAACTAAACTAGGCTAAACAAATAAAAAATGATTATGTACTTTATGTGTAGTCATTAAGAGCTGGTAAATCTCGAATTCGTGTTGTAAATACGTTATTTTTATTGGATGTAGTTTTAAAGACTCCCCTTGCCTACGGAACTCTAAAAATGGATCAAGAAAATGCCAAGGTCACAATTTAATTACGGAAACCAGCAATCGCTCTCGGGTTGATTCCACAAATATTTGCTGTGTTTTATGGAGTTTTTAAAAGAATTTTTCCGTTCTGAAATTGTTAGATGTTTTTCTTAAATGATATAGGTAAGTACCTAGTAGGTAGGTAAGTATAACTAAAGGTTACTTATATCAATCTCGAATTAGCTTTGATTATATTTATGTTTAGCGTTCTAGGTACGGTCTAACACATAGAAAAGAACCTAACATAGAGTCATTAAGGTTGAAATTTCCTGAAAAAAATGAACTGTTTTGTAAAATACATATACCTACCTATAGTGTGTTCTCGAAATTATCTACCTACCAGTAAAATAATCTTGCAATCGGTTAAGTAGTTATTGAGAAAATATCAACCTTAATTAAGTCCAATTAGATTACGACCAATTATTACCATTAGTTAGGTTGTGAAATTGTATTCACGGATTAAAATAGTAACTTTGATTATAGTTACCAATTAATCTAACGAAGCTAAAACAAGCTTAACTAAGTCATTACTAAGTTGACTCCATTTGCACATCACAGCAAACTATCTAACTTCCAAATGGCCTGTTAATATACCTTCTTAGACGGGGTACTTAATTTGCAATTTTAGTTAACATAAAGTTTCATACTATGTCATAGAATTGGTTCAAAGTGAATAACAACAATATTGTTTTACGAGAATGAACGCAATGGAATCCAATTTATATCTAGCTTGTTCGTGGCCTCGTCAAATCAAATATCATATTTCTGATTCATGTCGTTTATTGCAAGTAAATAGGTATACCTACAAGTGCACGGACAGCAGCAGATCAATGGTAACACTTGCAGTACGAATTCAACTCTTGTGACGCAGATAATAAGAACGGTCCAAACTCCAAAGTATTACACTTGATCTGCTGTTAGCGTACAACGGACATTCAGAGGTGCGTTTTTTTTAAACTGACTAAAATCTGAGACGTCTAAAAATGCTGCATCCCTTTCATGCGCCAAAGTACGGCAGTACTTTAAGAACTGTCAAAGTAGCTAATTTTAATCCTAAACCTAAACGCAACTATCACTGTCGTCTATATACTACATCGCGTAAGACCGAGCGGGACGCCTCGCTTAGCGGCGAAATTAAAAATTATTAAAATTAGACAAAAGATTAAAATTAAACACAATCTGGAATCGCTACAAAATTGTAGCTTAAAATTAGAAATCTCACAACAGAATCGCTACCAACTACACGATTTTTTATATAGTTTTACCACCATTTTGCACATACGGGATTAGAACAGATTACATAGGTTAGAATTTCGGATGAGCGCTGGCTCGAGTATTCTTGAAGTCGAATAACTTAGCTCGAATATTTGTTGAGTAGACTGTTCGTTCAGCCGAAATTCGAAAATTTTATTTGCTATTGATGAGTAGAAAAAGTGCCAAAAATTTGTAAGCATCATATCTTTTTAAAAACAACATTTCAATTTTAGTATCTATCTTTTATATGATACTTAAACTAAAATCTGAAAACCAAGTCCAAGTAGCGGCAAAACGCAAAGTTTCAGAATCAAACTGGAAAGTCCACATAAAGGCACCTCGGTATCCAATATTGAACGTGACTTCGGAATTTATAGGTAGCAATACCTTCTGAATTTAAAATTACTACACATAGAACTAACAAAGTGATTTAAAAAGAAAATGAATTTTTCAACGGTATTTTTGTAGAAATCTTGATTAAAATTCTATAAGTATATAAAATATAAACAGCGTAATAGACATAAGTACAGTCGACAGTAGATCAATGGTAACACTTGCAGTAAAATTTCAAGTCTTACAACGCAAATAATAAGAACTGTCAAAAGTAAAAAGTGTTACTATTGATCTGCTGTCGAATCTACATAGACAGCGATTATTTTGACATTTCTAAAAAGATGTTCCAGCGATTTCGAAACTTTATTATGGGAAAAGGCCGCAGCATTTTAGACTTTTCAGATTTAGTCTGGACACGCCAAGATCTCTATCATAAACACACACCTATTTCCTAAGGAGATAGAGATGATATTATGAGCGTCTCCACAATAATCTAGGCACATAATAAAGCAAACACTGAACTAACGCCGTATGATTTTGCTTTTAAATTACCTTTTTGAATTAGACAACACTTTTTACTGAAACTAGAACACAATTTATGAAAGAACACCTCTCCGCTACAGCTAAATTAAAGGTTTGAGAATGACGGTGCTCTATGCTATGGTAATACGGTGTAGAATAGATTGCAATAACTTTGTGTAGATTGCTGTTGACTGTACTAGTAGCTACCTGTTATATCTATAACAAGTAAGTAGAAGGCCTCGAATAAATCCTCAAGAATTACTTTTCTCCCTCTAAGCCTTTGCTTCATTAAGACATGACACAACAGCGAAAAGTTAAAAGGGAAAACGAACACGTTTTTCTGATACCTTGTTTATTTATTTACTTTGTTCTTCCATTTTCATTGGTTTACTTAGGAAAGTATTCTTAGAAAAGATAAGTTTATAAAGTTAAAAAAAAACATCAATGTCTGAATCTTAGAAGCCTAAAGAAAATACTAAAATCTGAACACCCAAGAAAATGCTTGGCTGATAAGATAATTTGAAACTAACCGACTTTCAAAAAAGAGGAGGTTATATTTTCGCGTTTGTACTTTTTTGATACGAAACTTCACATACATGACTCAAAAACCAGGTTTTCTTGTACTGTGGTTAGTATATTACAACAGAAGGCCTGAATAGCATTGATGATAAAATTCTGGTAACAGCTATCACTCGCCAAAAACTTTTGATTCGTATAGAAACTATCTATAAATCTCAGCCAATTTACCTCAAAAGGGTTTAAGTTGCACCTGAAGAAAATCTAAAGGTGGGTTTATACTAAAATCACACACCAAGCGTGGAAATCAAAATTCACGTAACCGGATCACGGGAGGCGTGATTGCCTTTGTGCCCTCACACGAGTTGCCAGCCCCCGAGAGCCACGTCGCGACGATCCTCTCCCCCAGGCCATGTCGTGTAGCGTCTCTTGTGTCTTTGCCGGCTACATCGGATTAACAGCGGTTGTTAATTCCGAGCAGTATAGTAGGTACCATTGTATTCACAAAGTCACCTAAATTGGAAAATGAAGTGAGTCAGGGTTTCATTTCAGCCGTAGAACCCGATGAAATCCTTGATTTTGAAACGTCGACTAGATTACGGTCTAACAAAAAAGTACTTGGTCCAGGGCCGATAGTCTTAGACCAGAGTTCCCCAAACTTGAGAGGTAGATGAAAACAATTCCTATTTTCTATGAGGAAGGGTTCCTTTTTTGCAAGTTTCTAGAGTAATGGAAAGTCAAAAATCAAGTGGATATGGAAATGACCATCGTCTACATCTCATAGACTCCCAATTTTTTTCCCGCTCTCATGGACCGCTTGTAGGTCGTCGTCACAGACCACTTGCAAGCGAAACATTATGTCAACGATGAGCGCATAGAGACGAAGCGGGGGACACGGGTGCACTCCGTGCGCTCATTAAAGAGATGCGTCCATGTCGATAATATCTCTAGGTTACACGTGTCGCGAAGCAATTTTGCGCTCATGTGCGGGCAGACACGGGCGCCCTCCTGTTACAGGTCTATGGGGTAAGTGGTCTGTGGTCGTCGTCGACCCTTGGGGGCCGATATATACCACTTTAGAAATCACTGTCTTAGACAATTGAGTATGAATGGAGTTTTAATTCGGTCTTACAACTGTCCGTTATTATACAATTTTGCAAGCCATAAATATTCGTGCTCAAAATTGTATGTGACTATCAAGCTAAGTGCAGAACAGGACTGGAGCCAACGGCTTTTATAGACGAACATAGACTGTATGTAAACCTAGCTGTCGAGTAGGTTTCTTTAGGCAATGTTCCGCGCATTACGCTGAAAGCAACCTAGTCTCATTTTCGTCAGTCCAATAAAGCGCGAACATCTCGGAGCATATTCCGGCATTCTTCTCGCGCCACATTAGCGTTCTCTCTTCCTTCCTCTTTCACTACCGAGGAAGAATCGTAGATTATCCCTTAATATAAATTGCGCAGATTCACCGCCGAAGCGGTTTAAATTTATCACCGCGCCGGATAACAAATACGATTACAGCCGATCTTGACAAAGGTGTAACAAAATGCCTTGAACACTTACGCTAAAGTGCGGTACGTTTCATTTTAGTGCGGTTTTTCTTGAAAAAGTTAGTCCATTTTGTGAAGGTACAGATTAGAATAAAAGATTAAAATGACATGCCATTTTAGTCCTATTCACATCCTTAATATACTGGTGACGTAAACGCAATATAGCGGCGACTACGTAACTCCTGAGATACAATAATATAGCACAATAACCTTATGATCTGCTACTGACCAGTAGATGGCAATCTGTTCATCGACGCCCCTGGGACATATATTTATTTACCGTAACCTGAACGACATCTTCCTCAGCCTCTAGTCTGTCTTCCGCAGGCAGACACATGTGCATCTTGATTCTTGACACACCACGTTTGCCTCTTCGACACTCGTGTCACAAAGTACGGGAATACGCTTTAGGGATTTCATCTCTATCTTTCCCAGCATACAAAGACAGGTTGTCGATAAAACTATTTTCGTATATTCCCATCCTTGCGTTGTATTACTTATCACGAATAGGTAAGTACTGTACGTAACAAACGAGTACCAAAATGGCACCCTAAATTATCCCATACATAAATTGCCCCGATTCGTCGCCGCTGCGGTTAAATTTATCACCCCGTCGGTTATCCTTAACCATTATGATTAAGGGCTAACTCACGGCCTTGCAGCCCAATTTGCTGAGTTAGATTTGATTGATCTGCTTGCTACAAATTGCATGACTTGTAAGAAAAGAATACAACTTTCTCATGAATTTTATGAGCTGTTTCAAGTGTTACCTACTCTAGCTAGATTGCATTATGAAAACTGCCATCGACCTATATTTTTTACTTACATCTTTTTTTGAGGGGATGGGTCGTATCAAGACCTGGTGGTGACATACACACAAAAGGATCATAATTTAATACAAATATCATAAATGCGGAACTTTGACTAAACCAGAACAGAACAAGGCAAAGCCCTAAATCAGAACTTTCCCACCACTCCAAGTCGGTCTGAGTACCTCAGAACCCCGCCATAGAAACAGACATTCAATTTTATAAATAGAGATTAGGCAATATTCGGTTTTATAAAGGACTAATGAAGGCTAATAAATGACTGATTCTGTGGTTACGAAAGCATGTGTAAACCCCTGGGGCGACTCAAGGATGAACAGTGTCTTTGTTGCTGTGGGATGGATATACCGCAAGAGTGGAGATCTAAAAATAGATCAAAGGAATATCCTAACGGAGATGTTTCTATAATTGTGAAATAAGTATTAATAGGTTGCGTTCTTTCAACTGGTAACAGAAGAAACACTCAAATTGACTACATCTGCTTGTGAGAAATAATCTAGATCTTAGTAACCAACGTCTAAGCACTTTCAATGTGTAGTTCAAACCTAAAATATATTGCAGAGATGTAGACAAGATAGAGAATTCACAAGCGACTTCATGACGTCCCGCAGTCATTTCACAAATTCCGTTCCTCTATACTTAATATATTATTATAATGGTTACTCATACACACGTACAGTCGACAGCACATCAAGTGTAACACTTTGGACTTTGGACCGCTCTTTTGTATATGTCATAAAAGTTGAAATCGTACTGCAAGTGTTACCGTGAGAGAGAGACGTGAGGTATGGAAAGGCTTCCTCTCCACTGAGCCTCATCATCATCATCATCAGCCCGTATCAGTCCACTGCTGGACGTAGGCCTCTCCCAAAGCGCGCCAATCAACCCTACTCTCGGCCCTCTGCATCCAGTCCCTGCCAGCCATTTTGCGAAGGTCATCCCTCCATCTGGTCGGGGGGCGTCCCACACTACGTTTACCCGTTCGTGGCCTCCATTCGATAACTCGTCTACCCCATCGGTTATCGGTTCTACGACAGATGTGACCAGCCCACTGCCACTTCAGTTTACTGATTCTATGAGCAATGTCCACTGAGCCTCGCAACTGTGAAACTAAGTGTTTACTAAGGAAAGTTGCGCAATCTTCTCCATAATTCAATGCTCCGTGTCTAAAGATCACGCAAAGCAAAACAAGCTGCGACTGATGTCTCAAACGCGGCGTTATGATTAAATACGTAGTCGGTTTTGTAAAGTCTTCCTCGGGAGCCGGCGATTAATGACGGCTAATAAATGTGGATGAGACGGGTTTATTAAGCGCTTTGCTGCTACCGTGTTTATACTTTGTTATTTGAGAGGACTTCTTTAAATTTTTCCATTGAGTTGTCAGCGGTGCTAATGAGACGTAATGTTGGTGGATGAATGGTGCTCTTGGTTTTTATTGAGTGGACGGACGTTCGTGGAAGTGGACCTATTGGACTTGAAGAGTTAGTTTCTAGGTGTATCTATGATCAACAGAGATCCCAGAGTTCCCCACAATGCGCGGAGGAGGCCACCGTGGGGTTTTAGTCGGTGCGAGTCCGACATAACCCGTCGCTACCCCTGAGGCGGCGGGTATGCACAAGCATTTCCCCACGAAAAAAAAAAAAAAAAAAAGGTGTATCTATGATGCTTGTCTGTATCGTTTAGTGACCTTTTTTGTGGGGAAATGCTTATGCCACAGAGCACCCCCACTAGAGTCCGCATTGACAAATTTTTGTTTGAAAACGAAATCGCCACAGGAACGAGGTGCGGGGCGGGACAAGCCACATCCTGATTGGCCAATTCAAGGTCGTCGCACGTCGTAAGCGCAGAACGAATGCAGCGCAAGGATGGGATAATAATATAGGATGTATCGATTATCGACATTTTCTGTCGATAAGCTATTTTGTACTTATATTTAGAAAATTGTTAGGATGAGTCATATTGCGGAATTTGATGTGACATCAAATGTCTACTACTATGTGATACTAAACATTAATGTTTAGTATCACATAGTAGTAGACATTTGATAAATAAATAGTTTTTTTTAGTAAATAAAACAGCGCAAATTGTAAAGAAATAAATTAGTTTTAATAAATTAAATAATACTGATACTTGATAGCTTATAGATAGAGCTCGGTGGCGCAGTGGTTGAGTCACTGGACTTGCAATACGGAGGTCCCGGTTCGATTCCCAGCCAGGGCAGCCATGTACTAATGAGTTATAGTCGGTTTTTTCGACCGAAAAACTTACGTATATTTACCGAATGTTCTCAAAACGGTGAAAGAAAACATTGTGATGAAACCTTAATGCCGTAGAAAAAAATATCTAAGGCATGTGTAATCCGCCAATCGGCACTGGCGGCAATCCCGCGTGGTGGACCATGGTCCGAGCTCCCTTGATGAAAGGGAAGGTCTGTGCCCAATCAGTGGGGACATAATAATAAATAAGCTTAAAACAGGTAAATCTCAAAGGAGCAGGCCCATACCTTTAAGACCCACCCTTGCTGTCCTGTTATTGAGACAATATTAATCCCATATTTTTCTACCGCGTTTATTGCTCTTAAACACAAGGCTAGTCAATGCAAAGTTGAATTTATTTGTACCTTAACATTTGATGAAATCAAAATAAAAAAGTTGAATATGTTCCTTCGAATCAACGTACTTTTCTGTAAGTACCACTTTTTTTATGAAATTCAATTGCACAAAAGAATGCACCGAAGCTTTGCTTTTCCTAAGTCGCATTTTACGTGGAGTATTCCAATGAGTTGGCAAATTTAATAAATCAATACTGGTATCCGGTTGTATTATCTCGGGGAATTTTTGTGGTTCTGGCAGCGTGAAATGTTCAGAAGATGCTGGGTTTGTTCTTGGCGGTACTACGGCATGTTTTGAATACTGTTCATGTTGAATAAACTTCTGTAAAAGTGTAATAGTTACATGCTAATCTTAATTGATAATTTTATGTCCTTCAACATAAAATTATCAAAGTTTATAGTTATGCTCAAGCAACATACCGTAGACATAAATGTTGTCTCCAACGTTGGTTGGGAAATCATAGGCGACGTTACTGAAGTTGACTGAACTCCAAGAACACTGATATATGAATTAAATGTATTCCGAATAATATTTCGATCTAACAGGAGGTAGAAAAATATGATATGAATATTGAATTAATAACAGTATACTTCTATAAAGGGTGGACCTGGTTTGGTCAATCTCCTTTGAATATGCTAACAACATCGACATCGACAATTCCCGAACGGGTGACTGAAAGCACTAACTTACACGTGCCGGGGAGAAAGCGGGATGTCTAAATATGAATTAACACATGAAAGAAAGGGATTCGTAAAAAAGACATCAACGTGCTCACCTGAAATGGTACACATTATGCAGCAAAATTTATTTTATTGTTTTAATCTTTTTATATGGAAATTCAACTGACCGATAAAAGGAAATACCATCCTTTTGAAGATTCGATGTTCTACAAGACTTTCCACATATTTAGATAGATTTTTACCTCATTTTCACTCACAAACTCATTACGACGTTCAATAGGCGAATGAAACGATGTTTTGAGGCGTGGCGCTTTTAGTGTAGTACTTGCAAGTATGCTTGGCAGCAGCGGGGGCCCTCATATGCGGACTCTAGTGGGGGTGCTCTGTGGCTTATGCATACCCGCCGCGTAGGGGGTACCGGTCGTAAGGTATAAAGGATGACAATAGAAGATGAGACACATTAAACATACGACATTACAACTATCACAGCCTTCTAATTGAATCCACGCAAGCAAAAACATGCAAAACCGTAACTCAATAAACACTCTAAAATTAGATTAAACAATCCTACCGAACCTTTAACAAAATGTTATTTTCACCATTGTGATTTCGAACAATTAGTTTCCCAATTCAAGTTGCGACTTAGCGTCCCTTCTGGGTCAACCCGCCACTGTTTTGAGCGCTTTATTTGAATAATTTATGATTTGGTAAACCACACCATTTGCGGCCCTGCGAGTGATAGGGCCCTGGGCCCATGAGAATAACGGAATCGCGGCCCGGGGGGATTCGTCTGTCTTAGCTGATAAGTAGAGGTCGAATTAAGGGCATTCTGAGAAAGATTCTGAAGCCGGAAGTTTCGGTATCTGGTTCAATGTTAAATTCCGACTAGAATTTAACATTGAACCAGATACCGAAAATTGCAATAAAGAGATTCAAATAATATGCTTAGTGTTTTTTCACCAAAATGGAAAAAAAATACTTATATTGTAGGTAACTAAGGTTACAATGATCTTCTGTTGTCTTATATTCTGATTTATTAGGTATTATTTAAACATTTTCTATACAACTTATTTTCAATAAGTAAAGAAATTATATGAAATAATTAAATAAATACAATATACTTAGTTATTTATTCTATAAATACCGTCCCGCGTCTATAATGATTCCAAAGTAGGAACTACTTAGGAATCAAACAAAAAATATTATGTGTGTGAACAATTCAAATTTTGTACATAATACGGTATCTTGATATGGCCACAGAATAAATAAATGTGTTTAGATATGACACGTAATTAAAATCAGTAGGATAATGATAGATACAGTTCGCAGACCCAAATTGACCGAAGCCAAAATTAAATATTGATGCATCTCTACAACAAAGCTATAAAAAGCTGGTATTAAGGCCGTTTTGAGAACTAATTTGTTGAATGACCTAGTTAGTAAAGTTCACCCTTAAAGATTACACCGGTTGAAGGGAGGTAGAGAGAATGGGCTTATCTATAAGTAGGTATTTATTCATTGCGATGTTTTGAGATGGTCCGAGAGCGCTTGCTGCCCTAATAGTAGCTTTCCCTACCGCGACAATGTCCGAAATTTCCTAGTTTCCCGCGGGATTACGATATTTTCCCGTAGTAAAAGGCAACTTATGTATTATTCTAGATCTCATACATACGTGTGCAAAATTTGGTGCCGATACGTTAGTGCGTGATTGAATAACAAATGTCCGAACTTTCGCATTTATAACTGTGATAAGTGGGATAAGTTTAACCCACATTTGCCCTCAATTCACCTGATGGTTGCCTAGACGATACATAATACCTAGTTTTTATCCCAAAATACCTTTTCCAGGTTACTTATCGAAGAAATTGAATTGAAACCCACAGCAACGCGTACAAGGAAAGGAATATAATACCCTCTATCAACTTTTATTAGACCAATCAAAGCACGCCCCCGTCTCAATCGATCTCTTATAATATCTCTGCGATTAGCGTAATGATTTGTAATGATGATGATGCGTGGGCTTCTATTACGAGGGCCGGTGTCAAAGGCTAATAACTTGAGAATATTACGACACCAACGCCAAAATCTTACCGTATAATTACGCCACAGTTATTTCATTATGAGGCCCACAAATTCATGAATAACCACATAATTCAGTATTTTGACAAATTGTCGTGACAACTATAGTGTTTCCCAGCGGCTTTAGTACCAAAACTGACACGAGATTTAGCAGCAGGCGACTTGTATTCCCCGGGTACTAACTTCTAACCTAATAGAAGCATAGATATTATACGACATATGGACTTACTTAATTCCAATTCAATTCCAAGTCGGTCATCCGCTAGATAGGAATAGACCCGAACATTATTTTGCATGAATCACTTTAGGGTTTTACTCCATTTCGGGGGCAAAAATATAAGTGCGATATAATATCTATCACCGTAATTCCACCTTTTGCCACCTGTCAAGCTGAATTTAACCGAGGCATCATATTACATTTCAACATTTTTGAAATCACTTCTCGTTTTCGAGAGCGAAACACGTACGCGGTTGAGCGAGGGCATTAGTCAAACCGCGAGAATAAAGTTGGTATCACATTACACCGAGCGAGCGTAAAAGCGATTATCTTTTATTTTCCACGAATGTTGGACAACATCTTAACTTTCTAGATAGCTAGCTGCCTGGAATACGAATCCGATGCTGCACCCGAAATAGTACCGTAGAAATCCAAAAGTGTCATCTTATCTAATACTCCTTCTTCCATACGATCTCTGATGCAATATACAAAGAGACGTATCAAACATGTAATTTTTTTTTAATTCAACGCACTTATTACTTCAAATTTAGATGTCTTATGTCATGCCCAAAAACATGGTTTGGCTTCAGTTTCAGTAATAAGTAAACCAACATAGTAAGGGTGTACATACTGACAGTGGAGTTATTTATTCTGTGCAACTGCAAAAACTTCGATCGCATCTCTACTGCTAGTGTAGCATTACCCTAATGCTACCGTCGACAGAGGGAAATACGGCTTTTCGCACCTTTCCCAGCACAATTTCAACTTGAATTTGGCTTGAGGTTTAAATGCGTAACTTCGCTCTAGTTTTAGTTCTCTGGGGTCTGACAAAAATTGACACGTGGGGACTCACAAAGTCGTAGCCCTTAACTTTTCTGGTAGACGGGGAATTTAAGTATGTTGGTATGAAAATCCTAGAAATTAGACAAAGGAGATTTTGTGCTAACCTATCTAACACATTTTAATTATTTTCTACTACATAATTTAATTTGGAAGATAATAGGCAAATTGTGTAGCGTTGGAATTAAGTATAGTAAAATTTGAACTTAATGAACATTACCTTTTAAACTATTGGGCAAATATATAGAGTTCTAAATGTGAAATAGGGTAAATTCCATTTTAACTAGTTAATAGCTATAAAAATGGAAATAGATAAATTGCAAGCCTATTAGAATTTGTTATTAAACAGGAGTGGAGTCACTTATTTATAGTAATTTACACGAAAGTAAGGATATATGCGTGGCACTGCTGTATTACTGTGGTTTGTGGAAGCCTTAGTCACAAAATAATTGTGCTTTGGTGGTGATAGTCTAGCAACTAACAACACGTAGAAAAAAAAACCGTTTCCCCACCTCTTGCTAACGCAATTTCAACGGTAAAATCCTGCACTCGAGACAAAGAGAAAACGGAATCCGGTCACAGTAAAAAATCTATTCGTGTAAAACTGGAATTCTATTTCGATTTAAACACGAGCTACGAAGTTAAATCTGTTGAAGATGCAGTTGACGTCACAATTCTTTATCGCAACTTATCCCATGTTGAAATCTGATTAATTACGAGTTATTGTCAATTGATTATTATTTTATAATTTAACCGAAATAGTAATTCATACAAAATGTAGGGTACTATTAATACGAGAGCTAATTGAAAAATTAACATTTAGTTTCAACAAAAAACGTATTTTCATTTTGGCAGAAACAATGTTTTGTTCTCAATTTTTAATTCAACCAGGTTTCAACTTGGTCTTACGACTCTTTTTGTGATGCACATAAAATATATTGAATAAGTCAAAATATACCTATTATGAACCCTATTATGAAATTCGTCAGATCTCTGTAATTTCTTAATAAACACCACCTCTTTTCTGCGGAATCTAAATTGTTTTCAATCAATAAACTCTGTTCTTTTGTTTCATTGTATAAATAATTGTTTTGTTTTGTGAAATCTAAATTATCTTTTGATTCCACTATATATATCAGGCTTTATAACAACTTGAATGGTAAACAACAGTCTTAGGCCTAGGTACTCAATATTTTCCCTGGAGAAAAAGCCATTTGTCTATAAAAATTATGTTCACTTGTGATCGAGATTTTAATTGAGAAACAAACCACCCAACTCACTTATGAGATTATAATTTATTATTAGAGAGAAGCGATGGGTGATGGGCAACTCCTACTGCCCACTTAATACTTCATACATTAGGTATATTAAACAATGATTCTAAAACAATACTCCGCTAAACGAAGCAAAAACGAAATAAGAAATTTCAAAAGGTTAATATTTTCTCAGTAAACTTCTGGTATCTTCCGTTTGAAAAGGAACTCTCGACGTGAGTTACCGACCGTTTGTATTATTTCTGCAATTTTCATCACAAACAAATTTTAATTATTATGTTATTTTTATTTCAGAATTTAAACATTTTAATTGTATTTTATGTGGAAAAAGCATTGATCTCCTATAAACAACTACACAAAGGTCTTACTAAAACAATTTAAAAACGTCCAAATAATGTCCAATAGAGCAAATAAGGGTCCATTTATCCGTTTGGACCTTCTTTGCGCTCGGACATTTTTAGAAGGCAGACTGTGTATCTAGTTGTTTATAGGAGATCAATGGGAAAAGCCATATTCATACCAGAACAACCTCTGAGTTGTTATAACGCCAAAATGAAAACCAAATAAGAATTTTAATTTTTAAACTATTCCTTAAATATAATTGCTTTGTAATATAAAATAATATAGGATAAGAAGCTCTAAGCTAAGAATATTTAATCTAAGTAAGACCTAAAACTGAGAGAAAACCTTCGTCGCAAGAAAGCCGGCGACATGATAAGAGGGGCGTGGAGTGTAGAAACACTCTTACACCTTAAATAATTTATGAAGGAGCCATCTACATGGCAAACTTCAATGGACGGAATAAAATATGGTGGTCTAAAAGTAGACGTCTTGAATAAAGTGGAAAACAAACCAAAAATACCGTCACAAATAATTTGAAATCCTTTTTTTAATGCAAGGTTTTAAAATCGAAACGTATGTAGTATTAAACTCTTTTTCAGAAATAATATGCGTTCGATATAGAAATTAGGCAATTTTTACTGTATTTTACGAATCACGGTCAGACAAGAATAAGACTGTTGATCACATGACGTCAATAGCTATACCGAAGCCGAAATCCATTGTCTTATTTTGTAAACAAAATCTACTACTCGTAACATTTTAAGTTTTTTTATGATTATTGCCATTAATCTCCTATAAACAACTAGATACACAGTCTGCCTTCTAAAAATGTCCGAGCGCAAAGAAGGTCCAAACGGATGAATGGAAATGAAAACCTCATTTGCTTTATTGGACATTATTTGGATGTTAACATTGGACCCTTATTTGAACGTTTCTTAAATTGTTTTAGTAAGACCTTTGTGTATCTAGTTGTTTATAGAAGATCAATGATTATTGCATAGTTATTTTCACATTAATAGATCGGATCACTTTATTTTCAGAATGATGAACAGGTTCAATCAATCAGTCTTCAGTGTTACATCACAACAGGTAATTAGACGATCATATTTGTTTACAAAATAAGACACTTGATTTTGGATATAGGTAGACGATAGTTACATAGCATAGTTTTTGTTGGCAGCCGAAAAGTATATTCAATGTTGCTCGAAAAAATAAGTAAAAATAATACACTAAATGAACGCAAAAAGTTCTGATAATACATCATCCTCTTCGAAAACTTTGCAAGGTGCCTAATGTAATGTAGCTCACTGAAAAAGCTCTTGTGTTGAGAGATGCTTCACTAAAAGCATGTTTTAATGAGTAAATGTGGGAGTGCTGCCATTAGCATGTTTGAATAGGTTCGAATAAGAAAGTTAGGTGTTGGCTGGAGTCAAGAAAAATTAATTTTAAGTTAGTCCGTACAGATGGCCGCGGTCACAGAACAATAATATAGGTTAGAAATGATATCTTGGTGTGACACTTATTGTAGCCGGTTTATACTTGAATGTTTGATATTCAAAGATCTAAACTACATTACATTTCTAACTTCTAGCATTGTTCTGTGGTGGCAAACGAACACGGTGAGAAATGAAAATGAATAATATGTGAGAGGTAGCGTTATAACAATGTAACAACCTAAAAACTGGAGACGTTATTGTGCAATTTCTCTTGAAAATATGTCTAATATACTCGCCCACGCTGATTTTGCTAAAACAAGGATATTTTACTCGAAAGCAGACTGTGTATCTAGTTGTTTATAGGAGATCAATGGTGTAAGTATATTGCTCTAACTTAATTTTGAAAAGCCCGAGCTCTGATCATAATAATAAAATTGTCTTTTAGGGCAATGCTCTAGGCAGAGTGCCCAGAACGCTGGCAGCTAGTCTCCTTTGTGTCCAGGACAGACTCATTTACTAGACGGAGCTGCCAACGGAGTAGCTGCATTAATTGAAGAAGAAAAAAATTACACTGTTTTGATGGCGAGATGCTAAAACAAATAGATTAATTATTTTAAAGTTAAATTAGGTCAAGAGCGGAGTGAGGTTAATCCATCTTATTAATGTTAAATGTGAATGTTATTTGTGATTTAAAAATGAAATTAGTGGCACCTAAAGTGATACCTATTACCTCCTAACATACCTAACCTAAGAACTTCGCGTAAACCGCCTGTAACAAATAATATAATAGGGTTATACATGTGACTAAATAAATCATAATCATTATCAGTTATGGTGTAAATACTTACACAAATTACCATTTCACAAAACATTCACTTAAGAAGCATAATGTTTAAACTGATTTAACTTCCTTTGTTTAGGCATTTATCGGAAATAAATTCAATGTTCAATTTGTAAGGAAAGTTTGTGTAATTAAAATTTAAAGTGGCTCGTTGCATTTGTCCTGAATTACTAAGTAGGGTTTCTTTCACAACGGTAAAAGTCCAAATTAATTTATTCGCTTTAGAAGAGCGTAGTCTACTATATTGGGAACATCACAAGTCATCATGGATATATATTTATACCTAGATACTTGCCTATTTTTAATTTTTATATATAATATGTTTTGATATTTAAAAACCACACGGAATTTACCTTACATACTTAATAGAATTCTGTAAAACTGCAATGGCAACTATTTTTCATGGTAAATATTACACGGTAGAGAATATTCATAGTATGGATTCCATACCAAAATGAGCCAGGTGAACCCACATCTGGCTCCAGTATTGGAAGATCAAAGTCTGTACACAGTGGAATACATACCCTCCTGCGTTCCCAGTAAAATGGTCTCTCAGGGCGTATATTACGACTCAGCGTTCTCTTTTTGCTACAAGCGAGTGGAGCGATAACTGCTGTAGTAAGTGTGAGGGTAATGGATAACGTGCAATTGTTTATTCTATCACTATGTTGCACATAGTTACAAATTTTTACAGTGCTATAGAGTAAAGGTAAACTCAACAACATACCAACAATGTCTAAACAGCAAGGTATAGGTTCGGTGGCAATGAGCGGACCGCGGTCGTCAACAAATTGATAACGCGTCGCTATCGTATGGATAGCCTGTCAACGACTGGAAGCTCGTCGTCAACAAGTGGACAGCGCGTCATCAACGAGTGGACAGCGTCTCGTCAACTAGTGAATATCACGTCGTCAACGAATGGACAGTTCGTCGTGTATAAGAGCACACAGAGCGTTAGTCAACGAGAGGACTGCGGGTCATCAAATAGTGGATATGACGTCATCAACGAATGGACAGTCCGTCTTTTACGAGTACACAGAACATAGTCAACGAGTGGATAGCGCGTTGTGAACTAGTGGTTATCAGGTCGTCAACGAATGGACAGTCCGTCGTCTACGAATATAAAGAACGTATAGTCAACGAGTGGACAGTGCGTCGTCAACTAATGAATATCACGTCGACAACGAATGGACAGTCCGTGATTTACGAGTACACAGAGCGTAGTCAACGAGTGGACATAAATGTCACTAAGTACTTTTCCCTTCGAGGAGGTCAAAGAGGCTAGACCTATAGATCATCAACGGTATTTATTATCGTTTGTATCACATTATACACGAGCAGTTGTAAATATTGTACAGTGTGTGAACCATGTACTCGTATTGTACACAATTCTCATTTTCATTTTATATTACGAAACGAAGTCAAGTTATTTTTAAATGGTTTCATATTGATGCGTTCAAATTCCCAATAAACGAGGGTAAAATCTGTTAATTGCACGCATATTTCAGGGATAAAATGTTAGTACCAGCATAAAATACGTAAAAAGGAAATAAATGAGCGACGACGAGCGAGCGAGTGATATACGAGTGTTTTGGTGTTAAAGTGGGACAAAAACGGAAAGAGTGCAGGAAGCGGAAGCTTTCCTTTTTATGAAAATAATAAATCATACAAGGAATTTATAAAACTAAAGACCTTTGGTTTGTGTAAAGTATTCTGCTTTCAGGCCAAATCTATGAACTATGTATAATGTCTAGTGTAGATATTGATAACGAATAGAGAACCTTCATTTTTGGAAGCCGATTAAAAGGTGAGACAAGTCAATGTAATAAAACACGATCCCGAAGTTTTATTTAACCACGAGCGTGAAATTAAATTCAAGGATGCACAGCCTGTAACCATAGAGTCAGCTAAAGACACAAACTAGACTAATATCTACCTATTACTATAGGTTAACAACCAGTAACAATAGGCAGTATTTTCCTGGAGGTAAACAAAACATTTATTACTGAAACTAAAGCCTGATTTAAATGTGAGTTATTGATATTGTGGAATGAACTTTCGTATATTTCCAGGAAGATTTGCATTTATCCTAAAACATGCTAAATAAACTAAGGCATAATACATTAGGGACAACATGCATGCTGTAGAAAAAATGTAATTACGGTATTAGTAATTCACCAAGCCGCACCGCAGACTAGGAGGTAAATCTAGGCTAGGTCGTAATCGGAATTATTTATGAAAATAAATATAAATTACCACTAAGTAATGTCTCTAAAACTCGAACTATACTTACAAATTTTTGGAGCAAGCATATTGTATAGTTACAGCAATATTAATGTGATGCTAGATAATTTAATTGGAATATTAGCTAACCAAGCGTAAACCACTATCAATACACGGTTTGGTTGGTTTAATCATCGATTAGGTATTAATTTGATTTGATTCATAGTTTTCCAATCAGATGATGGTAAGGATTAGTAACATTGCAATGCACAGCTTTGTTGGAAGGAAGTCAGCGTCATCGGCCAGTTGTATATGCAATTTACCTATATAATTCGTTAGGTAACTATGTAACACAATATGCAAAGTAAATTATGTATATGCAATGTATTTTTTAAATTCTTAAATGATATTTTTCATATACTTATGCCTTTATGATGTTTTGTCTCATTTTAAATCATGAAAAAACAAAGAAAAAACGATAGTTTAAGATAAGAAGAAGAATATAATTAGCTAAAACTTAATTTGTGTTATAAAAAATAATCGATTTCCAAAACGAGTTCTTAATTCCGGTGTATGATTTTTTTTTGGATAAACTATTGTGTCGATTCCAGAGCGTGACACAACCTCTATGGCGTGGCTAGGTACCAATTTAATTTTCATCGTTTCTAGGCGTAGCTCAATCTTACGAGATGTGAGCATGTGATGAGTGACATGATAACTGCGTTTAGGTTTAGAATTAGACTTGACGGCTGCTACAGAATCACATCTATTCAGTACCTAGTGTAAAAGTATAATGTATAAAAGTAGACTGTAAGTGAAAAGGCAACTAAATTGTAAAGAATTGTGAACGCGAAACACCTATTCCCTTCCGTAAAATGTTCCTCTAAACGGGAGTACTGGCTGAAACATTAGGCTCTCCGTCACTGTACATTGTAAGTCTCTAACTTGGCTTGTATTTTAGGGCGTTAAGTGAAAATACGGTGGACCATTAGGTCGGTACATAAGCCGGGGAAATGAAGGCAAAACTTTGCCTAATGGTGACCACACGTGTCACATTCACAGGATAAAGATACAGGATGTGAACAAAATATCAGTACAACTTCCATCATAAATATAATATGTGTATATTTTGGTGTCAATAACTACGATGGGGTGTGAAAATGAGATACCAGAGAAGCAGGTTCTATACCCACCTTTGTACTTACTACCCAATTGTGTAGTTTATATATCCTAGTAGGTACAAACTTTTAGCCTGAAGTGTGGTTGAAGAGAAAATTAGTAAGGAGAAAATGTGAACATCTTTTAAGAAAATGGGTCTATTAGACTGTACCACGATCTAACATATCTTCACAATTAATAATATGTGTAGATAATATATGGAATTTTAAAATTTAAAAAAATCGTGTAGTTTCGAATATTATTGAACAATTAACAAAATATATTGAACATTACTTATAGGTAATTTATTTGTGACAATTAAGCAAGTATTTTTTAAATGAAAATGTTTGAAGTGAATTAATCACGTTGGCGAGTTGTAATGTTTTTCTTTCACTCGCTACCGGTTGCCATTTAATAGGTTGGCGTTATTTGGGTAAGGCGAGGCGTGATAAAATGATACCATACCAAACTTAAATATTTGATCTCAAATAGAACGTTCGCAAAATGAAATAGGTATTTTAGTTGACATGGACTTCTTTAGGTGACAAGGACTTAATTTTCCAACTTTAAGAAATTCATGATGAATTTGTAATGGCGAGTTTTCCGACTCAACTTGTATGGGAAGAAAAGTTAAATGGCAAAAGTTGTTCATTTTAATGGACATTCACCTAAAGGGACGGGTCCAATTTCAACTTACACCCTGTGTTTTGTAGATACGGGAGTTTTGAAGCTTTCAATTTTATTAAAACTGTGTTTGCACGTCAGTATTATAAAATTCCGACGAATTTATAATTCAAAAGCTTTTGTCTGCGGCTCTCCGCTCGTGGGGAAATGATTTAGGCCGTGTCGTTGCTTTAAAGTTTATGCTTAATAATTTGCAAAAAACGGTCTGATTTTTTAGTAATTTAAAAAGCAATAAAAATTGTTTGGTTCTTGTTAGAGTCGACACACACGGGTGACATGACGTGAAAAGCATTTAAAAGTAATTACCTATGCTTAGCTAAAATAATATTTCCATAACCAAATCCCTGTTTCCTAAAAAGGAAAATATTCATAAACCTAAACCTCACTTCCTTGAAAATCGTGTTGCTATACCTTTCACACTTTAAGATAGAAAGGAACTGGAAGCCTAAACGGTGGCGTAACTTTAAATCACCTTTATGAATACGTGGCATAGACTTTATCTAACAAGTGTTTTTCCTTGTGCATAAAACGTCACGTCATATTTCTTTAATTTCTGATTGATATCCAGTTACCTCTGTCGGCTGAATTTCACTCAGTTCAAAATCATTATCAAGTTACCAAACTTGATAATATTTTGCTAAGCAACGTCGCGGGCGAAAAAAAATTGATTGAATCGAAGTGGAGGACGTACAAAAATAGACGTTAAATTTAGTAAGCTGATTTCTTCCATTCGTTAGCTTTACTGAATACCCTATAAATATTCACATTTTTACGACTTTCCTAAGGCTTTACAATTAAAGCAATTACCGCCTAACTAGTCTTGCCTTTGTTTAATTTAACAACGTTTTCCATTCTAAAGGAAGCACTTGGAAAGTGTTGAAATAACGCCCCGAATTATTCTGTCCGTGGTTTTCCTCAATTTGTTTAACCCAATCAAAAATTCAAACAATTTTTCCCCGAGGCCCTGACGTCGGCATTTTTCATTTAGTTCATAGCAACCCAGCAGCATTGCGGTTGAGACGACCGACCTTGCAATATACATATGGCCACACGGTATTTATTCCTTACAGGGTTGCCAGATAGCTATTACAATTTTTTTGACGATTGTAAAGGATCCAGAGTATAAATAAGTACGTGACAAACAACCTGACAAAATCCTCTGCAAAAGTATGTTGCTATATTTGTTATTCCAATCACAGTCAAACGACTCGACTGATCTACTCCTATTGTTTTTCAGACACGTAGATAGGATATGTAGGTACGGACAACAGCAGATCAATGGTAACACTTGCAGTATGATTTTAAATTTTACGACGAAGATAATAAAATGGTCCACAGTATAAATTGTTACTTACACTTGATCTACTATTTTTAGCTATTACTAAAGTAACACATACAGTACAGCAGATACGTAGCCCTGATAATCCGAACTTAACCCAATACGACTTCTATAAACCTCCATAATTCGAACGCCGTCCTTCCCTTCCATCAGTCGCATAGGCTGTTTACTCTTTGATCGCTGTATATTGGTGTAATACGTTTGCCCCTCGTAAGTTCCATCACGTGATTATAGGCCCTCTTTTCGTATTTAAATGATACGAATTTTACATTTGAATCATGGCTTTACCATTGAAGATATATGCATCTCACGATTTTTCTCAACAGAACATAATCAAAATTTCGTGGATCAAAACAGGGTACACATTTTTGATGTTCTGATTATTAAAGGTATTCTGTACTTGTTGCTTTTTATCCAAAGAATATATATGTAGTATAAAATGCAATAAAATCGAGAACAATATCTAATGTCACACAGTTATAATGGTCACTAGTTGGAAAACTAGTAACATGTCACAATTTCGTCGCACGTTGTAGAGTCTAATTCTATCTCTGAGCCTCGGTCCTGTGGGACCTGACACTCAAATGACTAATTCGACATGTTCCTCCATTATGGCCTGACACGCTTACTTCTATTTAACCGAACACTTGAGTGGGCGTGACAGGGCATAATGAAGAATTCCACATTTACATGTCGTTCCGTCGTTTATTCTAACGCGAGTCGAGTACGCCATGGTTTACGAGTCAACTTACCAACGTCATTAACCTATTAAAGTATACACTTTTGGGGTTCCTGCTATTGAAATAATAACGTATATTTCAATGGTATCTGTACCTAATTATTTATTCAAATTAAAATAAAAAAATCAGATAAAATTATTATTTTGCAAGGATAATAATCTATTATTATGCTTTCATTTGATAACACGACGTATATTTGGCATTATAATTATGTGTTACCAACACGTATTTGGCTTTAAGGTAAGTATTTTGTATTGTGATAATACGATATTTCCGACTTTCGATTTTGGTTCTTACTCCAGTAAGAACTGTTACACACGGTTCTTATTCCAGTTGTTACTTTACTGCTCTTCTATTAAGCAGAATCTGAAGTACCCCAAAACGCCGGATTAGCGAAGTTGGTTAAAATAAATTGATAAATTGCGAAGCTTATCTTTTTTGGAAGTCTTTAATAAAAATTACATGAGAGTCATCAAAGTCTTGGTAGTAAATAAGGAAGTGAAATCACATAGCCGAGTATTCGACGTCATTCTAAAACGCCCGCTTGCCTCCATTAACTTGAGTGTACTCTGGGCCATCAACCGCCGCATGCAGTCGCTATGTGTAGAACATGAATCAAGGAACCGCCGATGGAGTTAGCCATATTTCCATCATAGCTTCCGCTGTTGCATGACATTTTCTCGCATCACTGTCACTAACTTGTTTTTCCATTGTTTCAATAGAAGTCCAACATTATAAAGCCAAGAGCCTCTTGCTGACATAATGACAGTGAAAGTGATATAACAAGGGCGGACACATACCTCCATAAAACATACTAGGGTTTAGGCCACGCCTGCCGATGACGTTTATCGTGGCATCACGAAAAACACAACTCGACGGCGACGCGACGAAAAAGACGTCGAAATCGGTCGAAACTGTTGGTCTAAACACCGGCTTCAACTAAACAAATAAGTTGAATCCGTGTACGTATAACAATCTGATGTAATTCCATAGCAGCCACTAAGTCGAATCCTAATCCTAAATACAGCTGTCACTATCGGCTATAGGCTACATCGCATTAGAGCGAGCGGGAGCTTCGCTTAGTAGCGATTAATATTAACGTACGCAGTTTGGAATCTGTACAAATAAAATAATAATAATACTATAAATAGTTAGTTCCAAAATACTTTAGGCTCTCTCAATGGAGCGCCGCAATATTGTTTCCCTCATGGTGTAGAGGTATTTTAAAACTAACCCTGTATCCGTCCAGCAATGCGATGGAAACATTAGTGGAGTTAGAAGTGGAAGTGGAACGATCGTTATGGGACGCGGTCGCGACCCGTTTAACGGCGCCCGGTCCCATCGCGCCCCTTTTGAACTTTCAAGTTTTCTACACATAACAAAGGGAAAAATACCGAATAAAACATTTTTCCGGAATATTTCGACGATATTGCCTGCCTACTTGTCATAAAAATGTACTTGGGAAACATGCTGCAGAAAGAACGAAAACAAAAAAAACTAAGAGTATTCGGGCATATAAGAATATAGGACTCATTGTATACCTATGCCATATTTATATATCCCTTGCGGGCTAGATTTTGTTAGAATTTTTTATGATTTTAATAGGATCAACTTCAAGCCAAAGTCGTCCGTCTTGTGTGACATAAGGCAGTCTGTCACTTCTAGGCAATTTCCAATACACAAACAAAAATAACTTGGACGTTTTAACTTTATTTTATTCGGACGGAACTCAACTTTATTCACCATGTTTTCCTACACTGTTTTCATGGCAATTAGTAAACGAAAAATTGAGCAATTCATTGGTTCTTGGACTTGCGAATCGAACCCGGGGATGTAGTTCTCTAGTAGTCCATTGTCCTAACCGCTACGCCACCGCGCTCTGAATTTACTTATAATAAGTAAGGACATAATTTAATAATATTGTATGTATGTACATATCTGGAGGACATTGTAGGTATGACCTAATTTTCTTACATGAGCACGGAGAGTATAATTTATGGATTTTAATTAAATAACTTAAGAATTATTAAATGAAACCTCTCTTTTCCCAACTAACTTGGAACAGAAATCTGGAACTCCTACTAGCAGCTACTAACTTCGTAGTTAAACATGTATAATTTTTATATATGTAAGTACCTACCCGCTGCTCTTTGAGAGCTAGCTTTTATCAGACAATTTATAATAGGGCCTATCCCACAGACCACTTACCCCATAGACCTGTAACAGTAGGCCCGTGTCTGCCCGCACATGAGCTCAAAATTGCTTCGCGACACGTGGAACCTAGAGATATCTGTCCCCCGCTTCGTCTCTATGCGCTCATCGTTGACAGAATTTTTCGCTTGCAAATGACATTGCCACATTTCAATGTAGCTTTGCCCCACCTACAAAACTACGTGACCATTTAAGCTGTACCTATCATTTTGTTGGAGACTTATTACAGGTTTCATATTGCATAATCATAATCAGTATCATTTTCTACTACTCTCGCAACTCCTATAGAAAAATAACAAAAACAATGAATAATTCGCTTCGATTTCTTACTATTTTCTGAATTCTTAATTAAGCTGTTTTTGAATCGCAACTTGTACAAAACTTTATTTTAAACCAATAATTTTAATAAAACACGGAGATATTTTTACATTTATTCGTTATCTTGTACAACTTGCGGTTGATGGTGGGGCAGAATCTGGCATTGTCATTTGTACCGATTTCATATCTATTGGGTAGTGGTCCTAGGCCTATCCTTTTTCACATACAAGTGTAATCCGTTGTACATAATAATAGATCCTCACGATGTTTTTCCTTCACCGTTTTTAGGACAATCAGTACCTAAATTTGAATAATTTATATAACTAAATTATGCAAATTATTGTTTAATAATTCTTTGTTTTAACTCATTGGTACGGGTTTGAACTCCGACCTTCATAACGGAAGTGTAGTATCCCAACCACATGCACAGTGACACCGAACTCCTTTTAATATCCTAACAATACTTGATTGTTTTCTCCCGTAAATTGAGTTGGGTAAACGTTAAAAAAAACTATACAAAAAAAGTAAGGATCAAAAATGCTTTCAAGCTTTAAAAAAAATTAACATCACACGTAGGTATATATACACTTCCCGCGTTTCCCTATGTCACCTACATAGCTCATCCATCTGCGTGTAAAAATATACACTCCATTTGCCCTTACAAGCACCTTTTCAATTTGCCACGTTGCATGTTCTGTTACTTCGGTATATCATACGTTAGTGTAAGGACTGACTAATGCCTAGCTTAGCTTGCGTAATATTATAAGATAAGAAAATTTAAAATATTATTTATTTATTTTATTAATGGACTCGACAGTTCGTCGTTTGCCAATGTCAAATTACAGAAAATTCATTGTATAATAGTCTTCTATCTTCCTCCAGGGGAGTCGCCGTAGCGTCATCACCCTGGATAGCCGCGTCTTCTTGTATTCATCCACAGGAGACGCCGTAGCGTCAATCACTGTTGACGAAGCAGATCGACAGTCACGTTCATTCCCGAGCTCGTAGTGGGAATCTTGACCATGGCGCCAAACTTCAGATCCTGCTTGAATTCTTCAATAACTTCACCATACTGTCATTCGCGAACATTTTCTGATTAATTTAACGTGATATTAAACACAAAACACTCACTGTAGACATTAAACTGAAAATTATTAAATAATTTCGCAAGCGTCGTTTCCCGCCATTTTCAAAAAGCCCAATATACAAAATTATTCAGAAAGGTTTACATATACAGGGTGTAACGGAAAGGGTATATGACGCCGAAGGGAGGGTATTCAGTAGCGGTAACTGAACAACTTTTGTTCTACGACTTTTCGATTGTCGCGAATTTATTTTTTGACTTTTCATACATTTCGTACCGGTCAGCTGATCGATTAGTATGAGACATCAATTTATTTTTATTTTTTATTCGAAAAGTCGTAGAACAAAAATTGTTCAGTTACCGATTCTGAACACCCTCCCTTCGGCTTCATATGCCCTTTCCATTACACCCTCTATATTTAACAATAAAATAGTAAATAGAAAAAAATTTGAAATAGTACCGGTAGTCAGCATATTATTATTATTTTTAACTTGTTATTAAAGCGATTATTTTGCGGTTTGATTTGCGTACAAAACTGCCATGGTATTTATTGTAGGTAATGTACATTTGCGGTGGAAATTAGCTGGCCACTTAGATTTTATTTTTGTTTTTTATTTTCAGTTTCCCTCTATAAATTCTAACGGCAGACATGCATATTGAGTTTTAAAAATGCCATGAAGAAAAATATTAGTCTCCGGGTTTCTCTCGATCTGAAACGACATTTTAGCTTCTGTAAATGTTTATCCGGTAATAAATTATTGTTTACCTAATCTACGATTGTGTAGATGAGGTTTAAGGGGAATTGATGCTGCCCATTAGGCGTAGAGACACATGTTAAGGGAAGGTTTCAGTATAACTATAATGAGGTGGAAAAAAACACCTTACTCGAGTACTAAAAGCTATTGAGCATGTGGAACCGCGGATAAAAGCTAGTTTTAAATAAATGTATTATCGCAGCCAGCTGGCGTACTTGTACATTGCGTAGCGCGTAGCCTAATTGGCTATTAAGTTTACAAATGACTCAAGTCTGGCAATAAGTAGAGATAAAACGTACGAATTGTGTTTAAGGCGGTAATAAGTATAGTGCTAAATGAAAGTTTATGAGATAAATTCGCAAATTAATCTAAGGTCTGGACTGTATTGGTACAAGCATCGTAAATAATACCTGTAAATCCGCCAGAGAAGAAAAGTTGTGGGCATAGCTCATAGGATTATCCAGCTGAAGTAGCAGTGGTCACATCTGTCGTAGAATCGATAATCTATGGGGTAAAAAGATTCTCGAGTTGAAACGTAGGGCGCTTTCTCACAATGATGGAGAGATTACCTTCGGTGGTTGGTCTGGCAGGGGTTCGATATAAACAGTCAACAATATGGTTGAGTGGCCTACGTGAACTAAAACAGGCTGATGAGGATGATTGGTTTATTATTCTAGAAGGGAAATGTCGAAAAACAGCTCCACATTAGCTATCTCTTAAAATTTCGGAATGGTCTCAGTCCATATGAAATCATGGGGACCACGTAAGTATCGGTTTCGAAACTTATCCATCTCGATGTACCACCCTAATTGTAATGATGGGTTGTTATAACTAAGTGTAGAGTCGGAATGGGTATAGAATAGTCTGAGTGAGTAGGATCCCATTGAGATTCAATCGTCAAAATAACAGTACATTATGAATATTTCTGTTGTAAGGAATATGCAGCATAATTAGTTTTCGAGGCGGCAACGGCGCACCTGAAACTTTTCTGAAATTAAATAATAAGATTTTATATTAGCTCTGAGCTAGCGAAAAAACCAGTATCAAATCGTAATATACCTTGTAACTATACTACCTTTGATAAATCTCTTTTTAACAATACCCATCCACAATCTACCTATTCAGAAATAATACACGAACTCCGAACATAATACAGTGTAATTTATGTCATAATTCTAAACGCTAAGCTATGAGCTTACACCGAATCTCGCTGTTTCTCTCGTAACTTAAGTAAAAACAATGAGTTAAGTATTCACCTACTAAAAATAATAATACGTAGATTACCTTTATAAACCCCTCATTATATGAAATATTGCGGTTTTTGTTCGAAAGAGGTGCGGATACCATCACTAATTTCATCTCCTTTAGTGGAATATTTTTAAGGTTAGAAAAATAAACCTTAATTAAATAGTAGGTAGGTAAGTACTACATTATCGCATCCATTATATAAATAGGCTGTTGATTATGATGATTACTGTTTATTGTATAAATAACCTAAATTAAAAATTATAAAAAGTTACAATTGACTTTCTAACTTTTTTTTTCATTTCGTTACTCGTCGCAACCACAGATTAAAGATATAAGTTTTCTGTCGCAAGTATTGATTCAACAGCAGTATAATTATTTAAACGTCCTTACTGTTGGGTGCACATTCTTTCCTTTACACCGAGGGGGCTGGGAACATGATGCACCATGTGGACCTAGAGCGAATTGGTGGATTACACTATGCCCTTTTATGAGATTCTCGGGCATTAAATTAAGCATATGTACGGAACTAAATGGATCTTGTCATCCGAAAAAATAACGACTTGTGTTTTTGCACCGGACTAAAAACAGTCCTATTTAGATGGAAATTAATCATGGAATTCACTCCTAACGTAGTCGCAACATAATCGATGTTGTGAGTCCAACAGAAGTTCTTCAGTTATCGGCACTCAATCACTCAGCAAGTGATCAATTACGAGCCAGTATTTTGTACCCTGTATTGATACTCCTGTGGTTACGAGTACGTCAATCTACGAGTATCCGATTTGAAAGCTCACACTCCATTCAGCTACGTAATGTGGGTTCTCCATTACCAATGAAAAGGTTTCTAGCTCATTGGGAGCCGTGTACTGATAGCAGGGTTGCCAGATTAGGGGGTTTTCTTGAAATTTTGGGGGAAAATTAGGCGGTTGGTGAAAATTTTGGGAAAAAGTTTTCAAATTGGAGAATTTTGAAACCACATAATTATAGTATGAGAGCCCACGACCAAAATTTTTGTCTCATAGCAATACAGCCAAAACCGCATCAAATCGATAGATACGATTATCCTGAACTCGAAAATACCAATTTCAGACATTTTCCGCGTAGCGTTTGATCTGACCGAATTTTAAAAATTGTCAAAGAATTTTACCGAACTGCATCATAGCAATATGTCTGATTTGCAGACTGTAGTTGAATGATAGTTCTGAGATACCGGAAACATATTTTTCAGACGTTAGTGGTGTAGCTCAAACCCGTAAAATCACTTAAAAAAATTAAAAATGAGACAAAAAAAATGTCTCATAGCAATACGTCTGAAAATCTTTTTTATTAGTAAATTTTGGTTATTTGATGCGAACAAAACAATTTTCAGACGGAAATGTGAACGCATTAAATTTTGAGACCGTTTTGAAAATGTTAACAAATTTTACCGATCGGTATCATAGCAATATGTCTGAAAATTGTTGAACATGATAAAATAAGTTGTCCACATGTGCGAAAAATTTATATCAGACAAATTAAGTGTAGCACCTTCTCTATCAGACAACTTTTCGATACTCAGATATCATTTAAAAATCGTATTGAGGCATCTTGAATTCTCTGTTACAAACCAATGAATACGTTGCGACCCTGAATTTATTAGATGATAATTAACAAAGAATTTACCCGAAACCGTAACATTGAAGTTGAAGGACTGAAATAAATCGCACAAAAGGAAACTGGGATGAAGTTGAAGGGAGATTCTTGAATATTTATGAAGGCTGTAAATTTAAAAAAACATTTAACAGAGGCGTCGGCCAGGCGACTCCGAAACGTTATTTTCGTTTTTGGGAGTATATGCTACACTTAAAGTGTCTGAAAACAGGTTTTTGGTAATCATGGCAGCAATACGAAAAGTTAAAAAAAAAAATTATCCGTATTGCTATGATACAGGTCGGCTAAATTTGTTGACATTTTCAAAAATGCGCTCAGGCTATGTGCTACGCGCAAAATGTCTGAAAACAAACTTTTTCGTAATACAATTATAAAATCTATGTACATTTTCACTATCAGACGTATTGCTATAATACCGACTGCCTTTTTTTTTTGACACAGCAGAAATGGCCTCCCACGCAGTTGCTACACTTTCGACCGTTACTACACACCTAGTCGGGTTCAGAATCATACAATCTAACGATTTTATAGGGTTTTTGCCGTATTGCTATGAGACATGGTTTTGGTCGTGGGCTCTCGTACTATTAGGGTGAGCTATGGCTTAAAAGCCCGTAACGGATGCTCAAAGTTTCAGCCGACTGCTAAAATTCAACTCAGATAACGTGTACATTGCAGTCTTCTAGAAGAAGACACTGAAATCCTATCGTCTATTATTAAAAAAAACGTTATTATACTGTACCTATAATTTAAGGATTTTTTTTTGTAAAGTGCATTATTTTGGGGAAAAATATATGATTCCGGGGAAATTTGAAAAACCAATATGTCAACCCTGACTGGGAGGTACTTCGGAGGGTCTACAGAGGACACGATTCCCCTCTCAGTGGTAATCACTTCACTTATTTCACAACCACCTTTGATGTTCGAGGCGATTCATGACCGTTATGCGAAGGAAGAATCGGGATTGAATAGAAAATGTAATCTTAAGTTAGTTAAAAGCCTTCTTAATTCAAGTAGGCCATTTATAAAATAAATTGCTCTTTCATTCATCATCAATTTATAAGTTGTACTACGTTTAAGTATTTTCCTAATATTCAATACAATACCTAACAAGGAATAGGTATGTGTCCAAACTGCAGTAATTAAAAAATATTTATTACTAGTAGGTACCTATGCTAATGTTACATTAAAGAGTTTTGATATTGAATTCAATTATTAGACTAGTGAACCATAATATATTAAGAGTATTTTAAGTACCCAATCAAAACATAACATAGTTTAAGTATAGATGCCACGAATAAAGATTTAGCCGAATAGGTACGGACAACAGCAGATCAATGGTAACTTGCAGTACGAATTCAACTCTTATGACGCAGATAGTAAGAACGGTCCAAAGTGTTACACTTGATCTGCTGTTAGCTGTACCACCCACTTATTCGACCACACTCTCGGCCGAAGCGCCGAATATTCGTCGCCTTCGGCTTTCGGCTTTTGAAAATCAATGTTTATATTATAATATTCTTCTTCGGGCTCGACTTTTTCCATTTTTTGGGGGCCCTTTTTGTTTTTTTTCCTCCAGGACTGTCCTGGGTCATTTGTGGAGATGTTTATGTCTTTTCAGTTGTTTATGTCCCTAACATCCATGTAAGACGTTATAAATAATAATTTATGAATTCGCAAACGATCTGAAGTCTCATTGACGGTAAGCATCTAAATATCCAAGTATAATATCTGATAATACGAGAACAGTATGCTTACAAGTGAACAGAAGATAAACGCTCACGCACACAAATTCAGATACCCGTTATTCGAGTGCAAGCACCTTGCACGTATACTATACAGGATGTAACGGAAAGGGTATCTATAACTGAACAACTTTTATTCTTTGCGATTATTGCGAATTATTTATTTATTTTTATTTGAAAAGTCGTAGAACAAAAGTTGTTCAGTTACATACTGAACACCCTTCATTCAGCTTACTATATACCCTTTCCGTTACACACTGTATAGGCTGTTTTATAATCTAGAAGAAAACCTTTATTGTTTTGAGATCTAAAACAAATCCATATTTCCGAGAGGATATGTAAGGTAGTTTAAAAAACGGTACTTCTGACTCTGCGAAAAATGTACTCGAAAACACATCAATTCTAACTCATGCATGATCAAATATTGCGTCTGATTGTAAAAAGTACTGTAAAAAACCGTACAGCAGCATTGTATGAACGCTCCATCTAAAATATAATAAGTTGAGGCTAACAGTCAGCCGCAAACTATTTGCCTAATGGGTTCACAGCCTTAGAATACAATATAATGATTTGTGTAGGTTGATGCGCTGTCGACGTCTACATGCCTGTGATAGAAGTTAATCATATGTTTAAACCGAGTCAATCAGAATGTTTAATTCCGATATTAATTAAAAATTAGTTGAAACTGCTTAAATATGCTATGTCAGCGCTCGCAGAGGCGTTCTCTATTTGCCTAATGAAGGCACTGAGCAGAAATTATTCGAATTTATCTGCCCGTATAAATCAAGCCGAGGGGTCCCAGCCAACAGGCTGGAACGCCCTTGAGGATCTCATTTCGTATGTGGCTGTCCTAATATGTACATTTACTGCCATCTAATGTTGTAATATGTCTATTTTGTTAGGTAATTGCATACACTTTCTTTTGTTGACTTGGTGTTCTTAGGTACTTTATTCGGTACTCTAATGTATTGAAAACACAAATGAGTACGAAGAGTCTGTTTTACAAAGTAATTGAATATATCATTGTCAGACCATATATTATATTAAACTTCAGAGAAAAATACTGTTTCTGTTTCTCTGCTTACTTTACTCATAGACCTGAATAACTTTTGTTTATACATTGCCAGGTTTTAATAAGGAAAATCTAAAAATAAATATTAACTACGGTCTGACGCCTAATAATCGTAAATATTCGTAATAATAACAGCGGCACCAAGAACCATTCATCTCCACATAATTCTTAAAATTTCTATGTCTGAATTAATAATCAACCTGTATCTGTTATCTCAAAGAACACACAAAATTAGCTGGTGGCTCACACCAACAGCATCAGTGCATTCTCGCGTATTCAGACAAACACACGTAGTTGTCTGTTTTTGAAATCAAATTACTTATATTTAATCGACATCGTTTTAGAGCCAGACTCTGTTATGTGACAAAACAGAAATATGTGACCAATCTATTTATCAATAAGCGAAGATAAAAAAAATCTGATAAATTGCGACTAGACTCTGACTATATGAGTGTTAATTAAATAATTAATTAACGTAGCATTGTAGTCCATAAACATGTACGTATATTTGGCACTAAGTTTTCTTTTGTTACTACTATACATATATGGAACAAGGAACTTCAAGTACTGGCAAATGAAAGGGGTAAAATATGAAACACCTATACCGTTCTTTGGGACCACCGCTGGACAAGTCTTCCAGAAGATAAGTACCTCTGAATATTTAGTCAGTCTCTACAAAAAATACCCCAATGAGAAACTGGTCGGATTCTTTATCGCTAACGATATTGCACTTCTTGTAAAAGACCCTGATTTGGTTAAACACATTTTAGTAGCCGATTTTCATCACTTCTATCTAAGAGGTATATCATTTGGCACCCATAGGGAAGTTATCGAGCCTCTGATGAACAATCTATTCAATGCTGAAAGCGATACTTGGAAACTGTTGAGACAAAGGTTGACTCCAGCCTTCTCAAGTGGTAAGCTTAAAGCTATGTTTCCTTTAATAGTTGAAAGAGCTGAAAAAGTACGAAACATTGCTAACTCTGCAGCCGAGTCTGGCAAAGAAGTCGATGTCAGAGATTTGATAGCCAGATATACTACTGACTTTATTGGAGCTTGTGGTTTCGGAGTTGATTCAGATTCACTTAACGATGATGAGTCACCTTTTCGTAAATTAGGTAAACGCATTTTTGAAGTTACTTACAGAGATATTATCGTTTTAATTTGTAAGCAAATAGCTCCAGGGCTTTTCAAGTATGTACCCCTTTTCCCACCCGAAGTAACAGAAGGTACACTATCGCTAGTCACGTCAATAATGAAACAAAGAGATTATAAACCTTCAGGAAGAAATGACTTCATCGACTTGCTTTTGGAGTTAAAACAAAAGGGGAAAATAGTAGGAGAGTCAGTCCAAAAAAGACATGCCGATGGAAGTCCTGAAACTGTTGAATTAGTAATGGATGACGTACTAATGGCAGCTCAAGTGTTTATATTCTTCGCGGCCGGTTTTGAAACCTCATCCTCGGCTAGTAGTTTCACACTACATCAGCTGGCATTCCATCCTGAGAAACAAGGTAGATGTCAACAAGAAATTGATGAGGTGCTTAGCAGACACGGAGGCAAGTTATGTTACGACGCTGTGAAGGAGTTGAAATACTTGGAATCATGTTTCAGGTAAATAGCATTTGATCTCAAGTTATGAAGCTGATATGAAATACTTGATCTTGAACCGTATCGTATCATATAATTGTAGAGAAGCGTTGAAAAACTATATCAGGTAGATTAATCAATCCCCATTTTTTACAGGGAAAGTATGCGTCTTTTTCCTTCCTTGGGTTACTTATCAAGGGAATGTGCAAAGAAATACACCCTACCTGGAACAGGTGTGACAATAGACAAAGGAGTTGTTATTAATATACCCATACAAGCCATGCAGACCGACGAAAAGTACTTTGAAGAGCCAAATAAATTCAAACCGGAAAGATTCAATCCGGATAATATAAGTGTCATTGAGAAACACGTATATCTTCCGTTTGGGGAGGGTCCAAGAGCGTGCATTGGTGAGTAATATTTGGTTTCAGCACTGATTGTTTGAGCAAAATACGAGCACCACATCATCGCTGCAAGCGCGAGCATATGCGTGTAACTAATATTGATTTCCAGCTGTAGGGATGTTTAGGTTACATAGTCCTACCTTTTGGTTCAGATTACCAAGAAATTCTCAAAAATGGAAGCTCCCGGTGAGCTTGCACCCTTAAATTAACTTCTCAATAGATTTCCTACTTAGGTATGTAACAGGCTTCAAGGAAGTAGGAGATTCTCACTTTGTCGGAATTGTATTTTACTTCTCTCGAGTGTTTGTAGAGACGAGTGTGCCGTTTCATCTTCAATGTGCCAATTATCTTTATCGGAATAGAATACAAACAGATTGGTTTGGTAGACGTTTGTTGCAACAAATCATTATAAAACCAGTTACGAGTAGCTCGAGTAGGTACAAACACGATAACGAGTCACGTGACAACTAGACTTGAAGGTAATTTTACTCTAATTGACGTTTGAGCTAGTCTGAGATTTAAAAAAATCAAGATTATAATTATGTAACCATTCTTATCTGCTATATACATACAAATAACTGACATACTCTGTGTCTGTCTATTGTTGTCTATATTAAAGACTCATTATTTTCATTTCGATTAGTCAGATTTTCATTCAGGCGTCTGGTTGGCACTCCCGTGCCCACCAAATTATGAGTTTAAATGAAAAATGGAGAAAAATTTCATCACGACCGGAATTCGAACCAGGGACCTCGCCTCAAATTATGAGTTTAATAGCATCACAAATTTCGTGACGTGGCCTAACGACTGCTGCCGAGCGACAGCAACCGGGGCCAACTGGTTAACGTGCTTTCCAAGGCTCGGAGGGGCTCAGATCCATTTGAAAGTGTACTCGCACCTGGACTGCGAGTAATGCGCTAGTACGGTATAATATAATATTTAACTTAATATTTTTATTCCAGGCGAACGTCTGGGTCTCATGCAGTCCATCGCAGGTCTGGCCGCCATCCTCAGCCAAGTCTCAGTGGCACCTTCGGAAAATACCTTGCGACATCCGGTCATCGATCCCAGCTCCTCTGTTGTGCAAGTCATCAAGAACGGTCTACCTTTGTCACTGATTCGGAGAAATTTGAAAACTAATTGAACATTACACATTGAACGTTTAATTTGATTATTTTTCAATAATTTTAGATATTATAAATCAATATTTTAAGTGCATAATGTGAATAATATAGTTAACCCAAAGTCAGCTTAGAAATATGATTACAGTTCGCACGCAGTGTGTCAATAATAAAAAGGCGTATGGCCCCAAATATTTAAAACATACATTTTTATTCGGTTACAAAATTACGCACGTTCCCGTTGCAGTTCTAACCAGCTATTTCTTTAAATTTCTACATCCAATGGTACGGTGGAACACAGAGAGAGGTGTACAGGGGAGTTTTTAGGGTTGAGATTTTTTCAAAATCTACTTGACCTATTGCAAAAACGATTTCACTGTTTGATAGATAAAATTTAAAACTATGTAACTGTAAAATAATTATTAAATTCGGTTCAGTAGTTTCTGAGAAAATCTCAACCTTATTGAGGCCCCCTGTATACTCATCTGTGTCTTCGATAGATTTTTTGGATGAATAAATACCAACCAGGGATGTTTTGATCCAAAGTACTCGTATGTTAGTATTTAGTTACGTAGGCAGACATTATTTGAATAAATAATACATATTATGCCTATTGAATGTAATACAAATTTATTATTAGACACCTACGCACACGTCTATTACAGACTGTACAAAATATTAGTATCGATCAGAAATGAACAAAGAATACTGTTACTAGCTTATATTAATCTTAGGCTTTGATTTACGAACGTCTTACCTATAGGATAGAACTTATAAAACATAGGTAGAACTTCGTACAGTAGAGGAGTTACTTCAATCTCTACTGAAGTACCTACTTTTACCTTCCTCTAAATTCGCATCAGCATAAACGATTAAAGACGACCCCAGCTTTGCAATGGAAAGCGATAAAATACTAGTAGATATTTGTAATAATTCCTATAGAAATATAGGTAAGATACATAACCTATTTTGAAACGAGAGCTTCGTCTTTTATTTAACTTGTGCTCTACTGGGATTAAACCACTTCTATAGCATATATTCAAGATGGAAAGAACTAGTCTGCTGCTCGCCAAACCCGAACAAAATTAGGCACGGTGATATTTTCCTTCAATCATGAATCATCTTTCAATTTTCTTTGAATGCAGAATAGGTCCATCTTCCAAACATTCAAGCCTTTTCACTACTCCAGAAAAAAGTATAACGGAGATTTCCTTCAATTGGTTGAATGATGAAACGATCTCATTTAGACGTGACCTCCAAAAACTAACGCGTAGGTATTATTTAAGTATCCATCATCACATACACATTTTTTTACACATTCTAGTTATTACTCTCGAAAGTAGTTCTCTAAGGTATCCTTCAGCGACACATCTCTATGACTCACACACGTGAATAGAGTTCAACCAAAACCACATTTTAGTATTGAATAAAACCGAGGCTGGAAGTTGCCCAGTGATACTCAGGTGAAATACGAGGTGGACCACGGGCAACGATCCAAATTGTTAAGCAATTATGCTTCGCTGTGTTACGTAACTCTCTCAAATAATTTAATTCTAATCCTTCTTCAATTGTAAATGACACGCTAATTAGGCTAATGCCATTGTTTATGAAAATTCATTTTAAATTAATCCTATTAAATGTCGAGTTTAATCCAGATGGTTTAGAAATAAACCATCGAGTCATAAGATTAACATACGTATACTTTAGTTCGATAATTGCACTTTTAAAAGATTTATTATTGAAATGTCAGTTTATTGACAAGAACTGTCAAACTGTCATGAACACGGGCGAGTTTACACATCGGTTTTCCGGGGTGAAATCTCGCCCGCACTTTCAGGACAGTTTTCCACTACGTTTTCTGAAAGTGGCAACTCGCCCGCATACCAATGCGAGTCGCCCCCTAACCCTTCTATCAATGGAAGTACTAATTGTTTCATTTGATTGCAATACAATAAGAATGGAGACAATATCACAGATATGTTACAACTCTGTCAGTCGTTTGAAATAAAAATACCAATTATACCATTTCAACAATCCAGTACCTACTTAAAATAACAATGGAACATTTTCACTTATTTAGTCGAGAAAACTAATCACCAAACATTGGTCAAAAGAATCCCGACTTGCAACTCTACACAAGAGTCGTAAGGACAGAATACGACAGGTTATGTAACTACGTATTATGGCAAATGGGAAGGTCGGGCCTTAACTGGAGCCAGATATATTATTATGTTAAGGAGAGTACAGTCAGCTACGCATTTATCTTTAGGATTAGTGAGGAAAGGGTACGACGACGCCAGGGCACGCTAGGTAAGGACTTATAACTTCTGTTTTACTTTTCAAAGTTCAGAAATATTTTCAGATCCTCCTTTCATACCGAAAGGTAATTTGGGAAGGAAATGTAGGTTATTCAACTAATCCACTGCCTATAGTGGGGGACCCGGGGCAATTTTTTTTAACTTTAATTTTATTTTTTTATATGAGTATATATTAAGTTTGCTTTTCAGACAGGGTTAGTTTTAGTTTAGATATAATTATTGGTTTGTTTGGTTTTATTATATTTGTTTGTAAAGTCTAAATACTAATCCAAAATTTAAAGAAATTATAGTGCAATACTAGAATGCAATAAAAATACATGACTAGATTATGTGAATAAAGAATGATAAAGACGCATTAATAAATCAGTATTCTGAGCATCTTTTTAAACGACTTCTGAAAGGTGGAGGTTCCCAATTTCGCTATAATTTGTTATCACGTATAATGTTTTTCGAATGTAAGTTGGTGCATTCTGTAGCTTTAGCGCTTGATGGATTCTAATATACGAGGAATATACTTAATCATTTTAATTACACAACAGATGACACTCAAAAAAAAACACTCTTTCCTTTTTGTAATAATTTTATGATAAGTTAGCTAAACTGTCTAAACCTAGTTAATCTAGAAACCCTAATAAATCTGATAGAATTACCGAAAGACCACTTAACTAGAAGCGTCGTCGTTGCCTCAAAATCTTAAACAACGGGGCCCATTGTTCGGGTCCCAAAACAATGGCCTGTACGTGGCCCCGATATTCCGATGGATTCATTATCTGGCTAAGAACAAAGCCGGGCAGATAAAATAATAATTACATTGCGAAGAGAAGTGGAAACAAAACTTTGTAAGAAGACAATGTTTTTTATTCACTACGTCCCTTGACACTCGTAGATTAATGTGAAAAATTATGTTGGGGTATGGTAATATAATGAAGAGGGCGAGTGCTCGAAGGTTAGTCGGGACTAAAGATAAATTAAGACACGGTGGCGTGGGAACTGTGCTTTCTACAAGCAATTACAGTAATAGATTATTTAATACAGACTAATATAGAAAAGGCCACGTGGTCGTCCCCGCAAACGATGGCGAGACGAACTTGACGTTTTTATAAGAGAGTGGTCTGAGTCTGCGCAGAATAGAGATGAGTGGAAGGGTTGGGCAGAGGCCTTTGCCCAGCAGTGAGACATTACAGGCTATTAAATAAATAATAATATAACAAAAATCTCTAGGATATAAAATTGTTTAAGATTGGAAGATAGGTCGTAACTGGCGGTTAATTGCAGACTTCAACCATATAAGTGAGTGATATCCCTTTATATATATAATAATTTGTAGTAATGGCTCACTATAGTTTTAATTATAAAATATGGAAGCTTAGCTTCCATAAAACGATACTGTTTTTAACTAAATTCTAGAAAACGAAGGGGATGTTATATCTGCACATTTTTTTCACCGCTAGGTTTGTAGCATAGCTAATAGTTTTGAACTAAGCATCTCTCGAACTCCATATAAATATGTACTTTTTCATTAGGTTACTTGCCTTGTCAGACAGCCGACAAATCACAATAATCTACTTCAATAATAATCGTAAAAGACAATTAAGTATGAAGACTAATTAAGTAAATGAACCTGAAACTCCGATTTCAGTCAAGTTTGTTGAAGTCGGTTCGGGTTTTACCTACGCGAAATGTTTTTTTTATAGTTTTTCCACTGTTTCAAACATTTTCCTAATTTCAGTTACCTACTCGTATATCCAGAATACTGTTTCATTTCATGAGTAAAACTCGTCGAGAGATTTTTATAAAGATAACTTGATAAAATAAATCACAAAATCCTAGCGTGAAAATATGCAATGTATCAAACTAAAAACATTGGTGGAGTTATTTGTTTCCAATTTGTTTTTAATCTATTTTTGAAAATTGCAGTGCAAATGGGTTCGTTTGATAAATTACTCTTTGCAACCATGTAACTGAAATTCTAGCTATTTCGTGCATATCCATCCATATCACCCAGATTTCCAGTTACAACCGCTACAAAGAGTTGGCTAATGGACTAGTCTCCCAAGTATTTTTATGATATTATTTACCGTAGATTCTGCAATAAAACTAAGTTTCCCTTTTCCTTGATTGATAAGTAGGATCCTAAGTTTTCTTTGATTGATAAGTAGGATCATCGAAGTAACACTGTTTCGATTCGAATAAAAAGAGATAATATTTCTATACCTATAGGCGCGAATTCATAAACGTGATTTAAAGTTACGCCACCGTTTAGGCACCCTGTCCCTTTCTATCTTAACCTTTTTTAACGAAGTGTGAAAGGGATAGTAAAACGATTTAAGGGAAGTGAGATTTAACTAGGTTTATGAATAACAGCAATAGGTAGGCTTATAAGGAAGAAGTATGGAAATACTGCCATTTTTAAACTTGACAGTAAATAAAATATATTTCGCGTTTCATTATGTTTAAAACCTCTTTACATAGTGCCAAATGTTAAATTAACAATAACTTTAGTTTATTTGTTGTAAATGTTACATATAATATTAGGTATATGTATAATAGATAGTCGCGGCATTTATCTCTTGCCGGATAAGAGAGATTGAGGATATTTAATGGTTCTAATAGAATCAATTTATGTGGCATCAATCACTCAGATATCTTTTGTTTTTCCGCAAGAAACTATTTCCCAATTTCGGCCGGAACAGGTACAAATGTGTTCTAATATATCAAAGGGTACTTCGACATATTAAATATATTTATTACAATCATTTTCTATACATGGACGCAGTCGTCTGTACCTATGTACTTATTTCCTAATGAGACGACAACTCGTTCCAAGTTAATCCTGTCTCAAACAACTTACAGAAAAAAATAGACGACTATCTGTGTCACTTCAAAAGACAGTCATTTTTCCAGGTCATCGTGTACCGAACAGTCTTACGAACTTCCCCTGTTATATTCAGCCTTGTATCTAGGGCACGGCGGTAGGGACACACGACAGGGGCGCTGACCTAGAGGAATCGGGGGCGCTTTTTTCAGTATGTGTATCATGTATGTCTACGAGCAACAACATAATGGACTCTTGGTTCTTGTGCCGACTGGTCAGAGATCCAGGATTATTTTACTAATAGATCTCTTTGTGCTGAGCTCAACCCTCGTGCAAGACACGTAAAGTCTATCGCTACTTTTTGGCTAGCTTTTGTCAGAAAATTTTAAATAATAATCCTATTTCACAAATCTACACAATAATAATCCGCACATTTTGAAAGTCTATGTAATAAAGAACCTCAGAGCAATAGCGATTCCCCATGATGGTGGGTCATTTCAGTGGTGTCATGTGGAATGAACGAAACTAGCGAGTCACCTAATAATGGTAAGTGGTCAAAGTGTATAATACTTAGGTATAACTCTATAGGAGTTGCAGGTGACATTGCCGCCATGAGTATTAAGATGTCAACGCGTCATGAGCCTGTAATTACAACGGAACACAGTAAAGCTAATGCATGGCTATTTGACGGCAAAATAAGCTCTTGCTTAATACACAGTCGACAGTATTTCAACGTACATAAAGCCTTTGCAATTTGTAGCGTAATAGCGTCATGTAAGTTGCACTTGATGATGTGTCGACTGTACTGCCAAGAAGGACTCTGTGCGGAGTCATATCACCGCTGACTACTTAGACGTTTGGCAGGGAATGAAGCGAACCATTACGCCGTTTCAGAGAAACTTTGGTTTCACGTTGAGTAGCCTTACCACTAATAATTTTAAGTGTATTAGAGAGTGTAGCTGTACTAAGTAATTAATGTTGATTACAGCAAAGTTTAACAATCAAAGTGGTCTTCAACAAACCGACGAGTGGACATGAAGATATTGATTAATGTAGAGGAAGCGAGCGTTGAATCAGGATCTCTTTATAGCAAGTACCTACTTACATAATATTTTTTGCATCAGCATTATTTTAGAATTCTCATTACACCACTTTGTTGTGTGCTAGGATCGCAGCAGTTGGAAGTTCATCGTTTCTGCCTACTGCTACATATTTTTAAAACTTTAAGAAGTGTACAGTCTTAAAAAGATGCCTCATTTTTTCAAGCACATAGGTACCTAGTTCATACGAATGTTGAAATTGGTGAAAATATAAATTCAAAAAAAAGATTTGTAGGGGTTAAATATACACAATTTACTTGCAATATACGATAAGGATTGGCAGGGATCAGTGGTTGAAGATGGCGGAAACCTTTGCCCTCAATGGGTGGTTTGAAAAGTTAATTAAAAAAAATCTGAATCTGTTTTTTGCGCACCCTGCTCAAAAGGCAAAGGCCACTAAACATCCTCAGATGCGACACTGGCTACATTGTTATAGATCTCGGCCATTTCCTTTTATTCAATAATCGATCATCGCCCGTTGTTATTGCTTTTCTCCCTGCGAAAGTGTTGTTGACAGGCCTCCTTTATATTTAGGACTGCGTTTATCGCTTGTTTGTTTGTTTGGTCCAAAGATATCGGCCTTTTTATGAGGAAAGGGCGACAAAAAGGCAGACGGGTCACCTGCTGTGGTTTTATAGACTTTTTATGTAACCTGTACGTGTCCGTTTACAAGATCTTGGGATATAATAGCAAGGAGTTACGGTAGCTCTGTTGGAAAAGAACATTACTACGGAATGGCGAGGGCTTTGGTTCGAATCCTGGTCGTGACAAAAAAGTCTCTGGTTATTAATAAAATATCAAATATTATATAGATTTACGTTTTGCATAGCGTACCTACTTATATTCCAAAATATGTACTTAGTATCCAGTAAGTACCTTAATTAGTTTGTTTTTATCACTTTTTCTTACGAAAAGGTGTAAATGTAAAATAAATAAAAAATGTTTATTTACTTAGTGCAAACATATTTTATTTATACCTACACAATATTTACGTGCAATAAAAGATATGAATCTGATTCTGATTCTCAGAATTCTATTTCATCTGTATAACAAATGGGTATTTGATATCACAAACATTCCTAACTTAAAAGAGAAAGTTCTAAATCCCATCCAATGCGGCATCCGATCGTACATTTTGTACTGAACGCAAAAAAATCTCATAAATAAAGTTCGACATCGCACAAAACGTGCCATTCAGTTCCAACATTTTTTACGCAAAATCGGAAAACTTTTCTCATAGTAAATGAATCTGAATGTAGTTCAAATGTCCGCTACCATCTACGCCCTTGGAATTTATAATCGCGGCTCAGTGATGATAACAATTATGTTAATCCTTTGCAAGCGTCGTCGTCTTTCCGCTAAGATCTCAGAAAATTCTTACAAACTCATGGTGATTCGTTGTCATAAATTTAAACAAATTTGACAAATGAATGAGTAGAATATCCGTCGAACACTGTAACATTTTATATCACATATAAGACTATAATTATTATGATTTATGAGCGCGATAGTGGGAATAGCTGACAAATGATGATAATGCAATAAATGAAGCGGCGTGAGTAGTCTTAATTAGTAAAACAGCAAATATTGATCCATTTTCCCATATGTTTATTTGAATACGCTTAGCTACCTTGATCTACGCTAACCTAGTTCCAATTATAGATATTTTCAATCATTCAGTAAGTTATTATTTGAGCAGGTTCGATTTTAATAAATTAAATCAATCAGTGGACCTACCGAAAAGTACTAGTCAAAATCACATTTTAAATATAGGTTAACCTCACCTCAACCTATAATAATATATTAATAAACGAAACGATAGGTAAACTATATAATAGATTCTAATTTATTTCAAGCGATACAATATTAAGTTGCCAGTCGAGTATTCAGAGGGAATATTTATTTACGGGTATTAAACTGTCATTTGTTTTTCATTTACTTTTTTCCTAATTATTCTTTGTTTCATGTTCGAGTTCAGCACCCGTAGCATGACTTGGATGTAACGCGCCACGCCGTCGCCACGCCTTCGCCACGCCGTCGCCACGCCGTGACAAAGTCTTGAGACACATTTCGTAGCACGCGGTACATTAGCGATTGGCGCCTAATCGAACGTTGCATAGACAATAACCGCAGGATGAACGCGATCTTAGTGTTCCCACCGCAAAGAAAAATAGCAAGCACAATTGAAATAATCAAATAAAACAAAGTATTAAACAACTCAAATCTAAGTTATTCTGTATTTATTTATTAATGGGGACATATTAAATTATAAATAGTGTTTAAAATACAACGAAATAAGGAAAGCTCGATTCCAAAAATAAAATATAAATATTATCCTAGCAACTTTTTGTGTTGCTTTTGTTTATTTTTCTTTGTTGACGTTTTATTGTCATTTTTGTGCGAATTATCGATTTTTACTTCTAAATTAATAAATAAATATTATATTGGTGATCCGATTGTGCTGGAGGACAATTAAGACATACGGTTTAAGTAAAACGACGATGGTACTACCCAAATGTTATTCATAGAGGATTCGAGGCATGTAATTAACCGAAATCGGCAGCAACCATCGTTTTGTGTTTCAGCTCATATTATGACCTATTACACGAACATCCTTTCGATGATGGCTCCCGTGGAGCATGGACGTTCATGGCCCATTGTGTACTCGGGCCTTCTAGGCCTGTGGGACTATAGTCGACCATGCAAATGTATGCATATATTTACGCATGCAGATTTCTTTACGAGGGGTTTCTTAACGTTTTGTTTGTCATTGAGAGCTCTCTGTATGACTGAAGTTTTTTTGAAGACGAGAAAAAGTTATACGGGGATTGAATTTTGGTCTCCGTATTGTGAGTCTAGTATCCCAATAACCACTGAGTCACTGTGCTCACAGCGGCATGGTACTTACAAACCACACAGCAAATTAAATAATATCTATTTCAGGGCCACTGGCACACCTTGACGAGGTTGAAGAGGATACGATGAAGGCCAAAACTCCTGTTGCATCTGCATTAGAGAATACGAGTGTACTGTCGACCATACATAAAATTTGGTAATGCCATGTCGAGTAACGCACGCACCTACAATAAAATGTTAAATAAAATAAAGTAAACAGTTCACATTGTTGTTTTTAATATCCTGTACCTATTCAAAATAGCTTAGAGCAGCGATTGCCATAGGTACAGTCGAAAACAGACATACACGGGGCCTCAATAAGGTTAAGATTTTCTCAAAAACTACTAGACCGAATTTAATAATTCTTTTGCAGTACATTGTTATAACTTTTATCTATCAAACAGTGAATGAATTATTGCATTAGATCAATTAGTTTTTGAGAAAATCTCAACCCTAAAAACTCCTGTACACCTTTCTCTGGTGTTCCACCGTATGAGGCGACACACTGGTAGGATGGGCACGAATTCTTCTTCTTCAACAAATTCCACAATAAAACCCAGTGGCGAATGTTTCGCCGCAGTCGTTTGCACAAAAACATCTCGTTGTGCAGTGCTGTGTTTTGCCAAAAGTCGGTCGGTTGCTTGAGAAATGGGTTTGCAAACTTTTCAGCGCCCGTTGGTGAGATGAGAACAATTTACCATTGACGGACGGTCTTGGGTGCATTCTGCCCGTGCAATATGGGCACGGGTGATCTTGCTGTGTTGATAATGATATGATGTGCTAGTTGGTAACAGTGTAATCATGGTGGGTAATATCTACACAACACAGCAAGATAGACGTATAGAGTATAGTATATAGAGGCGCCAATGGACTTTGAAGACCAAAATCGTTCTCTCCACTTTATTAATAGCAAATAATAACAATCCGATCAAATATGATCGTTGTACCACTATTTAATGTTGTTTTATTTATTATATTACTGCAAAATTAACTCGCAACCAAAGAGAATGTTACTCGAAACGCTGAGAAATATTAACTTTTACATGACAGCGCGCCAGCGTGTATTTTGACATAAGAAGCGCCAATAGAACCACACTCGTGCTACCAATTCCCATACAAAATAGTGCATATCGATTGGCGTAACCTTTACCGCTATTAAAAAAAAAAGATCGACCGCAAAAGTCAACTCGTGCTGCGAAATGTTGTCATTTGACAGCTCGCCGGCGCGGCGTCAATCGCGCGCCAATCGCTAACGCAAGTCGTACTAACCCTGCAGTGCGGATTGATTTTTATTTAGATTCTTACCATTCCGAATTGAATAAATGTACGTAATTTTCCTTTAAAAATTTACCTAATAATCATATTTCAGGTACAATATGTAGGTTTTTATGTTATTTGTATGGTGTGTCCAATACATTGGGACATGTCTTGTATCGTTGTGACAGATTTTTTAAACTAAATAGATACCTGGCCGGGTTTAGAACCAGGGTCCTCCTTATCTTGGATTCCAGTGTCCAAACTCTCTTAAATAAAATTATTGTCCTTGTCTTGAATGTAAAGAGATATAATTTCGAATAAAACACATGATCCTATCTCTCTGTGTATTGAATTTATATTCTTTGTGAGTAGTAAATCATATGTTAGATTTCACATTCAGGCAACGTTACCAAATTACTAACAAATTACGTAACACCTGCTATATTATACACAGTATGTAAAGTTAGGGAGGTAGGTTAACAACCCCTAGAGATGGTTAATTGCAACATAATTAAATTCAGACTCGAAACGCTAAACCGGAATTAATATGAAGCAAGAAAATTAACTCGTATATCAAATTATACCCCGATTACTAGATAGTTATTAAATTGTATTCAAGATGCGACGAAAATTTAATAATAATCTACAAAAAGCAACGAAACCGATTTTTTTTACTAAATATTTCAAAATTATTTCATGCTGCTAAGTAAATAGATTGGAATACATATTATATCATCATTAACATCCTATTTATGAGACAAATGTCTTACATTGAAGCCACGATACACCACGCGGCCCCAGTGCTGATCGATGGATTACACAAAACATGCCTCCGATAAATGTCAAATAAATGCTCACGATTCTATCGGTACTGCAAAATAAAAAACAAAACACTACTACTTTACAACAAAGTTCAAACTTCAGACAATATGTTTTATAATAAAGTGACCCCCACTGGTACTTAATTCCGTTTGAAACAAACGGAGGCGTTTGTTTCAAACGTGCAAAATGGCAAATATTCTTGCAAAGATTTAGCGGCAACAAAGAAGCTTCCCTTAAACAAAGAACTTCCGGACTTAAGGTGCGTCCAGACAAGAGCCGCGTATAATCCCAACAGGGTCATTTATACAACGGTCTTAAAAATTATATTATGAAGTTGAAAATGCCCTAAAATCTTTCAATTATTTCAGTACTGACATCACATCACCTAGCTTTGCGGTATAGCAATATGACTACCGTGTAAAGATATGTGTCTCTGATATTTCTGTTGCGTAAGGTATCATTCACGGTATTTAAATGGTCGAGAGCAACGTTTATCTTTCTTGAACCTTTCGTATACTGCTTATGACGATTACACTGCAATTATGTAAGTACCTATTACAAAAAAATCAGCACACAGTGTCAGATGCTGATCTGATGGGTATTCGGTACTTTATATTTATAATTTGGAAAATTCTGAAAGTAAACTAATATTGTACTGATTTTAGAAGGTCCAGTCCTCCTCTTCATTCTTATTTTAAATCTCAAACACGAGTTCAGTCGCGCAACAATTTTAAACGAGTAAACAATTTCTACTCGAACTACGTTGATTTCAACTTTGAACGTCGCGTCTCTGCTCCGATGCACTTCGCGATGCAAGGTAATCCTTTCAATTTAAGTCTCTGGCGTCCCGAGAGCTCTCTTCTCTTCCTAATCCTGCCTCGGCCTAAATCTGTGCTCACCTTTATAATATTATTGTGCGGCACATTGTGGCAACATTGTCGACGACAAACGACAGTTAGCCAACAGTTCCGAGGCGTAAACAATTTGGAAGTTTTCGCAGTTGGTCGAATACACTGAGTTTGTTCTCTAGGGATTAAGAAATAGGTACTTTTAAGACTAGCTCTGTATTGTTAACTTATATGTTCTCAAAGGCCTCATACACAGACGAGATTTGGCGCCGATGTTCAATGATTTCAACAACATTGAACAGTCTGCATTTTATCTGGTCTTGCCATCCACCCACTAAAATAGAATTAAATGTACCATCGGTACAAAACTACATCTTTAACCTGGCAACATCGTAGTTAGCCAAAGACTATGTAACAGAGACATGACGGTAGATGAAGTGATTTAAGTTCTTTTCATTTTCATTGTCATAAGGATCTTGAGTTTTAATCTTGTTTTTTGTGATACGTGTCTAACATCCGTCTAGTGGTTTAGTATGATTTATTAATATTACATATCTTATGGTTTTCCAAGAGCAGACAAATATGCAGCATTTTTCTACATAATTTTATAACAAATAAATAAACGAAACGCTTTTAATTTGGGTAGTTAGGCAGTTGTCCCACCGCCGGCGAGTAAGCAAAACTCTCGGCTATTTTCTCGCCCAAGAAACGTACAAAATATAGTACATTCCGTGCAAACAAAAGAGACGCATATATTAAAAGCTCATCGCCGACTGTTCACGCCGCCGCTGGCGAATACTCGCTCGGCTATTTTGTCGCCGAGCGATGGGATGTACTCGCTCGGCGACACTCGCTCAGCGATGAACTATAAATATTATATCGGCGAGCGAGTGTCGCTACGTCTCTTTTGTTTACACGGAATGTACTATCTATTGTACGTTTCTTGCGCGAAAAAATAGCCCATGGTTACTACGAGCTAAAAAATTATACTCGCCTCTCGCTGCTCGCCCGCTCGTTTTATAGTTGCTAGCTCTACTCGCTCATCGCCGGCGGTGGGATAACTGCCTAAACTGCAGTCCATACAGTTCCTAATAAATCAAGCGTTTTACTAAAGTATCTTATATCAGTTTGTTTGATATTAGATGGTAAGAAAACCTCTAGTATAAGTTAGACTTATGTTAAACTTAACAATTTACTTTTTCTGCTCTACAGAAAGTTAAGCGTCGTGATTCGAGTTCTCGCGTGTCTGAATTCTTCTTTATTTAGTTAGTGACAACTTGGCGTAAACTATTTGGGAGCTTTCCGCAGTTGTTCGAGTATACTCATAATACCAGTCGTATAATATGAATGAAGAAATATGAGGTTTTATAGACATTTATGACGAATGAACTATATCCTATTACTCGGTTATAGTTCATTCTTCATAAATGTCTACTATTTTTGTTATCAAGACATATCAAGACCAGCAGGAGACCCGCTTTTGGTTTGTGACGATCATCGCCTAAATAAATAGTTGTAATATTCCACCTTCAAGAAAACTACTTACCTACATTTCACTTAAATAATCTTATATTAATACATTTGAATGTTTAATTAAGTAACAGTATTGTTAAGTAATTGTGGCATCCGCGGATTTCATTTCCTATCCGCGGATGACTTTACCACTTTATAAATCCGTGTAATATTGCTAGCTGCTTTGATATTGATCAGCTCTCTCTCTCACACACACTCTCTCTCTCTCTTTTCTAATGGTATGTGCTTTATTCAATATTTTCATTTTGGAATAACTTAAAGAATGCAATCAAGTATTGAGTTTGAGAATCTTTAGACAAAGGCTGCACGTTTCTAATCATAACCAGTATAATGATTTAAATGGAGGAAAGAATCATTAGCGGTAGAAACCAATATAAGTCAGAATATACTTCATTCTGATATAACTAGGTATGTTACAGTTAAAATATATTCATATAATATGAGTAAGTAAACCATCTTCACGTCATCTTAAATTTACGACGACGTCGTCACGTAAGTATATGAGGCTTAACATGAAGTTTTCACGCAGTCGCATTGCGGTATCCTTTTTTATTATCATACCGCCCGCTGCGGTGCAAGTCGAATTGGTCCCACCTGTGTTTTAATGCTCTGTGTTAGGTAAAAGCCCTGCTATTCGGGGCTATGCTACGGTAAAAATTTAGTTACTCGTTTTTCGGCGGTAAACCGATATTGGCATATTCAATCAGTATTTGGGCAAAGTTATTTTTAACTAGCCTCCAATAATAATAAATAATAATTCTGAATTTTACGAACTTGCATATTTTTTGTGAATCTTGAATTGGCCCGCACGCTTTTATCGTTTTGATCGAATCAGACTTTTTTAAAGAAAGCAGTTTAAACATATTCCTGTATAGTAAGAAACGCCTACATATAATGTATGTAAAATTTGTGTAGTCACAGTACATGTCAGTAGACCAATGACTGAGACGTTAACTGCAGTACAATCGGCGCAGGTCCCCACCTCTGGACTATTGTGATAGCTCCCACAAGTTTTAAGCTAGTCAGAGTGGCTGAAAACATAATTTGTAATGTGAAAACATTGCTAATTTTCGTTTTCTTTAAGAAAAAAAGATCGATTGGTAATCTATATAATCAGTACAGTATTGCACGTCCGCCAGTCTTTTTTGACTTAGGGAGTACCGTTATTCATTAAAAAGAATCAAAAAGGTAGGCAAATCAAGCGTTCACAGGAGCGTACCGTACCTATTTAGCTTTCGAAATACCCATAGACTAGTAAAATTACCTCTTCCGGCACGTTCGTATAAAGTGTAAAGAGGAAATAACACGGGAACGAGATTTTATTACCAGTCACCCAAGGCTGTATGAAAAACCTTAATATTCAGGCAGAGCGAAGCAATAGGTATAATAAGTATATTCGTAGAAAAGGGAACAGTTGCGACTCGTTTTATTAAATGTGACTTAGAAGTCGGAATGGGCACATGAATACATATTATTTCCTTACAAATGTTATGTAAGTACAACCGTCAATCTGAGTCATTGTTTCTCAACCTTTTAAGTATCGCGATTCCTGCAAAGCATCAAAATAATTACCTCACGACCTCTGTCGAAGATTAACATTCATTTTCTCTTCAATAAGTGTTTAAGCGTTCTTGACTGCGACTAATATGCGATATTGGGACGTCTGGTTCTATTTTTTGTAGCTTTTAGTAGCCATGGGTTCGAATTTCGCCTCTAACACATCAGTGATGTAAAGTACTTTAACGAATCGTTACATTGACAAATCGCTATTCTGACGATAAGCCTCTTTGCCAATAATTCTTCTGTACCTACGTAGGTGTTTTCTACAAAATATTTTAATTAAATCCATATCGGTCTTGTTTTAATAACTCTCAACATAATAATTTGTTGCAATAATTTTCTTGGCGTCTTGGCTGTCAAGTGTTAGGTAAATGCATACACTTTGGAGACCCCAAGTTGAGAAACGATGATCTAAATGGATGGATGTATATCAACAGCTATATTATTATCTCTACAAGCCGCAGGATTATGTCGGAAATGGATGCCTCGACCTAGTTATGAGAAGAGGCGTGGAGCTTAAACGCCATGATTTGGAAAGGCTGACTGGCAATCGCGGGATAAGGGGTCAATATTAAACTGGGTTATAAATAATTAATAATATTTAGGCCTCTACGGCTACGGCCTTAGAGTTTGAATATACATGATCCTGTCCAGCCAGACCCGTTAGGAGAGGATCCCTAAGACCAAGAAGTTATGAATATATAAATAAAATTGAATTCTATATTCGACAAGTCTCATCATATCAAAAAAAATTATAAGTACCTTACTTACCTAATACAATACTAATACATGCAAATAACTATAAATCATAGGTAATCCGCCAATATCTCGAAGTCGATTTCTTCCGATTTCATACTCCACTCTTTTGAAAGTAAAATGTTTCTTTGTTCGGTTACTATGTACATAAAATCTTTACTGATATAATACATAGTAGGTATTGAACAAAATTCAGAGTAACCCTAGGTCCTAAGCTAGGATCAGTATATTCTTCAGACTCGAAAAACTGAGTATAATACAAGGTAGGTAATATGCCTGGCCAAGTCTTGAAAACCTACATAAAAATGTTATAAACTGGTATGGAGACTTCAGTGTTAACATAATGAAGGATGAACGGTTGGGCACACATAGTATCCTATTCGAATTAAAAAAAAAAAGATTCCAAAAGAATCCCCCGGTAGCTCGCAAGGGGAAAATGCTATGAGCCCGTATACCTGTGACCTAAAACGACCAAGTCAAAACAATAGTTTCTCAGAGTATTAAACAGTCACTGCTGAGCTAAACGAGGTACATTCAGCTTATAGAACTATCCTTGCTATGGTAGGTACGATTGAGTCAAAACAAAATGGCGGTAGATTTATTGTAGCATTATTCAAATCAAACGGCTGAGAATCAGAGCCTTGATAAAATGAGCTGAGAAATTACCACCAAAACAGTAATGGACAAAAGAATCTTACAAATGTGGAAAGAACTTGTAAATCCAATGAAAAATTGTCGATTGGTTCGAAGTATCCGTTTAATTAACGGGGACATTGGCAGAGACAGTGTCGCAAAGTAGTAAGAAGATGGTACCTATTGACTTTTACTTAATCAAAATGGCTGTAACTGAAATGATTCTTCATGAGAAGCAAGTAGGTTAAAATCTACAGTGTTTAACATGATTATATTTAAACATTTGAAGCGCTGTAATCATAATTAAATATTTACTTTACATAACTCGCTCACTACCTTCCCCACAAAATATGTGATGATTTACAATGTAACATATAATAAGCCTAAAGGAGAGTGTTCAGTAACGGTAACTGAATAACAATTTTGTTATTACGACTTTTTCTGGAAAAAATACTAAAAGACAATTTGTCTCACAAAATCCATCAGTTGATTGGTATAAAATGTAGTTTGTTCTCTTAACTAACATAACTTAAACTAGCATAACCTTATTTAAATAGCATTTGGACAATATTTCGACTTACCTTCCCGATAACATTCAAAATACATTCAAAATTCTCAATGAAAACGTGAAGCAAGAAAAGGCTCTGATATTGGAAATTATCGGTAAAGGATCTGACCTCGACACAGGATAAGTAAAAAGTAACAGTTTCAGTAATAGGTACGCATAATACTTTATCCCTTTTTTGCCCAATACGCGGTTATCCTCGGATGGATTTCAGCCCATCCGACATTTTTAAATTTACTTTGAGGTTGAGTAATTTATTTTCTCTCGTACATTTTCTTCCAATTACGTTTCCCGGGATTGTACCGGATTCCGATTCCAGTGCCAATTTCAGTCAGCGATTTTTGGACTGGAAAACTAAGCACATTTTCGTCCGATATGTCGAACCAGACGTTACTCTGAACGAGTGAGTAATTATCGTTTTGTGTTTTAAGATCTGATTAAAGTTGAACTAATTGAAATATTTCGGCTGCAACATTATCAGCTGCATTAGTAGATTAAAAGTTATATTCACAAGTTTTGTACAAGAAATGAAGACGGAGGATGTCATTACTATTATATGATTCATTATCTACGACTACTAATATATTATAATATAACCTACTAACATATTTCCTAAATTAGAAATTGTTATAGGTACTTTTTAATCAGGTTTACGAACCCTTTCTCCAAGGGCAGGTGTTATTGGTACACTGAAAGCTAAATCGTGTTTTCCAGGCTTTGTTAAGGATGATAAAAGAGGATGTGTAAAATTTCTGAGCCGCCATTCGCGAGTCCGCAACGGGCTTAAACGATCCTAATTCGTTCCGGTCCTAAAATAATAAGCCTACGTTATGTTTTAGCAAATCCAATTCTTTTCATTAATTTAAATGAAAATTTAAGATGTCTTCCAAAGAATTTTTAAATTATGTTAAACAAATAGGTACGTGAAAAATGAAACCGCAGGTCAGTCTCGTAATATACAAATCTAAAGATAGCTCATACAACAAAAGCCGGAATGCTTCAGAGAAACCGACATTCATAAATACTCGTACACTAATTTCCTTCTTTCGGTGGTAAATTTAATCTTAATTATGTTGTCACTGTCTTTTCCATTTAGGGTACTATCGGCGATGTAGTTAGCAAAGTTACATTCACTTCTTCTAGTATTTATTGAGATATATATTAAGCCTCCACATAATCCTTCATCCAATCCAAAAATATTAATTATAATAAAGTACGGTGGAACACAGATAAAGGTGTACAGGAGAGTTTCTAAGGTTGAGATTTTCTCAAAAACTACTTGACCTATTACAAAAATTCTTTCACTGTTTGATAGATAAAAGTTAAAACTATGTACTGTAAAAGATTTATTGAAATCGGTCCTGTAGTTCTTGAGAAAATCTCAACCTTATTGAGGCCCCCTGTATACTTGTCTCTGTCTTCGACTGTACCTGATCTTAAAAGACATCGAAATATTACACGGCAGAAAAGCACCACCAGGTTTCTGTATTTTATATTTCGCAATATAAAGCTCATCAAAATGAGTTTAAGATTGAATTTAATCCCAAGTCTTAAGATCGAAAACGCCTCTCCGTGGAAAAGGGTGCTTTCACTTTTTCTCTTCCCTTTTTATTGCGATACCTGAATACCCGATGCTTATTTAAAATTTAAAAGCCTTTGAGTACTAAAGTGGTGCAATTCAATACAATTTTGATAGGAACCGCACTCTAAGTATCTCGTAAATTTTAGATGGGTTTTTGGTAAAGGGAGTCGGAGAGGTGTCGCACCAATTGATCAGGTTCCAATGTAGATTCTAGTAACAATTTATATGGAGCGGCTCCATATAAGTTTTTACTACCTGGTGGTGGGACCTGCCCCCCTATTACCGTTCTCAAAACGATGAAATCATACCATGAGATGGAGCGTCAAACAGATACGCCGCTATACTAACGCAATAGCAGTGTCCTTGTCATATGGTATGATTTAATCGTTTTCAGTACTGTAATATCCCCACCTGATCAATTGGTACTGATTAGATTTAGATGCATTATATTTTATTGTAAGTAAATTAAATACATTGTGTATAATTTAACACGTGTTTAAATTTACTCTACTTCATTGCAAAATACCTACCTACATCAATCTGTAGGATTTTTTACAATTTCAATATGCTGCATTGCAAAAAAAGGGCGCGGGCTTTTCCGCTCTCTGTGGGAGAATTCAGCCTTAATATAATAATAACTTGTACAAAACCTAGGTTATCAATGCTTATTGTACAAAGCAGCGGAATCAGACATCGTGTAATTCATGGACCCCTTAAGGCCAGCAATTTGGAGCCGACTCGGGTCCATATCGTGATGCCATCTCGCCGGTAACTTACGCAGGGTGTTATATTTTATGGTTATACGTACACATGACTTACGGTTATGGTTATGAGTTACAGTCATGTGAATTTGTTATGGTGAACGTCACTAGCAATACATCGTATGGCATTCTACGTATTATAGGAACCGATTTCCAATATTACAGAATATTACTGTAAGGAAATAATGGGAGACGAATTACAAATTATCTGAAAATAACACTTCCCTCTTT